>FR989992.1:12560000-13760000 GCA_905404265.1 Fabriciana adippe | reverse complement strand
ATTTTCAGTTATAAAATAAATTTAGTGTAAATCAATAGAATAAATATTCTTTCTTAAGTTTTCAAAACAAATGCTTATACAAGTTCATTAATTAATTATAATTTAAAAATGATTGTAATTAATTTATGTAACATTACAAGTTACTATAATATATTTTAAACAACACTCTATTTTTTATTAAGTTGGTACAAGTCCATGTTGATACTAGATTTCTGAGCTACCTTGTATAATATAAAATTAGATGCATCCTAAATTCCAGTCTAGTCTATTTTTGAGTCAATCCTATTCAAATTAGACTGTATATTTTTTAAAGCTTATTTTAATTTCTTATTTGTTTTAAACAAAGCTATAAACAAAAACAATTAACTAGCTATAGATTTAATATTGAACAATCTTTTTAGATATATTGGAGTTTATTCCAACTAACCGTGGTGGCATGACGTTGATTTATAAAGGATATACTTACGCCCACATGAGTAGCAAGACGCGCTGGTACTGTTCGAAGAAAGCTGCAGGATGTAAGGCGAGGCTCCTCACCACTGCCAATGGAGATTTGCTCGCTGTTATAGAATCTATGCACAACCATCAACCACCAAATCTATTTCGAACTAAAGATGGCAAAATTTTCAAATGTTAATTTTAGTTTAAATGGAAATAATGTAATTTGTGAATCTCAGATTATTTGTAACGTTAAATTGTATTTTAATATAGGTGGGATAAAAAAAATGTGAAACTTTACTAATTTTTACTTTAAAACGTGTAAGGTCATTTAATGTATTCAATACTAAACTATTGGAGTATATATTATTCAAATCAACCCACGTTAAATAAAATACATTAAATGAACAAGTAACTTATAAATTATAACTGTAAAATTTTCTCAGTATTCAGCTCTTTTTTAACGTCCCACTGTTGGGCACGAGCCTCCCTTCAATACGAGGGGAATCAGGCCGTAGTCCACCAAGCTGGCCAAGTGCGGATTGGCGGACTTCACATGTCTTTCGAAAACTTTGTTTTCTCAGACATGTAAGTTTCCTCACGATGTTTTCCTTCACCGTAAGGCAAGTAAGTGGTAATCATGTTAGAAATGATTCGCACATGAAAATATCAGAAGTGTGAGACCCGGGATTTGAACCCGCTTCACTCGGTTTCCCAAGCGAGCGCGTTACCACTAGGTCACCACTGCCTTGCCTTGATCGATACCTATCTCCAGTGTAATTTATTGTATATTTCTCTTTAAATATGTAGTTTTGTCACAAAATTCAAATTATTTCTTTATCGAAAGAGATAAAAAAATCATAGTGTGCTAGTAATATTTTACAAATATATAATTGTTGGTGAGAATCCTGACAAATCCTGAATGACCCTATATAGTGCAAGTGTAATAAAATACCACTTATTACACCATAATAAAATAATTTTCATTTTATTTATAAATAATAACTTACTCGTTTATGGTAATTAGGTTTAGGCAGCTATTACAGCTAGCGTTGCGGGTTAAATAACGAGGATCTTACGAAGAATAAATTGACACAAAATATCCATTTGAATATCTATTACAGGTATTATTGAAATAACGACGAATAGTCGCGGTTCCGGATTGCTTTTGATGTATAACGGTTTCTCGTATTCACACGTACACGCGAAGAACAAAACTCGATGGTACTGTACCAAGAGGATGACTGGGTGTAAAGCCAGAGTGGTAACGACTGAGGAGGGAGTATTCGTAAGTGCTATTGGTGATCATAATCATAATCGGCCTAAGTTTTATAGGACGAGGGAAGGCAAGATGATTCGAATTGATTAACCGTTTAATTTATTGTACATTCGTGGACACCTTGTGTAAATTTTTTATTAAAAATTATGTCGTCTTCTCCATTCTACGTGATGATGGCGAAGTAATCTGTGCTCAACTGTCACGCTTTGAAGCTATTATTAATAAGAGAAGTATGTAAGTACCAAATTTCAAAGTAGGTGCATATAATATGTATGTACATGATTAATTTTTATTCTTAGTACAATGTGGAAGTTATTTAAGTAAATATTTATAATGTGTAATTTAAAGAGTTTTATTTTATTAGCCCGTTACAAAAACTTACTTAAGGGTCTGAAAGAACCGAAGATCAGTTACCAGTGATCTAGGTATAGCGTAAATTCATACGATTTATAGAAGGTTAAATGTTTCAAATTCAAAGATGAAATATTATAGGAAGGGTATCGATAAGGCCTCATTTCTGTCCTCGAATAACCAAAAAAAAAAAATTGTCATAAGATTTGATTTTTTCTGTATATATTCTGAAAGTAGACTACACACATGCCTGATAAAAAAATATATTTATGAGACATAAAAAACTACAATGAATTTGTGAGACGCCAAACTTGGGTCTTAATGAAATTATCGTTCAAAATGGGATATTTTCAGTAACATTTCAACTTTTTCTTTATAGAGTGCGTATAGGAGGCACTTTCTTTTAATTATTTTATTTTAATATTCTTTTGTTACTATACAGTGTATTTAAAAATCACAGTGCCTCCATCCTGCGCTCTAAATAAAAAAAAAAACAGTTGAAATGTTACTGAGAATCTCATTTTGGACGAAATGTTGGACCAAAGTTTGTAGTCTAACAAATATTTTTAATACTTAAAAATTAATACTTAATTGTCGTTTTTTTGAAGAAAAAAATGAAGTCGAATGACATTTTTTTTTCGTTATTCGGGGGCGGAAATGATGCCTATCAATACCGTTTCTTTGAATACATTTTGCATGCTTTCTGTGAATTTTTAAATTATAAAAATTTTAAATTTTAAACTATTTCTGTCTAAAATATATTAATAATATTTTCAGATGTTATAGAATTCATACCTAGCAATCGAGGAGACGGCATGTTAGTTTTACATAACGGTTACACTTACGTCAACGTCTATAAAAATGTGTCATGGCAATGTTCTAAAAGACAAGCCGGGTGTAAGGTCCGCCTTAAAACTTCAACTGTAGGGACGTTCATCGCACTTATAGGCCAGCATAATCATTTGCCTCCACAAATGTTTAGGACACATGATGGACAAGTTTTAAGAGTTAAAATGTAATAAATACATAGTTTATTGTGTCAAATAAAATATCAAATTTTGGTAATTGTATTGATTGTGTGAAGTTTTGATTCGTACTAGTACCTTGAAAGTTTGCAATCTCAAATTATTTATAATATGTATTATATTATTAAGATGATATATTTATTATTAAATTAAATTAAATTATAAGTATTTCATAAATTGTTTTTTTTTTTGAAAACGGACTTTCAATAAGTATTTTTTAGTTGAAATTAATAGAATATAAATGCTTCATCCATTAATTTAATATTTGCTTATTAATACAAGTAATTTAAATAAAATATGTATAATTTCTTTTTGTCTTTAGATGAATTATTAGAGTTCGTAACAACCACCCAGGGGAAAGGTCAGTTGCTGTTGTACCGAGGTAACACATTTGCGAATGTGTACAAGAAAATGACATGGGTTTGTTCAAAGAAACATTCCGGATGTATGGTCCAAATAAAAACTACTGTGGACGGAAAATTAATATTTTGTAGAGGAGAACATAATCATGCACCTCCGAAGTTCCATAGATCGTCTTACGGCAAGATTTATAAAATATAGGGCAGGAAGATATTTTAAAAGATAACATTATATTTAAATAAAACTATCTTTTCGGATTTTTTCGCGGATTTATTTTGATTTTTGTTTCCCGACGTTTCGTTTCCTTTACAGCAATCATGGTCACAGAGAGCAAGGTGTTAGAATGTAATGAATTGATTCTAACACCTTAGTCTAAAATGAATGTAAAGAAAACCAAAAATCAAAATAAATCCGCGAAAAAATCCGAAAAGATAGTTTAATTTAAATGTTAAATATTCGCTTACGCGATTTACATCTAAGAAAGTATTAGATAACATTATAATTAAGGTTAAGATAAATAAATATATTATAGTAAATATTTCTGTAATTAGTAAGTTTTAAGCCCGTCTATCGTCTGATTGAAATTGATTACATGTGTTTTATTTAAATTTTTGTATTTTCTTTTCTTTACCTTGCGGTGGGCAATGGGTTTTTTTATTTATAGCAAAAAAATATTTACATGTTGGTTTCTTGTTCGTCAAATCCTATTTGAGACAACACAAAAAGTAAGTTAAAAAGTAATAATTATAATTATAAATTCTTTTTACTGTAACTTGTAGCTAATTTACTGAATATTTTTTCAGAGTTACAATATATGCCTAGCAATCGAGGGGATGGGCATTTAATAATTTTTAGAGGTTATACGTTTGTGAATGTCTACAATAGAACTAGGTGGCATTGCTCCAAGAGGCTCGTCGGCTGTAAGGTGAAAATGAGTACGACTTCAGAAGGCAAGCTAGTGGATGTCACAGGAGAACATAATCATCCACCACCAAATATTTTTAGAAGTCCCGATGGGAAAATATATAAAGTTTAGATTAAAACGTTTTAATTTAAATGTTTTAGTTTCGTATAGGAATTTTTTGAATATGAAAACTCATAGGAAATTGTAGATTTGAGAAGAATAAAAAATACGTATCTTCTTTTTATCGTCTTTTCAACATACGAGTATATACATTTTTATTATCTTTGATGGAATTCTTGAAAAAACTATAGTAGATTTTAGTGTTACTACATACTTTTCGTATAAAATTTTAATGTTATTTAAATGTTTACGAATAATAAGAATACACATACATATATTCTAACAAAAAATATTTTTTTTATATACACTATAACTTTACTATATGGTATGCCGAATATCAATTAATTTTTAACTCTTAAAGTTTCTTATACTATAAAAACTTTATTGCAGGTATCTTAGAATATATACCTAGTAACCGAGGGAAAGGTCATCTTATAGTATATGAAGGACACACTTTCTCAAAAATGTATGAAAACAAGTGGTACTGTTCCAAAAGAAAGGGTGGATGTAGAGTTAAACTTACCACCACATCTGATGGTAGACTACATACGATCGTGGGAGATCATGATCACGCAGCTCCAGTGATATTTAGGGGCCGAGACGGAGAAATATATAAAATCTAATATAATATAATTTGTTGTTGTTATCATTATTATATGAATTAGTGGAAATATGATAGTGATTATTACATAGTTTTATAAAGAAAGGTTAAAGATTTGAATATGTTATGTTAATCGCAAACTTAAGTAGTTAGTTTGTTGTCCCCATGTTATTTTCTTAGATTTACGTGAATATTTGATATTTCAAATGAAACTTTCTTTTCTTATTTTGCTGCGGCTTTTGAGATTTTGTGTCCGAAGTTTCGAATGCTTTATAGCAAACATGACTACGGCAGAGGCTCGACGTCTCAAAAGTCATTAGTTTATTTGCTAAAGTTGTATTATTACAAACGTGCGAACTGAGTCATAAAACATTAAGTCAAAGGAATGTGACAATGCCGCGCGACTCTATATCGATAAACGGATGCCGCTCGGACGCAGGTAGCTATATAAGATGACGCGGGCGTTGATGACTATAATCCATTCGCGTTAAGAAAATAGTGAGTCTTAATATTGAATCCTGATTTGAAATGATAATTACTTTATTTTGATTTGGGATAATTAATCAACTTAATTATTATAAATGAAAATACGATGACAGAGAGTGTTACTCAGACGATGACACAGACATAGATTAATATCCTAACTTATTTGATTAACCTTTCCTTCATTAGCTGCTATTGACTATCGACAATTTTTTTTATTGTCACACACAACACTAGAAGTGCAAGCGAGAGTTCCGATATGCATATAAGTAAGAGCGAGAGGCCTGATAAAAATGATTTATGACCTTTTAGTACGTACGTATATTAGTTATTTATTTGATGCTTTTTTTGAACATTAGTCTAATCGTACTATGAAAATAAGAGAGATTGTCATGACTGAAATTAGTAAGATATATTAAAGTATTGTTGTCTCGAAAGAAACTGACTCATAGAAATGACTTGATATGATATATGTGTATAGAAATATAAACATTATAATTTTTATAAAACATCACTTGGCGATTAATAAAAATGTTGAGTTTAAATTTTTATTGTTTATTATACAAGTATATCAAGAAAAAAAAAAAACGTGTGTGTACTTATGGACGGACGTCAGAAGTTATACTTCTTTGGCGTAATAGTACAAAAATAGCTAAAGATTTCATCCCGTATATCACAACTCTCTGTTTGTAAAAGGAATGGAGCTAACTTCTTCATGTCACTTTTTGGCTGTCGGTGTGCGCGCGCATCGTAAAAATTTTACTCTCATATTTTTTTCCAAACGTGCCAAGAGAAGTAAAACTACAAAAATTTAGACGTGCTTTATTATTTTAAAAAACTGTTAACCCTTGGAGTCTTGAAGTTTTTAGCACAATATCGTTATTATTACAGGTGCCTTAGAATACATACCCATTAACCGTGGAAGAGGAAAAGGTGTTTTAATTGTGTACAAAGGATATACTTTTTCCAAAATGTATGAAAACAATGCAGAAGTAATATGGTACTGTTCCAAAAGAAAGAGTGGATGTAGAGCTAAGCTTAATACCACAACCAATGGCAATTTGTCTGAATTTGTGGGAGAACATAATCATCAGGCTCCAATGATCTTTAGGTCTTCAGATGGAGATATATATAAAATTTAGTTTGATTTATTATTGTTGATTTTAAGATTTTGTGGTTAGTATTTAAAGGTAATGTCGGTAAGGTCGGAATATACGGGTATTGTTGGTTAGCCTCAGAGATTAGCTACCGTCATGGAGTATATATAGTATAGTCATTTTTGTTACAAATCTTACTAATATGTATGTTTGTTACTCAATCGCGCCAGAACAGCTGAACGGATCTGGATGAAATTTGGCAGAGAGATAGATTATAGTCTGGAATAGCATAGAGGCTACTTTTTATTCTGAAAAAATGACGGTTCCCGTGGGATAGATTTGTTTTTGTTGTTCTAGAGAGGAACCCGAGCGAAGCGAGGGTGAGCTGGTAGTAATTTATAAATTTGTTGTTATATGCATTATGTTATCTAGAAATGCTTTATAATGCCACGTGTGTAAATAGAAATAGAAACATGCCGCTCTACCTATACACAATTTAATTTCCACTTGCTTCGTTTGATAATAGTTATATTTTTTAAATTACATACATTAAAAATGCATTTTATGATTTTCACAGTTTAAGGACTGTAATTTATGAACTTTATATTTTTACATATGTGTTCCTTTTTTATATGATTTCCCTAGCGGGAAAGTTCAGCAACGTGATACGAGTAGCTCATTTCACGATGGCAGTCAGATACATGCCACACTATGAGAGTCGTTAATATTTATGATTTTTTAGGGTAATTAGAAACTGTTTTACTAACTATGAATTAAGCTTTATTTGTACTTACACTTACAAGGCACTAAAATAAATAAATATGTACTTATGTAATACAAGTGTGTGAAATAAAATTACAGTTAAATATTTGTAGTAGTTATGCACAAATAATGAATAAGATCTTTAAAATTATTAAAACGAACAGTATCAAAATTATTAAAATAATCACAATTAAAATTTTATTACTAAAAATTCCTTTTTTATAATGTTTTCGCAATGAAATTTCAGATATTTTTTTATTATAAACTAGCGAACCTCGCTTCGCTCAGGTTCGTCGCTAGCTCGCTTCCCCATACAAACTTTTATTCCCATTCTCAGCCCCTTAAGGGATAATTTCCGGGATAAAAACTATTTCACTCACTCACTTTTCATATCATGAGATTTTTCTAAAAAAAAACTTATTTTAGTCAAAAAAAAAATTTCTTATAATTTTCTTCTATACAAAGCTTGTCTTGACAATAACGAACACAAAACAAAAAAGGATTATCCAGTTTGGTGTAGCTGTAGTCGATCGGAAGTTATGCGCGTACATACATTTCGGTGATTCATTTTTATTTATATAGAAAGATTACTAAATATTAAATTATCTAGACTAATTAATATCATCAATATATAACTATGTGTTTTTAGTACAGTACATTAGTAGTGTACATACTGCGTAATACAGTACTAATGAATATTTGTTAATTGTATCACAGATTCGATTTCCGCGTAAGGTAAATGTATGTTGTAACCTACGAGATAATTTTTTTAGTTGTTGCGACTAATACAAAATATGGAGTACGATTTTGAGTACAGAATATAATATATGGATTATAGAAGAAATAAAATTGGAGACATTTATGAATGTATTTCCTCTACCTTTCTCGCAACGAAAAGAGCTTTTACAAAGAAAGTGCAGCTTTCTTTTAAGGAAATTATTTAAGTTATCTTTTATATTTTATTAAATAAAAACCTAAAAAGTTTATACACTAGATATATGATTAAAACTAATGAATTTACTCAATATTTCAGAATCATCATTCGAAGTGATACAGTTCGTTGGTAATGATCATACCTCCGTGATACTATATAATAACAACACATTTTCATACCAAGGTCCTAAGGATATCAAAAGATATTTATATTGCTCAAAGAGAAGCAAAAACAAGTGCAAAGCCAGAATTAATTTGGATAGAGACGGTAACATCAGATACACTTTCACAGAACACAATCATCCACCGCCGATATTGAAAAAGTTTAGTGACGGGAGGTATTATAAAGTTGAATAAAACATTCAACGTTGTATAAAAATAACCTGTAAATACCTAAATACGCAGTATTTTATAACTAAATATATGTCATGTATTGTAGAAAGTCGTTTTGTATTTTAAACTAGTGTACTAGGTACGTTTTAATCTTTTTAGCGGAACCCTAATTCTTGTTCTAAAATGAAAATTGCCTACGTTACTCCTTATAACATCAGCTATCTGCTAATGAAAGTCCCGTCACAATCGGTCCAGATAGAGAATCTGTCCACGGACAGACAGAAAGTCATAAAATTTTAAAATTGTATTTTTATTTTAAGTACTATATGTACGTATACTTTCATACGTATTGTACAAAGCTGTTATATCGACATTACAAACAGACATTTGAATTCAAAGTTCAAAAACACTCTTTTTGTTAAGCGATTTTTTTAACCGAATTGCAAAAAGGAGGTTCTATGTTCGTTGGTATGTATGTAAGTATTTTTTTTGTTTAGTTACTATTGACGAGCTTTATTGCTATGAATTAAAAAAAAATATATATTATCGAAATTTGACTACTAAGCGAACACCGGTTTATATAAACTACTAAATAATAAATACCTACTAAATAATTGTACTTGTCTTATTGTTAGTAAGATTTTTTGTTAAAGTGATTATTATGAAAACTACTTAAAATAATAATTCGTTTTTTATGTTTCGTCGTATACGTATTATATTTTGTTATATTTTTGTTCAATATTCTTATTCATATAATAATAAATACTAATATTATTAAATAATTTGTTATTTTATTTCATTTGTTGATATTCCTATATTAATTTTAGTATACGTCTAATAATGTAAAATTTTTAATATATCTAAATATATTAAAAATTTGATATTATTAGACGTCTAACAAATATTATGTACTTACCTATGTATAATAATAATAATGTCCTCCTGACCGATTCCGGCTACGGCGGCCAATTTCATTGAGACTAGCCAACTGCGTAAGAGATATTATAGTGCAGCGCGTGTACGCGCAGACACAAGTGCACTCTCTATTCCTGTCACTCTCATACTCCGGCGCGGTGGGACGACACGAGACACGACCGGTGAGAGTTAAGGCCCAGGACCGACGGCTTTTGGTGCTCTCCGAGGCACGGAGGTGAATCACCGCCAACTTTCCAACTCCGGGCTGTTACTGAGGCTTACTGTACAGAAAGATTCAATAACTAAACTTGGCCCGACCCGGGACTCGAACTCAGGACCTCTAGGTGTGCAGCCGTACATGCTAGCCACTACACCACCGAGGTAATTAAATACAAAACTATGTATACTACATACTTGTGTACCTAATCTTTCATAATTTCTCCTAATATCGTAAGGTTATGCTGGAAGAAACTTCTTTATGTAAGTGAATTTTTATATTTTAAAATATGTAAATTTTATTTTCTAACTTGTAGCAGTCCTATAGTGTTGCTCTTTGTACACAATATTAAAAAAAAAAAAAAAATCATTAAATACATTATAATGTAATGTTCTATATTAAAATAATAAAAATTAACATGTTAATTACCTCAGTGTTGCTGTTAATGGGTACCGCCCTCCATAATAAGTATCAAATTGGAGATTTTTCAAGCATTGATATACCCCATAATATTTTAAGTCCACCTTCAAAGACCATAAGCTCAAAGTTCCGAAGTACATTTTCTAAGTACCCGCAGTATAAAACTTTATAAAACTATTTCGATTGGTTCTTGAATTATATCTTTACATCTATTTATTCATTTTTCTTTCTTTCTTTCATAGTTTACATAACTTTAAAAATTACTTATAAGATCTGCTAAACAAGTATTATATTTTAGTTGTAATTGCCAATACAATTACATATTTACAACAGAAATAAATCTTCCTTATTTTATATAACTAAATAATAGTTGGAAAATAATAAAAAAATATATTTTAGGCTTGGAAGAAATCCAGTTAATTGGGAGCGAGAATAAGTCCGTGATTTTGTACAAGAATTACACATTCTCTTTCCAAGGGCGGAAAGACGTTAAACGTTATTTATATTGTTCGAAGAGAATGACTGGAAAATGTTCGGCGAGAGTGAACTTAGACAAATATGGATATATAAGTGCAGCGTATACGGAACACAATCACCGGCCGCCAACTTTAAAGAAGTTGGCTAATGGCAAATATTTAAGATTAGATTAAAAATGTGATCCAAACATCTTGGTACGTTTGAACTGTATAGTTAAATATACATAGATACTTAAGCGATGTAGTGTTTGTTTTTTTGGTGGTATTTCAACTAACACTTGTGTTTCGGGTTTAGGGTTTATACTATAACTAGCGACTCACTCTCGCTCCGCTCGAATTCGTTCCTAGTTATGTTTTAACGTTTAGTAAAGATTTCTCAGAGATGAGATATTTTCCCGCAGTAAAAAGTATCCTATATTGTTGATTATTATTGTTGACCCGGATAACTAGCTATCATCATACCAAATTTCATCAAAATCTATCCAGTCGTTTTCTTGTGATGCAGTCACAGACAGACAGACAGACAAAAATTCTAAAAACTATAGATTCGGCCTCTGTATCGATAATAATGGTATTCCAATAAATTTTTCCAAAAAATATTTAATGTACAGATTCTACTTAGTTAGAATTTTATTATATATATAGATAATAGATATGTATACTCGCAGATATATAAAGTTAACGTTTGTCATATTATGTATTATTAGGCTATTACTATCTTGACTTCCAGTCAAGAATAATAATTTAAATTTGTGATGGCTTAACATGTAATTCTAGCATAAAATTTGATCACATTCTGTTACAGGTGTGGCTAGTAAAATCGTTTTAAAAATAAGAATAATAGAAAAGATTATCTTAAGCATGCCTTTAGTAAAGTAGGTACGTGTTACTGTTTACGCGGACATTGTTTTCTTTGGTTATTTTATTTTATTCAGTTACAGCTATAATTTTCTGTTATATGTCACGTCTGTTAGATAGTGTTAGTTCATTAATAGATATACTCGTATAATCTACTAGAACATATTATTTATTTCGTTTGTATTAAAGTATAAGAATAATGAATCAACTATTTATTTTATTTTGACCGAACCTATATTCTTGTGACTTTACATAAATATCAACATAAATATTTTATTAATATAGATATAATCAGGATTTTTAATGTTCATTTACTTTTTCTTCTTGAACATGCGAGAAAAGAAAATTGGTACAAGCATTGTTTGAGAAAATACATAAGGCGCCTTATTGCTTAAAGCAATCTCTACCAGACAATCTTTAGTGAGAGGATTTAATAAGATGGAAACGGGACGATAAAGAAAGATTAAAAAGTATATTAAATAATAAATCAAATCCTAAAATATTCATACATACGAGTACCTAACACAAATAACTAAGTAACTACCTACATACTAATAAATATACATGCTGTATATTACAAACAAATAAACAGTGATATTAATACTCTCTTAGATTTACGCGAATATTTGACATTTTAAATAAAACTGTTTTTTTAGACTAGTCTGGTGACCATAATTATAGTAAAGCATTCGAAACGTCGGGAACCAAAAATTAAAATAAATTCGCGAAATCCGAAAAAACAGTTTTATTTAAAGCAGTATTATTAAGTTATTAATAATAATTATCTATTTTTATCCCAGATGACCTTTTCACTGAAGCAGATTTTCTGCGCTACTACAAACGGTACAGACAACAGAATCCAGAAAGATTCCAAACAAGGTCTGAGGAAGAGATTGACCCACTTGATCGAGTCACCGGTATCCTTAGCTCTTTTATACCCAATAGAAAATCAATGTAGGTAGTTATAAATAATAGATTTTGTTATAATTGTACTATGTAGTATATATAGATATTGCGGTTGAGTTTTTTTTTTTTTAATTTGATTTGTACTTTTTCAATAATTATGTGTGTATAATGTGTCCAAAATGTATCTTTCGGCCTATATTTTAACTTATTTTACCTTAGAATTATTATTGAATTTATTTCAAAGCTTTAGATCTCGGTGAGTTCCTCATGTTAATTTTTTGAACTTGTGGTGCAAGTGGC
Organism: Fabriciana adippe; assembly: GCA_905404265.1. Classification (NCBI taxonomy): domain Eukaryota; kingdom Metazoa; phylum Arthropoda; class Insecta; order Lepidoptera; family Nymphalidae; genus Fabriciana; species Fabriciana adippe. Next base: position 13,747,222 of record FR989992.1, on the reverse strand, counting down.
ACTTATAATCATAAAAATGATTAAAACAAACTACAAAAAATATTATAATTATTGTGTATTAGACAAACATTATAATAACTGAATATAAAATTTCGCCGTAATACTGAGTTTTATTACTATTTAGAATTATAAAAGGATTTCTAGAAATAAGAAACGACGAAAATATATTGTTTTTAATCAGATTTTATATATTATAGTATACATTTACTTTAGTGTGTTATCATCTAATTGTTTTGTTTAATATTTTAGACTATGAAGTATTGAATCTGCCAGGTAATAGGAGATTAATAATGTACAAAAATTACACATTTTCCTACCAAGGCATACAAGGGAATAAAAAGCGTTACCTATATTGCTCGAAGAAATACAGTACGAAGTGCACGGCGCGAATGCGATTGAACGATAACGGCGTTATCTTTGCAGCCTATACTGAACACAACCACGAACCGCCACGTTTCCAGAAATGTTCTAATGGCACTTATGTGAAAATATCATAAAATTACTAGCAGAACCCGCGGATACGCTCGCGTTCAACAAAAAAAAAAACTCTTTGACTTTATGTTATACATGTGTTATGTATTTATATAATATTGTTTATACAAAATATTAATATCGCTATTAAAAAAGGGCTTAGGAGAGCGAAAAATACTTTTCTTACTTTTAAATTCTCATACCTACCAAATATACAAAAAAAAAACATTAATATCGTTCGAGCCGTTTCGGAGGAGTGCGACCACAAAAACCGTGACACGAGATATTTATATATTAGATAGTCTAACATGTTGGATAACACTGGTCAACAAAAAAACACTTTTTGCATGTAACATAAAAACTTTTGTCTGGTTATGTTTAGGACAAGGATATAGATAATAGAAATAAAATTAGAATGCTTCAAATACGAATAGTTTCTTTGTAATTAATTTTATTAAATTTCTGAAATTTTCAGTTTTTATCAACAAAAAGAAGTTATTGCATTATATTGCAACAATAATATAAATGTAGCTTTATGGTTTTCGGCTATATTTTGCTTCAGAGACGTCTCGTTGTAGTGTCCAACAGTAATCCGCTAGCATACGTGGACTCTACTTGCCCTGATACCGTCTTTCTATGGTAAAAATGTCTTGGTGAAATCTTTCATCGTGTTCATCGCTGACGGCGCCCAAATTTTGAGGAAAGAAGTCTAAATGTGAATAAAGAAAATATATTTTCAACGACATATTACAGCTCAAAGCCTTATGAGTAGATAGCAGCTCCGTGACAATACTTTTATAGTCACTTGATCGGTGGTTTCCTAGAAAATCGGAAGTAACTTTCATGAAGCTGATTTTTCCAAATGACTAAGCTTTTATTTAAATATATCATCTTTCATCAATTGCCTGATTTGAGGGCTAACAAATATGACCTCTTTAATTTTTGCCTCACTCAATTTAGCAAATTTTAATGTGTCGTTTTTGATTGTTTCTGGCGTAGCGGCTAGATCGGAACTTTGAGGCGGTTGTTGTATAGTTAGTTCTTCACTATGAGGGATCGGTCTTTTAGCCGATGGCAGGTCAGGATACTTAATTTTACTTTTTGTTTTAATTGTAATACCTTTTGTATCAGTAAGACAAAAATAACAATCAGATGAGTGGTTCGTTGGTTCCATCCAAATCATAGAGATTGCAAGAGGCATAGATCGAGATCTTCTCGCCCATCCAGTAAGAAAACCCACACATGTAACACAACAGATATGTGGGACCCACGTTTTGTCTTGTTGTCCGAAGGCAAAGCCAAAATACTGTTCATGTAACTTAGTTACTAATGGTGTCAAACTCCTTCACTGAGTTTTAAAGGTAATGTCGCCACAAATGTTACAGAACTTATTAGGATCATTTTTACACTTTCTTGACATTATTTAAAAATCACTTATCTCAAAAAAAGGAAGAAAACACTACGCTCTTCAAATAAATAAATTCTCTGAATGCGAAAGGGAAACAAAAACGGTTAATTTTCAATTTTGTGGATAGTAGCTCTAACACGAAAACGAGACCTGATCGAATCAAAATAAATATGGTAATAAAATAAGGGTAGGTAGGTATTTCAAAATTAGTAAGCACTTTTCTTGTTACAAAATTTTGTTGACCAGTGTAATTTATAATAGAATAAATAATCCTTATTGAAACATGTACTGGTATATAATAAAATTAAACGATTTAAAATTAATATTATATAGCTGTAGGTCTGAAGAGTCTCTTCTATTTTTGTGTAAATTAATTTATCGAGATGTTTATGATTTAAATTTTAATAAAAATTAAACAAAAAGATGAATAATTATTTAATATAGTGATATAAATATAATATAAGTGCGATATTGTAAATATAGAAACATAAAAAGTGAATCTTAAAACTAAGTTTATTATTGTGGTTAACCACTTCGTTATACTAATAATGATTAATCTTTAAATTTTTGGTTACGGTTTATGTTTTTCAGTTTCAGTTCAAAAAGCTTCATAGGAATATAATTTTATGAAATTATATAGTCCTTTTTGTAGCTAGGCTTGATCGTATTAGTGGATTAATTTAAAATTCGGAGTACTATTTTGTTATTTTATCTATAATACTTCTATATCACAAATATTGATTTAAAAGATGTTTCAAAGTTTAAACTTAAACGATCTTTGGTTAAAACGGAAGTTCTGATATCAAAATATGATTTTACTTTATGTTTTGATGTCTTCTAAATATTTGTTTTTAAAGAAAATAATAAGGTGCTTCAAGTAAACTAGAGGTAAAGAAAATGTCGAAAGTATACCTTTAATAGTTTATTTTAATTCTATAGGTAGAGAATTTTTCAAAATATTTAAGATTACTGCTATAGAGAAGAAAGAAAAACGCATGTGTACCTTCAGAGATTCGTGGACAGATGAGTATCCTTGGATAGAGCGTGTAGAGCGAAAGGATAAAGTGTTTTGCAAATTGTGTAGTCGAGCATTAAGTATAGCACATGGGGGCATGAACGATATTGAAAGACACAGAAAAACGAATAAGCATTTAAGGAAGAAGAAAAAATTGAACAATGACGCTTGAAGTTTTATTACGTGTTGATTGTTATGTTTTAAAATCGTTTAAATATTTTTTATTAGCTGTGTAGGTATATTAAAATAAAGTTTAGTATAATGGCCATGAAATTATACTCTCTATCAGTTGCACTCTCCGTTTTGGGAGTCCGCAAATATGTGTTTTGGAAGTTCAAGTCTGAATTGTGCTATTGTCTTGTTTTTGGACTCTCAACAAGAAGTAAAAAGTTTTCGGATTTCAAGAGCTTTTATTCAGCCCTAAAAGTGCCTAGTTCAAGAGCTTCTTACTTCCAAATATAGTATAATATGGAGATATGTTGTGAAGAATATATGAAGATGTCCTAATATATCAAATATATAAGTTATTTACAGCCTACTCCATGATGTGACTTCCTTCTTTCATCTGCTTGAATAGTGGAAAGATGAACTTTCAAAGGAACAATTATTTATTAATAAACGACTTTGATTACAATATTTGTATTATATTTTATTGAAGTTATACTTCTTTTGGTACGTTTGGAAAAAATTATTAGAGTAAATATTTACGATGCGCGCGCACATCGAAAGCCAAAAAGCGACATGATGAAGTTAGCTGAAAGCGACATGAGGAAGTTAGCTGCGTTCCTTTTACAAACAGAGAGTTGTGACATACGGGATGAAATCTTTAGCTATTTTTGTTCTGTTACGTCAAAGAAGTGTAACTTCTTACGTGCGTACATAAGTACACACATGTTTTTTTTTATTAATATTTGTATTATAACTGTGGAGCACGCAAGTATGAATAGCATCATGGTTCACAGATGTTAGGCGAGTCTAGGCACAGAGTTTTAAAGCGACACAGTTACAATACAAGTCCCTATATTAATTCTGAAGTGTCAATTAAAATTAACGTGATCTATTATTATATTTTTACAGAAAAAATAAAATCCTTTCAAAGCAGTCGTGGCGAAGTACTAGTGTTTAGAAATTACACATACTCTTATGAAAATCTGAAACGCGTTAAGCGTCATCTACGCTGTTCCAGATCGCTAAGAGGCAAATGTTCTGCGAAGTTGGTGGTGGATAGTAATGGCTATGTTTTATCGGGAAAATATGAACATAATCATCCGCCTCCTGTTTTTCATACTACTAAGTCCGGCATGTTAGTGAAAATCTCCTAAGTATAATAATATAAGTGGACCTGATAGGCAGGCATTGTCCTGTCACTGATCTCGGTAGAATTTAAAAATATTTAGAGTTAGGGAGGCTGAAAATTTGGGATTATATAGTGAATTTTGATTATATGTGAGAAATTAAAACGAAATATTAAAAGAAATTTGGTCGGAAAAACAAAAGACTATTTTTGGCTGTCAAGAGTGCTACATATCGGGTTCAATTATAACTAAGAACCATAAATACATAAAAAGAATTTAAAATCAGTCAAGCCGTTTAGATGAAGAAGAAATACAAACACGTACACCAGATTTTTATATATAAAGATAATTATGCTTAAAAAAAGTTAAAATTTAGATTAGGTTGCATGCACTCAAGTCAATATAGTGCAGAAAACCTCACTTTAGACGACATTGGACTAACCAAGCTCCTATAGAATATATAGAAAATATTTAATTAAAAAAATTAACAACTAATATATTTTTAAATATTTACAAAACGATTCCTTTTCTCAAATGTATAAATTAAAAAAATGTATGGTATGACATATGCATATTATGAAAGATTTTAATATGTTTAACTATGGAAATTTAATTGGTTGATGTTTTATATTTTATGTTATGTTTTTTTATTGTATTACTTTGAACTGTTTGTTTTCCAAATAAAAATTTATTTTTATTTTATTTTTATTTTGTTAAGGACCTCCAACAAAAGATACACACTTTACATCGTTTAAAAACATAAAAGTAATTAAGACTTACAATATGTGTACCTCACCTTCACCTTCACTTATAGGACACCACAGCTTGCACATTTATGTGTTATAAGTTAAAACTAAGTAAACAGAAAAAGTTTCATACACTTTGTCTAAACTTTAAAAGTATATAGGTATAAAAACACTAACATGTTACTTTATTTCTATATAGTTTTAGTGGAATAATTACTTTTTATCGATAGATGAACGTAAAACAAATTTCTCATCATGAATTTAAATTTACAGAAAAACTACAGTATTTGAAGACTCTACGTAGAAACTTACCAATGTATAAAAATTATACGTACAAATATGAAAGTGATAAACGGTACCTTTGTTGTTCAAGATATAGGAGTCTCAAATGTAATGCAAGGCTAGTGGTTGATGCTGAGGGTAATATCGTGCGAGCTAAAGGTAACCATAATCACCCCCCACCCGTATATTATACGTGTAAAAATGGGGTTTATTATGAACAAAGAAATTTCACTACTGTGTAATTTTTTCCATTATTGACGTTATTTAGATAATCATTTAGAAGAATTTCTTGTGTGTGTTTGTTCTCAAGATTTAAAGACGTTTAGAAAATATAGTAAATCACTTTTTATAGTATATATATAGTATATATTAGCTGGAATTATCAGCAGTTTTGATGTTGGTAGTTTTATTACATTAAGGGTTATCATCATCATTATCATAGGTTAATTATTAAAACTTGTGTCATATACCTGATTAATCATTTTGTTTGTATAAAGTAGTACTAAATTTTTAGCTTTCTTTTTACTTAAATCAATAATTTTATTATTTTAAAATGTACATATATGTAACAAATCGAACAATATCTCCAAAACAAATGTATGTATAAGTGGTCATTTTTCTTTTTTCAAAATTGTGTAATGTTATTAAAAAAAAGTAATTTAGATCAACGTTTAGCTTTCGGTAAAACAATAACTTGTGCATGTCACATGTTTTTAAAAATATAAATCGTTAATAATAATAGAATAAGTGACTCTTGACAGTAAATTGTTAAATTAAGTACGATACCTGATTTACTAATTGTAAGTATCGATGTTGGTAGTTTTAAAATTTAAAAGTAGTTATAAAATAACAGGTTAATAAAAAGCCTTTAAGACACCTAGGTAGATCATTTTTAAAATATTGAACTTTAAAAAAAATATTTTTTAACTTTTGTCAGTCAGTTTTATTATCTTAAGCTTTTTAAAATGTAAGAAATTACAGGTAAATATTGTGTGTTAAATAAGTCAAATTTTATTTAGGGAATATATGTACAACTAGCGACTCACGCTCGCTTCGCTCGCGTTCGTCTCTAGGTACGTAGGTTTTTATGGTTAGCTATGTTTATACATAAATAGTAGCTTGCTACTCCTAAGACATTCATTTAAATTATATAGCGATTTACCCTCGCTTAATTCGGTTGCGTACGCCGTACGCGGATTTCGTTCACAATTTTATGGGTTTTAATTTTTTTTTCACGGAACTCTGATTCTTTTTCTAAAATAAAAATAAGTTACTCCTTATAACATCAGCTATCTACCAGTGGAAGTCCCGTCAAAATCGGTCCAGCCGTCTCGGAGATTAGCTGGAACAAACAGACAGACAGATAGACAGACAGACAGACAGACAGACAAAAATTGTAAAACATGTTGTATTGGTATATGTACCGTGTATACATACATATACATTTAGTAAAAGACGGTTATTTTAATATTACAAACAGACACTCCAATTTTATTTATATGTATAGATGTACATGTATGTGAGGAAATTTTTCATCTTCAATATTACCTTTATTTCTAATTGCATGAAATAAGTCGATGTTAATTGTGATTAAATTAATTAAATGTGATTAAAATAATTAAATATTTTAATGGTTTAAATTATTTATGAAAGATATTTCAAATGTACAATTAGCTCGATGAAAAAATCACTATCACATGATATATTCATTTCTCAAAAATCAAAGAAGCCTCGATAGCTATAAACATAATAAAACTTATTACGTAGTAAAGTAAAGTAATAAGACGTTTATTATTTTCACTTTACTGACATTTTTGTGTTTCTTGTGTTTCTAGAAAAAATACAACCTCTACCAACTACACGTGGTGGTGTGATGATGTTTAGAAATTACACATTCTCATATACAAATTCTCGTAAACGATTGTTATGCTCAAAAAAGTTGCGGGGAAAATGCAAAGCTAAACTCAAAGTCGACGACGAGGGTTATGTTATTGGAGGTGACTTCAATCACTGCCACCCACCACCGGTGTATCACAAGGCCAAAGATGGATTTTATTTTAAAGACAAGTTTACATAAAATGTGATTAGAATAATCAAATATGATTTGAATTGTATAGAATATTTTAATTTAATGTATTGTATATTGTATAATAATTTAATGTTTGAATTAGTACAATCCGAAACAAAAAATAAGCACTAACTTATAGGAACACTTCTTTTCCAAAAATAAAAGAAGCCTTTTTTATGTTGGGAAATGCATTTACGCATACCACCTGTAGACATACAGGTGGTTATGTGGGACTCACCGGCTAGAAAAGCCAGTACTACCCACTAAAACCCAACAAAATCTCCCCCGTCTTAATGGGGCGTCGCAGGATCGCTTACGCACTCAACTACGATGCCCCGACGGCAGCTCTGTCGAAGCAGACTACAACAACCATGGGGTTGCTCCACAGTCCACTCTGCTATCAGAGAAGTATCAGTAGCAACCAGCATGGTACACCGCCCACCGAAGTGGGTCACTTCCCCGTAGGTGTCTTGGCTTCCGCGTCCAGCTGAGCTGCCGGACGCTAATGAGTCCCCCTACTACGACAAGGTAACGCATGTTGGAGGGGGGGGGGGGGGGGGGGGGGCAGGTGCTTATGAAGCCTCGACAACTTCTGTGTATTCAGTTTTATCTCTTTCTCATTAAATAAAGTCCATCGCATAACTAATATTCTTCAAACTGTTTAATTATAGAATTGTATCGGTAATCTAAAAGGCATAAATCGAGTAAGTGTTATAAAATAAAAAGATTTAAGGGATCTGTGTCACTGTCTATTCTCCTGTCTTTTTTTTTCTACCTTATATTAATTGATATCGAATACAAAGTGGTAGATACTTGGAGTATATGTTTTTAGGAGCATGCTACGCTTAAGCAATTGGCTAAATTAACACACAATTTATAATAAAAATAATCGGATAAGATAGTTTTATTTAAAATGTCAAATATTCGCGTAAATCTAAGAAAGTATTACACAATTTATTTCTTTCAAAATTTTATATTTTCAGAAAAAATACAAGTTCTGCCAACTCCTCGTGGCGATGTGCTAATGTTTAGAAATTATACGTTCTCATACTATCATAAGCGACATTTGCAATGTTCTAGAAAATTTCGCGGAAAATGTAAAGCCAAGCTGGTAACCGACGACGAAGGTTACGTTATCGGCGGCTACTACACTCACTCTCACCCACCGCCGGTCTATCACAGGAACAGAAACGGATTGTATTTCAAAGTAGTATAGTTTCCAGTACAAATTGTCCTTTCAATTCATTTAATTTATGCCCTAATAAAAGTTAATACGTAGTAAAGTAATAATATGTTTATTATTTTAATTATTATTATTTTTTTTAAATACATGTTCTACCAACTACACGTGGTGGTGTGCTGATGTTTAGAAATTAGTTACACATTCTCGTATACAAATTCTCGTAAACGATTGCTATGCTCAAAAAAGTTGCGGGGAAAATGCAAAGCTAAACTCAAAGTCGACGACGAGGGTTATGTTATTGGAGGTGACTTCAATTACTGCCACCCACCACCGGTGTATCACAAGACCAACGATGGATTGTATTTTAAAGACAGGTTTACATAAAATGTGATTAGAATAATCAAATATAATTTTAATTGTATAGAATAATTTTAATTTAATGTATAATATATTGTATAATAATTTAATCTTTGAATTAGTACAATCTGAAATTAAAAATAACCACTATCTTATGGGAACACTTCTTTTCTAAAAATAAAAGAAGCCTCGACAACTTCTGTGTATTCAGTTTTATCTCATTTTCATCAAATAAAGTCTGTCGCATAACTGATATTTTTCAAACTGTTTAATTAGAGAATTGTATCGGAAATCTAAAAGACATAAATTGAGTAATTGTTATAAAATATAAAGGTTTAATGGATCTGTGTCACTGTCTATTCTCCTTCCTTTTTTTTCCATCTTATATTAATTGACATTAAATACAAAGTGGTAGATACTTATAATACCTATATATATGTTTTAAGAGCATGCTGCGCATCCCCCTCAACGTGCGTTCACCTTGTCGTGTTGGGGGGGCTCAGTAGTGCCCGGCAATACAGCCGGGGGCGAAGCTAAGAAACGCACAGGGAGGTGGCCCACTTCGGTTGGCGGTGTGCTATGCGGGTTGCTCCTGGTACTTCTCTGATAGCAAAGTGGACTGTGGAACAACGCCGTGGTTGTTGTGGTCTGCTTCGGCAGATCTGCCGTCGGGGTGTCGTGGTTGAATGCGTGGGGTAATTCTGCGACACCCCATTAAAACGGCGGAGGTTCCGTTGGGTTTTATGTGGGTAGTACTGGCTTTTCTAGCCGGTGAGTCCCACATAACAAAACCGCCTGTATGTTTACAGATGGTATGCGTAAATGCAATTCCCAACATTACAAAAAATTAGCATGCTACGCATAAGCAATTAGTTAAATTAACACACAATCTATAATAAAAATAATTTGAAAAGATACTTTTATTTTAAATGTCAAACATTCGCGTAAACCTAAGAAAGGATTACACAATTTATTGTTTTAATATTACTTTCAAATTTTTTTATTTTCAGAAAAAGTACAAGTTCTGCCAACTCTTCGTGGCAATTTGCTGATGTTTAGAAATTATACGTTCTCATACCATGATAAGCGACATTTGCGATGTTCTAGAAAATATCGCGGTAAATGTAAAGCTAAGCTGGTAATCGACGACGATGGTTACGTTATCAGCGGCTACTACACCCACTGTCACCCACCGCCGGTCTATCACAAGACCAAAAACGGATTGTATTTCAAAGTAGTATAGTTTCTAGTAGATATTGACCTTTTTGCAAATTAAAGAAATGCGAATGGTAACGTTATATTTTTTGTAAAGGAATAAATTGTGAAATATTAATTTACTGATATAGTTTTATGATTTTCTACTATTTAGTATTTATATGACTGTCTAGAATATATTTAGAAATGTCAAGTGTTTTCTGATTTACTTTTAAATTTTATAAATTATAATGCTTTTTTTTTATTTTGAGACATCATTATCAAGCTTACCAAGCGGACTCGGTTCGTATGGGAAAGATAGAACTCATCACATTACTGTTACAAATTTAACTGCGTCGGTTGTGTAGTGGCTAGCATGTACGGCTTCACACCCGGAGGTCTTTTGTTCGAGTCCCGGGTCGGGCTAAGTTTAGTAATGAGTCTTTCTGTAAGTGTATAGTAAGCCTCAGTAACAGCCCGGAGTTGAGAAGTTGGCGGTGTTTCACCCCCGTGCCTCGGTGGGCACGTAAAGCCGTCGGTCCTGCGCCTTAACTCTCACCGGTCGTATCGAGTAGTCGTCCCACCGGAGTATGAGAGTGACAGGAATAGAGAGTGTACTTGTGTCTGCGCGTACACTTGTGCACTATAATATCTCCTGCGCAGTTGGCTAGTCTCAATGAGATTGGCCGCCGTGGCCGGAATCGGTCAGGAGGACATTATTATTACAAATGCAAAAAAATGTTTGTATATAAAAGTATTTGGATGAGTTTGCTTAACTAGCGTTTTTCAAAGAGGATTATTGGGAAATTAAATTATATATTTAAGCTAAATGCTTTATTTATGCCCTGGATGTGTCTGGATGCTAAATTAAAATTAAATGCTGATGCCTTAATAAAAGTTAATACGTAGTAAAGTAATAATACTTTTATTATTTTAATTTCACTATTATTTTTGTGTTTCTAGAAAAAATACAAGTCCTACCAACTACACGTGGTGCTGTGTTGATGTTTAGAAATTACACATTCTCATATACAAAATCTCGTAAACGATTGCAATGCTCAAAAAGGTTACGGGGAAAATGTAAAGCTAAACTTAAAGTCGACGACGAGGGTTATGTTATTGGAGGTGACTTCAATCACTGCCACCCACCACCGGTGTATCACAAGGCCAAAGATGGATTTTATTTTAAAGACATGTTTAAATAAAATATGATAAGAATAATTAAATATGATTTTAATTATATAAATGTTTTAATTTAATATATTGTATATAATAATTTAATGTTTCAATTAGTACAATCCGAAACTAAAAATAAGCATTATCTTATAGAAACACTTTCCTTTTCCAAAAATGAAAGAATCCTCGACAACTTCTTTATGTGTATTCAGTTTTACTTCTTTTTCATAAAATAAAGTCCATCGCATAACTGATATTTTTCAAACTGTTCAATTAGAGAATTTTATTGGGAATCTAAAAGTTATAAATTGAGTAATTGGTATAAAATAAAAAGATTTAATATATCTGCATCACTGTCTATTTTCCTTCCTTTTGAAGTAAAACTTCTTTAGAATCGTTGTGATTTAAAACTCGATGAAACGAAAATGTGACACTAAAAAGAGACAAACACATAAATATATAGGATTAAGCCGGCGAGAGAATAAGAAAGAATACATTACACAGGAAGTGAAAAATAATACTGAATAATATGTTATGTTATATATGTTAAATAAAATGTAAAATAACTTTTAAACTTTAAAAAAAAAAACAAACTTATTACTTGTAAATATTAATATTTATTAAAGTGAAGCTATTATGACTAATTGTTGTCATGGTAACCGTTGTTATTGTCTCACAAACATATAATATTAGGTATATTCTTTCCGTATATGATATTCTATAAATATATGATTATAATACAGGTATATTACAATCAATATGCCTTATTTAATTATTGATTTCTTTTAATTTAATTACGATATTTGCCAAAGAAGTTTTATTTCAACCGCGCGTAAAGGTTACACGCACCCATTTTTTTTTCTATCTTACATATATTAATTGACGTCAAAATCAAAGTGGTAGATACTAGGAGTATAGGTTTTAAGGTGCATGCTACCCAAATGCAATTGGTTATTTAACACACAATTTATTGATTTAATGTTTTTTTCAAAATTTTATGTTTTCAGAAAAGTTACAAGTTTTGCCAACTCTTCGTGGCGATGTGCTGATGTTTAGAAATTATACATTCTCATACATAAATGATAAGCGACATTTGCGATGTTCTAGAAAATTTCGCGGAAAATGTAAAGCAAAGCTGGTAATCGACGACGACGGTTACGTTATCGGCGGCTACTACACCCACTGTCACCCACCGCCGGTCTATCACAAGACCAAAAACGGATTGTATTTCAAAGTAGTATAGTTTCTAGTAGAAATTGACCTTTTTGCAAAATAAAGATATGTGAATGGAAACGTTATATTTTCTATAGAGGAGTAAATTGTGAAATATTAATTTACTGATATAGTTTTGTGACTTTCTCCTATTTAGTATTTAGTTGACTGTCTTGAATATATTTAGAAATGTTAACTAGTTTCTGATTAACATTTAAATCTTATAAATTATAATGTTTTTTTTTTATTTTGAGACATTATTATCGGGCTTATCGAGCGGACTCGGTTGTTATAGGAAAAATATAACTAATCACATCATTATTACAAATTCAAAAATTGGTTTTATGTAAATGAATTTGGATAAAGTTTAATACACAGTTAGTCTATGATAAGTACACATAGGGATGAGTACCTACTGTAAAGGCGGTCCCTCACCGGGAGTATTCGCCTGTAATGTAACAGTTCAGATTCGAGCATTACGTAAGTGAGGGAGAAGAACTGAGCATTACAGAGCGCAACCTGTAATGATACAATTTGTAACATTACATCATTGAGGGAGAATAAATTGTTACGTTACAGGCGAGTGCTCGTCAGTCAGTGAGGCAGTACTATAACGTAATGCTCAACATCGAATCTAGATTGTTACATTACAGGTGAATGCTCTTCAGTCAGTGAGGCAATGCTGTAACGTAATGCTCAACATCGAATCTAGATGGTTACATTACAGGTGAATGCTTGTCAGTCAGTGAGGCAATGCTGTAACCTAATGCGCAACATCGAATCTTAAATTGTTACATTACAGGCGAATGCTCCCTGTGAGGGACCGCCTTTAGGCATCTACGGACGTACCCAAGCGACGTGACGGGTAAGTTACTAGTATAGGTTTAAACTATAAAGTGTAATAAAAATATATCATATTAATAGAGAATTATATATACTTAATAGTTAGTTATTCTATTTGATGCTTGTGAAAATTAAATTATTAAATGTTATGGATTTAGGTAAATAAATGATAGCTTTATTTTGCCATTTGTTTAATTTTTATGCGGACGCGAGTCAAAAGTAATCTTTGAAAAATTATTCGATGTTTATGTTTATTAATTTATTAGTTTTTTGTTTTGTATGTGGTTGGTCGTTGATTCAAAATATCATTTGCTGCAATACGATAATAAAATACGATTCTTTTTTTTTAATTATAAATTGCTTTTACAATATAGAGGTATAATATACTTCAAACTTTTCAGGAAAATTTGTTGCTCAATTGAAAATAAGTCACATACTTCAATTAGGTAACAAAAAGAGAAAATGCGCAAACTGTTACGCCAAGTGGCGGCAAAGTCTGCCGAGTCATCAAGCACAAAATAAAACTAAAAAAGTCAAAACGGCGTGCACGACTTGCATGAAAACCTTATGTATGCAGTGTTTTTTTGAAATGCATAAATAATATTTAATAATTTTAAAATTTTTGTTAAAATTTAGGAACTCTGTTACAATGTAAATAAAATGTTACTTATTTAATTATTTATAACTGTTATCTTTTGTGAGGTACATAAAGAAGTTTTAACAACGTATGTGTTATATATATATATATATATATATATATATATATATATATATATATATATATATATATAAACTTATTTTGTATAGAAATTGAATCTGCGATATTTTTTAAGGCAGTTTCCAATTAGAAACAAGTAATGCTGTACAGTATTCTTTATACATACATACATACCTATTGTGTATATAGTATTTATTTACACTGATTTAAATGTAGTGAGGAAAAAGTATTATTATATTATTAAAAAAAAAACAGCAAACTTGTGTAGATATTGTAAATTATTTTATGTACAAGTACCTTAATACAAAAGCGAGGGGTCTTCAGTTGTTTCTTTAAACTAGTGTATTAGTACTAAATCGCTAGATATTTACATAAAATGTTAAAGGATTCTCCTAACACTGAAAAGGTTGTTTCAATAGCCCCATTAGAAAAAATGAGTTTCTCCAATCGATATATCTAGTAGAAATGACCACTCGATGTAGTTTTTATTCATTTTTCTACAAGAGATATCTACAAGAGATATCTACAAGAGATATCGATTGTAGAATGTCACTGCTATTAGATGTCGACTTTCTATAGACAATATGGCGTCGGTTTAAAGGTTGTTTTTGTTTGTAGAGTTATTGTCTGTTTGTAGATCGGACTTTTTACTTAACAAGTTTTATTTAAATGTTATTAATTAAAATATTTGTTACCATTTTTAATCTGTTACCCAAAATGAATCACAGTCCATCCGTTTATTTAAATTTTATTACAAGAGACTTTACTTCTTCTTTTGATATTGATATGTAGATATAAGTGTAAATTATTGTTATGTTCCAAGTTATTATTTCTAAATAAATAATGTCTTAACATTAAGGCATGTTAGTTTTGATTTATTGTGTGAGAATAAAAGAATATTTTTTAAAAATTGCCTTCAATATTTATCTCAAACGCTTGAATACTTATATTTTTTCTATGTCAAATGGCAAAAAAATATTTTATTTTGTATTATTATATATTTTGAAAGATAATGTAAATACCGTTCATTTTCAGAGCACATTCAATATGAAATACTCCCATCGAGTAAGGGCAAATATAATCTTATCGTTGTAGATGGGTACTCATTTTCTGTTCAAGGCGGCAACCCGAATACTTATTATTGCTCTAGAAAAAGCAAAGGTGGATGTAAAGCGAGACTTGGATTCAAAGATAATATTATTGATGTCTGGTTTCTAGGACATAATCATCCCCCACCGTTAGTAGAAAGGGGACCAGATGGATCCATAATAAGAATCAATCCGCTATATTATTCATGATTGGATTTGGGCAAAATATCAATTGAGAGAATGAGAAGTTATGTACAAAATTGACATGTCCTTTAGACACTTATTTAAGCTATTACTACCTGTTTTATGTTTTTAAGTTTAATAGAGAATATTAAATCTGTATTTTAAAAAATAAAAGTTAAAAAAACTAGATTTTATTTAAATAATCCATTTTCTAAGATTTACTGCAACATATTCTAGTTTGTTCAAATTCTTAGTTTTATATGAAACTTGGCTAAAACTATTATAATTTTCAGGTATGGATTACGCTGTTTTACCTTTAGGAGGGAAAAAGTCGGTCGTCCTATTTCAAAACTACTCTTATTCATTTCACATGAAAGGTGCTAGAAAACTCCAGTGTTCTAGAAAAGTAAGCATGCAATGTGGAGCGTATCTGAAAATGGATAAAGATAAAAGAATAGTTTACGCAGACACATACCACACCCACCCGCCGACGTTGTATCGTAAGACAGCTAGCGGGCTGTTCGTGAAAATGCCTCGCAACATTTATATCAATGACTATAATTGACATTGTTTAAATTAATTATATATAGGTAATGGTTATGATATTTTAAACTTTCTAATGTTCTATACCAAAAAGGTAAAGCAACTGAAGTACTTTCAATAGTTGTTTTCATAAAGTCACAGCGGTTATTCAGATAACCGCTTAATGTTAAAAAATTGAAAATAGAAATAAGTGAAAACGGTGAAAAAAGTTTGAAATGGCAATTAAACTCTGATGTGTAAGTTAGAAATACCACTGCGCTGTGCGAGATGGTCAATTTTCTGGTGATGTTAGGTGATATTCTATACTTGGAGAAAATTTGCATTACAATACAATATTGTGCCTATTGATTACATTTTTTCATTTTCACTTACTATACCTATATGTAAAATGTATATATTAGTCCAAAAAATCATCTGAAACTCACAAGATCACAAGCTTTTTAACTACATACATATGTTTCCTTTATTTTATTCCGTTGATTCTTGCTGAATTTTCGCAAGTTATAAAGCTGATTATAATTTTAAAACTTTAAATATCTGATCCGAAAACTTCAATTGCATGCTAATTTATTTAGGGCTCGCATTAGTTAGTGTTATATTTTAGAACAAAATTGTAAACGATATTTTTTAATAATGTTATGTACTTAAATCAGCACTACGGTTAAGTTAGCACAAGTTCATTTTCATATTAAATTATTCGCAAGAATCCAAGTTGTTTTACTAAGTATTTCATGGTGTGTGATGGTAGAATGTTTCTTTGATTTACTCTACATTATCGGTCGTGGGGTCGAGTCCTGCTTGGGACAGGGATATTTTTCTATCCATATATTTGTCCTGGTCTGGATGATTCTTGGCAATCTAGTTGTAGAAAGCCTTTGAGTGTAGCGTTATTTATTATTATTTATTTTAAGATCCAATGGTAACAATAATATGTACATTTCCAGAAAGACCATTCGAGTTTCTAGAATCCTCGCGAGGTGGTCTTGTACTTCTCATGCAAGGACACACATTCGTTAAAATGAACAAATCTGCACACAATTGGTACTGTTCTAGAAGAATATCTAGGAAATGCCGTGCTAAAGTCCGTGTGAATGAAGAAGGTACAGAGATCGTCTGCTTTCCGTTCGAACATAACCACTCGCCACGAGCTGAATGGTCCCGAAAATTTGAACCAACTTATAATTAGAATATATATGTATTTAGGTATTAGGGAACTTTAAAATAGATGTACGCATTTATTTTAAAAGACCAAAAATATTAAAGTTATTGTTATTAAGTATAGACGCTCTTATTGATAGTTTAGGATTTATTGATTCAATGATCATCTATAAATATAAAAAAAATCCATGTCCTTAGTTCTAATTATTTGATCCTCAATTTCTTAGTTCAAGAGCGATAGATTGTAAATCAGTATTAATTCATTCGCGTGTAACTGTAAAGTATCGGCAAAGAATGTCAAG
Organism: Fabriciana adippe; assembly: GCA_905404265.1. Taxonomy (NCBI): domain Eukaryota; kingdom Metazoa; phylum Arthropoda; class Insecta; order Lepidoptera; family Nymphalidae; genus Fabriciana; species Fabriciana adippe. The sequence continues at coordinate 13,729,980 of FR989992.1, read as the reverse complement.
AAGTTAAATGTTTTATATATATTAAGTGTAAATATTATATTAAATTTGCTGTTACAGATATAATTAATAAATTACCAAACTTTCATCTTGATTTTATTTTCAAGAAGGTCTGGACTCAACTTTTCTTTAGAAATAAAATGTCTGTTTATTTGTATTTTTTATAGAAGAATCTAAGTTCGGCTTATATTGTTATATAAAGTCTAATAACCTACAACAACCATTCCAGAGCTGTTCTATGAATATATACATGTCGTTAAAATGAAGAAACCGTTGCTACTTCTACGAAAGTACACCTTCGCCCAAACGACAAGTGATTCCAGATATTGGAACTGCAGTAAAAAGTTTGGTCAAGAAAGATGTCCTGCTCGTTTAAGATTCGACAACAATGGGATCCTAGTTTATTATAATTTAGAACATAATCATTCACCACCTACATTCTTTAAGCAGCGAGATGGGCAGTATGTGAAATTAAAGTAATCTTCCAGAAATGCTACTTTTAGATGTAATTATAATTGTATCGTCTTGATGAATATTGTATTTTATCTGCACTCCTGTAGTGTTTATTGTATTATTGAATTATTTCTGCAATATAAAGTAGTTTTAATATTGTTAATTTAACAAGATTTAATAGATTAGATAATATTTACCACATAAATTATTTTAAACTTTCTTTTTTAACTAAATAAAAGAAAAAGTTTTTATCGAAATTAAATAAGAATATACACCAAAAATTAGTAATTGGCTATTGGTTTTTTTAGACTCTAGTTTAAGAATTTGATGAGATATGAGTAAAAAATTTCTAGAACATACATTGTTGTTGTCAGTGTTCTATAGGAATAGTGTTTGATTATTGGACTTTTATGTAGTGACAAGAATATAATGTCTTCCTGATGGATTTCGACGGATTTCGGCTCACTGAGACTAGCCAGATGAGCAATAAATACTATAGTACACAAATGTACGCGCAGACACAAGTACACTTACTGTTCCTTTTACCTTCAAAGTCCGATGGGACGATACTTCGACACGACCGGTGAGAGTTAAAGTGTAAGACCGACGGCTTTACGTGATCTCCGAAGCAGATGTAGCGCTGCCAACTTCCCCACTCGGGGCTCCTACTGAGAATATCTTAAACTTGGCCCGACTCTGTATTCGAACCTATGACCTATGGATCTACGGCCGTACATGCTAGCCATTAGACCACTGAAACAGTTAAGATTACCTTCTAGTGATAAGAATAAACACTGTAATTGATTTTTCTAGAGTAGTTTCTCTAGAGTATTGTCAAATAGATGTGCAGATGGACAGAGGAAATAGTGGCGATAGCGGGTCAAAGTTGGCAAACCAATAGTAGACGAAAGCAGACGAGAATAGAAGTCCTTGCGGAGGCCTTTTTCTGAAAGTGGTCCATACAAAACAATTAACACTCTTTATCAACCGACTTCCAAAAAGGAGGAGGTTCCAATTCGACCGTATATATTATTTATTTTTTATGTGTGTTCGTGGATTACTTCGTCGTTTATGAACCGATCTTGATGATTCTTTTTTTGTTGGAAAGGAGATATCCTATGGTTGGTACCATGATAAGGAAACCAGGATCTAATGATGGCATCCCAGAGCAATTTAGTGGAATCGTTTATTAATTTTTTCATTAAGTTTTTTTTAATTCAGCTATTCAAGGTGCGTGTTAACAGGCTTCTCCTGGGCAAGCTCGCTAGTTCGTAGACCTTATCTATGCCTTCAAACTAAGATGAAGGTCATGAGTAAGCCCATTTTTAATATAAAAAAAAGTATTTTAAAGCAATACTATTTAATGAAGGTCTGGTCTGGTCTGGTCGATCTAATGATGGAGTCGAAAGACAGTCGAGGGAACTCCTCAACGATTTACAGCAATTACCTGGTGTTTGGGCTTGATTAATTTGTATTGATGAGAACTTTACACCTAGATGGGTTGTGACTGTCATTAGGTGTCTGAATAAATGGCTTAATCGAATATGTTTTTAAAAATCTTTTTTGTTCTTACAAATTTCCTGCTTATTACGTCTACACTAAAATTGGAAAAATAAAAACGTTTCAAATTCTCAACTGTTAATAACTTATTGTAACTAATTTTGTATGGGACTAAATAAAAATATTTTAAAATATCGATCAAAAAAGTATTAGATACACAATAAAGTTGTTTTCACAAAAAAAGAGGCTAAAAGCGTAGTACTACTTTTTTGATCGATGTCTTAAAATAAAAAAGGCAACCAGTAAACTGATAACAACTATTTAAAGAATTTACGTATGAAAAATCAATATCAACTAGGATAACTCTCCTTTAATCTTACAGGTTTACCATACAGATTCATCAAGGTGGTAAAAATGAAAAGATACATGATGCTTCTTAACAATTATTTATTTTCCCAGACGGGAACTGACGCTCGTTATTGGAACTGTAGTAAAAAGAACAGTGCCAAGAAATGCCCAGCTCGAATACGTTTTGACAATCACAGGAATATTGTGTTCTATCATATATTTCACAATCATGGTCCACCGACGATGTATAGGCAAGCCGATGGGCAGTATGTAAAACTACGATAAATTTTACCATTTTTAAGACATTTTTGATTCAATTTTGCACGTAAATAGAGCGTGGACGTGATAATAATAGATAAGTTAACTTAATTGTGAAATTTTACCATTTTTTTTTGTCTAAATGTCTTTGAAATATTGTAATAGGAATACTATTATTATAGAATGTAAATAAAAATTTTGTTAAAAATATAACGTAAATAGCGAAGGATTAAGCATTACATTTTATTCCAACGACAAAGTTGAAATTCGATTTTGTTTGACCTCTAGTTTTAAGATTTGATCTTCTCGATTCTGTGAGAACTAATTTTTATTATTATTTGAATGTTTTCATTAGAAAATGCTGCTTATTCTGTATAATAAATACTCAATATTAATTAGATTGTAATAAATAGCCTATAGAAAATTTATATACTTGTCAAATATAAATAGATATAAGTATCTGTGTGTAAAGATGATTTGACATTAAAATATGTTCTTAAGTGATAAAAATGTTTTGTTTTGTGTTCAAAAAGCTTTTTGCTCCTTTTCAGTATCAGCACTAGAAGAAAAAGGAACGTAATTAGTACATTTACATTATTGAGAGAATGACAGATGACATAACAAGTGTTGTAAGCAATAAATACATATAGAGTTATTTATAATTAATACGTTTTTTTTATTTCAGCTCATATATACCATATAGTGGCAACACCAAGCGGAGGGAGGGTAATGTTCTTTCAAAATTATACATTCTCCGACAGCTGGAAATCTAGATGTTGGTATTGTTCAAAGAGAAAATCAAGAAGGTGTCCAGCGAGAGTTGTTTTAGATAAATATAATAATATTATAAAATGTAATGTGAATCACACACATTAATAGAATTATATTTTTTGGTAATTAAATATTTTTAAATCTGCGGTATATGTATGTATTTATGTACCTACCTACGTAAATAAATACTCATTTTGTTATAGACAAAGTAACGTTCCTTAGTTATTGAAAATTTTTTTGAATCCATTTTTTAAATAGCTCGTAGTAAATTGTTAATTAATATTTTTTTAAACATACTTACATTATATATTACAAGTATATACGTATATTGTAGTTTATATATATAGTTTTATTCGTATAAATTGTAATTGTATATAAATAATCATAGTTATGCTGTAAAAAGTCGAATTTACACTACGAGACTATTTGAATTTATTCAAAAAACCTCGAAAATAGTTTCATATCGTGAAATTCTCAAACAAAACGGGTTTGAGGAATTGTTTTTTGACATGCATTGGCATGTCTACTCAGCTTAATTTAACCCAAAACGAAATTAGTAGCAAAACATTAATTAATTTGTTTAATTTACTTTTATCATAGAATCGAGTAGTACTCGAAATTATTTAAATTTCGGGAAATCAATGTACCTATGTGTTATGAAGTAAAATTTATGTCATAGAAGTAGTTTTTCACTATTAAGTGCGTAATGTAAATTAAAGTCTATTTTTACGTAAACAAAATTTTAATTTATTTTACATTTTCAATTATATTAAAGTGTTTTTATATTCCAACATGATTAACACTTGTCTTACGGTGAAGGAAAACATCGTGAGGAAACCTGCATGTCTGAGAGAACTTAGGAAGTTTTCGAAAGACATGTGAAGTTTATTCGCACTTGTCCAGCGTGATGGACTACGGCCTGATCCCTTTCGTATTGAAAGGAGATCCGTTCTCAGCAGAGGGACGCTAAAAAAAAGGGTTGAATACATTTTTATATAATTATTATTTAAAAGATAATTTAAGGTAATCTTATAAAAACAAAATGTTTTATTATACTATTGACTACGTCTTCGGGACACTAAAATCGAGATAATCCAACAGAGGCACATCGTATTTGTAATGTAGGTAATATTGTAGAATAGAATATAAGTATATATGTAATAATTTTTATTTTTCTAATTTTTATTATTTTAAATCTAATTCATATTCATCAACTGTGTGTTTTTAGGATTAAAATATGAGTTTATAGCGTCATCGCGAGGAGGCCATCTTATGATGATCCAAGGCTATACTTTTGCAAGAATCAACAAATCCTGCTATATATGGACGTGTTCTGGGAAATCTACTCATTGTAAAGCTAGAGTGCGGATGAACGCTACTGATAATATCGTTGATTATAATTTGTCACATAATCATCCGCCTCCATCCTATTATAGGACTAAGAATGGCGCTTTAGTCAAAGTAAATATCACCTAATGGCTTAGTGAGAAGATAGAAGAAGAAGAGAGGAGAAGAAGAGTATATTGGAATAATACTTCATGAATCTAGATTAAATTATTGTAATTCTTGACAAAAAATGATGATACAAAAGATGTGTATAGTAAATCGTATTTTTTTTTTATTAAACAGGATGAAAGCTGTGTTATAGTTTCTAGAGTTTTATTAATTGGCGAGTTGAATACTTTTCTAAAATAAGGTTTGTCGAATTTTCATTAACTGAGTGAAGCTAGTCACGCAGACAATGTCCTGTCATTTGGTAGTATTATTGATTATTGCGCAGCCATGTGCAGTGTACTTCAGAACGGCACAGCTATACAGTATAATACGAAAATAAGTATGGCCTAAATTTTTTCTTATTAACCATTCATATATGTATGTATGTGCCAATAGTTTATTAAATTTTATAATTTTTACTTGAACGAATTTAACTACGTTGTTATATTTGATTGTATAAACAAAGTGTTTACGTTTGTACTTTGCAAACAGTTTCTTTGGCAAAATTTTGTACTTTAAACTTTATAACTGTAATTAAAAGTTCATGTGATCAAAAGGCAGAAAAGCAAGAGATATTCGTTGTTTAATATACCGTATATTATAAGTAAAATATGTCCGTTAAGATATATGTAATTTTATTACTGATATTTGTGTATGTAATGGTTAAATAAAAAATGAGTTTGTGGAAGTATTACTCCGTTTTCCTAGTTTTTATTTTGTATTATTCAAAATTAAATTTAAATCACTAAAAAAATACCAAGTGATTCCAAGCAAAGAGCACAATTTGATAGATACCCCATGCAGTGTGGAGAAAATTTTTAGTGACAACCCCCCCTGGGTCGTGTTTGTTGATATGTTTTATTATAAAAATATATATTTATGACTCAAACTCCCATGAAAAAAAATAAAGAATAAAAAAATATATATATATATATATATATATTTCGCCTGGAAAAAGAATGAGGGATCTACCACATAAATCGGAATCTTAGACTCTTTATTTTGAAATAGTGCAACAATTTTTTGAATTGGTTTAGTAAATCCAAAGGCATGCTCTGTATCAAACAATAAAAAATTAACCCTTTTTATACAGTGTGAGATAGTTTTTTTAATTATGTGCATATTTCTTTATTAATTGACTGTAATATGTCAAGTACTGAAACCATGTAATATTATTTTTATCATTCATATATATAAAACAAAGTCGTGTTAGTTACACCATTTATAACTCAAGAACGGCTGGACCAATTTTTATGATATTTGATTTTTTGGATTTCTTTTAGTCTGGAAGAGGATAATAAGTATTAAAACATCAGAAAACTTAAAAAAAGAAATATGGTTAACGCTGGCAAATAACTATTTTAAATATCAACGTAAAACGTACCTAACGACGAACCCGAGCGAAGCGAGGGTGAGCCGCTAGTTTATCATAATTTTTAAAATGTTTTTCGGTCCGTTTCTCTCGAAATCAAAACTTTGGGACCCAAAAACATAGTAGGTAAAACATAATAAACAACAGTTTACAGCACCATTATGTACCTACTATTCCACATTTTGAATATATGTATAACTTTTTTTTGTTTACAGCATATAATTATGAGACAGCACAGTCACGGCGTGGGAAGCCATTAATTGTGTTTCAAGGGTTTACATTCGTGTCGAAATTAGATCAAAAATATTGGTATTGCTCGACGTATTCTTGCAAAGCAAAGTTACATATGGACAGTGAAGGAAGGATTAAGTTCTACTACACGGTCCACACTCATCCAGCGCCACATTTATATAGATCTAGCGATGGCAACATTTATAGAATCAAAAATTAATTCCTCACTAAGATCATCTTGGATCAACAATACTTTGTCTTTTTTCGTTATTATACAAAACTTGTATAATACGGTTATCTAGTAATATTGTTGATCGAAGAATATCATTATAGTTTTTTAGATTTACACGAATATCTGATATTTTAAATAAAACTATCTTTTCGGATTTTTTCGCGAATTTATTTTGATTTTTAGTTTCCGACGTTTTAAATGTTTTGCCACTTTTGCAAACGAATTTTTATTGTATGTTAATTTCTATATATCAATTAAGTGCAATAAAGAATAGTGTATAATGCTTTACAGCAATCATAGTCACGGAAAAGACACAAATTCACGGAAAAATCCGAAACGATAGTTTTATTTAAAACACTAATATAATTTTGTAGATTAGTTGTAAAATATAATTTATATTCTCAAAAAAAATTGATGGATATCAAATATCTGTGAATATCTGGCAATATTTTATTAATTATAATATGCGTTTTTATTCAATAACAAATATGTATGTATATGAATTGAAAATGTCCTTATTGAAATAGATTACAATTATGTAAGGTTTTCAGTGTTAGGACTTACTTAAGCTAAAGCGTAATACAACTATGCCCTATAATAATTAAAGATCTTAGTTTATTTATACTATATTTTTATATAGTGGAAATTATTATATTGTTTAGTTTTAGTTTTTCTTTTAATCTACAGGCTCAATGTCGATTCCAGAATCAAATGTTTTATCAATGAAGAGACAGTTTAATGAGAAGTTAGACAAATTAATGAATCGTAAAAAAAGTAACAATGTAAATTTCTTAACTGAGAGCAAGTACCAAGATATTATAAATGAGATAAAAATCATAAAGGATAAATATCCGAAGACCTTTAACGACTTCACTATGTTAGAAAATTACGATATTATAGAAGTTAATGGCAAGGAAAGATTGATTAAGCCAAAGGATACATGCAATAATATAAAATTTTATATAAAAACATATGAACTATTCGGTGTAATTCATACTATGCATTTGTTGTTTAAACACGCTTCTCTTAATGAACTAAATGGTGTCATTAGAAAGAAATATTGCAATATACCTCAAGAAATTATCAAAATATATTTGACGTGTTGTCAAATTTGTAACAAAAAATAAATATGAAAATTTTTAACTGCTAGTTATGTTTAAAACGGTTAAATATATTATGGTATTTGAAAGGCAGGAGGCAGGTGCATAGAAAAGTGTATGTTATTCAGCGATGGCGCATCGATCGTTTGGGTAGAAATTATGTTTTCTTTAACGTGTACATTAATTAATATATAGAGTTTTATTGAAATATTAATATAAATAAAATATTATCACACGTTATTTATTATATGTGAAACATTAAAAATAAAATTTTTATCATAATATTTGTTTGTTTTTAGAATTCAATATTTTTTTATGAACTCACTTTACACAGTGACACAGCTATTTTGAATTAATGAAATGTACGGTAGTTAAGGATTTATTCGCTTTTGATGGTATACGAAGGTATAGTTATCGTATAATTTAAATGTAAGTATTTATAGCAGAGTCGATTATTATCGGTGAATATGAGTGTAACCACTCATAGACTTTGAGAAATTGGTTTTTTCTATTATCTTGACTTAGATTTGTTTGTGATCTTAAAAAAAAAATTATAGCTTTCTCTACGCTTCTGAAAACTAATACTAATATTTAATACTTTATTTATTATTATAAAACTACTTTTTTATACTATTTAAATTTTATTTAAAAACAGCACAATTCTAGAGGAGGTTATACCTTTCGATTAATGAGTACTGACATCACTAACATAACCCATATTCGTACTACGTGAATTTTTTTTAACTGGCGACTTTATATAAAAAGCTATAAACAAAGAATTCAAATGAATCACGTTATTCTTCAATTTATATATCACTTTTGTTCTTACAATTTATTGTTTATTTATTTCAGTCAAGTTCATGATCTCGCGGGACGGCGAGTCATTGATGAAACTTGGCGACTTCACTTTCACAAGGCAGCTCTACGTAGAGAACAAATGGTGTTGGAGTTGCTACACCCACAACAACCATGGATGTCCAGCCAAAGTTTACACTGAGTTGAATAAACTTATCTATGCTAAAAATTACCACAATCATCCACCCACTGAGTTTTTTGTATGACATTTTATCAATTTTTGACGACGTTCCATAATACATATTCATTATCCATATTTGATTTTATTTTCTTTTAATTATATTCGATTTCTATTTTAATTTTTATAGTCTGTTTTATTATTGTGATGGTTACATCTTTGCCTCATTGACAGCTTTTTATTTCTTGTTCACTTTTACTTAATACACAAAAAGATAAAAAAATATATTAGTTTTTAATTATAATATTGACATTAACATTCATAGTTAAAAAGTATAATTTGAGAGCTGACATATTTATTAGAATTTAACTCTTAAAGTATGCTTCTATAGAGTCGCTACTCTCTAGGCTGTTATAAAATCATTAAAAATTTGTTTAATTTCACCTTTCTTCTATTTCTTTATCATTATCTGGGAGCGAAAATCATTAATTATTATATGAACATTTATTATTTACCAATAATAGATTAATAAAGTTAAATGCATAATGATAAATCGTAAACGTAAAACCATTTAACTATAGTTATAATAGTTAAAAATGAATCTCATTCAAAACTCGGTTATGTATTAATTAGTTAAATTATGCTTAAGAACAAACTGGTATAGTAAAAATAAATCATTGTAAACTTTAAGTAAGCTGGATTTTGTAAGACAATGTGCAAACATCTTACTTGAAAAAAGCACGCAATAGTTGTTAAAGTTTCTATGGTTGGTTGTAAGTATTTGATTGGTTGCGTTTTAACATTTGCGTCAGCTTTTATCTCAAGATGTTTGCCGATACCTATATAATAACAATTAGAGATAAGATTCTTATGATTAGTATTTTAAATGGTGCTACTGTGTAACTTTAAGGTGCTAAATATGTGATAAAGATAGTGATCTCTTACAATCTCTTGCCTTATGTAGTACAAATGTAGTGGCATAATTGTTCAGTATTAATGCACTTGTGTTCCATTGCTCTCTAGATTATAATAAAATATACTATTTAAAATTGTCTAATGTTTTATTTACTATTTTTATTTTAGTATTTTTTGAAATTAAAAGGTATTATGAATAAAATATTTACTTTAAAGTTGAAATTAATATAGTATAATATTTAGTAAACCAATTAATATAACTTTAAACAGATGCTAACTATATGGTAATTTTGCAGATTACAAAGCCTTCATAACTCAATCGATGAGAGGAAAACCTTTGATTGTATATAATAAGTACACTTATTGTAAGCATTCTACTAGAAACGGTGTTATCAGATGGACTTGTTCAACACATTCATACAAGTGTTGCAAGGCTGTTGTCAAAACGTGTGGAACAATAATTGTGGAAGTGAAGGGATGGCACAACCACGACGCTTCAGAACTGCTGATAAATAAAAATAAATTAAGCACTGAACTACAAAGCCTAGATTTGAGCACTGGTCATCCCAATAACATAATTTTTAAGCATAGTTTATTCGATACAACATATTAACGTACTCTTTATATTTATCGTACTCTTTTAATTGTGCAATGTGTAATTCACTTCCAAATATTTAACTAATTTAAATAAAAATTGAAAAAAGTTTCCTTTTTGTAAATGTATGTAGCTTAAATTGGCAGCTTTTTTTTATAAGTAATCATATGAGATCTCTTTTTAAAGTTGATTAGCAATTGATCGTGTATAAGTATATTCTTAGTTTAAGTTTGATTGTATTATAATTATACATATATTAATCTCAAATGAATTTCTTTAGTTTACGTAATGAGTTAAGGTAATAAGCTTTCGATTGTATAGTATACTACTACTGTTGCTTCTCCGAAGATCGTGATTTGGTTACTGATTATGGGAAATTCTTAAGAGGATTGTGAAGCTGTAAATTTTCATACCAAAAGCGGTAACGTTTTTCCCTCCATTAACATAGTCTAATTTTCATATTTTTTTGAAATGTTGTAGATATAATGAAAAACTAGGTCCGAAGGTTTTTATTTTAAAGTAATATTGCGTATGAAAGAAGTTATTAGCATATAAATATCTGTACTTTTGACTTAAAACCTTCCTCGAGCGTTTTTTTTTTTTAATTAAACTAAACTGAATTACTAAAAAAGAAAAACGTACAGACCTAGATTAAGGTGTACTCAATCTAATGAGACCAAAATACGTAAATGTTTAGGGGGGTGAAAACGTGATCGCCCGAAACAATATTTCAAACAGGAATGTAGGTAATTGCCTCTAAGATTTGCAACTCTCTCTATCGCACCATACGGGTTGGCAAAGCGAGCGGTATGAAACAGATAGCATTTTTTTAAAATCCTACTCGCGCCGCATATCGACACTTCACAATCCTTTTAAGATCCACACAACATGAAATTAAGTATGATGACGAGTGGAAAACGGAGTAGTAACATAAACGTTTATGTGTGAAATTTAAAATTAAATCGTTTGTAATTGATTTTACTTATAAAGATATTCAGTATCAATAATAAGTAAGATTGTTAGAATAGTGTGTGTTTTAGCAGAGTGGTGGCCCAGTCGTAGTTCCGGTAGTGCAGGTCAGATATGAGATGCCATGCTGACTGGCTGTGACACTACACAGGTAATAGTGGGTTCACATCCCGGATAGATCAATTCAATCAATTAGGTATCACCACACCGTTCCTAATACACAATATAAGACGTATACTAAATGTATTATTTAGGTACACATTAAGTTTACAATCGTAATGAGATAATATAATGCACTTCTTGGTATAAGATCTGTAAGCAAAGTTATAAATTAAATATGCCTCGCATGATTGAATGATTTGCCAATTGTCGTGTTTTTCTTTGGATAAATTAGTTATTATAACTAAAACGAAGTGATGGTGTTTAGATTGTAGTTCTAGCGTATACGTGTGTTTTCCAACATTATATAGTTTTGTATAACAATAAACATCTTTCAAACTTGCAATTTGACTTTAAATATAAAAAGCGCACATGAACTTAATAATTTAGCCTTAATTACAAAAAAAAACCCTTAAATCGTTTTAGACAAAACATAAATATCTTATAAACCATAGTATATACAGTTCAATCTTGAATCAAAACGTGGAAAAAGAGAATCTGGCCTCTAGGCTAAAAGATTTTTCAAGTAATATACCAATATCATTTATAAGTCTGCAACTATTAAGTTTATTATTAACAATGCCATGCGTTTTTTTTAAATTAAAAACTGTATTTATTATAATAAATTATTCAAATTAAAAACTTTATAATCATCATTCATCATTATCAGCTTTACTTGATACCGTAAGGCGCCGTCCTATTGCCATCGCTCGCGCGATGATATGTGCGTCCGATGAAAATGATCGTGCGACCGTGTGCTCAAACATACTGGTATCTAATGAATGTCCTATTGAAGGTCGTGCGATCATTCTTTTCGAAATAATATTTTTGAAATAATATTTTGTACACGATTTCTTATCGCGCGAGCGATTTCATCGCGCGATGAAATTACATTGCATCATCGCGCGAGCGATGACAATAACACGACGCCTAAAGCTATGGTTTTTCATCACATAGTATAATAATAACACCTTTAAATAGGTTTTTAATACAAATAAATATTTCAGTGTCATATATGTTGTCAAGAAACAATAGAGCGATGATGGTGGTGGATGGGTACAAGTTTTCTCTACATTATGCAAGGAATGAAAGGGCTAGGTGGCAGTGCAGCAGACGCAGTTACTTTGGATGTAAAGCTGTTATACATACGTACGGCGGCCTCGCCGTTTATTTGAACAAAAATCATAATCATCAACCCTAGTGATGAAAAATGAAAATATTAAATAAAAATAAATAGGTTTACATGTAAATATTTAGATTTAACATACTGTACTGTATTATGATAAAGGGAAAATATATAAATTAAGTTTTAACCATATAAAATATGTAGGTACCTGTTTTGCTACTTGGTCGAGGTATGTATATAATAACTTTGGTTTGTTTAACAAGTATTGTTTCGATAATATCTCTAGTTAAATATATAGGTACATTATTTATAATTTATTTTTGACTTTAATTGAAAAGCATTTTATATTTTTCTATTATATCAACACAATTTTTTATGCAAGAATAGTGAACGTTGTAAAGAATCTCTACAAATAAAACTATGTTTTAGGATTTTATTGTGGATTTATTTTGATTTGTGGTTCGCGATGTTTCGAAAGAGGCTAAGGTTTTAGATGTCTCAAAGATCTAAAAGATATATATAATGAAGAGTTCGTTATATTTAAAATATCAAATATTAATATTATAAAGTATTAATCTCTACAGAATTCTTTAGTTTCCCCATTAATAATAATTAATTGTAACTACAGTTTATAAAAAAAAAACAATCGACTTTATATCTTATTTAATTTACTTATTAATAATAAAACGATAACAAATGTTATATTTAAGTTAATAATATTTTTTTCATTTAGTATTTACCGAAGTACTTTAAGTACATATAATTTTAGGTATTTAACTTGGATAGTGAAATGTAAGATATACTCGTACAAGCAATTTTTATTTATTTCTACGTGTCTTTATTTTGTTCATTTGATTCTTCGTGTCAAATTTAAATTGATTGTTGTTTTTTATTTTCACTTTAAATTTATTGATTTTAGTTGATGTATAAACATTAAATCATGAATTTTTATTGTGTGCTTGCTGTTGTCAGAAATTATTCAAAAAAATACGTAGATTGTTTTCTTTCCAAAAAAAAAAAAAACAAATAAAACTATCTTTTCGGATTTTTAAGCGGATTCATTTTGGTTTTTGGTTCTCGATATAAATCCACCAAAGATAGTTTGATTCAAAATATCAAATATTCTGGTAAATGTAAGAAAGTACTAAATAAATTAATTAAATTTTTTATCACCAAATTAATCTAATAATATTGCTTACTGTACATATGTTATCATGTAAGGGTCAATTGTTGTTTTTTTTTTTCAATAAATCTAACCTGTTTTAATTGTGTTTTTTTTGAAAAAAAACTCATTTAAAATCATAAAATTACAAGTAAAATCAGTATGAGGCATGTTGCCTGCACAAAGGTAAAAGGTTTTAAATATTTTATTATTTGGAGGTAATCTATATATATTTATTACAGATTCCGAAGGAAAGTCTCTATGTCCCGTCTGTGGAGATACCGTATCGGGTATGCACTACGGGATATCTACTTGTGAATCGTGCAAAGTGTTTTTTAAAAGAACTCTACAGTTAAACAAACAGTCAGAATATGTATGCTCAGGTTATTTCAAAGCGCATCAACAGATGTGTCATATAGATATGACGACGAGGTCATATTGTCGGTTTTGTAGATACAATAAATGTCTCAACGTTGGCATGCAGCCATTGATGTTGAGGCAGAGGCGTAAAAGATATTATTTACATAAATAATTATATTTTTAATAGATTTGTGTATAGTTTAATATTGTTTATAATAAAAAAAAATTTAATTATTTTATACAGATTAAAAATATTATTGCTTGATAAATGTTTGATTATAATTGTATAGACAGATAATAAATATATAATTGAGAGTGAAAAATCTTTGTGTTAATTTTAATTAACTATTTTATTAAAGTTTATAAATAATTAATATATTCTAATCTCTTAACATTGTTTTTTTTAAATACACAATCCCTCTTCTTATTTTTTTATCTCTAATATATCACTTCTTTTAGAGTAAAAATAATCGATATTAATGAAGTCATCGTAACGATTCACAATCATTAAAATCGATTATGACTAAATTAGAAACTATACAAACAAGTAGACTTTAAAAAAAAAACAAAAGTGTTTATTGTTGGTTATGTATTCTAGATGGACTGGTCCCTCGGTACAGCTGGAGTCGAGCAGGGAATGCAATCATCATCTTAGGGGACTACAGGTTCAAAAAGAGATCAAAACATATAAATCAAAAACAAGAAACTCACTGGGTCTGTAATAAATGTGATAAAGGCTGTAAAGCCAAGCTCACCACTCTGAATGACGCGATCATTAAAATATACAATGTACATAAACATGATGGACTTAGAAAAATAAAATGATACTTTGTTATAGTTCATTTTTAACCAAAGCTAGGAATTTTGTATTATTAATGCTCTTAGTGTTTATTATAAATTATTATTAATGCATGCAATTATTATAGAAAGTCCTCAAATTGAATTGATTTGTTTAATGTTTTGACTATTTTTATGTGAATTTTGTCACTAGTTTTTGATCGCAGCTTTTCTTCCATCAAATTATCTACCAAGTACATGAAATTATGTATAAAAATGTTGCGTAATCGGTATCATATCTTTGAACTATACCTATGTCAAACACTAAAGAAACATGTTACTGAAAATTCATTTGAAACTTATAATATATTAATTAATCAGGATTTGAAACTTAAACTATTATAGTGTTAGAATGAATTGGAAAAAAAAAACTGTTGTAATTGGAAATTTGTTTATTGAAACACATTACATTATTGCTGTATCTCTACAAGCGGTTTTCTTCATCATATCTTACAAAAGGAGAGGAAGCTGTTTGTTGCTGCAATGTACTAAAATGCCTAGAAATTGCTTAACTTATTACTATACTTTCTACACTTACCAGTTTACTTTCTACACTCTATACTTAATCTATGTATATATATAAAACAAAGTTGTGTTAGTTATACCATTTATAACTCAAGAACGGCTGGACCAATTTTTATGCCATTTGATTTTTTGGATTTCTCTTAGTCCGAAATAGGATAATAAGTATTAAAACATCAGAATATATATATATATATATATATATATATATATATATATATATATATATATATATATATGGCTAACGCTGGCAAATAACTATTTTAAATATCTATGTAAAATCATAAATCATATATAGAGGTAAAACATACCTAGCGACGAACCCGAGCGAAGCGAGGGTGAGCCGCTGGTATTACATAAAATAACGTAAATCTCGTATGACAATTTTTGCACTTTTTTTATTATGACTTTATTCACTTTCAAAATTGTTATAAAACAATGGAATTGAACTCGAAGAGTAAGAGAAGTCCAATTTTATTTTATGCTATTACATTATCCGAAATCTAGTCTCATAAACTATGATGATGATATCAACTATGTATATCAAATTAAGCTTAGCAATATTTTGTGTGTGAGACAATAAATGTATTGTAAAAAGTTGCACTATAATATATCTAGTTGTTCCCGAGCAGGACGATGATATACATATGTATTAATTTTTAAAATCCCAATTATATCAATGAGATTTTTTGAAATATTCAATGTTGAATTTTAGCGTTACAATTAATTAAATATGTATAAATCACGAGTACTTATAATATTGTGTCACTACTTATAATATTAGTATTAGTATTGCTATCTAAATTAATAGTATTTTGTATCAATTTATGTTTTAAATGAGTATAGTACATTGTAAAAGAACTTAATTCTAAGAATGACAAATGACAAAAATATGTTTGAGACATAAGAATCGGCAAGCGACTTGAAAATTAGCTTTGTTTGCTCACACTTTGTGGATCCCATCCCTAATATAGGTGTTGCCTTATACTCGTAAATACTCCCTCTTCTTGGCTATTTTTAAAAAATCACCCATCTAATAGGGTGTATAATTAGTTTTAAGTCATTTTGAAACCAATGTACATTTTTATTTTCTTAAGTTGTTTGCCGGTTCTTTACAAAATCCGTTATAAAGTTAGTCTTATTTTATTTTAATCAATGTTACCTCCAATTTTAGTAAGATCATTTTGTATATTATGAGTTAAATTAAGATTCTTAAATATAATACATTAATTGTGCCTTGAATAATACTTGATGTACATAATATATGCATACATAAGTAGAAGTAGATAAATTAATTTGACATACATATGTAGTAGTTATAATTTATAAGGTCGAAGTCTAAATACTTCTTAGACAAGTTTATATGATCAATAATTTCTCTTAGTGGTGTTTTATTAGTCGTGTAATTTATCCAAATTTCCTTAAGAAAAAGATAAAATATACTTCGCAAAAGATTTGCGCTCCAATCTTTTAACCAAATTATATTCTTTACTGTCCTTTAAAGTTAAAAAAAAATGGGTGTTTACGCGCGGTTGAAGTAAAACTTCTTTGGCGAATATCGCAATTAAATAAAAAACAAATCAATAATTAAATAAGGCATATTAGGCATATTACAATTATATATTTATAGAATATCATATACGGATAAAATATAATATTATAAATCATTTGTCAGACAATAACAACGGTTACAATAGCAACAATTAGTCATAAGCTTTTATATACTTTATGCACATTCATCCCACAGTAATAATAAATATTAAATATAATATATTTTTTAAATTATTAATAATAAATTTGACCCTCACTTTCGCGACACACTTCCGCTACACTCATTTTTCCAAAGAAGATTTTTATCAAATAAGGTTTACATCAAAAATAAGTTTGCAAAGATGGACCTATCTCTAGAAGAGATCTTTTCCAGCTATATTTTATAGTAAAAAATGTTGTTAAATACATATAGTATTTTACCTTGAAATAAAGTAAAAAATGTTGTAAATACACCACATAACAGTTTCAGTGATGACAGATTATTGAGAACAGTAACCTACTGGTAATATAAGCAGGTACATTTGGGTATATTTATACCAGCATGGGTTCCGGAATCGGAAATTAAATATCGTCATTTGCAATATATGTATTGTATTCAGCCCTTTTTAACGTCCCACTGCTGGGCACGGGCCTCCCTTCAATACGAGGGGAATCAGGCCATATTCCACCACGCTGGCCAAGTGCGGATTGGCGGACTTCACATGTCTTTCAAATCAAATCAAATCAAAATATACTTTATTCAAATAGACTTTTACAAGCACTTTTGAATCGTCAATTTTACATTTTAAATTTAAATTAAATGTCAGTGTAGTCAGTCCGTGAGGAAGCTACCACCGGCTCGGAAAGCAGTTCTGCTGAGAAGAGCCGGCGAGAAACTCAACAGTTGCTCTTTTAAAATAAAAATTGTGTACAATATTGTAATACAATAATTATTATATATTTATCCTAAGTGAGACCCAACCAGATTAGTTCCACACATTGATATCTTCGAAGTATTCCGTTACTGTATAATAAGCCTTAGTCACTAATACATTTTTCGAAATCTTTCGAAAACTTGCTAGGTTTTCTCAGACATGCAGGTTTCCTCACGATGTTTTCCTTCACCGTAAGGCAAGTGGTAATCATGTTAGAAACGATCCGCATATGAAAATATCAGAGGTGCGAGACCCGGGATTTGAACCCGCTTCACTCGGTTTCCCAAGCGAGCGCGTTACCATTGGGCTACCACTGCCTCCACTTGCAATACATACGTTTTATTGCTCTTATATATTTTAGATCACAAGTCATTTATAGCACGATTAACAGTTACTGTACGAGTCCAGATACCCGGATAAATAACTTGAATTAAATGGCTGAGTATATTGGTCCGGGTTTTTTTTGTTTGAAAATACTATCAATTTTTCTCAATCGTGAATTTGAAATGAAAAATTTTCTCAGATTGAGAAATAACTTCTTGCTGCAGGATTATTTTTGCTCTTAAAAATTATTTTTTTATTCAAAAAATTTTTTGCTTTCAATTAATAATGCGAAAAATTATGAAATTACTAAAGTACTAACTATGGAAAATATGGAAAACTAAATGGGCTTATGGAATAGAGTTTGGATGGACTAAAAACTGGGCTTTGAGATGAGACTACTGGACTTCCGCCTGCTCAACAGGCTTAGATTGAATATTTGGTGGACGGTGAGTCGTCTCCCATTAGATGGGCCCCCACAAAGTGGTATAGTGCCTCAGGCGCAATATCGGCGTGGTCAGCTAAGAGTGTCGAAAAGTGTACACTTTGTACTGGTTTCACCGTTATGAGAGGGCTCGTGAGCGAGTTTCCGTTATTACACAGATTGAGCACTTCCACCATTGCGAGCTTACTTGGCTTTTACGCTCCACTCTGGACGGCCAATGAAGGGAGCCAGAGGCGGGGACAGATGGTGTTTCCCCCTGGAGACCTCAGGTCCGTGGTGTCGCCACTCCTCAACAGCTCGCTACAAGCTAATAAAACTCGTTCAAATCTTTATTTATAAAGTACAACAAAGAATATACATTATTATTATGTAATGTTTATTAATATTTATTTAGTAAATTCTTTTTTTTTTTAATTAAAAATAGTCATTTTTTTTTAAATAGGTTTCATTTATTTAGCAATAATTTTTTCATCGACTGTCGTTTTTAAAAAAAGTGTCCTTTTGTTATAGAATATTGATTTCGACTGAAAAACAAATATCGTTTTTATGCTTTTTTAATGTGTTTCTTTAGAGAAACTTTGTAATATAATGGGTAAATAATTTATATAATTATAATAAATATTTTTTTTGTAAATGTAAATAAATTTTTATAAATTATATTTATTTTTTACTACAGAATGTCCATCGGACACTGAAGAAGAGCGATATCAAAAAAGAGATAAGAATGAAGAAGAGGAAGACGACGATGAAAATTCTGAATATTTATTAAAAACTGGTGACACTTTCAAGTCTTTTGAAAAATTAGAGAAAAAAATAAACAGATTTCAGAGAAAAACATGTGCTTTATATTATCGACGAGATGCAATAACCATTAGACGATGCAGCGTAAGAGGAATAAAAAAACCTATCAATGAGAAATTAAAATATTACAGCATAAAATATAATTGTATTTATGGAGGTAAAAATATAAAATCTAAATCACAGGGAATAAGAAAAGCCTCCACTTTCCAAAAAGGTTGTCCTGCTTCTTTTATGATCGGAGTGACTGAAAATGGTGACCGTCTTATTGTAAAAAGTGTAGAGCATAAGCACAATCATGCCACCAGTAAAAATCCCTTCCGACATTATCCGCGAAATAGGAGATTAAATCCTGCTGAACAACAAAAGATAGCTGAGTTACTAGAGCTTGAAGCGAATAGGATTAAAGTCAAAAAGCTAATGGAAAAAGAAACGGAACAAATTGTCCTTTTAAAGGATCTGGTCAATTGTAAAATTAAACAAGATGAATAAAATTTATTGATTTCTACTCTTTAGAAACTTGAAAACAAATTCCAGGCTCAGTGGTTTCTGTACGAGAAGCAAAACACTTGCTGGACTGTTTTTTGCAACAGAAACCATGAAAACAGTAATGGCTTCTTACCCTGAATTCAACGGAGTCAATGCTACCTTCAAGTTATTAAATATCCGTGCATCGGTATATTTGATGGTAATTGAAGACTCTAACAGATAGATGTTCAGAGGTTGTAGGTGTTTATATTCAAGTTTCTAAAGACAAGGTATCAATAGATTGGATGATGGATTTTTTTAAAAAAGCTTATCCAGGATGATAACAAATTAAATGTGTGATGACTAATAAAGACGTCAATAAAAGGAATTTCATAAAAGAAGCTTTACCATTAGCTAAATTAATTATTTGTGTATTCCATATCCTGAGAATCTTTTATTGTGAAATCACTAGAGAAAAGAAAAACATTACTAGGAAAGAGAGAGATCAAACAAAAGAAAGCTTACAAAAAATGGTTTTTGCTGCGACGCCAGAAGAATAAGACCTTTTGTACGATCAACTATTAGCAATTCCGGAGAAAGTTGTTGATTATTTAAATAAAAATTGCCACCCTATCCGAGATGAATGGTCATTGAATATTACCTTCATGCATGGAAACTTTCTAAAT
Organism: Fabriciana adippe; assembly: GCA_905404265.1. Classification (NCBI taxonomy): domain Eukaryota; kingdom Metazoa; phylum Arthropoda; class Insecta; order Lepidoptera; family Nymphalidae; genus Fabriciana; species Fabriciana adippe. The sequence continues at coordinate 13,709,423 of FR989992.1, read as the reverse complement.
ACTACCAACAACAGATTGAAATCATTAAATAGCAACACAAAAACTCCTGTAATTATTATAATTCGTTAGAAGATTTTGTTGAAAAAAAACTTTTTTTTGCTTCTTAAATAGTGAACATGATCATAAGGCCACTTACACATACCAAAAACGACAATTTACCAGTTTAGTAAAAAAAACTGCTCAAAAAATATAGGCATATTGACGCTATTAATTTAATTTCATTATTAAGGAATATAATAAAACAATGTAAACATTGATTTCGCCATGCCTGACTCGCAAGAATTTATTGTCACCTACGAAAATTTAACTCGAATCTCGACATCGATTTCGTCATGTGATCGCACCGGACGTACAACAATGCCTTGCCAGTGAAAGTCATACGAATACGAGTATTATTTATGAAAACTTTTTAATTTTTATATTATTCTATTGATTATTTCTTTATTTACTCGAACATTAAAATGGAAGTGGACAGGTCATATGATGAGAACACAAACGGGAAAGTGGACCAAAAAAGTTACAGAATGGTACCCAAGGAATGGAAAAAGACGTAGAGGAAGACAGATTAAAAGATGGGAGGACGATCTGCCTAAGGGCTGGAGAAGGACAGCGCTGGATAGGCACATGTGGAAGGAATTTGAGGAGGCCTATGTCGCAAGGCAACCTGACCCGGTAGCTGATAAATAGAAACTGAAAATAAATAAACAAATTATAAGATACGTATTAAGAATAAATTAGTTAAAAATGTAGTTTAATTAATCTTTAAATTGTATGTATATAGAAAGGTCAGAGGAAATAAAGGCTATTTTTATTTATTTTATTTATTTATTATTGATTATTTCAGACATATATTTGCTATCAGAGAAGTAAAAAAACGTTGATATCTATGATGAAAACCATTGTCTGGAGCGATGCAAGAAAAAATATTATTTCAAAACTTAGCGTATTTTTAAAAAAGCGGATACTGAATTTGAAGTTTCCGAATGTGCCATTTCTTCAAAAGAATATAAAAAAAATACTTTCTCAAAATGAAAAATTCGACAAAGCATCTTTGCTTATAAAAGAATTACCAAGTAACGGCGATATTAAGCGCGGTGAAGATAGTCAAGGCAATGGCAGTAACTTTCATCAACTAGTGATGATGGCATGAATTATAATGAAATAAGCTGCAGTAGTGACAGTGACATCGTCAGTTATAACGCCGAGAACGGTAAAAGTAAAAAAATGTAGGAAGCGTGTTATGTTATATAACATAAATAGTATTTACCCGAACTATTTTAATGATAATAATAAAAATAATACAAATTCTTACCATGGAACATTAAAAAATTAATAAATCATTATCTCCAACACAATATACGTCCTCTTTCTCTGAAAAAGTAACGTCAATAAGAAAAGTTCTCGAAGAAATTATTGTTCAACTCGCAGTGAAACAAAAGGGACGAGCAAAACGCTCCAAACAAACGGCAATAGAATTATCAAAAAAAAAAAAAAGAAATAAACCTTTTCACGAGAAATTAATTGACAAAAAATTGGCTATAATATTAAATTGGTTTGTTGACAAAGAAACAGCAAACAAAGCTCAACATTTTCGATATAGAATTGAAGAAAACGATGTTGGGACTATTCCTGATAGTGTTTCATTCGCTATCCTTGATTTGATGATTTTATTAACATTAATCTTATAAAAAAAAATTACAATCGACGCTTGGAAATTAATTGAGCAAATTTATTCTAAGAAAAAAATTACCGGAATGGGAATGTCCGTCATGTAAAAAAAAATGTTACGGTTGACAAAGATTCAAAATATAACAAAAGAGTATCGCCTGTAATTATTGCTTGGAGTTGTATTATCTCAATTTTACAGGGTTTAGGCCCGCGTAAAACACTTTGGATGTGTAATAATGTTTGGAGTGAATATAATTCGTGTTGAAAAATATTAAAATTAACTATTATCAACTATTTGTATATTGTTGTAAATTTTAATCAATTGAGTTTTACGTGTTTGACAAATTCGAAATTTGAATTGATTAAATTGATTACTGGATTAATGAATATACATAATTAGTCCAGTAACTGTATTAATAACAATATAAATTAGTCGTACAGTAACTGTATCAATAGGGTCACCTTTATTCATTATTTCACTTCACTTTTCACTTTTTAATATTGTCGCGTTAACTTCAATTTTTCACTAATCTCCAAAAAACTGTGCCCTTTTATATTCATTAAACGGTACTTTTTGGTAAAAGAAATTTTGATTTTACAGTAATGTAATTAATATATTCATCCTGGGAAGTATTCTGTCTTTTTCCGCTCACCATTTCTTTCTATTACGAGTATTTCCTTTATATAAACTTAAAAACTTTTTCACATATGTTATTCAGGCGTACCATTTCGATGATTTTTAACATTTTGGAATATGTCACTTTTGTGTTCAAGTAAACAATAAATAATATTAATACGTTTTATTTTACATCGAATGTTACGGTTTTTACTAATTGTAAACGAATAAAGTCTATAGTTGTTGAATTGAAGATAATAATAAGTTAAATTTAAATAACAACAGATTTACGTTAAATACTGTGATCCCAAAAAAATGTTATTAATTATTGTATTATAAAATACCATCACCTACACTGCGTGTACTAAAGCTTTATATCAGCCATCTTTCTTTCGGCCAACTCATTTTATTTAAGGCACTATTTTATTTTGAAATATGCACCTCGATTTTTTTTAATCATATTCAAGGTCTGTTAGCATAAAAGGACTACGAAGAAATTTTTAATACATAATGTGATTTAAATAATGGTTAAATAATGGTAAATTACACGACTAATATTTATGTATTTCTTATATTTAAGTATATAGTACCTTGAATATATTCATACATTAAAGCTAGTATGTTCAAACACATATACATATATTTAGGCAATCACCCATAATAATGTACATGATTTATTTTGTTTTTACTGACAAGGCATTAAGTAAAAAAACAAGGATGACGTCATTTTTAAGGTTTGAAATATTCCATCTCCATGATTTTAAGAATTACACCAAAATTACTTATAATATAACTTTAATTTGGTTAAACCAGAATTAAATATGAAACTTGTTACATAGAAAATGTAACATTAAAGGAAAATTTGTTTAACATCAAAAATGTTAATCGATTGCTTGTAATTTTAGTTAGATTAATTTGTAAGTTTTGTATGTTATATTTTAATATGCATTAATATTATTTTAATTTAGTTTATTTAAATTAATTAATTTAACGTTAATTAACGTAGTCTTAGTGTGATTATTTTAGTTACCACTTTGTGGAACCAAATGACCTCTTTAATCGAAACAATTGCATAGTTTTGTTAGAACATATACCTAATCACGTCTTTGTTTTTACGCTGTACAACATTTTATTGGTGACATTTTGTGAATGTATAAATGTAATGTTGCGACTAAACTGGACTATTGAACAAAAATATTTGTAAAATATATATTTTTTTCAATACACATTACGTCTTAAATAGCTACTTAACTTAAAAAAGTATCGCTAGAATGTTCATTTTGTCATTATAATAAGTACATACATATTATGTTAATATACTGTTGGTTAAAAAATTTATAAATAAGTTAGTCGTTTCATTTTTGTAAAGTACAGCACTTAAATTACATATAAATTGTTGAATAAATCGAATTCTTGTAGGCTTTATTCATATTATCGATCGGTTATAATTAGCTTTCTGCTAAATATTGTATTGTTTTACGTAAATACGTATACCTTGATTAATTTGACAGATGCCACTGAAGATAGTTTAAGGACAGATTTTTGAATATACCGGTGTCATCTCATAAATAGGGGGAGGTTAGCAATGCTATATCTATCAAGGGGATCAAACTATCTTTTACAAATAATATGCTTATCATGATTATTAAAGTTAAATGTATGTAAATTAACACGAGAATCGATAATATGAAAAGGCCATAACATTTATTTTGATAACAATATAAAAACAAGGTATTTATCCAAAACATTCCTAATTATGTTATATTTAAGTTGTCAGAATGTTACGTAATTAATATATGTTTTTAAGAAAAGTCTTTGTTTTATCTAATTACATTCTAATAATAAATAAAAGATTATTCAATTTTTTTTATTTTATTTTTTGTTAGGGAAATGATATAAAATCATATCACAATAGATTAATTAATTAAATTAATTCAAAAATACAAACTAAAAGGTCAACTAATACATAAGATTTATATTACACTTTATTAGATATTTGTAGGAGTTCGACATAGACAAATATAGATTTCGACTCGTGGTTACAAATTTATACAAATTTAGTAGTCGCGGCGGGCCTTTTTCGACCGCCATCGCACTGACTGTGAAAAACGCCCGCTCTATGCGACGCGACGGCGGGACTATTGTGGTATATGACCGATACCGAACTGTTGTCGCACCGAGCGCGCGCGCAACCGTCGAACAACCAGTCAGTGTTGTGCTTTCTACATAACGGTACGTGTACGTGACGATATTTTATCGACAAGTATTTAAGTATGGCGCAACGTAGATGTAAACTCTGTTTACTTACTAAATAATCCATGATGTAATTGCTTATTTCGGCTCAGTCAGCTGCATCTGTCATTAAAATTTTGCTTGTCCTGGTGTATAGCTATTAAATTGCGCTATTCATTATTATCTATTAGTTCCTAACAGTAAATAATCCCTATCCATATTATACTTCTGTATACTACTGAGTATGTATGAGTGTATGAAACCATGAACTCATACGGTAAACCGCACGCAATTTGAACTAGCTTTTTGATTTCAGAAAATCAAAGACGAATCATATGTAGGAGACATGCCCTCGAAAAGGGTCCAAAAAGAAGAAATTGTGCAGGGTGTTATGAAAAACTACGACAGAGATTAGATTGCAAAGAAGCTAAAAGAATTGTTAAAAAAATTAAAACATTTTGCTACGAATGTAATAAATCTCTTTGCGTACAGTGTTACAAAGAAAGACACGTGCCAAAGTAGTTCACCGTTTCTGTCTGGCTTATGTAATTTCCTAAATATACACTTTTTCGTTTTTTTTATAATATTTTTGTTTTATTTTTGGTAACCCTTTAGTTTTGTCTGTCCCATAACTATAAAAAATACTTTCTAGTGCGGTATCGGTCGGGTTTACGTAAGAAATAAATCACATCAGTAATTCGTAAAAAAAGAACTTCACAACGTAACATTTTTCGTAAGTTATATGACGTAATCATTGCGTACGACATCATTGTGACCTAACTGATGTGAAGCTAATATAACAATGATGTCATACTGATATCAGTTTTTTTTGGGATATTAACAAAACACCATCTAGTTCCATGGTAAGCTATGAGGCTTGTGTTATGGATACCAGATAGTAGATACACTACACATATATAACTTTAAATAATACATGTTATAAATAATAATAAATAGCTTATTTAAAAAATGACATAACTGACTCTATCGTGACGGAACTGACATAAAGATGACGTAGTGATTACACAATGATGTCATAGTGATGTCAAGTTGCTCCCAAATCGCTTACTTATGACATAATTGACTCCATCGTGAAATTGTAATGTTGCTGTAGCTGATAGCCTTGCGCTGAATTTACTGCACTTGTGAGTTAATTAACACTACCGCTTTACACTACTGGATAGTAAGAAACTATATTTGAATAAAAAGTAAGGCAAACGTTCATCAATCCCATATGGGCCAGAGGAAAACCAATAACCGAACCATATTGTGATTCAACTCAATCTTAGCACTATCTAGTTATACATAACAAAAACTTAAGAATCTGTAAAATTAAATATTTGTAATGATTGTCGTTAACATACCGCCAAGGATGTTACTAAATGAATGTCTTTCTTAATTTCAACAAAGTCTACACATTAAAAACAAAAACACTGCATAAATAATTGAGCTGAATAACAAAAAAAGTCTTTTTACAGATACAAAAAAAAATCATATACAAACGAGATCTTGTAAAATTGTAAAATTACAAACATACTCGTAGTATATCTTTAATTTAATAAAAATTATAACATTTAATAGGCAAAAGTATGAAACTAATGGAACTATTTAAAAATTGGTTTAATATATAATTTTAATTACACATTAATCAGCTACCGGTAAAATAAAGATTTTAGATACTGACCGTTTAATAGTGATGATAGATGATTTTGTACGGACTGTGACTATACGAGTGATATTATCATCACCGGGATGTTTTTCCAATATACGACCCAATAACCATTGACTTCGTAGTAAATCATCTTCTTTAATTAAAACAATGTCTAACATTTTTGGCTCAGGGACTTAATAAGACCATTTATAACAATTCATTAAATTGGAGAGACTCGTTTTGACGAACGCTTCCAAAAAGATTGTGCCATTCTTTAAATAAATTACCAACGTGACAAATAACTTTAGTTTGATGTCTCATATTGGTTATCTGGTAGCTGACCAACGATTCTCCGATCAGAAAATGTACAGGTGTCAAAGGCAACGCTTCACCAGGATCAGTAGCATGAATAGTTCTCATGAATCCTGAGTTTAAACAAGCTTCTACTTGCGTTAGGAGCGTGGTTATTTCTTCAAACGTGAGAGTAGTTTCACCAATGATGTTGAATTAAGTGAAATTTTGTAGACTTCATACCTGCTTTCCAAAGTCTGCCGAAGATGGGACTGTGATGAGATAGATATATGGTTGAATTGTTGCTAAATCTAGCAACTCTCTGGAAGTACCTACGAATGTGGTACCATTGTCGCTCCATAATTCAGCGCAGTGACCTTACTTAGACTCAAACCTTCTAAAAGCAGCTATAAACTACGTGCTCATATCATTAACGACTTCCAAATGCATGGCACGAGTTACCATACATACAAAAAGGGAAATACAACCATTGTACGAACGGTGCTCACGTCCTTTCGCTGTTCTTATATTTATAGGTCCCACAAAATCTACTCCTGTGCAGAAATGAGCGTGCTGGAGTACACCGAACAAAAGGTAATGAACCCACCATTTGATTTTTTATACTAGCATTTTGCTTAGCACACATCACACACTGACACCTATAATTTAAATAGTTTATCATTAGCTAAACACCTCCGTGTAGAGTTTTATCATGAGCGTCGTCTACGATAACGGGTAACCCAACTGGAGTGCGGGTAGGATTATCGGATACTTTGTTTGTTCGCTTGATTGAGCTTTTTCAAGTCTACCTCTCACTCTCATTATTCTTATAACGTCAAGATAAGGACAGAGTGATTTGTTTTTTATCAAAAATCTTTTACAATAGGCAACAATTCTAACTAATTTTGTTAATGAAGAATATCTTTCGAAAAATAAATAATTCAGAACGATTGCTACATAAGTTTTAGCACATTCTTTTAAAATTATCTTATTCTCGTTTGAGTCATTTGGCCTATTGTAAGCTATTGTTTTCTTTTTAAGAAACGATGGTCCCAAAAACCAGAAATTAATATTAAGTAGGAAGCTCGGTAATATACCTCTACATGCACAGTCGGCTGGATTATCTTTAGTTGAAACATGAAACCATTGGGACGCCTTTATATTAGTTAATACTTTAGATGTTTATTTATTAGCTACAAATGTCTTCTACGAGTATCTACTTGGATGACTTTTATCCAGCCTAGTACTACTATGGAATCCGTCCACGCTCTGAGTTTGTATTTAGATATACCCAATACCTCAACTGTTAAAATTAAAAGTTATTTCAATAGGACCACTCCACATAACTCTAAAGGTGAAATACTAATTTGTTTGACTGGTGCTACTATGGTTTTGGCAACTAACAATGCCACAATATGTATCTTGCCTTAATGCAAAAGCGGCACTAAATAAAAATATCTTAGCTAGAACCACACTTTGTTAGGATGGTTGGCCATTTAGATCAAACAGTCGAGCTATGTCCGAAATTATTGATTTCTTGGTAATAGGTGCCGACGTCGATGACAAGAGATTATTTGAATACTGGAAGGTGTCTTCTTTACAGTTCCAAGTAAGTCCCAAGATCTTCGTTATACTGTCTATGTTAATTTCTACATCGTTTCTTGCATTATGTTCTGTAATTTCTAAAGACTTTCTCTAAAGTTTCTGTAAAAAATAATATCGAGCATGTCATACAGACCTGTTTGATATTATTTTTATTGTGTTGTCCTTATTTTTACTTTTATTTGTCCTTGTATCACTTGATTGTCCTTTATTTTTATTTATTTCCCTAGAATTTATTCTTTTTTATTATTTCTTGATTATTGCTATTCCATTTTTGTTACTTGAATTCTCCCTTTCCTAATAATTCCGTTATCTGTTTATATGTTTCCATACCTGATTCCATGCTGTAGCAAAAGTAGTCATTAAGTCGTCCATACACAAACAATTGAGCACATTATGTTTAGCTAGTGGGTAGTTCTCACCTTCATCATAGGCAACTTGAAGAAGCGTCCGAACTGCTTGATAAAGTGCAGTTGCAGTACCAATGACGATCATGAGTTTATAGTCACTGATTTCACCTTTAGGACAGTCTTGCCAAAATATAAATTGAAACATTGCATCGTCTTCATCAATTTTAACTTGTCGATACATTTTAACTATATCAGCTACAGGAGCTATGGAGACTACTAGACTCTCCATCTTAAAACCGTTTGCATTAACACGTTAAGTGCGCAATGGGGTCTAAGTCGCCTTGAATGTATCTCACTTGCGGTGCGCCTAAGTGAAACGTAGACTTCTCTGTCGTGCGAAGGGCGTAACTTCAACTTGGTTCAGTCTAGAAAAAAGATGAATATATATGTAAGATGTACTAAAAGCCGTAGTATTACGTGGTACCTAGGTTAATACGGGGTCACTTTTACTTACACAGTGCGGAACAAGTTCACAAGTACCTTATACTACGCCTGGGCCCGTCGCACCCCGTGCTGCACCGTGCCCTTGCTGTCTGCGGCTAGTGTTGTTCATCGAGTCTAGAGAACGCATACGCGCAAACACAAGGTTCATTATGAATTTTATCTTTTCAGAACACACATCAAAAACAACTAAACACCACTTGGAGAAGAGTTCGAAGAGGAGGAGATGTGCCGGTTGTTATAAAAAATTCCGAACATTCCTAACTAGTCGAGAGGCTGCCAAGAAAGTTAAACAAATTCACACAGAATGTGTTCAGTGCAACAAACATTTCTGCCTCAATTGCTTCAACGAAAAACATACCACAGTCCTTTCGAAATAGTAATTAAACTATTTTTTAACTTAAATAGAACTAAATTAAACTTATCGATATTTTTATTTCTCATCACTAAAATATGTGCCAAACTTCCGTTATTGAGTGCGGTACGAGGTGCATGAGACCTCGTATTTCTTTTACCTACAGACACTTAAACAAACTAAGCTGTTGACGTACGCCTTCTTTAGATCAATCAATTCGTTATTTAAAATGATCAAAAGAAAAATTCATAAACTATTTTATATATAAGCCAAAAAAAAAAGATTTTAGTTTTAAAACGTTACGGGGATCAATGGGCTTCGTGTTGCCACAATGATAGTTTTAGTACAAGGTCTAAAACACCCCGTATCGTAGGAATGGAAAATACAGTTAATCAGTGCCGCTGTGAACGTGTTAAATCCGTTTGTAATGTACTTGTAGGTCCTACCATAGGACTGTCGTTAATTGAGATTCCTCTACAGTTTTTCTCAAATGCGTTAAAAATAACACGGACCTTTGTAGTAGTTTTATCGTCCCTTACTACAGCGTGATAAGATAATTAAACATCTATTTTTTAATTCGTATCATTCTATTGTACTGGTCTCATATGTCCTAATTGTAAATATTTATAGATAACTTCCATAGCAGCACCTAATAAAATATCGATTATGGGAGGATTCTTGAATCCAGGATCAGCGAGGCATAAACTGGTATATAACCAAGTCAAGCTAGTGTTAATGTTACGTTCAGGTAAGTATGATGTTATTTTACTTAATACGTATGCATTTACTTTAGGATCAATCCAAGATCGCATACCTAAGTGTACAATGGTTGAACTATTACCTCTCAATCCGAATGATAATGCTTCGAACAAACTCTGCAAATAGTGACCTTTTACAATCATAAACTATATGATTACTGCCTAAGCAGTTAAAACACATGCGATTTTTCATCACAAACTCTCGTCTTACGGCGATGGGTGTGGATGGATGGATGTAGTGATTTTTTTGCAAAAGCGAAGCTTGTGAGATTCTGAGCAGTATTCACAGCTCATAGCTGACGAACTTGTGGCTAACATTACATTTATAATAAAAGAGCTATGAGTATTTTTATTGGAAATGTAATCTGTGGCACCCTTTGGATCTTAACATTCTAAAGCATGAAAACAATTTTCAATAAAAAAATTAAATTGTTCAAAGGTTGGTTAATCTTTATCGGATTCGTTGTTACAAACATGTAACTCCCATTGTTTTCGCGCTTAGTTATCTAATTTAAGTATAACTATGTGTATGATAGTAACATCCCATGTACTCATATTGATATATTTTTTTTAATGCATTTAAACAGCCACATGTAGTATCGAGCAAATATTTTAATAAACCAGGTGATTCTAAATTTATACAAAAAAATCCAAATTTTTTGTCCAAAAAATCTTTTTAAAATATAGGTAGTTAAATATTATATTGCAAACGCTTGCTAAACATTCGTAGTGATACTTACCCGAAAACAATGTACTTACTAGAATACTTGTTTGTGTAACTTTTTGTTTGCTTAACTATTAGTTTGCTTAACTAATAGTTTGCTAACCTGTCAGTTTGCTTAACTGATAGTTTGCTTAACTGATAGTTTGCTTAACTGACAGTTTGAGTAACTGACAGTTTGATTAACTGATAGTTTGCGTAACTGTTAGTTTGCTTAAACTGACAGTTTAGTTAACTGATAGTTTAACTGTTAGTTTGCGTAACTGCTAGTTTGCTTAACCGTTAGTTTGCTTAACTGTTAGTTTGCTTAACTGTTAGTTTGCTTAACTGTTAGTTTGCTTAACTGTTAGTTTGCTTAAATGATAGTTTCCTTAACTGACATTTTGCTTAACTATTAGTTTGCTTAACTATTAATTTGCTTAACTGATAATTTGCCTAACTGATAATTTGCTTAACTAACAGTATGCCTAACTTTTAGTTAGGACTTAGGCATAGGTTAGTATGCGTAACTTTGAGTTTGCTTAACTGTTAGTTAGTTTAACTGTTAGTTTGCTTAACTGTTAGTTAGTTTAACTGTTAGTTAGTTTAACTGTTAGTTGGTTTAACTGTTAGATAGTTTAACTGTTAGTTTGCTTAATTGTTAGTTTGCTTAACTGACAATTTACTTAACTGTTAGTTAGATTAACTGTTAGTTAGTTTAACTGTTAGTTAGTTTAACTGCTAGTTTACTTAACTATTAGTTTGCTTTACTGTTAGTTTGCTTAACTGTTAGTTTGCTGAACTGATAGTTTGCATAACTGTTAGTTTGCTTAACTGTTGGTTACTTTAACTGCTAGTTTACTTAACTCATAGTTTGCTTAACTGTTAGTTGTAAAAAATTACTGGCTAACTAAATTTCGGGCTAACTTGAACGGACTATAAGTAATAGTCCGGTCAAAAGAGACATTCACCCTTGCATAAATTCGCAAGAAGCTGAAAATTTATAAGAACGTTAGGAATACCATTATAATGAAATTGTGAAAAGTCCCCATCGATCCCATGTGTGCAAAAAATTTTATGCAAGGTCAAAGTTCGCAAAAATGGTTTTTTGGACTTTTTAGCGAAACGGTTAGTTTTATGATAAAATAGCTCAGACAAAAATTGTCCTTACACTTTCTCCCCTGAAATTCACTATTTCTGAGAAAAAGCGATTCTAAAATTTACTTGTACATATGCAAATATAATAGGTATTAGCGAATATGCATGTAATTTAAATAAAAGTAAAATATATTTTTCATACTCTTTATTGCTTTTGAACTAAACCTACATTAATATTTTTAATATTATTAAAAAGTGTAAAAATAAAATATTTATACAAACTAAAAGTACAAAATAAATAAGCAATAAAAGTACAAACTAAAAGGTCAATTAATAACAATACATTTATGTTACACGCCTTACACTCTACAGCTATCGAACATATGTAGATACCAGAAAACCTAGCATGTAGTATTTAAATTATATGGAACTGATACTTTCTATACAGCATGGGTGCATTTCGGGTTATATAGCAGTTGCCATGGGCGCTGGGACGGTGTACAAGGGGGTGTTCTTGCACCCCTTGCCGTGAAAAAAAATGTACAGAAAATTAAAAACCCTATTTAAATTTAGATATCGATTATAGCCTGCTTTATAACACTATTTCTCACTACCATAGGTTGGCTGGAAGAGATCTCTTCTAGAGATAAGTCCACCTTTGCAAACAAAAATTGTATTTTAATCACTGTATTTATTTTTAAGTGCAATAAAGAATAGTATATAACTGCGAAAAAAAATTATAAAAATATTCCTCACAAATATTTCAAAAAAAAAAATATTACATAATGAATAAAGTTTATCATTTAAAGATTAGTTAGTTAATGTGAACAAGCAGATGCACTCCCCTGGAAATAATTCTGACGCCATTCATAATAACATATCATCTTTATAAAACAATTTTATATTTTACATTTCTCTTAAGACTATATCAAATTGGTGTAAGGATTATTTTATGAAAAGTATTAGAGCTTTGCATTATACGAAATTCGAGTAGTGGAAATATTTTAAGACTAAAAAGCGGTTATTTCATATACGAATTTTCAGATACAAAAATAGCTCACCCATTGCCAAGACAAGACCGAATAAATGCACCAATAAATAATCAATCACAAAATCTGTTACAAAGCTTTGGTATCTGAAACTAAGTGAAATGAGACTCTAATTTAAATATTTTTTACAGCATTTTTGATAATACATTAAGGTTAGTATAACTATATTACAAGGGAAGGGTCGTGATTGTGTTGAATGTTTGATGATACGACACGTTTGTCGATAATTGTGATTCTCGCCTTACATCCTCTATAGCTACGTTTAGAGCAGCGCCAGGTCTGCCTGCCGTTGAGATCGTTATGTAATGTGTACTTATGTCCGTCGTATATCAACACCATGTGACCACGTTTCGTTTTCACGAACATTGCTAGAACAATATCAAAATTTACTGAAAATTGCTTAAAATACTGGATCAGGGTGCTATTTATGAGATATAATAGTGTTTTCATGTTTATTATATAGTCGTTTCGGTATTATTTTTAAGGAAATCAAAAATAAAACAGCATAATAAAAAGCATTTTTAACATATTTATTATAATTACAATTATTTTCACAACTACAAGATCTGGAAAATCTGCCGTAATGTATGTATGTTATGTTGCCGTAATGTAAGGTTTTTGATTTAATCATCACAGCAACACTAGTTGCGATTTTGGTTTCTTCGTTACGTCAAATGGAGTTTCGGGTGTAGAGCCTGATTAAAAACTCGTAAAAATTATTACATTTTATCCTGTAATCTTTCTCAAGCCTGAATATTTTTCCTTAGCTACAGAAAACGCTACTAGAAACAGTTACGGTTTAAAAAAAGCGTCAGCCCTTGCTGTTTCTAATGAAGTACATTATGTTCATTGAAATGTGTTAACATTTGCGAGAGGATAATTTTTTCAAAAATTTTAATAGACACTGACAGTGCCAAAATTGGTCTAAAATTATTATGGCCTAAAGTACTAAAATCCAGCCAAGCTGAAATTGTTCTCCCGCTTGGCACGCCTTGGAGCCACGGGTCATCATTTTTATATAAAGTTATTGTGATTCTTTAGTGTTGCCACAGTAAAAAGAATGTTACCATCATAATCATACCTAATTTTAACTATCAACATTAATGAAAATGTATTTTATGATACGCCATTACTTGTACATATAACAGTCCTCAAATGCAGTCTTATTAATTAAATTGAACTTAAATCTTATTAATGTTTATTAATCAAATCAAATTAACAGTTACACATTAAACTTAGGAATTATAATAATAAAATAAACAAAATAGGTAATACAACCTTATAAATTAAAAAAATGAACAAAATTTTCACGTTTCAAAAAAAAAAAAACAAGTTTTTGAAATATTACTTAATTAACATTTTTCAAATATATCCACAATAGACTTAAAATGGCACTCGCGGTTTTTTTTTTCAACTTTTTAACGGCACATTCTTTTTCTTCTCTATCTGTCCCTTTCTATTAATTTTTTTTTCAATGCTTGAATTTTACGTCTGATTTCTGTAATCATACCTTGTTGCTGTAATATTTTTTGATATGCTTTTGTTCAGTCCTTTTCTTATTACTTTTTTCTTCCGCTTTGTCATATATAAAATTGCGAGAGCATGATAATGGTATGTCTAAGTCAAACTGAAGGTGGAGACGTATCGCTGACTGCATTTGCTAACATCTTTTCTTCTCTCTATACTTTTGTGATGCTTTTTTCCATTTTTTTCTTACTACACATTTTTCACGTTCTGTCAAATCCTTTATTTTCTTTATCTTGTTTGCCGCTTTCTTTTTATAGTAGTACTCCCTATTTTTAGCTCGTTTAATTTCTTTTTGCTCCTCTGTCATATTATCTAAAAATATTCTTTTTCTTATATTGGCATTTTTTCTGTGGCGTAAATAAGCTAAACTATCTTTTTTAAGTATTTTTTTAGATTTATTTTTCTTCTTCCCATTTTCATTTAGTTCCATGTTTACTGCAAGTAAATATAAAACTTAATTTTTTTTTAATATTGCTTCAGCAGTAATAACGTCATATTGGGAACCTGTCATTATTCCCGGGAACGTTCCTCATAATTAATGTTCCCGAAATGACGTTTTTGAAGTTTCGCTCGCTTTATTCTGATGCCCGTCATCTTAGATGTCTTATTTCGAGGTTAATGTCAAGAAAACAATGGTAATTTTAAGAAATACTCATTAAATAACTATAATCTTAATATTGTTTTGTTCCACATACGCTATATTATTTAATAGGTTTTATGCGTGTGATTTAAATAAAGGTGAAACATCTTTTTTATAATCTTTATTGCTTCTGAACTATGCTTATATCAATATTTTTAATGTAATTTCTTTTTGATTAAGAAAATAATTATTAAAAAGTGCATAAATAAAATAAGTACAAAGTAAAAGTACAAACTAAAAGGTCAATTAATAACAACATTTAGTATTTAAATTATAGGAAAATGATACTTTCTATGTACAGCATAGGTGCATATTTCGGGTCATATAGCAGTTGCTATCACATCTAGCTTTTTTATAAAACAATTTTACATTTATCTTACCACTATTTTATATCGGTGCAATGGTTATTTTATAAAAAGTATTAAGTTTTGCTTTATACGAAATTTGAGCACTGAAAATATTTTAAAACTAAAAAGCATATTTTTTTCATACGAGATAGTATACGAAAATAGGTCACGCGTGGCCAAGACAAGTCCGAATATATACACCAATAAACAATAAAATCAATCATAAAATCTGTTACTACACTTTGGTACCTGGGACTAAATGAAATAAGACCTTAATTTCATTTATATATTTTTCACTGCATTTTAAAGAATACTTTAAGAATAGGCTTCTTGAAATATCACTATCTTACAAGGGAAGGATGATTGTGTTGAACGTTTGATGATACGACACGTTTGTCGACAATTGTGATTCTCGCTTTACATCCTCTATAGCTTCGTTTCGAGCAGCGCCAGGTCTGCCTGCCGTTGCGATCGTTATGTAATGTGTATTTATGTCCGTCGTATATCAACACCATGTGACCACGTTTTGTTTTCACAAACATTGCTAGAACAATATCAAAATTTAATGAAAACTGATAAAATACTGCATCAGTGTGCTATTTATGAGGTATTAGCAACTCACCCTAGCTTCGCTCGGGTTCATCCCTAGTGAAAAACAAACACAAATCTATCCCACGGGAACTGTAAATTTTTACAGGAAAAAAGTAACCTATTTGATAATCTATCTCTGTGCCAACATCCAGATCCGTTCATTCGTTCTGGCGTGATTGAGTAACAAACATCTACCTGTCCAAACTATCTAATTTATAATATTTATTATGGGAGTTATGGGATTATAGCGATTTCGTAGCTTTCGAACCTTCGAGCCTTCTTACCTAGATTTCGAGCTCGTATAATCCTTTTAAGAAAATCAAAAATAAAACGGCATAGTAATTTGAATTACAATTTATTATCATAACTAATTGTTACATCAAGCGATCTTTACTATCTAAGAGCTGTAGGAAGTCAACATCTGTTTGTCGAGTGGCATTCAAGAGAGGTGGATGAGTATGCTTGTTTTGCCTGTCCACCGTCATACAGCCTATTGTGACGACGATGGCGTGACACTGCCTATATCGACTTTCCGCGCACAACCATTTGACTCTAGAAGAACAGACCGAGTGTCGAGTGTACCAGTAACCACGAAGCTTCATTATTCTAGCACCGATCTTCGAAGTGAAGAAAGACGGACGATCTGAAAAAAAAAATTATATTAGATATAGTCATTAAAATACGTCAGTTATAGTTAATTATTCTTAATTTGGAATGTAAGAATTATGTGAATATAAAAAATGGGTTTCTTTTCTTCTGTGGGTTGGTATGGGTTCTAGTTCATTTATATATCATTGTTTCTGAAGTTATATTGTGATTAAAAAAGAGTAGTAAAAGAAACTACTATACTAATTATAAAAATATTTATTTCAAATTTTAACACATGAATAGCTTTAAAACATGTATGTACTATGTATAAATTAAAAGTCGAGTCGAGCGGTTTTGCCAAACAAAACGTTTTAATATAATGAAAATATATTTGATTCACATGCTGTACTTTATGGTCCATGTAAACTTTATTAAATTAAATCTAAACATTGTAACGTTTAACTATGAGTTTTTAATATTTTATTAAATAATCATAATCACACGGTTAACTATAAAAAATAATCATCATTCAATCTGGTCGCTTCATACAACTGGCGCATAGGATCTATGCTACACACAGTTATATCTGTACTCTAATATGGCGGCGGATGATTGTGGTGTGAATTAACTTTGACAATTTCCGTATCGTTTACGTTTAAAGTATAGACTGCTGCAGCGCATTTCTGCTTATAATGTGAGCCACATCTCCAACGAGTCTTCACGCCATCAGTCCGGTGTTTGACGTAATAATAATTTGAGGACTTTGTTAAAAACATCCAATTCGCACCACGTACTGATTTCTCTATAATAGGACCTGTAGGACAAAGTATATATTTAAAAATTACCTTTTTGTTTTAAAAGAAATACAGCTTATATTATAAAGTGGTAAAGTTTGTAAATAATCTATGAAAGTACTGATCCGATTCTGACAATTCTTTCACTACTAGGTAACTAACCACCACCCCCATAACCACAACACTCGGGGGTAACACCATTACCCCCGAGTGAATTGATTATATGAATGTTAAAAAAGAAAAACGTGTATTTTTAGTTTTTTTATTTATTTTTATTATTTGTTGTTAAAGCGGCAATAGATAAACATACTCTGTGAAAATTTGTGTTTACGTATTACGGTTCATGAGATGCAGCCCTTTGACAAACGGACGGACGGATAAACGGACGGATGAAAAGCTGAGGTTTAGTAATTCCAGGGGGTTCCATTGGCACCCTTCGGGTACGGAACCCTAAAAATGTGAGATGAATACTTAAATAGGAAGCTTCATTACATGCAAGAATTTATTAAAGAATTTGATTTTTGTTTAAGCTTAAAACATGTCTAATACTGAGCTAACATCTCACAACAGTCATTCATAGAAATCAGTGTATGATTCATGCTATACTCTTCGTTTTTATAAACTGTCTAGTACAAAAAAAGGAATAAAGTACTTCCAATAAGGCCAAAGACTTTTACTTTTAAGCTTTTCATTCATTTTTTTATCTAAATGAAATCTTCAAACTGCCATTGAAATAAAAGCAAACAATTGAAATGATACTCTCGATCATATTTAATATTTGTTTAAGTATTATGTTTAATACAAAATACATTTTCATCCGTTTAATAGTTAGATGAAATAAATATCCACCTTATTCGTATCTTTACATCATTACAAACTTTTATATTACACAAATTATGACGCTGTCGAAATTTAACGTTAGAACTAGAGATGAGCCGACTGAGTTTTGCCGACTAGTCGACTGGTCGGTTGGAATAAGGCCGACTAGTCGGTTCCTTGTTCCTTCACGGTTTGTTTTTAATAATTAATACATATTGTTTGAAACTGTGATTCAGAAATAAATAATAAACAGGAGATTACATAATTATGTTCTTTGTTCAGAGTAGGAACTTTCGTTCAAAATTTATTTTTTTGTTAGTCATATAGGTAAGTACTAAGTCTTCTATTCTTTTCTTCGTTTCTTTTCCTGGATTATATTAGCAATTGCAAGACTGATACTAAAATATAAATAATAATTAATAATAATGACGGAATTTAATTTCAATCTCCCTATTTTAAGAATAGTAATATGAATAAAGCCCGACTAGTCGGTGTTTTTTGCCGACTCGTTGCCGTATAAAAATATGACCGGATAGCCGGCTTTCCCGACTAATCGGTCACTAGTCGGTACATCTCTAGTTAGAACGTATCCGGTGGCGAATGGTTATGTTTAGGGTTGCTGACGTAGATTTCATCTTGAATTGAAAACAAAACTGCCTTGCATCCTTTGCTAGTATGAGTTCCACACCACCATCGGGTTTTCATACCGCAGGATCGATGTTTTAAAAATTTATAACCATTGTAGAGAATCATTTGAGCTCCCCTACGAGAAGTCGTCAAGATTGGCCCTGGAAAATATTAATTAGAAAATGTATTATATACAGTAGAAATAATGTATGTATGTATGAATCCAGCCTTTTTTTAACGTTCCACTGTTGGCCTGTACCTGCTATAACTACAAGGGGGTTCTGTGTTTGGGGTGGACCATAGTTTACCATAAGTGTAGGTTGATGGACTTCACATGTCTTTCGAAAACTTGCTAGGTTCTCTCAGACATGCAGGTTTTCTCAAAATGTTTTCCTTCATTATAGAAATGACATGTAATAACGTATTTCCGTATGTGTCTGAGTCAAAAATAAAATTTTATTTTGTAAATTTTATTTATTAATTTACTTATCGGAGATGGTCTGGAAGTACATGTTTGAACTAAGTAGAGGATATTTGTTTCTGATGTCTGTTGTCTGACCGGTGGAAGACTGAAGCAGTTGCCTGTACGATATCCTGAAAAGAAATTACACATATATGTATACTTAATACTTCTATACTACGAATGTATACTAAATATTGCAGATTTTTATTAACAGATTTGGTTTTCGTCATATGCAAGAACGATTTTCTAGTGTATAATATATAATATAAACTTATCAACCTAGTTTTTCTAAAGTAAATGACGAAGACACTAATCCTGTGGCAAAAATCACTGCAACATTAATCATCCACCAGTATCCATCTATCGTAAACATACTAAACAATCATGGTGCCATATAGAGACGTTGTATTAATAATAATATTGAGATATTTTCATACGGAGCAATATTCTGGATAATAATTCGCCAATTCGATCAATAGCTCGCCAAAGGGCAAAGGGAATTGTATAGCTGGAAATTCTGGTAGCTAAGCTGGATAATTGATTCTGAAAACCAAAACTTATTTAATTATATCACAAATATATACACAAAAATTATCATATTTTTATTTATTTCAATACAAGATAAATTACATGAGTTACCCTACTTCATCCCACTGCTGAGCAAAGGCCTCCCTTCTACGTTTCCAAGACTTGCGGTCTTCCGCAAGAATAAATAGAAACGTAAAATTAAAAAAAAACCATGATTTTGAAATTTATTTTAATAGACACAAACATTTCTACTACATTTTACATTTTTATTGTAGATTAATAATGTTTAGTTGGTCTTCCATGATTATGATCTATATTGTATCTGACAATTTCATCATCTATGGTATATAAAAAGGCTTTGCAACCATGGCTTTTTTGACTTGCGCAGTGCCATCGAGTTTTAATACCAGATATTCTGTGTCGGCTAAAGTTATATCCATCTAGTACTATAATTTTTCCACCTCGTAGTGTTGATTTAAACACTGGTTCTGAAACTATTTATGCCACCGATGTACAAAAACCTTTAAATAATTTTTATTCACTAAAAATATGTATATTTCATATGGTATTATGAAAAAAAAAAACATTTTTATTAAAATATGGTTATATATTTACATACAATCAAATTACACTTCTTTAAATATATACATATAATCGGACTGCTAGGTACTTATTGTTAGTGACGCATCGGAGCGTAGCGCGGGTACAACGTCGATATATTATATAATAATAATATTATATAACTAGCGACTCACCCTCGCTTCGCTCGGGTTCGTCCTTAGGTTGCTTCTCAAAACATAATTAATTAATTTGGTTTTAATTTTTTTACATGGGACCCTATTTTTTTTTCTAAAATAAAAGTAGCCTAAGTTACTCCTTATTAAATCAGCTATCTGCCATTGAAAGTTCCGTCAAAATCGGTCTAGCCGTTTCTGAGATTAGCCGGAACAAACGGACAGACACACAGACAAAAATTGTAAAAAATGTTATTTTGGTATATGTACCGTGTATACATCCATATGCATTTAGTAAAAAGCGGTTATTTTAATATTACAAACAGACACTCCAATTTTGTTTATCTGTGTAGATATGTCTTTTAGAAAATGACCAGCGCCACTTATTGACAAATTATATATATGTACATACAAGCTTTCATAGCATTCTTAAAGAGGATTGATGTCAGGCAGGCCGACACCGATCGGCAGTATAGAAGACGTACAGTCACGAGCTATGAAATGTACCTATACGTTGACAAGTTTTCTAATTCATGCTAACATTATACTTTGCAAAAGAAAGTGCATTTTTATGTAAATAAAATTTTCGCATTTGAACAATAATTCTATTATTTCCAATATATAGGTACATATATACTGTGTCTTCCATAAACATGTATACACTTAAAATGGGAGGGTAGAAGTTCAGTAAGGTAAATTAGAACTTCTTAGCTAACTCTAGAAGAAAGTGTCATATTTATGGAAAAGACACAGTATACATATATTTATTTATTTATTAATAAAGCACACTAACAATATACAAATGAAACATTTGTAATAATCTTATTAGTAATATAAAGTAAGTATGATGTATATACCTATTACAAGTGTACATAGCGTTCACTGTAGACAATAGTTAAAAAGTAATAAAAGTTAAAAATTAATTATTAATGTAAATTTAAATTATTATTATGTTTTTTTTTTTTGGTAAAGTAATCTAATAGCCTACGTCTAAAAACAGAGGGGGAATCGTGGAAGATGTCAATGCTTGGTATCGAAATATAATATTAATATAATATAATATTTCTGAAAGTTATTATATTTAGCACGAATACGTAAGACAGGGGCTTGGCTACCCAGATTAGATCTCTAGGTATGTAGAATATATTGTGGACCTTGTTCCTAGGATTTCCGGAGGGGACAGATATTGAAATACTTTCCATTAAATCTGTGTTCAGAACTTTATTGTGTATAATGTTTTGTAAAAATCTTAAGTCAAGAATTTCCCGCCTATCACGGAGAGACAGAATATTAAAATTATGCAATCTTTCGCGATAAGGCTGTTTGTGAGAGAGATTCTCTTCATAAAATGCAAGATATCTTGTAATGCCTGCACTACATTATCGGCGATGATCGTTGACCGTGTGATCGTCTTTAAATCGGTACGATCATCGTGCAAGCATCCACACGATAGTCTGTAGTAGTTTGTCGAACAGCAAGCGTCAAGATGGACCTGGAATGTGTTGCTGCTGCAACAATTTATTTAATAACCGTACACAACCATTTTGCTAATGTGGTTCAACGAAAATCATTTGACCACCCACAAGCCATATTTTCAGTATTTTCCTGCGTACCTACTGCACCGACTATTTTACGCACTTGTGCATCGCGTCACTTTCCGACGGCAAATGATTGAGCGGCGATCATGTGGACACCTCAACGCAACCACTAGGTGATTTCCTTTGATGCGTGCCCCAAAAACCGACAATTCACGGGTCACAGGCGATCATAGACGATGATCAGCGGTTACAGCCGCGTATTCCCTCTACATATCGTGCTCGCGCCTAAGCGTCTGTAATCGCCGATAATGAAAAGGAACCATAAAAGTGTGTTGAATGCTTTCAATACGTTGGGAATGAACACTATACAAAGGATTCCAAACAACACTGGCATATTCAAGACAACTGCGTACCAATGCGATGTATAAAACAATTTTTGTTGCCTTACTGAAACCTTGTGCATTCCGCTTGATAAATCCTAGATTCTGTGCGGCTTCACCGACAGTTTTATTAATATGCGAGATAAAAGTGAAACGACGATATATTGGATAATAATAGAATTATTTTTCTAATGCGAAAATGTTATTTTAAGCGTTGTTAGTAAATGTATACGTTTTTATGCAAAGACTAATGGGTACATACATACATATAACGTAAAACGTATATAGTAATATTCGATTCGAGTTGTTTAATTAATAATTTACTGATTATTTCATTTTGTAGCAAAGCTCGTATATTTTCGTTTGCAAAATATGATGTTGATATGAATTAGGAACTTGTCAACGTATACATTTCATTATTCCTGATTGTACTACGCTGACCTCGAGTAATTTGTTTCGAGTGCTTTACAGCAATCATAGTCACAGGAGATACTAAGGTTTCAGACGTCTCAAAGGCGTTATATACTTGTTACAGACATTGCCTACCCCCAATTTATAACACCTCGAGGACCGCGAGCACACCGGTGTGCTAGATAACAATTGAATTCTCGGAAATTCGCACGGATTTCTTAGAATTTGTCCGGGAGGGATGATTTCAAAAATTCAAAAATGGCACCAAAGTACCTTACGATATTTGTTGATTTTAATTTTAAACATTTTAAAATTTTAATTTAAAGTAATTTTAAATAAAAATATCTTTTCGGATTATTTCGCGGTTTTATTTTGATTTTCCGTTCCCGACGTTCAAAAATGGTAAAACCATTCTTTTAATATGCGTTCATTATTTTCATATTAATTCATAACTCCTCACTCTAAAAATATGTGCATTGATAACGTTATCATTATTCTCATTCGTATAATCAATTTTTAACTATCATCCCACCTTTTCTCCTATTTCCTTCCTACATTCGTTATACATAAAAACTCTTACCCTCTTCACATTATATTATTTTACTTACATCTCCACTCCATATTATATTATTTGTCTAATAAGTACTATATATGTACGATATATGTACATTATACATTTTGTAAGTATTCTTAAACATTTCTAAAAAACTAGTGTTAACCAAAACATATGTGACTTCCGTTCTATCATGGTTATGATAATTGGTACATTTCACGATTCTATCCTCAATCGTGTATATTATAGCTCTTCATCTATTTCTATAATGCAGTAAGCAGTTCCAGCGGGTTTTAGGACAAACTACTGAATATCGGTTGAATTTATATCCATCTAAAGTCTATTTTTCCTTACGTGTCCTAATTGGTAAACAAACACTACCTTGAACGAAAATCACTTGTTTTCGGACAATCATACATTTTAGATTTGGTTTTATTGTTTATAACTATTTCAGAAACACACACGCTACGAATTACACTAATAAAAGTTGTTAATTAATGATTTAAACACATTATTTTTGCTAAAATTGAAATATTAACAGAACCAACTTGCACAGATAAAATATGAACACAACATTTTGACGTTTCGATACGCTACTTTGTCTCGAATCATAGAGGTGTGACATTTAGAATGAATTATCGAGAATGAAAACTGAACTTACTAAAAAATAACAATATCTTTAAATTACAAAGTACGATATTTTGTTCCAATTGTTATTAGGCTTAAAAATTAAAAATAATTAAAAACAATTAAAATCACATGTAGGAAAAAATAATAAAAGTTTTAAAATGGCTGAAGTCAAGGAGCTAGTCAGAGAAGGATTAAGAAAAATTGGTACGGCGTCTTGGATAAATTGTATTGAACATGTGAATAAAGAAGAAGACAAAATGTTGCAGATTGACGGCTTAATAGATGCTGCAACAGATGCACCGACCCCTAATTTTATAATACATGCATCAGAAGAGTCGAGTAATTTATCATCGGAATCAGACTAATAAAATTATTAAAATAACTTGTCGTATTATTTCTACCTAATACTTTACGTTCACTGCATAAAAATTAAAAACCATTAAGTTCATTCATTCATTCGTCATGCCCATCTCTATGAATTATCTGTGGTTACCTGTACGCCATATTTGTTTACTATTTAAGACACGTAAGAAAAAATAGACTTATAGGAAAAAGTAGTTTTCCACCTCGTCGTGACGGTTTAAACACTAAATAATTAATTATGATGCTACATATATACGAGTATGAATACGTTCATTGTATAATTGAAAAGTACCTGAGTGGCCGAGCTTAGCTCGGCGTTTTTGAAGTTATACTTCTTTTAGCACGTTTGGAAAAAATATGAGAGTAAAATTTTTACGATGCGCGCGCACACCGACAGCCAAAAAGTGACATAATGAAGTTAGCTGCATTCCTTTTACTAACAGAGAATTGTAACATACGGAATGAAATCTTTAGCTATTTTTGTTGTTACGCCAAAGAAGTATAACTTCTTACGTGCGTACTTATGTACACACTACACACACATGTTTTTTTTTTGTATAATTGTGTTTTCGGGAAAGACATAAAAATTACATTCTTTCAGAAAAAAGAACAACTACATAGATAAAATTAAAAAGCAAATTCTTATCTAAATATCAAATTTGAAACAAATCCTTAGAGCAGTTTCCGAGAAACACGAAATAGTATATTTTATATGAATTCTTACAAGCTCCTAACAAACAGAGTTAACCAAAACATATGCGAGTAATATCCGTTCTATCATGGGTATGATAATTGGCACATTTCACGATTATATCGTCAGTAGTAGTGTGTATTACAGCTTTGCAATTTTTCCTATGGCGCATTGAGCAGCGCCAGCAAGTTTTAAGACGAGATGCTGAATGTTGGTTGAATCTATATCCATCTAGGAAAAGTACTCTTCTACCTCTTCGTGATGTTTTAAACACTGGAACTATAAATTATTATGCTACAGATATATGAACACATTTAATGTATAATTGAAAATTTTATGGAAAGGCAAAAAAAGCTCTTTTTATTTAATAAATGTATACATAATTTTTTACTATGAATTTTATACATAAATTACATATCTTTATTAGTATATAAGGAAAATGCTATACAGCCAGAGGTTCCAAGACGCCCCTGGTTCTTTCGTTACAAACTGACGGAACGTTGGGTTAGATCTGTGTTCTTGTCGTCTGCGTCTTGGACATGCGAGTACTCCTTTCCACTTGATTAAGATCAGAGTCAGGGATCGCTCCCTGTGTGAATGTGGCCTTGATGAAGGCTATCCTTCCCATATCATTTTCAGCGTTCATCATGTACGTGTTTAGTTCATTATGTAGATCTCTGTCGGGGCATATAACTTTAGCGCTGGACGACAGAGGCTGGGGATCGCTTTGTGCATCTTATACTTATGGTCAAATAACATGATGTCACTATGCCGTCGCTAGCACGTGTAACGGGTGCAGAGAACCAATTACGAGCGACGCCCATACTACGACACGGTAATGTTATATAAACATTACCGTGACTACGACGCGTGGTGAGCCAATCACAGCAAGCCCCCCTTCCGCCCCTCAAGTCATACCACTAAAGAGACCCACAAATTGACATCTGCGCGGCTCAAGGTCAGCGCTAAAGATACGTGCCCTGATGTATCCATATGTATATTAGGAATAAAATAAAATTGTAATCATAGTATGAGGATATTATATATTTTATTTTATATTTTTTCTTATTGTTTTATATATATTGTGTCTTCTCTCTTTTACCGGTTATTCTAAATATAACGTGTCCTCTCCATTCTATGCGATATTGGCGAAGTAAATAGTGCCAACACGGCACTCCTAGAAGCAACTAAACAAACAAATTAAATTGAATTACATTTAAAATGTACATTTGCCAATTGTGATTTTCTAAATTTAGTTAAATTTGCCATTCTGGTAAAACGTTTGCCTTATTATTATGTAAGCATTTTAAAATTATAATATATGTTAAAAATATATCATGAAATATATTATAAATCTATACTAATATTATAAAGAGGAAAAATTTGATTTTTTGTTTGTTTGTATCGAATAGGCTCCGAAACTACTGAACCGATTTAGATGAAATTTGGTAAAAAGATAGTTTGAGACCCTGGGAAGGAAGAAGGGTTTTTATCCCGAAAATCGTCCCTTAATTGGGTGAAAATGGGGATGAAAGTTTGTATGGGGAATCAACTTAGGGAGAAACCCGAGCGAAGCGAGGGTGAGTCGGTAGTATAATATAAACAGAACTCAAAACGTTTTTTCCTGGGTCGTACATTGAATAAAGCATGTATTCAGCCCTTTTTAAAGCATAATGCTTATTAATTCCTAACAAACTAGTATCAACGAAAACTAACACGAGTAACATGTGTTGCATCATGATTATGGCAATGATTATATTTCACGATTTTATCTTCAATTGTGTAAATGTGAGCTTTACAACCATTCGTTTTTTGAGTTGAGCAACGCCAGCGAATTTTAAGACCAGTTTCTGCATGTCGGCTGAATGTATATCCATTCAGCACTAATATTTTCCCACCACGATTGGATTGTTTGAAGACTGGAACTAAAATACTTATATTTATTTATTTACAGATGTAAAAAAAATTGTTATAAATAATATCTATAAACAGACAATGTGAGTTTATGAAAAATTATTCAAATGTTATATATTTATTTAGAATACAGGCAAAATTTCATCCTTAAAATTATTAAGCAAAGAACTCCGACTATCGCTATGAACTTTCTTCTTCACAAGCACAATTGTTCGAACATGATCTCAATGGGTATGTTTTTCCGAAGTTACACACACTCTCAGACACACCAACAATTTTAGTTTTTTTTTTGTCAAAATAATTTTTTTTTTCGGTCTATCATGGTTATTATTCATTACATTTAACGATTTTATCATCAATGGTATACACATGTAAGCTATGCAACCACGATCTTTATAACTAGAGCAGTGCCACTGTGTTTTAACCATGCTTACTGTAAAACATTCGAAACGTCAGAAATCAAAAATCAAAATAAATCCGAGAAAAAAAAATCAAAAATATAGTTTATTTTAAATGACAATTATTTGCGTAAATCTAACAAAGTATTATACTATATATTAAAAAATTATAAAGTTCCAAAAGAGGTCTTAGAAAAGATGTTATTCTACAATCCTTTAAGTTGAAAATTGTATTGAGCAATGAATTATTTGTATTGAAATTTGACCAAATTTAATCGTTACGTATAATGACATCTTGTCTAATACCCAACGACAGTGATTCATGGTAATGAGCCTAACTACAAAATACAATGATTTTAAACAAGTGAACAAAAAATCTGCCTGTCTAGTGTATAGAAAAAAAAATATTATTAAGGGAAAATAGAAGAACATTGTCATTTTCAACACATTAAATTATGCCGTATTATAAATCCAATAAGATCGTTAAGCTGTAGAGCGAAACAAACGGGACTGCTAGGTAAAAAGTTATTTATACTTATAATATTATAAAGCTGAAGAGTTTGTTTGTTTGTTTGGTTGAACGCACTAATCTCAGGAACTACTGATTCGATTTGAAAAATTCTTTTTGCATTAGATAGTCTGCTAACTGAGGAAGGCTATAGGCTATATATCATCCCAGAAAAATGTACAGTTCCCGTAGGATAGATTTGTTTTTGTCTAGGGACGAACCCGAAGCGAAGCGATGGTGAGTCACTAGTTGTGAGATAATGAACTTCATCATTATATTGGTGGCTCGTGATTGTGATTATTGTTTAACAAACAGATTTCATTTTCAATCGTGATCACGTACGCTTTACATTTTTTTCTACGTAAATACCCACATAGCCACTTCACTTTGGAAATTCCATAAGACGATCTGTGTCTGTAAAACTTGAATCCTCCTATTATTAACATTGGAGTACCTATTGATGTTGTAGTAAAAAACGCACCTGAAAATATAGAAAAAATGTTAGGTCCATTTAAAAATCATACAGCTGGGGTTACAGAGTATCCGTAATATGAACAACATCTTACCTTATCTTAGCTAAAAAATTGTTTTTTTTTTTTTATTATAATCTATCTAGCCCCACAATGGTTTCGGTATAAATGTATATTAAAGTATTATACAATATCAATAAAATTAAACACTGAAATTCTTTTTGTTTTGTTATTAAGGCAAATTTATTGGATATTTACACAATTCGTTCTTCATTACCTTAAGTTCTATATTAAAGCACAGACCATATAATACTATACTAGTAATTATAGGTAACTTAATTCAATTCAATGTTCTTGTTAATGGCTTCAAAGCATGCCACTTGAATTGTAGGTAGGTTAAGTAACAAAAAACTGTAGTTTCTTCTACTATAATTATAAAACTTGTATTCAAAATAATCTAAATAAAACCCATATTTATTTTAGTTTTAACCACACTTAAGTAATTAAAAGTAAGGTTATGTAAAAACATAATACATGATACGTAAAATACGATTTACGTTAAGTTTATTGGCTGGATATTGACATGGGTTACTTATATTCTAGAAACCCTCTAATTAGTATATTATTATCTGTACATATAAAAAAATTGTAACTAAGCTGAATCTGTACATTAAATATTTTTTTGGAAAATCTTATTGAAATAGACGATATTATCTACACAGAGGCCGAATCTATAGTTTTTAGAATTTTCGTCTGTCTGTCACGAGTATATCACTGGACAGATACTTTTTAGTGCGAGAAAATATCTCATCTCGCAGAACTATATTAAACTTTAAAACGTAAGTAGGGACGAACCAGAACGGAGCGAGGGTGAGTTGCTACTAAGCTATATATTATAATACGGCAGGTGGAGAATGGTTGTGACAGTTGTAACAGGATATTATTTCTTGGGAATCGCTCACGTATAAATTGGCTCTACATCCAAATCTGTTGTGAGAGCCACAAAACCACCTCGTCTTTTGTCCACTTCGCTGTTGCCTCACAAATTTGAACCCAGATATGACGATTATACGAGCGCCGCGGCTAGAGCGTGTGAATATTGCACCTTGAAAAAAAAAAAAAAAAAAAAACGGTTTGCATTTAGTGCACAATTATTTTTTTATTTATAACTAGCAAAAAACTTTTAAGACATGAACTGGGTTTTCAAAGCACTTTTATGGTAATGAAAAATAAAAAAAAATTAAGATGTTTTTTTTTTTTATAAAGACTGACAATTAAAAATTTATATAGTTACTATTTTACCACTTATTGCTCATTTGAAATAAAATATTTAGTGATTATGTCGGCGAAGATTTATAAAACTAGATGTAAAAGTAAAATTAATTAATTTTACTTTTACATCTAGTTTTATAAAGCTTTATGGTAACTTAAATAAAAATGTCAGAGCTTATACATATGAAAAAAAAAAACAATAATTATTTCGTATAAGAAATACTTGTTCTTCAAGATTAGATATCATGTTCGAATTAAAAAAATAAACCAGACAATTATCAATGTGTGTTTTTATTCTTATATCTACTATTATAAAATATTATTTTATTTAAAAATTGCTGCCATTAATGATGTTAGAAACAAAAAAAATACTGTAAAGTAAATGACTTAATATTTAATTTTAAAAAATGTACCAAATAAAGTACGAAGCAAAAATATTATGTCTATTCTACTTATATAAGTCATTTATTTTAATATAAAAATTAAAAAAAATATGTATATTTTATTAAATAATACAGGAACATAATGTTGTCAAAAATGGTATATAATCGCTATAACTTTCACTATTCTAAATTACTCTTAAATTAATCACATGATATTATTACATTTAAAACTAATATGAGGCATCTAGGCGTATTAAGACTATAGAAAAATTGATTAAAAACATACTATCCACTCACTAGCCCAGTGGTAACGCGCTCTCTTGGGAAACTCAGTGTCTGAGAGAATCTAGCAAATTTTCGAAAGACTTGTTTAGTCCATCAACTCGCACTTGGCCAGCGAGATGGACTATGACCTGAACCCCCTTGTAGGAAAGGGAGATCCGTGTCCAGCAGTGGGATCTTAAAAAAGGCTGAATACGAAATCTATCAACTTGATAATTTTCGGTCATGGCAACCGAAACTACAATATACAGTGAGTAAAAAATATTACAGTGTAAGAAAGCAATTCGACATAATTGAATCGAATCGTCTGCCCACTACACCGTCTCATACCATGACCGTGCTATGAATGTATCATACGTTAATGAACACATATACTATTTCATACTTCTTAAACATAGTATTGTGAGAATAAAACTGTAGAGTCTAGTCTAGGTCACATTTGTACCAACAAACTACTGATAAATCAGTAAAGTTATTCTGAATTTTTCGACAAAAAATATTAGAAAGGCTGTCATAAAGCCTTTTCATAAACATTGAGGCGGGGGATGGGTGTGAATATTTTTAACTTTTATAATATGACAACCGATAGTATAGACTACGGCTCTACATCCTTTATTATAGTGGGAGCCACACCACCATCTCGTTTTTTGACCTAATTCACATTGCCGAAGAAATTTGTATCCAGCGATGCATATCACACGGGCTCCACGAGAAGTCACACCAAACATGGGACCTGAAAATGTTTTTTATTAATAATATTTAATTATTTCTTAATATTTTAACCATCTGTGAACTGTTTGAATGATTCAATTCAACCTTTCGTTACTTATACTAGATGTAGATATGTATGTGCTTCTGAAGGCAGCTTAATATAAAATGTAAAAAACATCCACCCAAATTGAGTACCGACTTCATTTGCAGTCAGTTAAAAAAATGTAAAAATAAGCAAAATAAAATTCCAAGTTATTGAAAATGGTTTATTTTATCACGCGTTAGTACTTGTTTTTAGTTTTCTTATAAACTATTTAATCACAAGGCAATATGCGTGTGTTTTAAATAAAGATGAAATATTTTTTTTTAATTATTTTATTGCTTCGGATTCCAATGTTGTCATGGACTATGAAATAACGCCAAGCACGCCAAAATGGTGAATGTTTAAAGGATCCGTATACGATTATTTTTTTTATACTAAATTTTAGTTTTTTTTTTCATTATATAACGATGTAAGCTATTGTATAATAAAAAAAAAAAAACAAAAAACAAAAAAAAAACACGCATATTCCCTATTCACAAACCTAGTAGCAATCGGAATCGAAAAAAGGAGAAAAATAACTCACATAATATAAAAAAAAAGGATAAATATTAAAATAAGGAATAGGTGATCGAATTTTCTAATAATATACCATCATTCAAATACTGGGATTAATTTTGGGCTAATTAACAAAAAATTTCAAGAAAAAATAATTATAAAGTAGTGACTTTACAGTACCTAGTGATAAAGTGGTTTGTCTTGCAAAATATATCAGCAAATCATATGGTTTATTCACACAAATAATTGTTATTACATAAGCTAAATCTAATGACAAAAATTAAAATTTAATTCGTAATATATGCTTAAGCAATTTATTAGTTCAATAATCCTTTTATTATGAGGATAAGAGGTAAAAGATTTCAATGCTTATGATCATCATTAATACAAATAATATCATCTCCCACAGTAATGATGTATGCTCTGCAACCATGCGGATAGTGGGTCGAACACCGCCACCTTTTTTTGATTCCTTTTGAGAATGTTGAATGATATGTATACCCCTGAAGCTTAATAAGCTGCCTCCCTTTTTGCGATGTCACATATTCCACTGCAACTGATCAAAATGTATAAAATACATGTTAGATAAATGTCTATAGATTCTAAACAGTATATTCGTGGAATAAAATCTGTAACCTCTAATGCTAAATTTTAATGAAGGCACGGAAAATCAACCATCGTGGTCAACGTCATTCACATTCTGCTGAAAAATGTTTGGGGAGTAAGAGTATCACAGTCCCACGTGTTCAATAAGGCATGGCTCTACGACAGATTTTCTCAGCAAAAGCTAATAAATAGTAAAACATATTTTAGCTGTTCAGAGTGAAGTGATCAAAGTATTAATTTTATCGTTTCTTTTATCCTTTTTATATGTATTTAATACTTATTTGATATATTGAATACAGAATCATATTAAGTGCTCAGTAGAGCCGATAACAAATACAACAATCGCTCTTTTATTTTTATTTTTTTTTTTGTCCAAAATATTTGCTAATATAAATTTGTATTTATAGTGTGCTTTCCTTAATTGTTTATTTTTAATAATTATAGACTTAAACTGCTCAAATGACAAGCCTATTAAAGAGTATACTATACAATTTAATAATGTATTATTAATAACACTATTACAAATCAGTGGTGTCGTTACTAGCATGTACGGCTGCACACCCGGAGGTCCTGGGTTCGAGTCCCAGTCGGGTCAAGTTTAATTATTGAGTCTTTATAGTAAGCCTTAGTAACAGCCTGGAGTTGGGAAGTTGGCAATGTTTCACCGCCGTGCCTCGGAGAGCACGTAAAGCTGTCGGTCCTGCGAATTAACGTTCACCGGTCGTGTCGAGAAGTCGTCCCACCGGAGTATGAGAGTAACAGGAATAAAGAGTGCACTTGTGTCTGCGCGCACACTTGTGCACCATATTATCTCCTGCGCAGTTGGCTAGTCTCAATGAGATTGGCCGCCGTGGCCAGAGGACATTATTATTATTATTAATTACAACACATTCAAAAAATACAACAATTTTACCTAATTTTTGTCGCTTCCCCATATTTCATAGCCCTTCGAAATATAAAACTTCTAGTATTTTTTTTTTTAATATCTTTAATGTTTGTTTTCGTTAAAACTAACAATATTATCTCCAACGGTAATAAGAAAAGCTGTGCATTCATAAGGATTTTGGATTCAGTACTAGCAATCTAGTAGCAATCGAAATAGCCTTAATACATTATTTTGAAAAATATAGAATAAAGGACAAATATTAAAATAAGGAATAGATACTCAAGTTTCCTAGTAATATTGTACCGTCACTCAAATGCTGGGTTTGACTTTGCGCAAATTAGCCGAAAATTTTCGCGGAAAAATTAACTATAAACCCACTGTTTATCCCGCAAAGAATATCAGCAAATTAAAATGTTCAATCTTTATTTAAGTTAATACGTAAGTCCAGTGTAATGCCAAGAATTAAAATTAAGAGTTACTCGTGCAAGGGATTCGTAATAGATATTTAAGCAATTAATTAGTTCAATTATCCTTTTAGTTTAAGGATAAGAGGTAAGAGATCTCAATGCTTATGATGATCATTAAAATAAACAATTTTTTCTTGAACAGTAATAATGTACGCTCTGCAACCTTGCGGGTAGTGGGTCGAACATCGCCACCTTTTTTGGATTCCTTTTGTGGATATTGAATAATATGTATACCCCTGAAGTTTAATAAGCTGCTTGCCTTTTCGCGACGTTATATATTCCACTGGAATAGACCAAAATACAAAAAAACACACGTAAGAGAAATATCTATAGATGCTAAACAATATATTCGTCTATTAAAAATCTTTATCGTTATCCTTATCGTATTTTCAAATGCTAAATTTTAGTGAATTTGTGGTCGCTTGAACATTGCGTTGAAAAATGTTTGGAGAGTAAGAGTACTACAGTCTCTCGTGTTCAAGAGAGAGCAGGGCTCTACGATAAATTTTCTCAGCGAAAGCTAAAAATGGTCAGTGAAAAATATTTTTGCTGTTCAGAGTGAAGTAATAAAAAGATTATTTTTATCGTTTCTTTTATCCGTTTAATATATTTTTATCCTTTAGTACTTTGATATAGTATTTATTGGATATAGAAACATATTAAGTGCTCAGGAGAGCCGGTAAGAAACTCAACAGAAGCCCTTTAAAAAAATTTTGTATTTATAGTGTGCTTTGTTTAATTTTGTATTTTTAATAATATTAGACTTAAACTGTTGACGTATTAAGCCTGTCATTGAGTATACTATACAATTTAATAATGTATTACAGCATATTAAAAAATAAACCAAGTTTACTTAGTTTTTGCCCCTCCTTTATGGTATTTTATAGCCCCTTAAAATATAAAACTTCTAATATTATATTTAATATCTTTAATGTATATGATTTTCGTTAAAGCTAACAATATCATCTCCAACGGTGATGAGGAAAGCTCTGCATCCATGAGGATTGTGGGTTGAGCACCGCCACCTACGTTTTATTCCCTTCGAGCCTGTAGAATAATAGGTATAACCTCGAAACTTAATCAGTGTCTTCCCTCTTTGCGACAAAATGTATTCCACTGAAAAAAAAAACGTTAATAAATACCGTGTATAGTGTATACCCAATATATGATGTATGTATCATGTCCGGGTCATATATTCGAATCCTTAACGACACACGACAATCCTACATTTTACATTTCGCCAATTTTTACACTTTAAAGTTGCCTGGAAGAGATGATTGTTTAAGCGATTTCACCTCTTGTACATTACGTTTCTGTTTTGTTACTATTTGAACTTATTTTATTGAAATCCAATGAAATTTTAAGTTAATCAATTATGAAATTTACACAAGAACTTGTGAATTGTCAAATATGTATAGGACTACAACTAAGAGTATTTATTGTTGTTATTAACCATCACAATGACGTGTACGGAGGCATAGGTGGGTGTAAGTATTAAAAAGGGATATTCAAACTGCGTTTGGGCAGTTCAGTTGCAATGACTCCTGATAAAATCAGTAAGAAGCTTTGGAATTATGTTGTGTACCTTGAGTAATAACAATTTAATTACTTAAATTCAAGTGATTACTGTTATTACTTACGAGTGCTTTAAAATCTCTACTAATATTATAAAGCTAAAGAGTTTGTTTGTTTGTTTGGTTGAACGCGCTAATCTCAGGAACTACTAATCCGATTTGAAAAATTCTTTTTGCATTGGATAGCCCGTTAACCGGGGAAGGCTATAGGCTATATATTATCCTAGAAAAAATATACGGTTCCTGTGGGATAGATTTGTTTTTGTCCAGGGACGAACCCG
This sequence comes from Fabriciana adippe, assembly GCA_905404265.1. Taxonomy (NCBI): domain Eukaryota; kingdom Metazoa; phylum Arthropoda; class Insecta; order Lepidoptera; family Nymphalidae; genus Fabriciana; species Fabriciana adippe. Next base: position 13,673,978 of record FR989992.1, on the reverse strand, counting down.
AAACGAAGGTGAGTCGCTAGTTAAAGTAATAAAATTATTTATTGATTTTTATTTTGTTGCTCGAATGTCTTAGTATGCTCACAATAAGTGAAACGGAGATAATTATCATTTGATATCAGAAGTGGGGTTCGAAAAAGTTCGGACCAGGGCTCAGAAGCGGTTTAAAAAAAAAAGGTTAATTTTGATAAAGTGATGGTTAATTCATTACTTGTTCATTAACAGGTAAATAAAAAAGAACGCTTTAGTAAACCAAAATAATAATGGTTTAAGTAAGTATGAGTACCGTTTAAGTAAGTATGTTATATTGTTTTTTTTTTTGCACCAACCCTTATCCATGCTAACCTACGAGTTTCTTTATTACATAGGTTGCCTGGAAGATATCACTTTAAGTGATAAGGCCGCCTTTACACTGAAATTTATATTTGTAAAGTAATGTATTATTCTCAAATTGTACTTCTGTTTTTTTTTTTGGTGTAATAAAGGATTAAATAAATAAATAAATAAATAAATGGTTTACTATTATACTTAGAGAAAGATTAAGCCTTGCTCTTGATTCCGAAATTAATCGGTTAATTCCAGAAACGTACAAGACCTTTGTACTAAGCAGTTCACCTTTACTAAAGATTCGTCATATACAGGCAGTCCTCGACTTACGTCGTTTCGATTTACGTCGTTTCAAGTTACGTCGAACAATGTTTTGACACTATTCCTCAAACATACGTCATTTGTTTCGATTTCCGGCATAGGAGAATTCACTTGTCGCGATTAGTAGAGTATAATAATTATTAAAATTAATAACACACAAATACCAAAAATAACTAGCAATTTCATAAGTGCATATACTTATAATTATTTTAAGAACTTACTTTTGATAATAAAGTATGTATTAATTATATCCTCTGTTATAAATGCAATTTTTTTTTAATTTCAAGTCCGTGTGGATCCTAACCCTTGAGTTTTATATGTAAACATGAAAAAGTATGTCTCGACTTACGTCGTTTCGATTTACGTCGCGTATTTCGAGAACCTAACATGCCGTAAGTACGAGGACTGCCTGTATAGCACAAAAACTCATTTTAACCGGTTATTTTTTAAACGAGGAACCTAAATTTAACTGATTTAAAAACCATACCATTTTTCTAATCGGGCTTGTTACACGCTTGATTTGACAGAACGAGGTCTGTAGGATCAGCTAGTTTAAAATATATTCTTGATATGTAATCGAATACTTCAAATTACAAAACTAAAAAATCTGTCTGTGTAAAATTCAATCAAAAAAGACAGATACACAAAAAAGTTGTCGCAGGAATATAGTATTTTCATTATAAACGGTTCAGTCTTTTAAGAGTTACGGGGAACATGGGGTCGGTCATTCATACATACATACATCATACAGGTTAAACACATAACGCCAAATTCGAGTAATTAAAAGAATTTATAATATATAAATTGTTTTATTTAGTTATTCTAACTGTTGCGTGAACAACGTTGCGTAGCCATTTGCAGCTTATTTCGGAAAGTATAATTATTAGACGTGTACTTACTACATACTGCCAGCTTTATTTTGATGAAACAAAAATATTGTTTTTATGTTTTCTCATGTGTATGATTTTCTCGAGACTTCACTATTACATTTTCTACAGTCATGACGAAGGCTCTACAGCCTCGTGAGTAATGAGTTGAACAGGACCATCTCGTTTTGATTCCGCTGACACGAACTGCATAGTACGTATACCCTCGAAGCTGGATCAAGCGCTTGCCCTTTCTTGATGTTATATATTGTACTGAAATTTAACATGATTTAATTAATATATCAATAATTCAATTTTCACCATAACGTAGGCTTAAATCTACCATTCTGATATATGTATTTTTATACCTATATACAGAATGTCATCTTTACTAATAAAACTTATTAGTAAAATTGAAAAAAAAATATTAGTTCAAACAAATGGCAATAGATGGTGCTATATAAAATGGATGTGATTGTTATTGAGGCTTTGTTTATGTCAAATTAATAGAAGAAAAAATGATCTCACAAAAGTATATTCCTGTTTTAAAAATTACTCTAATCAACCCATATATTTTTGCGTAATTTTACACATAGGTAATGAGTACTGCGTAGATGGTATTCACAGATGGCGCTGTCTACACTGTATGAATTGCTTACTTTCCATCTGACTAATTTCCTCCACAACGTTTTTTTTTATTATTGTGTTTTTTTAATATATTACTGTTGCCTTTTAGCTTTGACATGTTCATGAACTTCATTAAGATTAATAATTGTGTCATCCACTGTAATTATAAAAGCTCTGCAGCCGCGGGTGTAATGGGTCGAACAACGCCATCTGGTTCTCATTGCCGTTTCACCCGATGCTAGCGTGGAATTGTACGTGTATCCGTTAAGCTTTATCAGCTGCCTGCCTCTTATAGACGTTACGTATTCCACTGAAAGAAATTAATATTTTTTGTTAATCTATACTAATATTATAAAGCTGAAGAGTTTGTTTGATTGTTTGTTTGTTTGTTTGTTTTTTTGGTTGAACGCGCTAATCTCAGGAACTACTGGATGGAATTGAAAAATTCTTTTTGTGTTGGATAGTCCATTTATCGAGGAAGGCTTTAGGCTATATATCATCCCGAAAAAATGTACGGTTCCCGTGGGATAGAGTTGTTTTTGTCTAGAGACGAACCCGAAGCGAAGCGAGGGTGAGTCGCTAGTACATATATTATATTTTTAGGGTTCCGTTTATCTGTTGATAAAAATCGAAACTTTTACTGTAATATTGAGTACGTCAGCCTGTATATTTGTCTGTCTGTCACAGTATATATTCTCAGAAACCTTAGGACGTCAAATTCAAAATTTCGCTATATATTTTAAATAAAACTATCTTTTGGATTATTTTGCAGATTTATTTTGATTTTTGGTTGCCGACATTTCGAATGCTTTATCATGGTCACGGAAGAGACTAAAGTTTTAGGCGTCTCAAAGGCGTTATATACTTGTTATAGACAGTGCCTACCCACAATTTTAAAAATGATTTCAAAAATTCAAAATATTCAAAGTACCTTACAATATTTGTTGATGTTTTTTAATGTTGGGAAATGCATTTACGCATACAACCTGTACAGGTGGTTATGTGGGACTCACCGGCTAGAAAAGCCAGTACTACCCACTAAAACCAAACAAAACCTCCCCGTCTTAATGGGGCGTCGCAGGATCGCTTACGCACTCAACCACGACGCCCCGACGGCAAATCTACCTAAGCAGGCCACAACCATAGGGTTGCTCCAATGGTTCCCTCTGCTATCAGAGAAATACCAGGAGCAACTCGCATGACACACCGCCCACCGAGGTGGACCACCTCCCAGTGCGTTTCTTGGCCACTTGCCCACCACGACTGAATCCAACCCAACCCAAAAATCCAAATAAATCTGTGAAATATTCCGAGAAGATAGTTTTATTTAAAATGTCAAATATTCGCGTAAATATAAGAAAGTATTTCGCTAAATATTATTTTTTGGTAAAACAACGAGGTTTTACTTATGTAACATTTTATAAAGATAAAATTTTGGCTGACCCTATTGATAAAGTAACTACACGAATCATTTATTATTGATATAAAAGAAAAGGAACCTGGGGAGTATCTAGGCTGTCATACTTTTTTACGCCACCGCTCTCGACTCCCTTGTGTGTCCGCGCGTATACTATACACGTTCCATTGTAAAACAGTCTCTATTAAAAATACTTACATATTTTCTATTCTATTTATGAATATTTATGAAATTTAGGAATATTTATTCAACCTAACCTTCAAAGTGACATTCCCACGATCATAAAGTTCAGGAATAATTTGCATCATTATTTTATGTACATACTTTTTATTGCTTTTGTAAAATTTTACCAACATGAGTGACGTGTAATAATGAATAGTAAAGTTTATAACGAAGGAAAATATAATTTATTTAAGAGAGAAAATTAAATGTTAACTAAAATACAATACATAGCTAAGATTATTAGTACATAGTATTAAACTAAACGAGATTTAAAATACTACATAAAGGAAATCCATGGATATCAATCACAATAACGTTAAGTCGAGCTTTTGTGATAATTTTTAAAACAGTTTTTATCGCGTGACAGACACAAATAGACGTCACATTTCTCACATCTCATTTTAGAACGACTGCTACAGTTTTCCATTCGACAAGCTCTCGGTGCTTTTATGTCGTCGCTGATAGGATAGTGCTCATATCCGTCATGCCTTTTTGCTGTCGACGGTGCAATTGCTCGTCGGTATTTTTTATGGTCTTGATGCGCAACCGACAGATAATTATCATCATCTTCCTCAATACGAGTACGTTCTGGAGTAGAAGATAACGTATCTGCCACATCCATGAGAAAATCTAATAAAGGCATAGTTTGGTTTTTGACAAAATTATTACTAGTGCAGTCATTGCTGTACAGCCTCCAAGAGTTAACCAGAGCTAGATCTAAAAAGTACATAATGACTTTAAGAGTCCATTTTTTAGTTTTGTTGAAAGTTCTGTAATATTCCAATTGTTGATCAAGGACGTGCGCTCCCATTATATGTTGATTATAATTATGCACAATTTTTGGCACTGCGACATCTGTGTACCTTTTATTACTTTTATCCCACCTTTTTACATTTATCGTTTCATCAACGCCGGTACAGTTTGATGCAATTATTACAGATTTATTATCCTTCCATTTTACTACTGTGACAGGCTCACAAACGAACTGTTGGCTTTCTCCACAATCCATATTAAAATCTTTATTAAATTTTATCGTCGTTTGGTTTGAGATTTGATTTTGCATTATTGTTCCCGTAGCGTGCAGATTTAACTTTTCCATTTCTTCAATCAAAGGTACAGTAGTAAAATACCGGTCAAAATAAACGCAACTGCCAGAGGGAATACTTTTGGCTAAATGTAAGATTATAGCAGGCCCAAGTCCAAGGTTCGTCTCTTCAAAGAACTTTGCATCTTTATAGATAGCGAAATCAAGTATTAATCCTTCACTTGTGGTTAATACAAAGTTTTTAAGACCTATAACTTTATGTTTAACCGTCTGTCGTAGCTTACATCTACCTGAAAACGGTATTATTTTCTTGTCTATGGCATAAAATCCGGGACTTCTTTCGAGTCTATTACAGGTATCTTTTACTTTGTTTATCATGGGCTGCACTTTCCATAATGGGTTCTCCTTTTCATGATCAGGCGGAGAATCAGTTTCAATGACATGAAGGGCATTGCGAATTGTCAGAAATCTGTCTCTTGACATCACGTCGGAGATCAATCCTAGCTTTGTACCAGCTTTCCAGTACATAAATAATCTGGGGTATGGAATGCAGCCCATAATCATATGTATTGCAAAGACCTTTGCGATTTCAGAACCTGTACATTTAAGCTCAAGACCATTCGTTCGAAAGTAATGTAAGTTAGTACAGTAAGAAACTTTTTCTAAAAACGCATCATCAAAATAATCACGGAAGTAATCGATTGGTCGCCTTACAGGTTTTGTAGGCAAAGAAGTGTAGTAGTGCTGTTTATTTTCAAATGGAACCTGCTTCCATATGCGTTTCCTTTCAGAATTTGGCGTAGATAAGCTTTTTGTGGTAAACGCAGAAACTGGTTTCTTTTGATGCGAGTTATCAAGCGTTCTAATATCAGGGCTTAATTGGATCACAAACGCGGAGCTAAACGGAGGTCTTTCTACCATTGCTTGAAAGTCATGTTCCTCATCGTCCAGATATTCATCTTCAATTTGCTTAAATAAATTATTTGTTTTAAAATCTTCATCATCTTGGTCAGAATCTTCAATTTCCGAAAAATTACCATTTTGTAATAATTCGTTTAGAACATCATCCTCGTGAAGAGCCTCTAAAAATAAAAATAAAAACGTTTTTATATATTTGAACCAAAATATTAAAAACAGCATAAAACAATTAAGTCATTTTACATACTACAACCAAATCACACGATCGAGTTCCACATTCAAATACGATTAACAAACTATGAATGGTACACACAGAAGTTAGAATAGTTTTTTTTTTTAATTATGCTCATTACTTGCATAAAATTTTTCCAGTCGAAGACGTCATAAAACAAAGTCAGTGGAATGTAAAAAAAATAGCAAGTCATTTTTATTGCGTTCTACGAAAGCATGACGAATCATCGACGATGATGCATTCGGGAAGAGAAATTTTTTTATAATTGAATGTTAGGAAGTCAGAAACCTACAAAAGTCATCACACTTGTGCAAGATGAAAACGAAAATAATGTACAAAGATGTGTATTTAAAACTCTTTATTTAAGTTTTATAGAAGTTTTTGCATTTTTTTGTGAAAAAAGGGAATTTTTTTCGTAGGATAGGGATAGTGGGATAATAATAACGAAAAATAGTAAAGATGCCAAAATAGTATTTGTATATTGTGTTTGTGTATAAAATTGTATTTTTATGTCTCTTAATACGTATGTACGTACATCCAGGAACTTAACTTCGTACTCTAGAAGTGGCAACATTAACATTATCAGCCGTAATTTAAAATAAAACTCCATTATATTAACTTTTTTTACTTTATTACTAAAATACATCATATTCTAAACATGTATATCTAATATTATAAATAAAATCGTAAACAGACAGACGGAGCGATAAATACTTTTGGATTAGTGTTTAAAAGCCAATGGAACATACATCAAGAGACTATCGCCTATTATAAAGGAATACAAATCATAACATATTTAAATAATATATCTAAAGTTTTTTTTATTATTTAAATACAATGTATAAATTACCTTTTTAATTTTTTTTGCGGATTCATTTTGATTTTTGTTTCCCGACGTTTCCAATGCTTTACAGCAATGATGATCACGGGAGAGACTCAGATTTGAGACGTTTCAAAGGTCATTATGTACTTGTTACAGACAGTGCATACACGTAATTTTACAAAATGATTTCAAAAATTCAAAAATGGCACCAAAGTACCTTACAATATTTGTAACGAAATGTCGGGAACCAAAAATCAAAATAAATCCGCAAAAAAATCGGAAAAGATAGTTTTACTTAAAATGCCAAATATTCGAGTTAATCTAAGGAAGTATAATGTATAAATTTGTATATCTAAAACGCTAAGCACAGACAGAAACTTAATTTACAACGAAATCAAAATTGTACATTAAATATAATTTTCAGATTAGCTTGCGATGCAATAGAAACCAAATTAATGTTATAAAATTTCTATCTAAGATATCTACCTCTTTCAACATACATCGAGGCACTACTGCTACATATCTATTCTAAAAGTGGAAACATGGTTATAATGTTAGATTATATTAAATAAAAACTACACATTACTAACATATTTCTATAATATATCAGATGAACTTACGTATCTACTTTCCTTTCTATTATTTAAATAGATCTTCTGTAAACATGTTTTTTCATTAGAATTAAATATATTCTATTTGGGCTCTCAATTTAGGTTTAGGGGGTGGGTGATCATGACATTCATTCATCTTGACGATTGCGTCGTCCACTGTATGTAACGAAGCGAGGCATCCACGGTATTGGTGCGTAGAACATTTCCATCTTATTTTTGCTGCAAACGGACGTGTAGCTGAATAAGTGTATCCGTTTAATTCAATTAAACGTTTTCCGTTTTTAGATAGTACAAACTTCACTGAAATACAAAATATAACTGTAATATATGACCTAATAATAATTATCATTTACTTAATTATTTACTAGTGAAATTCATTAATCCTTGCTCATTATATAAAAGATATATGATATCAAACACGTTGAAAACATTCACCTTACGGTGAAGGAAAACATGGCGAGGAAACCTGCATGTCTGAGAGAAAACTTAGTATGTTTTCGAAAGACATGTGTAGTCCGCCAACCCGCACTTGGCCAGCTGGTGAATAATGGCCTGATCCCCCTCGTAATGAAGGGAGGTCCGTGTTCAGTAGTGGGACGTTAAAAAGGGCTGAACATACATACACACTTTAAACACAAGAAGTAATTTGAAAAATTCATTGTTATGAATAGAACTGTATCGTACATCAAAATTACTTCTTATTTCTCAACATATTATAAACAAACATAACTTCCATAAAAATTTATTAAATTGTTTTCCTATAATTTCATATCTCTCCTATATGCAAATCGTTTTCTCTTTCGGCATAAAATACAGTACAATCCAGACGATTAGTTTTGAAATACCAACAAATAAATAGACATTTAACCAGACCAAAATGCGAATGGTTCATTAAATATTTTTGGATTGGAGCTTAAGATATAATCAAAGGAAAATTTAGATTTTAAAATTGCATTTGCATGTCTCTTCGCATGTACACGTAGATCTAGGAACTCATCTGCGTACTCCACAAACACAAACATCAAAGTAATAAGGGATTATTTAAAATAAAAATACATAACATTAACTTTTTTTTACTTAAATGCAATATATAAACGTGTATATTTAAAGTAACAAAAAATCAGACAGACAAGTAATGTAATTACGATAAATATCAAAATTGTTTATTATTTTTTTGGACTATCATGTAAGGTGCAATGAAAGTCAAATTAACGGTTTTTCAAACTTCTATGTCTGCTTGTTCGATCATACATCAAGAGTTATTTCACGTAATAGGGACTCTAAATTTAAATTGTGGGGGTGGGTGATCATGACATTCATTCATCTTGACGATTGCATCGTCTACTGTATGTAACGAAGCGAGGCATCCACGGTATTGGTGCGTAGAACATTTCCATCTTATTTTTGCTCCAAACGGTCGTGTAGCTGAATAGGTGTATCCGTTTAATTACGAAAGAGAAACACGAAATATAATTATATTACACAATTTAATATTAATAATAACCATTTACCTATTTGCACTTATACTTAATTTACTGAATGAAATCCTCTCTCAATTAAACTATCTTGCATGTTAGATTCCTACATTGATTACTGTGTAACAAATGAATTTAATTCTTTAGACACTTAATAAAAAAAAACAATAAACATATAGATACATAAAAGTACAGTTGTAATTAACCCAAAATTTTTAATAAAATATTTTTGGCTTAGTATTTAAGATGAAGCGGAAGCTAAATTACTGGCTTTAAAAATGTTTGCTTATTGCTAAATGTATACTACCGCTATATTGTCATAATAATGGATTACTTTAAAAAAAACTTCACAATTAGCTGAAGATAATTCTTTAATATTACTCATGCATTATAAGAACTTACATATTAAGCTTACCATTCATCATATCAATCAGATTGTCTGAATTAGATTTTAAAATATTATTCTTTTACAATATTTTTATATTTCACAGGATAAGGGACCATATGTTTAAGTTGATTAGGTTGATGGTCATGGTTTTCATTAATCTTGACAACTTCATCATCTACAGTATGTATTGAGGCGTAGCAACCGCGATGTTGGTGTGTAGAACATTTCCACCTCACTTTTGCTCCGATAGCGCGTGTAGCTGAATAGGTGTATCCATTTAATTGAATCAAACGTTTTCCCTTCTGAGACAACACATACGTCACTGAAATATATAATGTAAATATAATACATTGTCAAATAATTATTTATTTTACTCATTATTTACAACGAAGCAGCCGTGTTTTTTTTATGTTCAGGTAAAAAACAAGATCAATACAGTTATGACGTATTATACAAGTAAAATATCATGTAGTATTGTTAATTTTTAATAATTATTATTTGAAAAAAACTTGTATATAAATATTAAATTGCTTCTCGTGGGAATCATTTTATATTTCTCTATAATAAAAGTTTCTTTTTATAGAGCGATATTAAATGACATAATATACATGTATGTACATATGTATTTAGAGCGCAATCTTTATCTCTTCCAAATGACACTACTATTTTATAAATCATTCTACAATTTTATGATCCGTTATATTATCAATTAAACAGAAAATAAAACATATTTTATAAAACAAATTCATTTATTTCAATGTACATTAAAATACTTAAAACTATCAGTAAAATAAATTGATCGGTTCAATTCTTGGCGGGTGATTATGTTTGTTTTTTATAAATATTATTGCGTCGTTAATTGTATGTATAACTGCTTTACAACCTTGCGGTTGATGTGTCGAGCATTTCCATCTCGATTTACTTCCAAATCCAGGCCTTCGGGAGAACGTGTATCCATCACACTTTATCATACTCTTGCCCCTTTTAGATGTAGTCCATTCGGCTAAAATAAAAAAATAAATATTGAAATTTACCGCAAAAGGCTCTATTGACTTAGTTTTCGAATCGAAAAATAATATTACTAGTACATATATATTATGTTTATCATGTTTTATTATAATTTTAAGTAGCAATAGCAACTTACAGGTATGGTTGGAACATAAAGATTTTTATTTAAATAAATCACTTTTCTGGTAAAAATCGTTATAAGTTATTTTAAAGACATATATGTGCGAGATAGATTCAAATAGTAATCCTCCTTGATGTTATGTTGATTTTTGACAATGTATATTGAGTTACGGTTCCAAAAGGCTCTTGCTCTTGCTCAATTAGTCCAATGAGGCTTATAGCGTATAACTCGAGCCTTCGAAAGTGTAAAGCATTGGTAATGGACATCATAAGCAAGATGTCATATGGCATACCCGTATTTTTTGGTATCGAGACACAAGCAATTCAATTTATAGAACGCTGATAGACTTCGGTATATAACTTATATATATATATATATATATATATATATAACTATTATCAGTTTTAGTAACTATAGTTACCAGATAAATAATCGCGTAGAATAAAAAGGCCAATGTATGTTGATTCCGTGGAGAAGGAACCCGCGAAATGTCAAATAAATAAGGAAATATATATATTTTTTAATTTATTATAAGCGGCCTAATATAAAAGGCCCACTATTATACCTACATGTTAATAGAACTAGTTTTTATCTCATGGCTTTTCTCGTATGAAATAGTTGTTCTCGTTAGAAATAGTCTATACACATATAAGGCTACGGTACAATTTATTACAAGTAGGTATGCTTTTGAATCTAAAATTTATAAATCTAAAGTTAATTTTAAATTTTTTGAGCCGCTATATTCACTATCATATTCACTTACGAACTTTCGCATTTATAATTTTAGTGTGGTTAATATTATAAAGTGTGTATATATATATATATTTATTGTAGGGATGTTTAGGATACAATGATGACTTAGCAAATATAATAATAATATTCTTTATTGTACACCAAAAGAGAAACATAAAAAATATGAAATAAGAACACAAAGAAAATATGTACAGCAGGAAGCGATCTCTTCCAGGCTAAGTTTTCATAAAAATGGTAATTTACGGTAAATAAACGGACCATGTGACTCGAATGGCGGTTCTAAAATCTAAAGAACTAGAAGAAAAAAAATATTTTTTCAAATCTAGTATTCCTGTACTTGAAATTATTACACGCTAGTATTTTTAAATTTTTTATTCGTAAATATATCAGCATTGTTACATTTTTTTCATTCCATCTAGCAAACAATTTGCTTAAAAATTTTACAGTTAAATTTAATCAGTAAAAAAATGAAAAGAAAAATTTGTTTAAAATACTTTTAACTATGGTTTCATTGATTTGAAGCAAGATCTCACATGCCTACCTCGATTATCAGTCAAAATTACACCTTCAGAATCTAGTTTGCTAATTGCAGTACGTATAACTTTATAAGAAATGCTCAAAGTGTTAATGAAAAATTTAAGACATACTTGTACTCGTTTATAAGACAAAGGATCATCTTCTGCAGGCATAGGTAAAAAATATTTAATTGTATATTTGCGTCGAGAAGGACCTCCTGTAGAATATTGTTTTACGTTTCCTCTTTCTATATATTTATTTATATACTCCCATTGTTTACAATGATCTGATAATTTCCAAAATTCCCTATGTATATTTTTTCGGATATGAATATTGAATTTCGTACTGCACATATGTCTACACGTAGTAGGACAAGCTGGACCCATTTGCCTGTGACTTCTAAATGTGCCATTCCTGCTAACATATGATTGCCCAGAGTTCACTAGCATCTTTCTTCTTGTATCAATCCATTGATTTCCATATGTGTTTCTTTTCTTATCTGATGGAGAGGGTTTTTGGGATTTTATTCTACGGCTGTACTCATCAATATTTGGTGAGCTTTCCGAATCGGTTGTTAAACATGGCAGTTCCTCCGCAATAATTCCTCGAATAGAAACCCATCCATTTTCTTCAGAATCTTCACTTGATAGCATAGATAAATCTAAAAAAATAAAATAATCCATTTATAGATATATCCTAATATAAATAGTATAAAGATATTATAAAAATCGGTACACACACTACTTACCTAAAATAAATTATAACATACTTCTTAGATCCAAATGCAAATTACTAACAATAACTTATCTTTTCACTTTTTATATTAACTTACCCTCGCTTCACCCGGGTACGTCCCTAGGTAAGTTTTAATTATTTTGAGCGGAACCCAATTTTTTTTCTAAAATAAAAGTAGCCAAAGTTACACTTTATATCATCAGCTATCTGCCAGTGAAAGTTCCGTCAAAATCAGTCCAACCGTTTCGGAGATTAGCCGGAACAAACAGACAGACAAACAAAAATTTAAAAAATTGTGTTATTTTCATAAGTACCATATATAATTTTATATGTTGTATGCAAATCTGTTATTTTGACATTACAAGCAACTTCAATTTTATTTATCTGTATAGATTATAGACTATTTAAGGTTAGCTTATGATTAAAATACAGTGACAGGATATATAAAATTGAATCAAATTTTGTTTTACATTTAATATTAAATAATATAATTACATTACTATTAATATAACCGTTATCATAACAATAGAACATAAGTCACATTCATAATCAATTAAACAATCAATAAACAGTAATGTATTTAATTTGTTAGCTATTTGGACATCTGTATTTTACAACAGATCACAATAATTATGGCAAAATAAACTAGAGCTGTTGTAAAAAATGTAGCTATTAGTCATTAAGTTTGTAACATTTATTACAGATATTTTTATTCGCATTTAAGAAAGCTATTTTCACATATTTATTTATAATATCTCGGTAATGTCGTATTGTTTTCGCAGGGTTCGTATAATTTTTCAGTTTATCCCATTCCTTGAATAACGCAAACATTTTGCTCATGCTCAATTTGCTGCGCAAGTATACTTGCTTACAATATTTGCAGCGAGATTTTGTCAGTTGGAAAGAAGAGACGTGGTCGCATACACTTTCAATCATACTTTCATCAATCGCGATTCGATGGTTGTTATGCTTTCCTCGATTATCAGTTAAAGTACCAGAACTTAGTTTCTTAAGCGCAGTACGCACAAAAGGATCAGAAATGCTTAAGGTGTTACTGAACATTCTATGGCAGACTCTTACACGTTCGTAAGACGTTGAATTTTCATCCACAGGCAAAGGCAAATAATATTTCATCGTATATTGCCGTCGAGAAGATTCTGTAGTCATCCGCTTCTTATTTGTTTTTTCTACATACTCATTTATATATTTCCAATGTTTACAGTGATCTGATAAATTCCAAAATTCCTTATGAATGTTTTCCCGAATAGTGTCGTTGAACTTCGCGTAACACTTAAGTTTACAAGTAGTTGGGCAAGCAGGACCTATTTGTTTGCCACTTCTAAATTTACCATTCCTGCTTATATATGGTTGCCCAGAGTTTGCTAACTTTTTTCTTTTTATATCCTTCCAATGTTCTTTACATTTTCTTTTTATCGTACCTCGTTTGATTTTGTAAGATTTTACTTTTTGGTTACCTTCGTCATTGGATGTAGAACCACATTCTGATACTGCTTGTAGTGATGGAAGTTCTTCTACAGTAATTCTATCCGTATGTTCCCATTCATTCAATCTATCTTTTGCAGGACTACAGTTTGATGATAGAGTGGGTTCTAAAATCAAGGAAAGTACCTTTATATTGAAGAATTAATATTTACAATTTAAAATTTTAAATATAGAAGAATAACTTCTTAGTTGCTGCTCATACTATAGTTATACTAGTAATATAAACTTAAGGTTCATTAAAATCAAACACACATTTCGAGCAGTTTAGGTTTTATTATATAACAGTACTTGGGCGACCGAGCTTCGCTCGGAGTTCTTTTTTGTTATATCGTAATTTTTAGAAAAAAAAAAAACTAAAAACTTGAATAAATACAAAAAAAAAGCAAAACTTTGTATACGATCGAGATTCGAACTCGGACACACCTATGATTGTTAATCTTGCACCTTTGTCGCTTGACCATGATGTTTATGCCCATACGTAAAAAATTATCGAGCATATTCTTGGCATCGTAGAATAATGCAAAAGAAAACCACGTGAAAACTCGATAACACGCGTTTTCCCAGACATGAGACTAATTTAGATCGATTTTTTGCCCTCGAAAACCCAACCAAATTTCAGCGAAATCATTAGAGCCGTTTCCGAGATCGCCGGTATAAATAAATAAAGATATAAATATACAAGAATTGCTTGTTTAAATATATTAGATTTAAATAAGTTGTAGTTAAGATTATTTCTCAAATTCATGAGTATGTGAATCATTTACATATACAATTTCATCATCTGCGGTGATCAATTTTGCTTTGCAGCCAACAGGTTGATGGGTTGAACATTTCCACCTGATTTTACTTCCATGTCCAGAACTATATGAATACGTATATCCATTTACTTTAAGCATTCGTTTCCCTTTTCTCGACAAAACATATTCCACTGTAAAATAAAAAATAAATATGATAATATAAGTACAAGATGACCGAAAATTAGTTTTTCATATATTTTCGATGATATAAACGACGTGACTTCATTTCAAAAATACATGTGTTTATGATATTCGATTTTAATTGTACTTTTTTCGAATAATAAATTTTTCTTTCATCTATATTATAATTACTAATATTATAAAGAGGTAAAGTTTGTGAGTTTGTGATGTTGTGATGTCGTAGAGGGTAATCTTTGGATATAATAAACCGATTTAGATGAAATTTGGTAATATGATAGTTTGAGACCCTGGGAAGGACATAAGATACTTTTTATTCCGGAAGTCATCTTTTAAGGGGGTAAAAATGGGGATGAAAGTTTGTATGGGAAATCAATCTAGGGTCGAACCTGAGCGAAGCGAGGGCGAGTCGCTAGTCACTAATACTTTTGATGTTTTATGAATATATTAAAAAAACATTTATTTAGTCAGTCTGGTCAAAATGTGTCCACCTTGGCTTTTGGTACTTTACTTATGTACATTTTTTATTATTTCAGCAGTTAATTTATGTACGTTTCTATGAAAAATAAAAAAAATGCGTTTCATACGAGTTCTAAATTGTAAAGAATTAAAACGTTCGAAATTCGAATTAAACGTGGAGAGCTCCATTTATGGGTGTTTTTTGATTATTATTTATTTAATCTACAGGATAATACCTAACGCCATGACAGATAAGTTAATGGTTAGTTTTATGTGTTAGTCTTATGTATTATATTTCTTACTAGTGTTTTACCGTCGCTTCGCTCGGGTGCGTCTCTAGGTACGTTTTAATTTTTTTGAGCGGAACCCTAATTATTTTTCTAAAATCAAAGTAGCCTAAGTTACCCTTTAAAACATCAGTTATCTAGTTAGCCAATGAAAGCTCCATCAAAATCAGTCCAGCCGTTTCGAACAAACAGACAGACAAAAAATTGTGTTTTTCTTATAAGTACGGTACTTACATATAATTCCATATAAATTTAGTAAAAAACTGTTATTTTGACATTACAAACAAACACTTGTGGGGTTGGTTGTCTGTGTCGTTGTTAGTGTATTTTTATACGAGATATTAATTAAAAGTCTATGTACGATTCACAGTCTTTATTACACTAATTTTACACCCACAAAAGATAGAAGGAGAAAGAGCAAAGCGGATAGATAGTTCATACAGTATACACGACAGAAAGAACGAAAGCACAAAGATAGTAGAAGTAAAAATACATTAAATTACGAAGCTTATACAGATTAGATACGTAAGCTATGAATGGCGAGTAAGCGAGTGGTACGGGTCTCTCGTCTAGCGTGCGGATTGCGACTGCTTGGAGTTATAACTTTTAACTAGAAAAGATTGTCAGCTGATGCGCGCGCGCCGCTAACGGTAAACACTGAGGTGCGGTGCGCGGGAGGAAAGATCGGTATTACATCACCTCGACCATCTGTCCGTTAGGCTCAATTCAAAGCATAATAGATGTATATGCATATTTTGTTTATTTTTTATTTAATATTATTTATTTACTATTAGATAGGTGTATGTGTGTAAGGTGTGTGAATTTATTTATATTTATATATTGTGTAAAAATTGTTATGTATAGTTCATGTATTTATTTTAAATATTTAATGTTTCATTAATGTAAGTCAGCCACATCACTCCCCTCCAGAGACCGTTCACGGGCGAAAGTAGTCTGGAAATCTAACTTGACGACCCGATCGAGTAGTTTTTAAAATTGGAGTGATGATAACATTTTTATCATCGAGAGCTTTATTAGGTGTAACGTTTTTGTCTGACAGTATGTAGGCTGGTTTAATACGGTCTATCGATACTGTGACATCTTTACCTTTTATACGGATTTTAAAAACTTTCGAATCTCTTTCGATTACTTCATGCGGGCCAGTATATGCTGCTTGAAGTGCACCTCGAAGAGAATCTTCGCGTAAAAATACGTGTGAACATGATGAGAGGTCTTTGTATATAAAAAAATTATTATTATGTGTGTGATGTCTAACTGGGACTGGTTTTAAGTGATTGGCAAATGTTCTGATACGGGAAGAAAAATCTGTTATATCAGTTGTACACTTGTCAATGCTCTGATCAAAGAAATCGCCTGGAAGACGTAAAGGTTCTCCATAAACGAGCTCTGCTGAGGAACACTGTAAGTCCTCCTTGAAGGAACTTCGTATTCCAAGGAGTATAAATGGTAGTGATTCTGACCATCTACAATCAGCATGGCACATTATTGCTGCTTTTAATTGTCGATGGAATCGCTCGACTAGACCATTGCACTGAGGATGGTAAGCAGTTGTTTTACGATGTCGAAAGCCAATAGACTTCGAAAGCTGCTGAAATAGCGTGGACTCAAACTGCCTACCACGATCAGTGACAATGTCTGTAGGGCAACCAAAACGTGCAACCCATGCAGATAAAAATGCTTTGGCTACAGACTCCGCCGTAATATCGGTAAGAGGTACAGCTTCGGCCCATCGTGTAAAACGATCGACGGCTGTTAAGCAGTACCGATACTCGGCAGATGGGGGTAATGGTCCGATGAGGTCTAGGTGCACATATTTGAAACGCGCCTTCGGTATATCGTGCGTGCCAAGAGGAGACGACACGTGTCGATTCACCTTCGCGCGTTGGCAATCCAAACATGCCCTAGCCCACTCGCGACACTGCTTCCTCATCTGTGGCCATACGTAGCGTTGTGCTACGAGTTTAGCACTAGCATTAGCGCCGGGATGGCTTAATGAATGCAGGCTATCAAAAACTTGTTTGCGTAATGATTGAGGTATGAAAGGCCTAGGTGTCGTTGTACTGACATCGCAGTACAGATAAGTGCGACTACCTGGGATTGTCATCCTTTCAATACGCAGAGAAGAATCTTCTTTTAGGTATTTATTAAGTTCGCTATCAGAGTTTTGAGCCTGAGCTAACACTTTGAAATCTACAGGGATCTGTAACTCTTCGATGCGTGATAATGTGTCTGCGACTACGTTATCCTTGCCAGAAATGTGACATACATCTGTAGAAAATTGAGATATGTAGTCGAGATATCTATATTGACGCGGCGAGCAATTATTCTTACGCTCACTAAACGCATAGCATAAGGGTTTGTGGTCAGTGTAAATAGTGAAGCTTGTTGTCTCTAGCCAGTATCTAAAGTATTTTATACTCTCGTAAATTGCTAAAAGTTCTCTATCGTAGGGCGAGTATTTCCTTTGCGATGGGCTCAACTTACGAGAAAAGTAAGCTAAAGGTTGCCAGTTACCATCCTTTAACTGTTGCAAAACGCTACCAATGGCGAAATCTGAAGCGTCGGTTACAAGGCTTAGTTTTGCGTTAGTATCAGGGTGTGCTAACATAGCTGCATTGCACAAACTATCTTTGCATTTTTCGAATGCTTTTAACGAATCCCCGCATATGTCTACAGTCTGAGAAGCTTTCACAGAACCGGTTAACAGGGCATTTAAAGGGGCTTGAATATGAGCTGCTTGAGGTATAAACCTCCTATAGAAATTAACCATACCTAAAAATCTCCTAAGCTGTCTAGCCGTCTTAGGTACGGGGTAATTTTTTATTGCCTCTACTTTACTCTCCAAAGGTTTAGTGCCGGCTTGTGAAATATGGTAGCCTAGAAAAGTGACTTCAGTTACTCCAAATTGACACTTAGAGGTATTTATTAAAATGCCATAGTTTCTTAACCTCGTGAAGAGTTGACGAAGATGGTCCTGATGCTGTGACTCATCCTTCGAAAATACTAATATGTCATCGAGATATGGGTAACAAAAATCTAAACCACGTGTCACTTCATCTATAAACCTTTGGAAGGTCTGAGCGGCGTTCCGTAGACCAAACGTCATATATGGGAATTCGAAGAGTCCAAAGGGTGTAGTTATAGCGGTTTTCGGGATATCCTGCTCAGAAACTGGTAACTGGTTATATGCTTTAACTAAGTCAACCGTAGAAAATATGCTACATTCAGATAGGCTATGAGCAAAGTCCTGGATATGCCTAATGGGATATTTGTCAGGAATTGTCCTAGCATTGAGCATCCTATAGTCACCGCAAGGACGCCAGCTGTTGTCCTTTTTAGGGGCTAGGTGAAGAGGCGACGACCAGGAGCTCTCTGAAGGTCGAGCTGTGCCATTAGCCAACATGGCTTCAAACTCAGCCTTAGCTATCCTTAGCTTATCTGGAGCGAGACGTCTTGGTGAACAAGCTACTGGTGGACCTGGTGTGGTGCGAATGTGGTGTGTGATGTTGTGTTTTATGATGCGTACTGGGCCAGCTGGTCGAGTGATCTCAGAAAATTCTGAAAGTATATCATTATATTTATTATCGCAAGTCATGATCTTAACGCTAGACACTAAACTATCTACACTACTAGAAATCATGGCTACAGTACACAGATTAGTTGTACTATCTATTAAGCGTTTATTGCGAATATCTACAACTAAATTAAAATAAGATAAAAAATCTACGCCAATAATTGCTTTAGATACATCTGCAACTACAAAACGCCACATAAATTCTCTACGTAAGCCTAAATTTAAATTAAGTTGTACATAACCATACGTGTTGATCGTAGTACCGTTTGCCGCACACAACTGGTAATCCATTTTTGCACGTTGTTGTTGCATTGCGTTACGAGGAAAAACACTCACATCACTTCCTGTATCAATTAAAAATTGCACTTTCGAACTCACATCTGTCACAAACAGGCGACCAGTATTAGAAGACGGAGGGCAATCGTCAGCCGCCATCACCGACTGCCCGTCTCGTTTCCCGACTTATAATTGCATGGTAAGGTACATCTAGTCGCTTTATTACCGAATTTATAGTGATACCAGCATATTGGAAACTTCCTAAAGTTGGAATGTGATCTTCTTGAATTGGAATGACTGCGCTGACGTGGCCTTTGCCTATGCCTTGGACGCGCACGATCGAAGTTCTGGGTAGTCAGTTCACTCACTTGCTTCGTCAATGCCGTTATTTGACGCGCCATGACATCCATCGCCGATTCTAACCTTGAAATCGATGCTACTGCCATTTGAGGCTGGCTAGGTGCTATATCATGTACCCTGTCCGCTAATTCGGCTAAATCTTGAAGAGCCATATTAGGTTGCGAAGCGATAATGGTCTGTAAATTATTTGGTAAACGACTAGTCCATACGTCCATAATAAACTCGTCAGGCATATTCGGTCCTGCTAATTGTTGTAAGCGTCGCAAAAACTGTGAAGGTTTTCGATCTCCCAATTCCTCAGATTGTAATAATTGTTTCACCTTCTTTTGTCTCGATATAGAAACACGCTTAATAAGCTCTGATTTAAGCTTTTCGTACTTGCCAGTAGAGGGTGGATTTTCAATTATATCCTCGACCGTTGCAGAATATTGCTCGTCCAAATGCGCCAGAACGTAATAAAATTTTGTGTTGTCATCTGTTATCCGTGCTAAGTTAAATTGCGCTTCAATTTGTGCAAACCAAATATTAGGTTTTTCAATCCAAAATGGCGGCACACGTACGCCGACACGAAATAACTCCGTCGACACATCTCGGTCCGTTGAAACCCGCTCACATTTCTTAACACGTTGGCGAACACGTGGAGTTCTCGCAGAGGTTCCAGATTCTGCCGTTGCACCGTCGTCACTGCTCATTTTAATGTTCAACTGGGGTCACCACTGTGGGGTTGGTTGTCTGTGTCGTTGTTAGTGTATTTTTATACGAGATATTAATTAAAAGTCTATGTACGATTCACAGTCTTTATTACACTAATTTTACACCCACAAAAGATAGAAGGAGAAAGAGCAAAGCGGATAGATAGTTCATACAGTATACACGACAGAAAGAACGAAAGCACAAAGATAGTAGAAGTAAAAATACATTAAATTACGAAGCTTATACAGATTAGATACGTAAGCTATGAATGGCGAGTAAGCGAGTGGTACGGGTCTCTCGTCTAGCGTGCGGATTGCGACTGCTTGGAGTATAACTTTTAACTAGAAAAGATTGTCAGCTGATGCGCGCGCGCCGCTAACGGTAAACACTGAGGTGCGGTGCGCGGGAGGAAAGATCGGTATTACATCACCTCGACCATCTGTCCGTTAGGCTCAATTCAAAGCATAATAGATGTATATGCATATTTTGTTTATTTTTTATTTAATATTATTTATTTACTATTAGATAGGTGTATGTGTGTAAGGTGTGTGAATTTATTTATATTTATATATTGTGTAAAAATTGTTATGTATAGTTCATGTATTTATTTTAAATATTTAATGTTTCATTAATGTAAGTCAGCCACACACTTCAATTTTATTTATCTGTCTAGACTAGCGTCTTACACTCGCTTGATTCGGGCGCGTTCTTCGATGCCGTGTTACTCCAAGTCATGATCTATCTGGGTAGGTACTAAATTTTATTCAAATCCGATCAGTTGTTTTAATAAAGGAATACAAAAAAACATACATAGATACAAACTTTCGCATATATAATAGTCTGATGTTAGTATGAAATGGCAAAGTTACTAATTTAATTAAGAGAGGTGGAAGCAGCAGATAAAAGACTGAAACAATTTAGAATGAGGAAAAATATTTATTACTGTGAAATCAGTGTCGGTAATAATATAAATTCATCCTTTTTTATTTAAATAATGCCCAGATATTTTATAAAATGAAATAAATACTTAGTAAATTACGTTCATAAGTAAATTTTGTTGTTCGTTTTACTACAGATCTGGAGACGAACAAATTTTCTACTAAAAATAATGGTACTTACGTATTAAGGCCACCGCAGCTACAGATCTGGCGGGTTTAATTGCCGCCAATCTACATCTAAAGTTTTTGCGAGAAATCATAAAATAAAACACGCTTGTAATATGTACCGGAAAAAGCAGATAGGGAGTAAGAAAAAAGTTCTAAAAGTTCTAGTCGTTCCACTCGGCACTCGGCTAGTACGTTGTGGTCACTTTTCTAACCTAACCTAACCAATCTAGAAAGAAAGATTTCTACCAAAAAATAACCTTAACTTATTTTGATAAACCTTTTCTGTGCGGAAATAAAAAAAAAAATACTTAAACCTGTTTTGATAAAGCTTTTGTCCAAAAGATAACTGCGTGCGCGTGCGAACAACAAGATTGCAGTGTGGGTTGGCGGCACTTAAAACTCGCCAAATCTGTAGCTGTGGTGGCGTTAATACGTAAGTACCAAAATAATCACCTAAGGCATAACTTAAAGACTAAAGCGATTCTACGATCCGTGCATTTTATGTAATAAACTTTTGTTTTTATTATTTTTTCTATTTTAACAGGAGTTTTTGTTTTAAAAAAACTACTATACCTACTGTAATTTTTAAAAGCATTTTTTTTTTCAACAATTTCAATTGTTTTTTGTTTCTTTGTCATTTTTATTAGTGAAGAACTTAAATTAATCGAATGGCATACATATAAAATAATGACAGTTTTATAAAAGTTAACTAAAGCTAAAGAAATTAACCGACTCTTGTATATTTCACTTGCACATGAGGTAAAATGAAATATACTAAAAGGAAAAAAGAAATGGGAGTGGAATTCCTTAAAACAATACCTGCTATTCATCACTTCTGTCATCCCTGAGATATGTAAAACATGTCACATGAAATGGAGGAAAAAACCTGTTTTTATGATAGATTTTAGTATTAGGGAGCTGTGACTGTTAACAGTTTCTTGAAAGAGTTACTATGAGGAACGAACAAAATATAACAATATACAAAATATAAATAATACAATTTAAATGTTTACCACCACCATAAGCTTAAAAAAAACCTTTAATATAAATCAATTTTAACAAAGGTTTTAATAAACACAAAAAAATATTTGGATTTCATATATTAACCTATAAATAATTATCAGATAAAATAGCTCCTACAAGTGGTGTCAAGTTAATTTTTTAAGTAAAGATCTTTATTTGTTAGCTTTTAAAACTTCAAATTCTTTTATATTCACTGTATATTTAAAGGGTGGCGGATGATTATGGATTTCTTTAGTATACACGATGGTGTCAAAGATGGTGTGGACGACTGCGTTACACCCCCGCGCGTGGTGGGTCGAGCACATCCATCTTATCTTGTGATTGTTGCCCTCCTTCCTCGCGCTGTATGTGTAGTCATTTAGTAACACCAGTCGTTTGCCTTTATTAGATAATACGAATACAGCTGAAATAAACAAACGTGTAATATAGTTATTTAGCAGTATTATTTTCATAGTTTAAATGTCATAATTAATGTTTAATATCATACATGAAAATAAAAGAAAAAACTGAAAATTTACTAAGATTTACAGTTTATTTTTTGTTAGCCACAAGGGAGAACACACAGAGATATAACTAGTTGTGTCTCGCTTCTATGTCCGCTTTTTATTTATAGCTGTCCTGTATACTGTAAAGGCAAGATGTTTTAAATGTTTGCCTCACGGATGAATTAAAAAATTCGCTTTATGATTTTTATGTGACAGATGGTTATGTGTTTCATTAATTAGAACGATATTGTCTTCCACAGTATGTATACTGGCGTGGCAACCTCGACTTTGGTGAGTGGAACATTTCCAACGTTTTCTGAGGGTCACTCCAGGAGTTGAAGAATACGTGTATCCGTTAAGTTTTATCATACGTTTGCCTTTCTTAGATAAGACGAATTCAACTGAAATATACATTATTCTATAGATTCTTTTAGAAATTTGTCGAATTACTTAAACTATGTTATGTTATATAACCCGTGCCATTAAAGAAACGTGTTTAAATAAACGGTAACGTGTTTAAACGTTGTTTAAGCTTAGCAAATTTATTTTTTTAAGTAGTTAAAAAAAATATAGTTTTATAAGATCATAAATAGTAATTTCAATTTCAAAATTTAGATGTACGAGTACATTGTACGTCATCTTTTTTGAACAACTTCAAAAAGTATAATTTTACAAAAAAAGAGTTAAGGATTTTTGCACACAGCAATAAATAATTTCAAACCTTATTAAACAGATATGCATTTTTTATATTAAGACGCTGGCTTTCAAGACTACAAAATACAGTAATTATTATTTAAATAAAATGTTTTATTTCATTTTTTTGCTGACCTTATCATCTGTCAATGCAAGTATCCCGACGCCATTTTAGATTCGTTTCTTTATTGACACGGCTTATAGATAAATATTCAATATTATTCGTATTTTTTTTTTAATTTTTGTAAGTGGCAAATAATATGAAATTAATACACGCATGGCAGGTGTTATTGTTAATAATTGATCATTATCATTATATGTAACCGACAGTTTAGTGGATTTTTTCAAATGTTAGTATTTTTTTATTAGATGAATTATGACTCATATTATTTTTGATATTGGCTAGCTTTCTTTTAGTTATTCAAATTATAACTTATAATGTACGTACGTATAAAACATACCAATCATAAATAATTGCGTTCTTAGTTTACCTCTTTACAATTTTCTGAGATATCCCTATATGGGCTAAAGATTAATAAAATGTTGAAAAATAAATAAAGTATATAAAAAATAATATGTATTATTTATTATAATATATAGCTCTCGTCACATATGTATGTACTACAAAACAAAAATTTAGCTTATATTTATCCTTAATTTAGCTTATACTTAAATTTATCCGTGTTAAGTACTAAAAACTTCATTTAGCGTTTCAACTTTAACATACTTAGAGGGACTTTAACAAAAAGTTTACTTTAGCTCTAGATTAAGGTATTATGAAAAATTCTGGATCCAACTTTTTCCTTTCATAATATCTTTGCTTTGCTTTAAGTAAATATTCGGCATATTTTTCTTGATCAGCTTTTGTTCTCATTCTATACCTGCGTTGTCTTTCCGCACATGTCCTATCTCTTTTACGTTTTAGTTTTTTGTGACCTACAAAAATACAATAGCTGTATACAATAAAGGAAATTCAATTATAAAAATAAATAATAATTATTATATATAAGCATGAATTTAATCGGGAGATTTAGAAGAGAAAATTTAATGAGGAATTGGTATTTTTTTTATTTTAAAAATAATTTTAAAAACAATATTGGCATTAGTCATGTTAGAATTTTCATTGGAATAATAAAATTCAAAATATAACCAATAGCTTGACATTATTAAGAAAACTTGATAAAACAGACACAATTGAATTGAAATTGTTAAAACAAACATATTTCTTCATTTTACATTTTACGTTAAAAAATAACAAAATATAGTTTTTCGAATTTCAATATAACTAAAACGTATTGCTTTTATAATTGATTTTTTTTAACAAATCAGTTTTATTTCTTGATCAATTAAAATACTTTAATCTGTATATTACAATTTTCGAATTTTTATAAGAAAATGATGAAACAAAAACAACGTTATTGGAATTTTCTAAGTTACATAATATTACATATTGCGTAGAAATTTAGTATGAATAAGATTTATACGATTTTGTTGCACAGCTACCTGTCAAGGGTTGACACCTTAATAAATTATTTTTCTAAATTTATCCGCGTTAAGTACTAAAAACTTAATTTAGCGTTTCAACTATAACATACTTAGAGGACTTAAACAAAAATTTTACTTTAACTCCAAATTAAGGTACTATGAAAAATTCTAGATCCATTTTTTTCCTTTCATAATATCTTTGCTTTGCTTTAAGTAAATATTCGGCATATTTTTCTTGATCAGCTTTTGTTCTCATTCTGTACCTGCGTTGTCTTTCCGCACATGTCCTATCTCTTTTACGTTTTAGTTTTTTGTGACCTACAAAAATAAAATAGCTGTATACAATAAAGGAAATTCAATTTTAAAAATAAATAATAATAATTATATATAGGCATGCATTTAATACGGAGATTTAGAAGGAAAAATTTAATAAGGAATGGTTTTTTTTTATTTAAAAAAAAATATTTAAAAACAATAGTGCCTTTTTCAATTTCAATATAATTAAAACGTATTGCCCTTATAATTGATTTTTTTTTAACAAATCAGTTTTATTTCTCAATCAATTAAAATACTTTAATCTGTATATTTAACAATTTTCGATTTTTTATAAGGAAATGTTAAGTACTAAAAAGATCATTTGGCGTTTCAACTATAACATACTAGAGGACTCTACCGAGTCCTCTAGTATGTTTTGACACAACAGACAGACAGGCAGACAATGTTTTGACACAGTTGGTTGTCGGAAAATACAAGAAAAATCTTGTATCTAGGTACCTCCGATTTTGTTTTTTTTTTGTATATTTTATGGTACCAAACCATGACATACCTGTACAAAAACATTAAAATCGATCAAGAAGAAGACGAAGATTTACGAACGCACCAAAATGTTATATTATATTTCTAATTTTATTATATATTTAATTTTATAAAGATTAATATTACATAAAACACTTATTCATAGATTTGAGGTGGTCCATGGTTATGATTTGACTTAGTAGACACTATTTCGTTTTCAATTGTAATTATAGAAGCTGTACATCCACGTCTATGGTGCGTAGAGCATCTCCAATAGGCCTTTATCCCAGATTTAGCTTCGTAGTAGGTATAGCCTTGTAATTTTATTAAACGTTTTCCTTTGTTGGATGTCACAAATACTGCTGTTAAAAATATATAGATTAGAATTTGCAAGTTTGATCAATAACTCAACTTTATTCATTCATACTTTTTTTTTAAATATCATTATCGACCCGTCCTGCTTCATTTTCTCTTTCTTCAGACCGTTTTTAAGTATTTTTTTTACAAGACAAGCTCCAGGATTTAAGAACTACTTAAAAGTACTAATACCGCAAGTATTAAAAATAGATCAATACTACTGTAGCATAATTTATAACAATAATTTTCAGTATTACAAACAATCCATGATTAGCCACTACAGGGTGGTACCGACATCTCCCTGCCAAAGCGCCGGAAAACGAATTAATATCCGCGCCCTTTTTATTTTTTAAAATACATTCCTATCGGCCAAAGTCACATAGCTAAATGCTTTAAACTTAAATCATTACAAATTAATAAAATATAATATTATTTTCCATTAAAACGCTCATATATATAAATGCAACCTTACACTCGTCCATCCTGATAACGTGTATGATCTCATACACGCTTCACGTTGGAAAACCTTACACTTGGCCAGTAGGTTAACAAAACATAGTAAAATATTCAAATCATAACAATAAAATATAAAATTAACAAATACAAAAAAAAAAGTTAAATCGTCTCTTATTAACTTTGTTTTACAGGTACTCATTATTTTACAAAAAATAAAAATCAAAAATAAATTCAATCAATCAAAATTCAAAAATTTCTGACAAAAATTGTTAAAAAAAAAGTTTAAATATCGACATCAATTCTGTACTTAATAACTAAAAAAACTTTTATTTTTTTTTTTAGTTTTTATTTTTCCATTTTTAGTGTAGACGTAATAAGCAGGAAATTTGTAAGAACAAAAAAGATTTTTAAAAACATATTCGATTAAGCCATTTATTTAAAAACCGCTTGACCGATTTCGATAAAATGGGACCACCGGGGAAGAATACCCTTTGAAACAAAAAAAAAGAATTTTCCAAATCGGTTTAGGCGTCTTCGAGTAATCGGTGAACATACATAAAAAAAAGGAAGAAAAAAGATTCCGACGATTTGAGAACCTCCTCCTTTTTTGAAGTCAGTTAAAAACGAAAGTTTACGCCATTTACAAAATTAAAAACTATCCCGAGAATCAAATCTTCAAGCAACATCTATTTTCTCATAACTAATATCTTATAAATTGTACAATACATATTTTAAATTAATAATAACAACTAAACTAAAAAGTTTATTAATATCATCAGCAACTTAACAAATACTTAATAATTGTAAACTTTATAAATTGATCATAAAGCAAAACTTCAAATAAAAATAGTACTAATAATAGCAGTAAGTATTTGTTATGTACAATATTTCTCGTGTAGTCAGAAATTATATTATAATAATATTAATCATAATTATAAAAATCATATTAAATAATACGAATTTTTAAATTTCATGTTTTTGGTTAATGGTTTTTATGTACCTACTTAGTATTATTAAATCATAAAACGAAGCAACATGGTATTGACAAGATCTGTCATTTTGTCATACATCTGTTATGAACCATGAACTGTGATGCGATTATAAAATTACTATTTTTTAGCTTACTTTTCATGTAGAAGTAACATTATCTGATACAACCAGGCCTCACTATGCGACTTTTTGTTTCATATATTGAGTAATTCTATTAAGAATAGCTAAAATTATATCACCTGACAGATCCACCAAGATTGTCCACGATACTCTTGATCTTGAACATGGTCCTGTAATCGTCAATGCGTCATAAACCAACCAAGCTGAAGCGACGCTTCAAGATTCTTGAAACGTGAAGCTTTCTTAGCGGATCTAAACTTAAAAAAAATATTAGTATACATGTATAACCGCTATTGTTTTTACAAAATCATTTACCCTATCACAGTTTGAACAAATATTGGTACAAATATCCAAACAAACATCACAAAATTAATTAGGATTTAGGTTTTTGTAATATTAGCAGATTCATTTTCTTACATGTAATTTTTTTTGAAAACTGCTTTGATGGAGACTAAATAATATCAACGCAAGCGCAACTCAAATCTTTTATCATTTTTAAATTATATACATAGATACCTACTTTCAACTTTGTCAACTCCGTTTTAACTAATTTACTCTCATAAAGTATACTCTAAAGGATACAAGAATAATTATTTGAAATATACTTAGCTTAATTGAACCAGGCTTCCAATTTCCAAATCCATTTTACTCATATCCTGACGATTGAACGGCATCGGCGGCGTCGTTTTTCCGTTTCTGACTTGTAGGAGGACACTAATAAAACTTCGAAATATTCCTTGTATATATTCTTATATTCAGTACTTTTTTAATCGTCAGTACGTCTGTCCGTGTGGAAACTACCACCGACTCGGAAAGCAGTTATTCCATGACTAGTCACTACAGTACAGGCCACAGGGTGGTACCGACATCTCTCTTCCAAAGCGCGGGAAAACAAATTAACCACTTGAACCCCACTGGTGCCTATGGGCACCACTTCCGGCGTTACCGTTAAACCCCGCTGGTACCCATAGGCACCACCTCGCCCGCTGCACTTTTATCACTTATTACACGACGAAATTAGTTTATTTTATACCAAATGAGCTATACACGCAAACTTTAGAAGTTTTATCAATTATATAATAAAATAAAATTTTAATTAAATGCCGACAACGTTAAAAACAAACGCGTCAAAAATTGTTTAAATTTCAAGTGAAGCGCGCGCGGTTCGCTATTGTTTTTGTGTAATTTTAAATATTTAAACTAGTGAATTTGTGCCTTAAACGTATAAATATTTATTGTTAGTATTCTTTGCCACTATTGAGATACTAATAAGTTTATAATCACGTTATAAAATTAGTTTTTTGGCCCAAGGAATTTTGATGTATAAAATTCGTAAAAAAGTCGCCATTTTATAACATGAATTTTGACTATTAGTCATTGAGTTGGTGCCTGATAAAGGTAAATCACTACAGAAAAACTATTATAATTTCATATTTTTAGTTTTTTGTAGCATATTTCAATATTTTTATTATATAAAATATGTTTATTTACAAATAATACCTATAAGCTGTCAAATTTGACATATTTGAACTCTCATCAAAAATCAGTTAGACATTGACACATGTCGATATGTGTTATCGATAATATCAATATTTTAATATAAATATAATGTCATAGTGGGGAATAAAATGCTAAATAAAATACTCTTATGTATTGTAAAATATAATAGTTATATGTAAGAGCCTAAATACAAAGTCAAACATAATAAACTACACTATAATGGTATTCCCATTATAGTGTAGTTTATTAAAGACGGTCATCCATATCTATATAAATAAAAATGAATGGCTAAATTTGTTGCTAAGCGCAAAACTTGAGGACGGCTAGACCAATTAGCCTTTTTTTTTTTCGAATATTCATTGGAGTCCTAGGAAGGTTCTTATGAAGAGAAAAATTAGAAAAAAATCACGGAAAAACGTAAAAATCACATTTTTCTTTTTACTTATTACTATATTATTATGAACGCAACCTTAAAATTAATATATACTACTTGAATACATTTGTAAATTTCACACTTTCTCTTTCTACGATATACAGTTTGACGTTTACTTTATTTGTTTTATTTGTTTATACTTCTTTCACGTCGAAACAAAGTGCTGAATATTTGTGATTTTTATATGAAGATAGATGGAAAGCTGAAGAATGAAATTGGCTACTTTTTACCGCGGGAGACTATCTTGTTCCCACTGGAAAACAAGTTATATCTATTTCATACTAACCGTTAAAACGTACCTAGCGACGAACCTGAGCGAAGCGAGGGTGAGTCGCTAGTCTGAAACAATATAAGCGTTCCCTGACTGCCTCGTCGGTCTAATAGTACTGTAAAAAGCTTTAGTAGTAGGGTATATTATTGAGTTGATCTACTGGGAAATACTCAGTAATAATAGTTTAGAAAAGCGCCAAGTAATTTGCAAAACGCCCGCTTCATGTTACGTGGGACTTCAAAAACATAGTTGGCAAAAATATGAGTGTATAATATGTATTAAACTTGTGTCTACCATTTAAGTAACGTAACTATTCATGGTTACTTCGAATATTGGCGAGGTATTACACAGGCATTTAGAGTAAATAAAAGTCTTCTTTGACTATCTAAATGATTCCCTAGATTAGAGGAAAAAATAATAAAAGTATTGGAAATCCTGGAGAACAGCCAATTTCTTTAAAAAAATCTTTGAATCAATAAATATTATGTTCATCTAAATATTGTACTTATTGTGTTTTTCACATTGTTTAACACATGAATAAACTGAAACTAAAAGAGCTATATTATTGAAATTCTCATTCTCAAATTATTATTTTAAAAATAACAAGATAGGAGTGCCAGTACATGGAACTAGTGAAAAATAATATTTAAGTACCATATAAGTGGTATAAATTTTTAAATTGAGATAGATATTTCTCTTTTTATTAATTCATATTTAATTAATATATTATGTTACTTTTTCGTAATATATTAATTTAAATAAATTATTTTTTTTATGATACGAAAGTCTGCGGGCCAGAACTTTTATTCTCGCATTTATTACATTTTTTATAATAATTTTATTTGTTATATTTTTATGAAAATTAAACTTTATTTAATAATTTTTTATCTAATTTGTCCAAAAAATTACATTATTTTATTGCACTTATTTTGTTTTTTTAAATACTTATTTTTATTGTTATAAATAAATATAAAAATTGTAATTGTGTTTATTTGTGTTTAACGATTCACGAAAATAATCGATAATTTTTAGTGTTGTGGGGTACATCACTACGCACAAAAATATTATCAGTACATCACAGATATAGATGTATATATCTGTGCAGTACATACTACATACATTATTACACTCAACTTCACATGTTTAAATGTTTAGTTTTTTGGATAAAAAGTGTTAAGTTTTCATGTATATGATAATGCTTAGCTTGTTCTTTTATAATTTGAGCTAATTTTATATACAGAAACGTTAATTACAATACAACACGATCGTCTATAAAAAATAACCTCAATTTTTCTCTGTTTTAAGAAAACCATCCCATTCTGTATTTTAATATCAGTTTTATTATGAAGTCACCTACTATAACTCGGATGATTGATTTGGAAATTGCGCGATGGGCTGCGCAAATACAAGGAACGAGCCGCGAGTGCTATAAAGTTTTGAATTTGATTGTAACTAACAACTAATATAAATAAATCAAGAAATGGTTTTGTGCGATTACATGTTTATTCATTAAACAGTGTTTCAAATTTAATGTTAATTTAAACCGTGGTATTGTCAGAAATCAATATATTACAACAACTACTACATTTTCAACTAACACTGATATATTGTCAGCCAGTGGCGTAGCGTGCACTTATGCCGCCGGGGGCCGAAGTAAAATTCGCCGCCATCTTCTTTGGGCAATTAATTTAAGGCCAATAAATCGGGACCATTTCCGATTAATAACTTGGCAAGCGATTCGACCACATCAAGATTCAAGTGAGAATTCAGTTTATTATGGATTAATTATTTAACAATAAGGCCCAATTCTTTTGCTATTCCAAATCAAGAAGCATTTAATTGCGCAAAATAGGTTAAAATCTATAATGCTACAGGTCCGGGATCACAAATTGTTTGGAAATTAAATGACGGCGATCAAAGAAGAAACTGTAAATCACATGTGCTTCAAGAAGTTTGTAAGATTATAATATGAGAGTACAATATGCTTGATAATTATGCCATGTTATCTGCTGTCTGATGGAATGGTGAAAAGGTTAAACTAGAACTTGGAACGGCATCTAGCAAAGGTTGTGACTTGTGGATAGAAATTAAAGAATTAGGTTGAACATTTACCATTAATATATAATTCATTCATCGTAACGAACTGCCGTACACGAAAGTAATTTACATCAGCTTATACTATCGGCAGTCTGCTACGCATATGATCGGGGGAGATCCCCAGAAACATTATACCACATATCCTAGTGACGTGAGAAAAGTAGCGCAAAACGCCTGCAACAGAAGATGCCTGCCATGTCGATCACAGTAGGCTTACGAAGCGGGACGTGAACAAAGTCACAAACAGCCCCAAACACCGATAAGCCTGGTGAAGCTAAAAGTGAAAATTACAAGGAAGACAAATAGGACAGGAGCCGACACGGGACAGGTTATTACACCAAACCTCTCACCAACCAAAGAAACCAGACACCACATGCAAAACGCTCATATATAGCGGTTGTGAGAGAAACTGGGAAAACGCACCTTACAACATGTGAAATATCAGACAAGCTTTTCGAACTTGGAAACGAGGGTTTGCTGAAAGCATTACAACATCAGAATACATTAGGGGCAACAAACCATTGAGCAACGACGCCAATCATATGGCGCTCTATAATGTGAAGCACGGTCTCGTGCAACTAGAAAAGTTGGAAGAAGGAAAAACCAAACCCCTTAAATAGGGCTATAATATACTACAATGACTAAAGATGGTAAGACGAAGAGTTAATCAGAACGCTAGCATCCTAAACCAAATGTGCCAGCATAGGAAGCCAAAGAAACCAATCGGGAAGCTGGCAACCTACACCAATAATGTCAGGATCTCACACCAACATCACCTGAGAGCACCGTGAGAAAAAGAGGAAATCTCCCTCTGGCATACTACACCAAAAATGCCAGCATTCTACGCAAAGAGGACCTGAGAGCGCAGTACTAACTTATAGCACAACTGCTCTCAAAGCTCTTAAAAGTTGCAACGATGGGCTCATTTAGCCCGAATTAAAATAAAAAATCTCAAATAATGGCAAGGAAAAAGAGTATGTGGTGTTCGCATATTCCATGAAAAACGTTCTCTCTGAGGCGTTCTTTGAGGTAAGGTGAAGCATTGTCAACTTCCCAACTTCGGGATGTTACTGACAATTTCTTCACAGAAAAAAGAATTATTATCTCTGGTCTAAACTGGGACTCGAACACAGAATATTCTCAAAAATATGTATTTTCAATTTTATACTAACCAAAGTTAATCGTGGAAAAATAACCGATCAGTAATTGCAAAAATGATGCAAAACATTTGCTTTTTGTTTAATAATAACTATAACTACCTACTTCTTATCACACTAAAATAACTAGATAAATAAAACTGTGTGTTATAATTTTGCATGTTTTCCACTTTTCACGCCTTTTGCGTATGAAGATTCACCCAGGGCGGAAAGGTTTTTTTTTTTTAATTATTTATTATTAGTCTTCGAATAAAATGACTAAACTTCCGAGTAAAATTAAATGGACGAAAGATGATGATGATGTCAAAATTTTAAAGATTTCGTTTGAGCCATTTATTTATGAGATCTTATAATTTAGTAAAT
Organism: Fabriciana adippe; assembly: GCA_905404265.1. Lineage (NCBI taxonomy): Eukaryota > Metazoa > Arthropoda > Insecta > Lepidoptera > Nymphalidae > Fabriciana > Fabriciana adippe. The sequence goes on along the minus strand of FR989992.1, from coordinate 13,640,137 downwards.
AATAACAATGATGTTATAACCTCGTTGAATAATAAAAATAAGTAGTTCTTCTTTGTCAAGTTTTTTTTTTATTTTTTCGCACCGTTGTATTTCAAAAGTAAAAAGTCTTTCGTAATCATAGTCCAGTAGCTTATATAGGGGACGGCATGATCAGAATTCCTATTCAGCAATGAAAATTACTTAGCAATAACCCAATAGAATGTGTTGGTAGTGATTTTTGTGACAAATAATTAATTTTCTCTATTTCATGTTGGTACACAATATTTATTGTGAAATTTTGCCGCCACTTTAAAAATGCCGCCTGGGGCCGCGGCCCCTACCGCCCCCCGTACGCTACGCCACTGTTGTCAGCTTATTTATAATTCATCAATAGTTTAAAGTGTACTTTGTATATTGTCATAAATGCTCATATTATTTAAAAACCCAAAACAGCTTACACATTTTAAATCGGTGCTATATTATTTGAATTATGAGTGTTTTTTTAAATCATGGTTATATCGGGGAAAAATGACGCGCGGGCTCGGTGTTTAACGGGTGTTGCATGTCAAGAAGCGCGGGGTTCAAGTGGTTAATATCCGCGTCTTATTTTATTTTTTTTAAAATACATTCCTATCGGCCAAGGTCACATAACTAAATGCCTTAAACATAAATCATTACAAATTAATCAAATATAATATTATTTTCCATTAAAACGCTCATATATATAAATACAACCTTACAATAAGCATGCATTTAATACGGAGATTAAGAAGAAGAGAAAATTTAATGAGGATTTGGTATTTATTTTTATTTTAAAAATATTTTTAAAAACAATATTGCCTTTAGTTATGTTAGGATTTTCGTCTACACATATAATAAAACTGTAGAGGTCGAATGTCTGTACATATAAAAAAATGCTAAGACCGAGTCAGGGGGATGTAAGAAGAGAAATAGAACAAATCAATTTTTTTTTTAATTTTTTTTGTTTCTCTGTCTATCTGTACGTGCTAATCTCCGAAACCGTTGGACTGATTTAAATGAAATTTTGTATGCTGGTACCTTATGTCCCCGGTCAACATCTTAGATACTTTTCATCTCAGAAAATTAAAGAGTTCCCGTGAGATAGGTAAAAAACTATAGTGACTTATACAACTTAGTACACAAAAACTACTGTTGAATTTTAAAGAATAATAAAATTCAAAATATAACCGATAGCTCGACATTGTTAAGGGTTAAAATACACACATTTCTACATTTTACATTACTAAATAACAAATTGTTTTTTTTTTAATTTCAATATAACTATAACGTATTGCTCTTATTATTGTATTTTTTTAACAAATAAGTTTTATTTCTTGATCAATTAAAATACTTTAACCTGTTTATTTTACAATTTTCGATTTTTATAAGAAAATGATGAAACAAAAACAACGCTATTGGAATTTTCTAACTTACATAATATTACATATTGCGTAGAAATTGAGTTTGAATAAGATTTTAAATACAATTTTGTTGCACAGCTACCTGTCAAGGGTTGACCTCTTAATAAATTATCTTTCTAAATTTTTCCGTGTTAAGCACTAAAAACTTTATTTAGCGTTTCAACTATAACATACTTAGAGGACTTAAACAAAAATTTTACTTTAACTCTAAATTAAGGTATTATGAAAAATTCTAGATTCGTTTTTTTCCTTTCATAATATCTTTGCTTTGCTTTAAGTAGATATTCGGCATATTTTTCTTGATCAGCTTTTGTTCTCATTCTATACCTGCGTTGTCTTTCCGCACATGTCCTATCCCTTTTACGTTTTAGTTTTTTGTGACCTACAAAAATACAAAAGCTGTGTATAATAAAGGAAATTAAATTATAAAAATAAATAATAATTATTATATATTATAAACATACATTTAATACGGAGATTTAAGAGAAGTGTAAATTTAATGAGGAATTGGGATTTTTTTTATATTAAAAATATTTTTAAAAACAATATTGCCTTTAGTCATGTTAGAATTGTCATTGGAATAATAAAATTCGAAATATAACCGGTAACTTGACATTGCTAACAGTTAAAACACACATATTTCTTTATTTTACATTTTACGTAAAAAAATAACAAATATTTTTTTAAAATTTCAATATAATTAAAACGTATTGCTCTTATAATTGATTTTTTTTAACAAATCAACCTGTATATCTAACAATTTTCGATTTTTTATAAGAAAATAACATATTATACTAGAGGACTCGGTAGATCGACAATGTTTTGATACAGTTGGTGGTTGGAGAAAAGAAGAAAAATGTTGTCTTCAGGTACCCCCGATTTTGTTTTTTTTTTTTTGTATATTTCATGGTATCAAACCATGACATACCAAAAAACATCAAAACCGATCAAGAAGAAGAAGAATAATTACGAACGCATCAAAATTAGAAATATGATATAACATATTTCTAATTTTATTATATATTTAATTTTATAAAGATAAATATTACATAAAACACTTATTCATCGGTTTGAGGTGGTCCATGGTTATGATTTGACTTAATAGCCACTATTTCGTTTTCAACTGTTATTATAGAAGCTCTACATCCACGTCTATTGTGCGTAGAGCATCTCCAATAGGCCTTTATCCCAGATTTGGCTTCGTAGTAAGTATAGCGTTGTAATTTTATTAAGGGTTTTCCTTTGTTGGACGTCACAAATACTGCTGTTAAAAATATATACAGATTAGAAATTAGAAACTTTATTCATTCATACATTTTTTTAATATTATTATCGACCCGTCCTGCTTCATTTACCCTTTCTTCAGACCGTTTTTAAGTATTTTTTACAAGCTCCAGGAATTAAGAACTACTTGAAAGTACTGATATCGCAAGTATTAAAAATAGATCAGTACTACAGACATACTCTCTTATGATAGACTAGATATGTGTAGCCTTGGCCCACCACACCGTTTCATATCAACACCGTATAAACAAACGTATCAACCTAGGAAATGGACACGACATACACTGCTTCATTAGAACGTATCAACATCATATAGTATCCTCATTACGTTAAAAGTGGTGTATGCTTTTTCTTTTGAGAGTGACACGCTTGGTCTGACATTGTCAACGCTCAAGCCGGAAGAAACCGGTTTTGTCAACAGACAGTGCATACGTGAACTTGTCAGTTTGTTGACACACCACCCCACGATGTAATAACTACCATTGAACAGCTAAATGAAGTTCTGTCTCTATAGAGATACTTATTCTTGTTGCAGCGTTCCCTGCAAAATATGTATTGTCGTCCTGATTTGACTTACGGTCATAACATGTTACGGTATTGGTCGGTGACATTTTAATTATAGATTACTTAATAATTTTAAGTTGAACAATAAGGATGAAAACTTAAAAATATTTATTACAAAAATAATTTGCTTACAAAATAATGAAAACGATAAAAATAAAAAGACGAAGCCAAAAAAATAATAACTTATTATATATTAATAAAATCAACAAAAATAAAATATTTTTATTCCATATGTAGAATATTTGTACATTGTAGTTTATTTTTTTTAATTAAATTTAGTATATAAAAATATATTATCGTTGCATAACTGAATGAACGTTTACATCAAAATAGTTCACCTAAACATGGCAGTTTGAGACAAGGACAGCTAATGGTAAATGACTGCGTGTGGGAAAGAGATAAAACACTGTACAGATCTAATCGTCACTAACAGTTCTTTGCTTACGTCATTGATATATAATAATAGATACACATTTCCTAACAAATATCTATTCAAAAAGTGGCGTCGACATGTGACATTAACTCAAACGAAAGCATAAAATTCAAAAATCGAAAGTTCTACTTGTCTGAACACAAATTTGAACTTACGCACGAAAACTTCTATAGGCAGGTTTGGATGGGGAGTAAATTCATGTAAGTCGTCATCGACATGGTCACGTGACGTGTTAACGCTAAAGCTCAGAGTGCCGATAGATGTCAAAACCAGATAAATGTAAACAGTTTTAATTTACAAATTTTAATTTAAGATCAAACAATTAATTTGAATATCCAAAAATAACAACTGTTTGTTTATAGTTTTAAGTTTTCACTTCTGTCGGCAGTCCTCATGACTGCTTTTTATAAAAAAAAATATATATTACATTTACGTCGCGTCATTAATGTTACGTTTTGCGAAACACAGGTTCATGACTGTGCGACCCCGACATCTTCAATATAGTGTTATCAATAGTTGTTAAAGATGCTTTACACCCTCTAGCATGGTGAGAAGAACAGTACCATCGTACTGGCCTTAAACTCCCTTCCCCATAAGGCCGAGACGAGTAAGTGTACCCTTCTAATTTTATCTGCGTCTTTCCACGACACGAAGTTATAAATTGTGGACCTGTAAATAATAAGAAAACCTAAGATTTTTTATTGTATGATTATTACAATAAAATTATATAATCAATAATAAATAAAATGAAAGAATTACATATAATACGAGTATATTGTTATATAAATAAATTTTAGCTTTAAATATTATATATAGCTATATTTAATAATAAAAATATAATATGAAATATTTAATCATCACACTAGAATTATACTCTTTTACCTGAATGTTTTCTATGCTTCTCAAGTCATGTTTGCTTTGTCGGTGAAATAAATCTATCATTTATTATAATGACTACTTTTGTTATAAGCCGCTGCTATGAATAAGTATTGTTACAAACTATAATAATATGTGCAAAAAAACCTAGCCAATGTCTTATGAACAAATATGTCAAATATAATAGTAACGATTAAAGGACAACGTCCATACGGACAGCTGTTAATTGCTGGAAAATGATACCTACTTTAAAACCAAACTTAATTTAGACGGATTATTTATATATAACCTAAACATTTACAATCAATATTTTTGAAATGAGGATACAAAAGTTTTAGTCAGAAAAAATGATTATAGAAAAATGAATACGACCTCAAAATCTAAATAGCCTGTATTTTTTTTTGAGTTATTTAGTGAACTATAATAAATAATACCTAATCTAATACATAGATAATATACTGAATTAATAATTTTACTTTAATATTTTTTTAAATATCTTTTACTATCGGACCGTCATCATAAATAGACTAAAAAGAATAACATATAACAATAAGTAACTATGTAACCTAAACATATAGTTTATTCATCCGCCATATAAGGTGCCAGGGCAATAATGACCAACAATAAAGACCTACTCAAAAATCACAATAAGTACTATCACTATGTATGTATGTACAATCATAGATGTAGGTTAATCTATCAATGAGACACCTGCAACAATAAATCAACTAAGTACTTCTAGTCTTTACTCTTTAGGTACTTATTAATAAAATACGTTACATTTCACAGTAACAATACGTTGCTTAGGAACTTGCTTTAATTAAAAAAAAAGAATAGGAGTAAGACTTGTATATAAAATTAACCTGTTCTTGTCATCGAAGGGATACCTCAGGTCTTTTTCAATATTTTGGAGCAGTATGAGTATGTTCTGTATTCGCGAGCACGACGACTTCGTCCACAGTGAAGAGTGCTGCTTTGCACCCTTTTGCGTGGTGTGTGGAACAATACCATTTCTTCCTTCCAAGCGGTCCATGTTTTCGATTAAATGTTGTACGTGTAGAATACCTGAATCCTTCGAATTTAATTTGACGATTTCCACGATTTGATAGCGTGAATTGAGCTGTTGGTGATAAAATAATCACTTTTGTATATTTTTTATGTTTTGAGTTTTTTTTTTATTAGCTTACTTATACAAAATTACTCATTTATACAATACAATTCAATTCAGTGGTATCCTAACCACTTCATTTTCACTTCAAACATAACCATACTCAAGGTATATTACATTTTTTTCAACGATCGTAACGGTGTGAATATAACGGTTAACATAGACACAAATATTTTTATCGTTATCAGAATACATACCAACAATCCTTTTGAGGATATTTTTTTGACTACTTCATTCCCTTAAATATAAATATGATTTTAATTAACATTAAACTACTTGTATTATTCATTAATAATATATTTTTATGTTTTATTGTAATTTAAGATTAAAATCTACGTTACAACATTTTTGTGCCTTAGATTTATTATTTATTACAAGTGATGTCGCTTCGCTCGGGTGCATCCCTGGATAAGTGCACATAGCGTTGCTACAGTTTAATAGGAAGATGTCTTTAAAAAGAATTACTCTGTAGTAGGTACATTATTTTCATATAGTTTTATTAGTTTACGAGGCGCACGCTAATAAAGCCCCCAGTCGGCATGATTTTTTCTGACATCTATAACAATTATCGTCATAATTCAGCCAATTTACACAAAATCCTAATGAATTCTACACTTAAACGTTCCTCATGAATCACTCCATTTATTGCTGAAAACTGTATGAAAATCCGTCTGGTAGTTTTTGTGTTTATCGCGTTCTGATGGACAGACAGATGCGGCGGGGGACTTTATTTTATAATATGTAGTGATTATCAACATGGTACGTAGAAAGAAATCAATTATTTCACAATTATTCTTTATTTCTAAAACTACATAAAATTATGACTCTTTGGTAACTTTAATAGTATCATTAAATACATGAATTAAATATTTATAAGCGTTTGTTATAGAGAATATAACTATTTGTACATTTAAATTAAAAAAAAACCGTTTACCGTTTAGTTTAATGTTCAGAAAAATGTTAAAATGACAGACAGATATTAACTTTAAGGTAACAATGACGAGAAAATCTTAAATCCTTCGGTTTTGACCTTGTGGTACACCATGGTTGTGAACGTTCCGTGTCATGACAACTTTGTTGTCGATAGTAACAATTGTTGCTAAACATTTCCTGGAGTGATGTGTCGAACAAAACCAACGTTTCTTTGCCGACGAGTTCTCATGGATAGCAGTTCTCGTAGAATATTTGTAGCCATTGAAACTTATCTGAGGGTTGCCTCGCTTTGACATTATGAATACTGCATCTGTGTAATAAAAAAAAAGTTATATTATATTAGGTTTTTATTGTCCGTATCGTTGTTTAGCGCCATCTTACACATGTTGTATAAAGACTAAACGAAATCGTAGAAGACTCAAAGATTGAAAAATGAATGTATCCTACAGACTTCCCTTTCTTAGTTTTTAGACGTCTAGACATACTATACACAAGTGTACGATATAGTAGTTATGTTAAATAAAACGCCATGCATAATTTCAGACCCACCACGACAACTGTTTGTATGATCAATACAAAATGTTGATTAAAACGGTAAAGTAATATAATATCCTCAATTTTATCAAGTCGGTCATCGATGAAACTTCTCAGGAAATATTTATTCTCCTTATTATATAATAATAATAATAATCATGAAAAAAGCGACTAATATATTGAATTATTATAATTTATTAAAAACTAGTGCCTCATCTCTTTAAAGTGTTCCAAAGTACCGATACCAGTAATCTCTTGTAAACGGGAAAGTGTTTCCCACGGGAATCATTTTCTGTATCAAGATAAAAAAGGCTTTGTTATTTTTTTGAATACATACTACCTTAATGCAAAAAATCAAGTTGATTATTTGCTATGTGGAGCTATAGTTTGGTTAAACTCTAATGTTCCCTGGAGAGTGCACTGGTATTTGCCCGTACACCTACTGTACTAGGTGGTCTCAGTGGGATTGACCACCGTGGTCAAAATTGGCAGGAAGACATCATCGCATAAGCATGGTGAAATATCTTTTTTCTGACTATGATAGTATAATGGGACGGTAATCTTGCTGACACAATAAAAAGGAGATCAATTCACAGAACCGACAGTATATGATGAAGATCATATAATATTTAAGATACCTATACGTAGCGTACGTACGTATGTAATTTTATTATCAGAAACCACTTTATATATTAGGATAAAAGAAATAAAATTGAAGATCAGATAAGTAGTTCCGGGGTCTTGGGGTTTCCAACATCTATCTTATTAATAATTACAGTATTATTTTCCTTAAAATTTATTACACACATTTTGAATATATGGGTAGGGAAGATAAATTTTTAGTCTTTTAAGCTGTCGCAAGTTTTATTATTTATTTTTACATTAAAATATACATTGTTAATGGTTATGTTTGCTGGCACAAGAATAAACGACATCATCAATAGTGTACACTGCCGCTTTACAACCTCGAGTGCGGGATCTGCAATGCCAACGAGTCTTCACAACACTGTCATTAAGTTTCTTTGTAAATTGAACCGTATAGGTATAATTGTTATATTTCAAATATCGACTCCCTCGAGCTCCTTGGTAAAAAATCGAACCTGTAATAAAAACATACAATTAAACTAGTGTCTCATAATTTGAAAATATTAACTTAAAACTTAACCACAAAAAAAATTGTCATTTTTTTATTCTAAGTCGCTTTCAGGTTGGTCAGTCTTCAACGATCAATTTCTGTCGCGTCGCGCGTTCCTTCAGAAAACATAGCAGATCTGCGATGGAGTGTCAGGGTATCATGGTTGAATGCGTAAATGATCCATTTAGACAGGAATTCTAATCCGTCAGTTACCAGATAAACACGGTTCTATAGGTGGTATGACCAAATGCATTTTATAACTGTTAAAAAAATACAACAGTTAGCACTTACAGTCTACAGCCCACCACGGATTTTTTAATGATTAATAACAAGCTAAAATTTCCTAAGTAGCTTCGTTTTGACGAGACGCCCAATTTTTGTTTCTTCGAAAATATGATAGTGGATACAATTGCAGATTGATTCGGAACAAGTCGAAATGATGATTGTCTAAAAATTACTAACAGGTTGTTTTATGATTCAATCTTGAGATAATCCAACATAAAACAAGAAAAAAAATATTGTCCTACAAAACAGATCGTTTGGATCAAATCACCCCCTTTCCAAACTTGTTAAAATATCAACCTTATAAAATTTATTAATAATCGGCTGATTTTCATAGTATTTATTATTAAAGATATGCATAATTGAATGATCAAGTTATCCTATAATTAAAATGGTGCCATTTCTCAGTCCTACGCTCGGATACTGTCTCCCGCACGGTGTTTTTTTTTGTTATAAATGTTAAAAAAATATTTATACTGCATAATTATTATAATTCAATTTATGTACTTAAATTTTTATAAGATTTAAATCAAACACATAAATTATAAATATTATATCTTTAATTAGGTACAGTTGTTAAAATTGTCTAAAAGACATATCTTACTAACATATATGTATGTATGTAGGTTATTGTATACATATACGTAAAAGTGGATTTAAATTACAGTAATAAAGTATGTATATTTTTTAGCACAATCCCTATCACCGTAAACACCATATGTAGTACGTTTTCGCGGTAACTATAATACGAATAAACTATATATATGTACATACATAGGTATAGAAAAATAAATAACTACTTTAAAAATAAAAATAAAATATACATATATCCCTTGCTTGAGAAATGATTCCCCATATAAATTTTCATTGCCCTTTTCACCTCCTTAAAGGATGATTTCCGCGATAAAAACTATCCTATGTCCTTCCCAGGGTCTCAAACTATCTCCATACCAAATATCATCTAATTCGGATTAAGCGTGAAAAGGAGACAGACAGACAGAGTTACTTTCGCATTTATATATTAGTATGGAAGTATGGATTATTGCAAAATGACATAGAGCTTGTCCGTACAGAAACTAACACTATTTTGGTTTAACTTCAGACCAACGACGAATCCCAATAATCTCTTTTCCTTAATCAAGATAGAAATTTGACATTAAATTATGCAAATTATGTAAAATTCTAACCATTAGTAAAATATTAATGCTTACTGCGGTCCACCGTAAGAGAATGAGATACACATATGGAACGTACAGGCAATAGCACCTACTACTGAGACAGAGGCCGCAGTAGTAATATGAACAATTTATTATAATACTATTAGGGAATATGCGTATGATTTATTCTTATATAGTTATAATCATTATTGCTTTTGAATTAGGCCTATATTAATATTTTTTAATATATGTAATTTCTTTTAAAAAGTGCAAATAAAAGTGCAATTCAAAGTAGTTGAAACGAACGCCATTGGTGAGACTGAATATGACGTCAGAGTATAATAACAGAGTGATTAGCGATTTTGTCGCTACAAATTGAGGCGGACGTTTAAAGTTTCCGTATCGGTATGATTTTTTTTTAATCATACTAAATTTTAGTTTTTTGGAGTTGGGTATTTTTTTACAATTATATAACGATGTAAGCTATTGTATAAAAATAAAAATAATAATAATGCATATTCCCTATTTCAGGTCACAGTCATTCCGTTTTACGCGCTCCTTCTATCTATTCCTTTAGTCTAAAATGTAATATTATTACAATATTACTTAATAATAAATTAAGTTTCTTAATGATTATGTTCATTATTACAATGGTATATAACATCGTTAATGGTATAAGCTGCCGCTTTACACCCTTTTGTCCTACCGCGACAGTACCACCTCGTCTTAACGCTATTACTGCCCATGTCCTTAGTAAACTGTATTGTGTAGACGTAATCGTTAACCTTCATATATTTGCTTCCTCGTGGACTAACATAGAATAATATTTTATCTTCACCTGAAATACAAAATAAAGGGTTAATTTTGAAAGTAAAAAAATAATGAAGTATAATCAAACTTGGTTTTACTTTTATACTCATCTTTAAACTAAAGTATGGCAAACGAAACACATAACCTGTCAGATGACTGTATACCACATGTACCATAGTTTTTATGCACTTAAAACACTATGAGCATCAAGATGTATTTCTATACCTTGATTGGTGCTCATGGTGATATTTACATATATTATTGGATCAGAAGAAGAATATCAATCATAAAAAATATTTTATTAACATAACTTACAGTCTTTAGCATTGATTAACATATACTTGACTTAGCAATAGTTCATTACAGCAAATAAAGCAATTAAAGAAACAATTCAACATAACTTAAACTTAAATCACGTCGATACACTACATATAGGAATTACCCCTATTCCTCTTGCAGAAACCCTTTTGATATCCTACAGTATATATATATATATATATATATATATATATATATATATATATATATATATATACTTGCTCATTTGAGCAAGAATCTTTGTTATATATATAAATAGGCAAAGATGCAGTGCAGTACCTTTTTCTCTGTTTGTCAATTTATCAATCGATCTTTTTTTAGTTTAGTGGCTTTTGATGATCTTTATTAGTATTGTAAATAAAAGAAATTGGAAACATTTTTTTAATAACGATAATGGATAGATTTCGACCACTGGGCGAACACATAGTACATATATATTATATGTAGCCTCATCCAAGGGAACCAACGCTACATTCTTTGCTTGATTAAGAAACACTAGTTATGTTCTCGTTAAAATAAAAAAATAAACTTTTACTTGTTATATTTCAGTTTATTATCAGGTGAAACTAACTACAATACATAAATAATACAAATTTTAAAAGGATTTTTGAAGTAAAACTTCTTTACGCACGATTGACTTGGGGGGTAAGGCTGGTAACCGTTGTTATTGTCTGACAAATGATATATAATATTATATTCTTTCCTTAAATGATATTCTATAAATATATGATATGCCTAATATGTGTTATTTTTAGTATCTCATCAATCCTAATTGTTTAAAACATAATTTGAATGTCATAAAGAGTACCGATAACCTACAGAAGTTTTACTTCTTGCGCGTGTACACATTCATACACGCACTCTTTAATTATTTTTTTCTATCTTAGGTACTCACACAAATGTTTTATAATTACGATACGATAATAAAATTACTATTAAATATGGCAATCCTTGAAATAACAAATACATATATAATGTGAATGAAATAAAACTAATGGTCATAGCCTAAATAATAGTCGCTAAAATTATATAAATAATATAAAATTACATTATATATTAAATATAAAAAAGAAACTATAAACATAATAAAATTAAGCAATCATATTCAATATTTTTATTATAATTGTACTTGTTGTCATTCGTGATGTTAAGAGGCACATTAGCAGTTTGAAAAATGTTTGTATCTGTTTTATCACTGTCGAGAAGGCTGGTCGTATTCAAAAGAAACTTTTTTATAAGAATTAAAAAAAAAGCTTAGCAGCCTAGAAATAAAAACATTAAAATTTATTTAAAATAACTTAATTTCATATAAATCAGTAGACTAGATCCAATGATACTTCTGATTCCTAAAAAAGTATCAATGTTGGCACACAAAACTAGGTTATATCTAATATAATGATTTTTCGTGAAAAATCTTTAAAAATAATCGGGATCGTGATTATGCAAAGTATTTCCACAAACAACGACATCATCTACAGTGTATATAGCTGCTTTACAACCTCTAGAGTTTCTGGTTGAACACCGCCACCTTGTTTTGAAGCCTTCACTGATCGGTCGAGATATATGTAAGCAGTAGAAGTACCCAGCCATTTTTATAATACGATTACCCTTTTTGCCGCGAATGAACTCGAATGACGCTGCAAAATAAGAAAATCTTAAAATAGCTACCTATTTTTAGTCAAAAAAGTCATGTCATTTAGATCTTATAAGAACAAAATCTGAGATGGAATATTGTCAACCTAGATATATTTGTATAGTTTGGTTAGGTCTCTAAAAAGCCCAAGCCCAATTATCTAGATAAAAATATTGTCAAAAAACTACTTTTAGCTGCAATTATGTCAATATAAGATACAGTGACAAAAATACGAGCGAAATGCTCATACAAGAGAAGTCGATGTGTGCTAAATATCGATTTTTAATACTTCTCGATAAATAAATAACCGCGCTAGTTATTAAGAAGCTGTGACTTTTGTGTGATCTTTAATTGTATGTAGGCATAGTTTTGGATACAATTTCTGTAAAAAGGAATATATTTTAACATAATAATGATAAATTAAAGAACGACAAATGAATGAATGATGAATGATAAACGAATAAAATAAGTACATAAAATCTTTATTGGAAACGTTTTAAAACATTTACAATATATAATAATATTTTTTAAAAGTAAAGCGATTGCGTATGTTTTAATTCTTTTATTTATGACTATGGTTGTTTAGGTATGTGACAACTTTATCATCAACCGTGTAGACTACTGCTCTACATTTTTTTTTATGTTTGACACATCTCCATCTAATCTTCTCAGAGTATGGTCCCAGTCGTTGTATTGTGTGTTTGTTGTATGAATGTTTGCCCATTATTAATTTTCGAGTACCAATGCTACTTAAAATATACGAGTACGAAGCATCTGCTAAAATTTCTGTAAAATATAATTAAAAGATTTTATTATTTTAGGAATATATGAATTTCGCAATATCTTTATTATATTTTTATATTATAATATAATAATGTAAACTAGATCTAAAATCATAAACAAAATATATAGCAGATACGATAAAATTATAATAAAAAAAATCCAACACATATTTTTATTGATAACTATTATATAATTTTATCAAAATGACATACATATGAACTTTCTAAAAATACTATTCGTCTCTATACAATATTTCTATTTGTTATTTAATCACTACATAGTATAAAACAAAGTCGCTTCCCGCTGTCTGTCTGTCCCTATGTACTCTTGGATCTTTAAAACTACGCAACAGATTTTGATGCGGTTTTTTTTAATAGATAGAGTAATTCAAGAGGAAGGTTTATGTGTATAATACGTGCATGTTATAGTACAGAAAAGCCGAGAAATTCAAAGATTTGTATTTCATACTAAACGTTAAAAGTAAAAGTAAAATAAGGTATGGTCCAGAGAGAATTAATTCTTCTGTTTATTTTTCGTGAATTTACGAGTATATATACATATATGTATGTAACTTAAAGCAAAATAATTAGAACTTATTTTAACGGGCTTTTACAAAATATAACTTTTTAAATTTTCGCATTCCATAATCTTCTAATATATAAAATTCTCGTGTCACAGTTTTCGTTGCCATACTCCTCCGAAACGGCTTGACCGATTTTGATGAAATTTTTTGTGCTTATCCGGTATCTATGAGAATCGGCCAACATCTATTTTTCATCCCCCTAAATGTTAGGGGTAGTCCACCCCAAAATTTTTTTTTTTATTTTTTAGACAAAATTTTTAATTTCTATTTTTTTATGATACAACATACAAAAATACATACAATCCTCAATTTTCACCCTTCTACGATCAACCCTTATTTTTTAATAGCCATTTTAGTAATAGGAAATTATTTATATGTCAAAACAACGTTTGCCGGGTCAGCTAGTTATATAATAATTACACAGGACTTAAAACGCGTAAATTCGTTAGTGGCTATATACCTTATAGGCTTTTAAAAGTGAAGTAAAAAAGTTAAATACAAATACAATCATTTATATAATATTTACTTTATTCATATGATATTTACTTATTTTACATAATTAACTATGATTATGATTCAATTTAGTCGATATTATAGTTTATACACCCATAAATTAGCTTTACAATTCAACGTGTTATGGTAGGAACAACGCCATCTAATTTTCATGGAATCCCCAAAAGGACGAGAGAAATGTTGTTGGAAACAAAATTTTCCCAGCCGTAGTAAATAGGTACCTTTCCTGCTTGGAATGTATTCGCAATCTGCAAATCGAATAAAATATGTAATTTCTTATTTAATATAAGAACTGTCTGAGAGCTTAGAATCAATTAAATAAATATTTTCAATATAAAAATATAGTAAAACTGATACTGTAACACTTTTTTTTAATTTTTGCTACTCTAAAGACTGAACTATGTCTCATTTTCAATTATAAATGTTCATGAAAGCAATCTACTCGTAGTAAGTATTTTTACAATTTATACTTGACTAGCGACTCACCCTCGCTTCGCTTCGGGTTCGTCTCTAGACAAAAACAACTCTATCCCACGGGAACCGTACATTTTTCTACTCTCGACTATCCAACACACAAAGAATTTTTCAATTCCATCCAGTAGTTCCTGAGATTAGCGCGTTCAACCAAACAAACAAACAAACAAACAAACTTTTCAGCTTTATAATATTAGTATAGATTAAACATAGATCTTTTGGCGTGGTAAGTGCAGTGAAGGTGTTAAAAATTCGGTGTTCGATGTATTATGTGTGCGAGAATAGTCTATGTTGTAAATAGGAAAATAATGCTCAACACAAGCTCAGTTCAATCGAATTTAGACACTTTATAACATTCACTTAATACAAAACAGTCCACCAAAAAGTCTATAAGATAAGAAGGAGAGTGTTATATCGAGCACAGCAGTTACAACTTAATATATTCGTAGATGCACAAAGTAAGCAGGGAAAATAAGACGTAATTACAAGAGCGTAAGGTACAGTTTCGAATGCATGGAATTGTAAGCAAGCGGAACGGAAATTGCAAGCTTATGGCGTAGGCGTGAGAAACCGACTGGCGCGGCGCCGCACTATGGGAAAATCGCGTATGTTTCGTCTCAAAACTCCGTATCTCAGTTGTTTCACAACTAAATGATCTGTAATTTTGCACACATATCCTTGTATGTACAAAGTTTAATGGAAATAATTTTGATTTTGAAAATTCTGTTTATTAATTAATTTAATAAATAAAACTTAAAAAAATTTATGCATTCATATCATATTCATTTATTCATATTGAAAAATAAACAAAATTTGTCTTTTTTTTTTGTAATTTACATAAAATGGAATAATAGTAACAAACGAGAAAAAAAAAATGTACAAAATTCAGGAAGCTCCTACAGATTTTCGTTGATAGCAAGAAGGGCCTTGGCTTCATCTAAAAGTTCTTTCGATATTGTTTCCGAGGGGTTTCTCAAACTTGATATGTATGGATCAGAAGTGTACAATAAGGTATGGAACACGTCTTCGTTGGTAGCCACTCTTGAACACTTTCTAGAATGATGGAGTCTAAACTTTTTGTAATCCTTATTTCGGGATTCTTGCGCGTCTTCGGACAATTGTCCGATAGGTAAAATAGCATAGTACTCAATGATTTTTTCTCCGTGAATAAGTATTTTATGCACGGATGAAGGCATATAATACCAATTATAAATATTTACGTACAGTTGGGCTGTACTATATGCGTATTCACCGAACTTTTTTGAATTAATAGCCATTCCAGATGACATAGTTTGTAGTATTATGTACATTCGTTTTATAAATTCTACGTCTACACCTGTAATGTCTGCAGAGCAAGAGTGATTCTGAAAACACAACTCTACTTTAAACACAACTCTCGCTTGCTACAAACAAATTCACCCATTTTTCAAAACAGTTAACTTTTGGGAATATTTGAAAATAGGTATTAACTGCTTTCTAGGGCAACTGACTGTCTGACCAACAACTGTGAATTTTTCAGGGCTCGCCTTCCTTTTATAGGCCAATGAAATAGTGCTATGTGCAAAAAGATAAAAAAATAATAATTTGCACTCTTCCCATAACCAACCTGTTTTTAATTGGACCCTAATAGATAAGTAATCATATTTTATCAAGTAAGGTGGTCAAAACTGTATCAAAACCAGAAAAAACTATTAATAATACTCATCACTGTAATGAACTTTTTATCAATTTGACCTTAATAGATAACAAATGATTTTATGAGAAATAAAAAAAAATTGAAAAAATAATGATTTTTACCTGGCGATATGTTTTGACACCGTGACAAAAAAGGTGCAAATATGTGCAAGTTTTTTTTTTCTCCTTGCGTTAGCTAATGTATAAAGATCTTAATACAACAAATATCTCGACAGCGGCAAGCAGCGGTAATGGGTAAACGTCTCGTTAAAAAAAAATTAACCCTAAAAACATACCATATTAAACTATATTGGTTAATTTTATTTTATCAAACTAATATATATAATACTAATTATGAAACGTTAAGAGGAGATTATAAGCATTTAAAAAATGTATAATACTTATACACTTATATCAAAAACTTTCGAGTAATGTGGCGTTGAATTGTAGTAATGCATTGCGTCAAAATTACGTTATTGAACATGAGTTATCTTTGAAGCCTATTTATATACATTATAACAACATAAAAAATTAAAAAAATAGGATAAAGAAAGCTTATTTATTAGACTATATTAATTTATTATTTTTATTCCATAACAACAACTTTCTTGTGAAACGGTTTTGAGACGGCTTTGTATGGGGCTTTCCCATAGTGCGCCGGCGCGGGCGCGGGTGCGGAAGCGGGCGCGGAAGCGGGAGCGGAAGCGGTAGCGGAAGCGGTAGCGGAAGCGGTAGCGGAAGCGGAAACAGAAGCGGGAGCGGGCGCGGGGTTGATACCTATGCTGGAGTTTATAACTTTTTGCATAGCAACTACGTCACGAGCATAAAAAATAGAACTGGCCGTTGCGGCTTGTTTCCACTGCACGCGCGCAATTGGTGTGAATATATTAATAATATTTGTATTTGATTTGTTGGTGAAAGAATGTGTATGTATGTTTGTGTATGAAAATTATATATGAATGCTTGATAATTATATAAGTGTCGAATGTTATTTTATTATATGTTATGAATACGTATATATGTACTCGTATGTATGTGTGTAATATGTGGGAGGAGCCCATAATCTTATCTTTATTATCATTATATCAAGCCAAAAAACTAAAAAGTAAAAATTTGTTTATAATTTGCAAATAGCAATTAAAAAAAATTATGGCAACAACCAGTTCTGTCCCGCTAAAGCAAACACGTGACCAACGCCATATAACCTTAATTTTCGTGAATGAGATGCATACTATATCATATTTTAAAGAATTTTCAAAACATAGTATAAGTTACCCACAGTTAAACTTTTAATATACCAAGAAAATAATTATCTAGACAGATAATAACAATTAAACCATCTATATACTTATATTAAAATCAATTGCTGTTCGTTAGTCTCGCTAAAACTCAAAAACGGCTGGACCGATTTGAATAATTCTTTTTTGTTTGGTTGAGGGTGTGTCAGGGGTGGTTTAAGTATAAAAAATTAGGGATAACCCCAAAAACACAGCTGGAAAATCGAAAAAAATGTTTGTTTTGTATGGGAATCACTAACCGTTAAAACGTACCTACACCTAGGAACCTGAGTAAAGCAAGGGTGAGTCTCTAATACACAATATACGTAGTATGTATGTATAAGTAACTAGGGGTTATAATTAAGAGATTAATTCATTTAATATTTTTTAATAACCTTCATAAGTATTGCAAAGATCTTACAAAGGAAATAAAACTTAACACTATAAATTAACTTTATTAATATATTTTCATTATAAATATTATGCTCTTTCACTAAAAACTATAGTTCGGGTTATAAAAATCGATCTACTGCGGTGAAGGTCGCAAGTTCAATGCTCAGGGCAGGTAGCCCTGTGCATTGAACTTGCGACCTCCATTGGTCTCGGTCTGGCAATAAAAAAAAAATTATGTAACGTCGGAAATTGCGTATCTTTCATATCTGCTAAGATAGAGGCCACATAGTTTTATCAAATCCATCCATCTTAAATTTTTTACACTTTAAAAAAAATTAAGATTGGATGGATTTGATAAAAGTATATGGCCTCTAATAATACACATAAATAATAGGGATATTTTAAGAATAATATTGTAACGGGGTATATAAAAACTTGTGAATAAAATATTTTTACCTATAATACATTTGCTTTTAAACTAATAAGGATTTTAAAATATTTTAAAAGTAATTATTGCACTTTTAAATATAAAATTATAAACATTCTCACTACTCTAGGTTATAATCTGTTTTAATTGTAGATAAAGAAAAGAAAATTTTCATCACAATTGAGTACTTTTTGAGGCTAAAATTAGAGCCTTATAAAATGTAACTATAGTCTTATTTTTAACTAAAGCCATTAACATAAACTTGAATTGATTAATGCTATTTAAAAGCACAGCTTTATTTTCTTATTTACCGCAGCTTGATTGATTATATTTAAAATATATCCTTTTTTTAAATATACTATTTAACAATTCTTATTTATAATTATAAAAATTTATATTATTTATAAAAAATTTCAATGGAACGCAACCTCTTACAAAAATCTTTTACGAGTATCTATACTAATATTATAAAGAGGTAATGTTTGCGAGTTCGTGAGTTTGTGATGTTGGGGAGAGGAGGGAAGGGGGGGGGAGACCTTGGGAAGGACGTAGGATACTTTTTATCCCGGAAATCATCCCTTAAGGAGATGAAGATGGGGATTAAAGTTTGTATGGAGAATCAACCTATATCAAGGATGAATCGCTAGTAATAAATAAAATATTACTTATATAAAATGTAGCCTTAATTTTTGAAACCTAAAACAAAGTGTACGTTTTCTTAAACTTACACTAGTTTCTTCCCGCGACTTCAATTGTATGTGTATTTCTTTCAAGAATATGAATACGAAGCTCAAGCAATACCCTCAGACGAAAAAATGACTTATTTTTTTTAATATCACATTAAACAAACAGTACAATGGTCATAATCTAAATATGCTATATACATATGTACATATACTCGTATGTTTAACTTTTTATGTAATACATATTATATGCAAATAAAGATAAATTAAACTTAATAAATTGTGATGAGCTTTCTTTTAAATACTGAGTAATACTTATATCGAATGATGAATGATAAATGAATGAATGATGATTGATAAACGATTTTTTTTTAATCTTTAGATTTTTTTCAATCTGTTTAATCAGATTGAAAAAATTCTAAAATATGATTCCACTAAGACATTGTAAAATTACTTGACGTAGCTAAGTGTCACCCTGGTACAGTTTCATTATACAATTAATGGTATCACACAGTATTCTAAAACTAATCATGATTATGATGTAAATATGTCTTACAAATCACATCATCAATGGTATGAATAGTAGCATTACAGTTCTTAAATCTGGAACATCGCCATCGTTTTTTTACACAACCATCGTAGTTCTGCAGCTGTTTGTGCACAGAAAACGAGAAGCCTCCCAAAATAATGCGTGGACTGCATTTTTTTGTGTATGTTAAAATAAAATCTGGAAAATTAATGACTTTCTATTATTTTATTGATTATTACTATATGGTTTCAAACCAATGAAAAATCAAATTTTGATATAATGATAACCATTCCCTATTTTACCGTACAGAATTCCTTATAATACCATACATTTTGTCGAATATGATGTATTATATTTGGGAATAATTGGTATTTTAATTGACCACGCTAACTACGGACGTAAACAAACAATAAACTGAGACATTTATTATCTGATTGTATTAATAATACATACATACACATAATAGATATATTAATAATATAATTTAATATTTTTTCATATATGCATATTATTAAATGTAGATATATATAGGGTAAATTCATATAATTCTGTGATAAAACGGAATATCGCAGGAAAACCCTGGTTAATCTTAATCAATACGTTTTATTTTAAGTACGACCATTAATCAGACTGTTTTTCCTTATGAAAAGTATAAATCGTTATTTTACAACAATTAACTTAGCGTAATATGAATTTGTTAAAATGACGATAACTTGGTTAATTCTGTGACAATCACTTTACTTCGGTGATAGAACTACTCTAATTGTGATATATCAGAGTTAAGTGAGTATTAATTATTTTTTGTCACAGAATTAGCAATAATTAAATATTAAAAATTAACAATTAGATAAAATCAAATAAAATTTCACAAATCAACTAGAAACAAGTTTAATAATCTTATACATTATTACAATAATATTAATTTACATTTCTTTACAATCTTAAAGTTTTTTTTTAATGTAAATATGTTAGAATATGTAACTTATGCAAGTACCTACGTTAAAATATAATGATTACGAAATTATGTAAATATAATTAAAACTTAGTATTATTATTCTTCACCACTAGAGTCGTCAATGCTGCAATTATCACACATAAAAACTGCTTGGTTATCGTCTATAGTTTGACTTTGGCAATGAATGTGATATGGATTAGTACAGAAAGAGCACGTTATCCATTCGGTTCCGTTTTGTAGCTCAACATCTCGTGAGTAAAGTCCATTGCATGATCGGCATACCCGGTCATCGTCTGATTGAGAAGTCTGTCTGCCGATTCTTTTCCGTCGTTTTCTAGGATTTGATTTTTGTTGCGATGGTGGCTGCAGTTCCACTCTTTGATTTTCCTTTATGGAATTAGGTCGAGGGACATGTCTCAAAGTTTGGGTCTTGGCAATAGAACTCGTACTTGCGATCGAAGGTTTGCCAGCGTTAGTCTCTTTGATTTCTCCCTCACACAGGAGATCGATACCCGTTTTAGTTGTTTCGGAATCAGAGTGAGCAATTTCGACGACATAATCTTGACCGATAATTATTTCCTCCATTGATAACTGTTCTGTAGGAACAGGTTGATCTGATAATGTGGAAGGTGCAATAGCTTCTGCGCACACAGCATTTTTATTTAATGGATATATTCCAGTTTTTCTAAATCCTCCTATTATATTGGAAGGTGTGAAACTTTTCATGTAGACCGGTGTCAGGAACTTGTGGAAATCAAATCTCGTAGGCACTGAGTTGGGATGGTTTAATTTATAATTTTGTAACTCTGCTCGCCATACTGCCTTAAGTGGACGAAAAACTCCAACATCAAGTGGTTGCAAAATGTGACTTGTGTGAGCAGGTATCGTAAATAAAATTATCTGGTGGGATTTCGCATACTCAAGCACTTGTGGAGTTATATGACTCGCATGTGAATCCATAATCAGCAATATGGGCCTTGCAGGAGGAATGTTTTGATCGAAAAATTTCAGCCATTCAAAGAATAAATCTGCATTTATCCAACCTTTTGGTGACAGTCGTGTTAAACTGTTTGGAATAGCTCCATTTGATAGTCCAGGGATATTTCTTACCCCTTTGAATATCACTAAAGGGGGAAGAAAATGCCCAGCCGCATTGATGCAAGCCAGCACTGTGGATGTTGTGCCTTTCTCGGCATATATGCGATTATACACGTATTTCTTTCCCATTTTGGTGACAATCTTAGTAGGTTTGTTGACAAACATAAGACCTGTTTCATCACAGTTCCATATTTTGTCCGGGCGATCCACCAAATCGTGTGTGAGCAAAATTGTTTCCAATTTTTCATAAAAGTCAGCTAATATTGTAGGATTTGAACAAATAGCACGGCCAGAAGAAAGATTTTCGGGAGTTCTTAAACTTAATCCGTAACGGTCTTTATAACCAACCCACCAATTCCAACCAGCCCTTCCTTTTCTTGTGTTGAAATAATGCTTATAACCCGCTGTCTCGGCTAGTGAAAAAGCAATTTGTCTTATTTGGTTAACTGTTAGACCAAATCCCAGTTCTTGCATTTGAATTATGTATGACAATAGGCTTTGTTCTAAATTGTCAGGCAAGGAAAATGGTCTACCTACTTTGAGCATTTTAATTTCTGTTATTCCCTCCTCGCGTTCTTTTTTAACTCGCTCAACATTCGCCTTTAAGGTACTCCACGGTACATTATATTCTTTTGATGCCATGTATACAGTAAATTTCGATTCTAAAACACTTTCTATGGCTGATTTTAACGTCGCTTCATTATATTTTCTATTCTTTTTTTTCGAGTTTTCTTTTTCGTCCATGGTGTCTGAAATAACACGACTCACTTAATTCCATGATAAAAAAACTGAATAATTTTAAACATATTTGAATTTGAAAACTGTCGATGCTTTATTATCTCAATAAATGTATTTTTTTTAACTGAAATTACTTAATTACTCGCAATAACAACAATGTTTACTTTCAGTATCAGACAAATGTCACATTTACCTTGGTTAACTCGGTGATAATGTTTCGCGCTCAAATCTTGAAAAGCGTTAATTTTCAAGCAACCTAAATAAAATATTACTTAAACACTAACCATAAATAACTGAAACTAATAAAGGTAATAAGTAGTAAGTATATGTTTTTTACAACTTATTGTCCAAATTTCAAGAAGGTATATCAATGCGTATTATTTAAAATGAATTAATTATCATAACACAGTCGTAGGTTACCGGCGAAAAGAAAAAATGGCCGCGCGAAATGACAATTCACTTCAATGTTACTACCTCGCACACACCATTGTAACAAAATTTCATACACAAAAAGAAACTTTATTGTGCTTTCACAAGGTTCAATTTAAAAAAGTGAATTTTGTTTCTATCAAGCGATAGGATCTACGAAATGTCCTATCACAGAATTATGTGGGTCACATAATTATGCAAGTTTTCCCTATATATATATATATATATATATATATATATATATATATATATATATATATATATATATATATATATATGTGGGAAAAATAAATAAATATATAAAACCAAAGTATAATAAAATTACCTACTAATAAATTAATTATTTATTCGTAGATCTATACCGAAGTTGTCTAACGATAAAGCAATTGCCCAATTTTTATATGACGGTCGGGAAAAATCTTTAGGGTTGATATCACACTAAAGTGCTTTCGAAACCTGTCGCAACCATTCACGATGAAAATTGGTGTTTTTGAGAACCTTTGCCTAATCAATGTAAATCCTCTTTGGACCCAACACCTACGTAAAGATAAGATATTCATCAATTTTATTTCCTAAAAAATAAATAATAAATCAAGATTATTAATTTCATTTAATTATAATAACAAAAAATAGTAAAAAAAAAATTACAATTATAATATTTTATGTTACGATGGTAATTTCCATAATTTTCAATAATAAAAGGCCATTTTTACTAATGATTGTGTATTTTGCCATATTTTAAACAATTTAGTTGCATTATGTATTAATATGTTAATACGTCTTACTTACTACGCCAGAAAAGTCCGCCAATCCGCACTTGGCCAGGGTGGTGGACTATGGCCTGATCTTCCTCGTATTGAAGGGAGGCCCGTGCCCAGCAGTGGGACGTTAAAAAGGGCTGAATACTACGCCAGAATAGTAAGTGGAAAAGTATATAAAACTAATTAGATATGCCTGTATATTTGTATATACACTTCTTTCTATTATAAGTGATCATACTTCACATTTTGGTTTTTTTTCAGTCTTCACATAATATACAATAATAATGCCACAAAATTTATTGTGTGTCGTTACCTTAATCAGAATTACCTATACTTTTTTACGTTGTTTTATACAAAAATAAAAAAAAGTAATAGAAAAAATATTAAAGTCTTGTATATCAAATAAATAATTGATGTTTCAAGTGCTCAATGACACCTAAAACTATCCTCAATAGATCTTAGTCATTTAGATTACAATTATAAGGTTAAGTTTTTCATTTTTTTATTTGTAATTGTAATACCTCTATATTTACATAAATGACCTCTTTCGTATTATGATCGGAAGTACGAGTTTCTCTTAATAACTGGAATACGCTATATATTAGGTTAAAACATACAATACATCATGGAATTCAACTGGTTTTAAACATTAGTGGTGTTATGTAAATTATAAGAAGTATACGCTAAAATTTAATAAATAATAATAATAATAAATATGTTGGGACATTAACACACAGCACCATCTAGTTCCATGGTAAGCTACGAGGCCTGTGTTATGGATACCAGATAGTTGATACACTACACATATATAACTTTAAATACATACATATTATAAATATAAACACCCATGACTGGAGTAACAACATTCGTGCTCATCACACAAATGAATGCCCCCAGCGGGACTCGAACCCGCGACCGCTGGCGCAGAAAGTAGGGTCACTACAAACTGAGCCAAACGTGCCAAACCTTTGCTTTTATATTTTCTATAATATCTATACAAAATCTCAATTTTATTGCTTAGTTTCATGTCTGTGAAATAAGCTTAAGTATCTATTACTATATTGTCACAAGTAACAAAAGTCTATATTTTTTCACTTTACCTAGTAATATTATTTGTACTTAGTTAAATTAAAATTTAATTATTAATGTTATAAATGTTACAGTCAGAACTGTTTCGTGGTCAAAACTACTTTTGACTGACAAAAACAGCTAAAAGTAGTTTTGACTGCAGGCCTTGGTCAATAGCTGTTTTTACTGGCATATCGGTCAAAACTCTTCAAATTATGGCACTTGCCGGTCGCTACCGCGGCACGCTCGCTAGGCTCATGCGCTGTGGTCACTGTTCTAACCTAACCTAGAAAAAAAAGAAAGGGTTCTTCCGAGTAACCTTCAACCTACTTACCTCCTTAACTTTTTAAGAGTTTTGACCGATATGCCAGTCAAAACTGCTATTGACCAAAGCTTGCATTCAAAATTACTTTTGACCAACCTCTTTAGTCAAAAGTAGTTTTGACTAAAAAATAGTTTTGACTGTAACATAAATACGAAAATATTTTTTGTTTACATTTATCAAATGGCTAAACGAATAAAATTTCTTAGAGAGAAAGAGAACTCATAGAGAAAGCTAGAGATCGGTATAAATTATATATTAGTATTAAAACCAAACACTTAATTATTAGTACAAAGTTTCGCTTCAGTACAGTTTGCGAGTACACGCATTACTGGAAGGTGGTTATGAAAAGCTTTCGTACTAACAATGACGTTATCAATAGTTATTACGCCAGCAGAACAACCTCGATTCGTGTGTGTAGAACATCTCCATACTTTTTTACATAAGTTTTTTGACTTCGTATTTACCAGCGAGAATGTGTATTCTTCAAATAAAATCAACGGATTGCCTCGTTTTGATTTAATATATGAAAAAGTTCTTGGGGGTAGAAAACCTAAAATAAAAAATTAATTAAATCATATCAACATATTATCAATAAATTATGGTTATTCTCACCATGATAGATAAAATGAAATACTATACCGTTTTAATAACACTATGCATTTCTATTCACAGATATAAATTAAAATAAAAACAAATATAATGACAGTATTCGCAATATAACTATGCCGCTGTGAACGCTGCGAGTAACGCGGTCTTATTTCAGAGTGGCACAATTATAATAATTAATCTGTAGGTATTATGGGTATTGCAAATTATATAAATTGATTATGACGATACACAAAATTATGAACAAAAAAACGTGATACTAAAACAAAATTTAAAAGTAAAATTATTACTATTATTGATTATGTCACCAAAATATGTGTTTATTATATAATCATTAGGTCCATTAATAATATTATCATCATTATCATGACATCGATCGTCATTCAAATACATTAAATAATGTTCCTAATAGTATTAAGTTCAAATTTATAGTTCAACTAGCATTGCCCGCGGCTCCGCTCGCGTTCAGATGTTAAAAAACCAAATTCTTAGGTTTTACACATTAGTATACTCTTACATATTATACCACTTTCATTGCGCACCGCATGATTGGTAAATAATGGCGGTAATTGACAATGCCACAAAGGTTCCTCCGTTAATCTCATATTTGATTTAGTAATATTGCACTTTTTAATTTAGCAATAACATTTATGTAAATACATATGTCTATACTTCTGTTTTGTTTGTTTATTTAGTTTTGGGCGATAAACTCTCAAACTACGGAATTAATTTTAATCAATTTTTACTAATAGACAGCTATTGATTAATTTAATATGTAGCTGATTATTTAAATTACATAATGACAACTTTTCTTAATGTTAATTTGTCGCGCAACAGGGATGGGTTAGCGCTAGTTACTAATATTGTTCAAAACGATTTTCAAAAGAAAATGTAATATGTATATAATTCTAAGCAAATACTTTTTATTATTTCTTATGGCTCGGCTAATATGATTAAAGTCGTAAGCATTTTATTGTGTCCTTTAAGCCTTTACCTTCCAAGAAATGGTGTCAAAAAAAAACTGAAAAAGTTGAGGTATAACAGTTCCTAAAATACTTTTTCATAGTTTTTGAGATATGGAATATTTTTAGTTACCCGCTTTGTCAGTTTAACAGCCATAAACTTGTTTACCGTAAAATGTTATAAAATAATATAAATCGAACGTATTTTTACGGTTGATAAAATGAGTCGATATTATGGAAACGTAAATATTATTCGTATTTATTTTAATGTCAACCTCACAAAACACGTAAGTAAGAAAATCAACACAGTATTTTGCTATACGAAACCTATAATGCGCGAGTTAGATTTGCATTTGCCCAATTTTTACATTAAAAGATTAAAAAATATTAACATTATTTACTAAACAATAAAAAGTTATAAATATTTTAATTTGAAAATTGTTTCTGCAAACAAAATATTACTAATTCTAATAAAGTCATAGAAAGGTTATATCTGTACATTATTTTTTTTATGAAAACTACGTATATTAAAAACACATGGTGACATCTATTGTCCAATGTCTAAATAATACATGAATACATTTTCATTAAAATAACTATTTTAATGAATAAAATAGCGCTATTGATATATCATTTAAGATAAGCTTTTTTTAATAGTTTTAACATATATAAGTAAGTTACCTTGCTAAAATATTAATAGTATCATCGTGTTTTTATTATGACCAGTTTTTGTATTTTTTCCCGAAAATGAGATATTTTCCTGCGGTAAAAAGTATCCTATGTGTTGACCCGGATAACCAGGTATCATCATACCAAACATCAAAATCCCTCCAGTGGTTTTTCTGTGCTACGGTCACATACAGACAGATAGACAAAAATTCTAAAAACTATAGATTCGGCCTCTATATCGCTAATAATGAATATTTTAGTAAGATTTCCCAAAAAATATTGAATTTACGGATTCGGCTTAGCTACAATTTTATTATATGTATAGTTACTAATTTATAAAGCCAAAAAGTTTGCTTTACTGATAACTTGAACACGGGCGGGGCCGCGGGTAATTTAGTAGTAATTCTAATAAAATCGTAGAAAGGTCATAACTGTATATTCATTTATTTGGAATTAAAACTACGTATTTTAAAAACACATGGCGACATCTATTGTCGAGTATCTAAATAACACATAAATGTATATTAACTAAAATAACTATTTTAATGGATAAAATAGCGCTATTGATAATTTGATTTTTAAGATAAGCTATTTTTAATAGTTTTTACCATATTTAGTAAGTTACTTTGCTAAATTGTTCACATATAGTATCATCGTGATTTTGTTCCAGCCAGTTTTTGTATTTTTTCTCAGAAATGAGATATTTTTCCGCGGTAAAAAGTATCCTATATGTTGACCCGGATATACAGCAATCATCATACCAAATTTCATCAAAATCCCTCCAGTGGTTTTTCTGTGATGCGGTAACAGACAGACAGACAGACAGACAGACAGACAGACAGACAGACAAAAATTCTAAAAACTATAGATTCGGCCTCTACATCGATAATAATGTCTATTTCAATAAGATTTTCCAAAAAATATTTAATGTACAGATTCGGCTTAGTTAGAATTTTATAATATGTATAGATGATTATCACTTACTAATAGGATAATAAAATGGAAGACAATCTAACAAGTTTTAAAAACGCATGAGAAGCCCTTACACACATTTGGTTGTGGGATTCACGATGGCCTAATCCCCTCGTTTTGTGGGTAAGTCCACGCCCAGCAGTGAAATGAAGAACATTAATTAATCAATATACTAAAACTTTCTTTTTCTTTTTAATCACTTATATATTTTTTAAATCCTTTGGATTTGGTTCGTGGTTATGACAAGCATTTATTGACACTATGACATCGTCTATTGTCATTATTGATGCTTTGCAACCCTTAGCACTGTTCGTAGAACATTGCCATCGTATTTTTAAGAAATCCTTAGTAAACATCTTCTTTTTCATGTAGTATTTATATCCGTTAAGTAAGATCAATTTATTTCCTTTGTTAGATTCTATAAACACCGGCAATTCGTCTGAAAAAGCAAACAAAAGTGAAAAATAGTACCTAATTAAAAATGGAATATTATACATATATAAAACAGTACAAAATATGAACGTTCTTTTATATACGTAATTGGTATCAAAATTTATTTACAAACTTTATTTTTTATATAGGTAAAAATTAAAAAATATGGGTGCGTGTAACCTTTACGCGCGGTTGATGTAAAACTTCTTTGGTAAAAACGCAATTAAATTAAAACAAATTAATAATTAAATAAGGCATATTACAATCATATATTTATAGAATACCATATATGAAAAGAATATGATTTTCTATATTTGTCAGACAATAATAACGGTTACCATGGCAACATGGCAATGTATTCTATCTCATTCTCTCGCCAGCTTAATCCTATACAATATATATATATATATATATATATATATATATATATATATATATATATATATATATAGGATCTTCAAAAAACTTCAAAAAACCAACATTATAACCTATTCATAGAAGCCATTTCAATGAGGCTATACACAATATCTCTGCAGTATTTTAGTAAAGACTTATGTATCTTGCAGATTCCAGGTTACGCTGCAGCATCAGGCCAAGGATACCATACCATATCGTTGCAATCACATTGAAGCAAGGGGATACCAAGTTTCGAATACATTTCCTTTACGTTGAAACGGTGGACGGATTTAGGTTAAATATATTAGTTAGTTAGTCATGTAGAGACGTACTCGAGCAAAGCATGGGTAAATCTCTAGTTCTTCATATGAAGAG
Source organism: Fabriciana adippe (assembly GCA_905404265.1). Lineage (NCBI taxonomy): Eukaryota > Metazoa > Arthropoda > Insecta > Lepidoptera > Nymphalidae > Fabriciana > Fabriciana adippe. The sequence goes on along the minus strand of FR989992.1, from coordinate 13,610,467 downwards.
TAATGTAACCACGTAAAACCGTCGGTCCTGCGCCTTAACTCACACCGGTCGTGTCGAGCAGTCGTCCCACCGGAGTATGAGAGTGACAGGAATAGAGAGTGCACTTGTGTCTGCGCGCACACTTGTGCACTATGATATCTCCTGCGCAGATGGCTAGTCTTAATGAGATTGGCCACCGTGGCCGGAATCGGTCAGGAAGACATAATTATCATTATTTATGTAACCATAATATTATAAATCACAGTAGACGAGAAAAGCCCACGGTTATATTTGGCTACCTTATTTAATGATCGTAAAAATACGTCTCAGAAGGGCGGGTAGATTTTAATACAACTTATGGTAGAGTTTCATGATATTTTATTTCTAAATAGAAGATATTACAATTAAACACAGCATGCATACAATTATTTCATTTAGATTCTCATATTTATGTAAATTAGACACTACACACTCTATACCACTACAATAAAAAATAATGACTAATGACGTTTGCGCGAGGAAAAGGCGCGATTTCACCAAAATTGTGATTTTTTTTTGTGTACAGACGTTTTGAAAAAACTCCAATAGAGAGTTATCCGCACATTTTGTAAACGTTTACATGACCGACATTTAAAAATAGTCTTGGCTACACAATAATAGCACAGTGGTAGCCCAGTGGTAACGAGCTCGTTTGGAAAACCAAGTGAAGCTGGTTCAAATTCCGGGTCTCGCATCTCTGATATTTTCATGTGTGAATCATTTCCAACATGATTACCACTTGTCTTACGGTGAAGAAAAACATTGTAAGAAAACCTGTATGTCTGAGAGAACCTAGCAAGTTTTCAAAAGGCGGAGAGGCCCGTGCCCAGCAGCGGGCACAAAAATAGTGCGATTCATTCGTAAGATTTTCTTTATCACCACTTTTCTCTTTTTGCTAATGAAGCTTAACTGTTATAATACTTTAAATATTCCTTCTACAATATAGTTGTGTACTATTCCTCGATAGATGCCCATCTTTAGAGTATAAATTACTCGTAACCAATAAATTATGGGTCGAGAACAAATTGCTTAGAGAGCATTATTTCAATATTAATTATAATCAATTTCCCTTTAATTGATTTAATTGTGGCATTTAAAAGATATTACCTAAATAGTTTAAGATAAAACTTACATGTAATACTAATTTTATATTTCTAAAAGCTGTCAGAAAAATACTTAAGCAATATTTTATCACTGACTTCCAAAAAAGGAGGAGGTCAATTCGACGCATATATTTTCATGCTATCGAGAATTTAGTTAAAATCTATAAAATATTTTTTGGTTTGTTTGATTTTTTAGTTATTAAGTAGACATAAAATAGTAATTTTGGCACAAGTTATCGATATAAACGTACTAATATCCATATATTACTACTGATGACGAAAACTACACAAGTCAGCTGTGTGAAGTAAATGTAACGAAGCTGCGAAGCTAAATGTAATTCAAGATAAAACAGCGATAATTCACGCTTTAACAAGCTTTTATTTAACTTGATTTTGTGCAACTTCAATGTAAAGCAATATTATAGTACCATGAAACTGGTATGATAACACAGGAAAACAGCATATATGTTGCATGAAGTTTTGTACATGAATCTGAATAGTTTTTCTCCGGTAATTTCAAAAAACTAAACCGTTTTCATATAGCAGCTCTAGTTTTACAGATAATGAGGTGACTCAATTTTAAACTTTCTTAAATTTTAATTTAAGACGGTACCTGTATCTCAAAAAATAGAGCTGCTACGAAAATTCTGAGGGTCGATTTGTAATCAGCGCACCATAATTAGTAAACAACAGTAGAAAAACTTCATGCAACAAAAAAATAAGTCGATTTTGTTGTCCTGTGTAATGAAGATGAAAGATGACGATAGGAACTCCTTAACTACATAACTAGTTAATAAATAAAAGTTTGTTTACGCTATTTTAAGCTTATAATCTATATAAAATAATAAATGTAAGATACTTTTAAGAAACTGGTTCATGATTATGAACGTCCCGGACTATAACGACTACATTGTCCAGAGTAGTGACAGTGGCTCTACATCCACGGTTAGTATGAGTAGAACATTGCCATCTCTTTTGTACCGACTCGACGCCAATTCTTTTGCAAACTTTCATCGAATACCTGTATCCTGCTAGAAGAATCAATGGATTTCCCTTTTGTGACAGTATGAATATTGGCGTATCTGTAAAATAGAAAATTTGGTTAATAATAATACTGCAAAATATAGGTATTTCGCTCTTTTTATTTTTCTATTTGCTTATAAAAATGTAACATGCATTTATGGTTCGATATCATTAAGTAATAAGAAAATGAAACAACTACAAGGATATTTTAATTTATTTCAAAGAATTCAAAAGTACCTATACATTATCTTAAGGTAAATATATAAAAATACATATTCTACACCTTCAACATTGGTGGACATTAGAGTAGTTATTTGAGAAATCAACCGAATTTTACAATGGGAAATTAATCGCTTGCAAAAGGCAATAAATATGTTTTGAAAGTTGACAAAATTTATAAATAGTAATTTATAGTTTATAAACAGAATAAAAGTATGAGCAAAAACAATTAAAATAATCCAAAATTGAGATGCTCCATAGTTTCTTCTGTTCATCTCCATCATGGAAACAGTTCGATGGCATCAAGTTATCAAATATATAGAAACTCAATACTTGTAAATATTTTAATCGATACGAAAACTATAAGTATATGAATTTCTTAGATTTTTATATAATTACAAAAATATATGAAACTAATAAGTGTTAATAAATCAATAAGCAAATAAGGCTTCATTTTTGCATACGGCTTCGTGATTATGGTTAGTGTTCATTTTGATAATCTTATCATCCAAGGTGATAAGCGATGCTCTGCACGAACGAGCATTATGTGTGGAACAGTGCCATCTTTTCTTTACTGAAGAACCAACTTTGAACACTACTTTAACTGAATATTTGAACCCACTTAGTAATATTAATGGATTGCCGCGTTGAGATTTTATGAATTGGGGTTGATCTGTAATAAAAAATCCTAATATGATCTAATTTCAAGTTACATCAAAAATAAAAGGTTTATTATACTTCATGTATTTCTATCCCACAAATCATAATTACTTGGAGATGTATATTATTTAAAATATATGTATATATTTCCAGCGTCGATTATTATACAAAAAAATGTGTTCCGAAGCGAATGTGTATACCTACTAGTTTTTTTTTTTTGTGTAATTTTTTCCTTTAAAGTAAGTACGCATTCGCACATACATATACTATTTAATTCATTTCCACCATTAATAGAAAGTAAGAAAAACGATTTGAAATAAAACATAATATAATTATATATTTATTTTTATTGTATACAATGACGCAATTAAATTAAAAATTAAATTTATAAAATTTAATTAAAATTTATTTAAATTACTATTTAAATAAAAAAAAAACCCAAGATAAATTAAAAACCTTTAAATATACAGAAATACATAAATTTTGTAAGTACTAATAAAATAACTGTTATTTTTGTCAGAAACTGGCATTTCCAGTAGAATTTATTTTATAATATACTATACGAGTACTATCTAGCTGATGCCTTTTAAAATACTTATGTACAAAATGCTGACGTTACTCTAATGTCTAGAATGTACGTCGATTTCCAAACCCTGAGTTAGAGACTAAATTAGGACTTGTTTTTATGAGCTTTGATGAATTTTTAGTCCATATATACAGGACTATGATTATGATTGGGGTTAATTTTAATTACATCACGATTAATTGTTATGATCATGGCTCGACATCCCTTATCCTTATGGGTTGAGCAGTTCCACCTTCTCTTCGTAAAGGTGCCTAAATAAGACTCCGCCGTTTTGCTGTATTTATAACCATTTAATTTTATTTGTGGATATCCTCTCTGTGATTTTGTGAATACAAGTCCCAGATCTGCAAAGTAGACAATTATCAATATATTTAAGGTAAAATTTTAATTAACGGTGAATGAGATTGTAAAAATAAAACTATTTTATTCGTAAATAAATAAATAAATATGTTGGGACATTAACACACAGCACCATCTATGGTAAGCTACGAGGCTTGTATTATGGATACCAGATAGTTGATACACTATACATAGATAACTTTAAATATATACATATTATAAATATACACACACATGACTGGAGTACAAACATTCGTGATCATCACACAAATGATTGTTCCTGACACAGCAAGTAGGGTCACTACAAACTGAACTAAACATGTCGTCAAAGGACAAAAAAGAGTAATGAAAATAACTGCACAGTAGTCAATATTGATATCAAACTACCAATTTGCCTTCGGGAATATCCTTAATGAGCTCGCAGACGTTCGACGCTACTATTTTGACTATTATGTTCCTGATAAAATATAACACTTTTTTTAATTAGCAATAAGCATAAAATTAAATATATATTCAAACGGTTTATTCAGTAATGATGTCCTCTACCATTTACTTTAGATTAATGTTTTTCCAAATTATGATTTTTTTAGACATTAAATACTAAGTTAAGTTGATTATTTTGAATAGAAACGTGTTTCAATCGCTAATCCCATACAATCTTCTGTCTTCAAAATATTTATGATGGTATGTTTTGTTCTTCATTTTCTTTGTATGTATCCTTTTTTTCATATATCTAGTTAACTTATTATTTTGTATTCAAAAGATGACCTATGCTGTATAATTAATCGATAACAAACTCAATACATTTAACATTTTTTTTAATATTGAAACAAAATGTTAGTTTTTTTTAAAAATTGTTATTTTTTACTATGATTGAAAATAGGTTATAAAATTAAGTTCCATAGTCTGTGAAGTGTGTTAGACTTAATAACACAACAAACAAAGTTCACATGATCCTTAAAAAAGTTTAAGAGACCGGTTTAAAAGCTTCAGCGTATGACAGAATTAAGCTTACAACAAAGTCTCTAAAAGTATCCTCGATACTTTACAAGAACGCGTTGATACTCTAAAAGTAACCTGCATTTTTAGTAACAGTTGTATTGAATTGTCGATTCCAGTTTACTGAGATTTTAACACAAGCCTACATATGTACTGATCTCCTTAGAATAAGTAAACTCAGTTTTAGCTTGAAAACCACAGACATAATTCTCTTCTTAATGGCGTCGAAACGTGCCAGTCTCATTCATATCTTTTCACATCTACTGGACGAGTTAAGTTCGTGATGACTAAATAAAAAAATAACTTTATATTTCAAAAGTACACAGTCAACTAAGATTATACCATGCATTACGACTTATATATTAGAAAATCATGTTATTCACTAGACAAGAGGTTTTTTCGAGTTTTAACTTAGATCTGGAAAAAAAATATTATGAGTGATAAGTAAGTTATTAAAACTTATTTTTTTTAATATTTAGTTTTTAAAACAGTCTCATTTTTTAGGTTTTAAATTTCATCTAGGTACTACGAGTATTATTAGGTATTGTTTTCCTCCCTTTTGAACGATAGAGGTTAAGCGCTAATGGTGTGAACCCCCTACTTATATTAACATATCCAGAATTTTGGAATACACCGTCTATTCAACGTTATGCTCCTTTTGTTCTGAGGTTCGGGTTTATTTATTGTTTCTGTTGGTAATGAAAAATACTAAAAAATAACAAATATAAAGTAGATACAATACCGGAAGTTTTGAAAATCCAAAGCAATTAAAATTACTTAATAAAAGACTTACCTTACAGAATAAGTACCTGCGTAACAATAGAATATATTAGAACATTTTAAACATTTAGAGAAATAACGTTAAGTATTCAAACATGGTGCCATAACCTAATGCTAAAAAAATCAACCATCATCAATTCTGTTAGAGAAAAAATAAATAAATAGCAATAAAATATAAGTTTTATTTACATACTAGCGACTCACCCTCGCTTCGCTTGGGTTCTTCTAGGTGATTTTTTAAATTGACATAACTTTTTATTCATAAACCGATTGGAATAAAAGAAATACTAAATTTTATATGAAGCTCACCACCATACATTAGTGAAAACCGCACCCAAATCGGTTAAGCCGTTTCTGAGGTTAGCGCGCACAAACGCACAGACAAACAGACCCCCAATATAATCGTTTTTCTCAAATATCTATCATATACAGACAGCTTTCAGTTACATTTTTATCATATATTTAGATATAACGATAATATTTAGCTATAGATAATTTTTCAATGATAATAATCTTCACTATGAATTTTTAGTACATTATTATCCAATAACGTAGAGTGTGAAACCTTTATAAAAATATCCATCTGGTTGTTTAGTATAATGGTTGCTCAAAAAATAGATAGGGTCCACAAACAAACAAAAATAGGGTCCACAAACTTATATAATGTGTGGAACGTATCAAACGGATAAGACTGTGATAATGCGACCACTACTTATGCCCGCAATCAGAGTTTCATCACGATCACCATTTGCTATCTGATTTTTTCCTCATAAGCTCAACGTGCACCATGAATTTATCGCTTCGCGGCGAAAAAACGCTGCGGCATATCACACCGCAGTATTGTAAAAAAAAAAAATTATTTATTGCTCAAATGCAGTCCATAGATCAAATTGATGAAACGACAATTTAAACGAAGATTTGAAGAGATGCGATGTATGTAAACCATCCGACTAAGTCGATATCCGTGTTTGTTTGTTTGAGCACATCTAGTTCTTTTAAATTACGCAACAGATTTTGATACAGTTTCCACTTTTATTTTTCTATTCAGCACAATTTATATATATATATATATATATATATATATATATATATATATATATATATATATATATATATATATATAATACATGCATATTGTATTCCTTGAAAGTATAAAAAATTGGATATTTTGTAACAAAGTTGTCAATATTGAACGAGGCAAGTCATTAAAAGTAATTAGTACACATTTTTGCAAAATTACTTTTCTAAAAACTTATCATTAGTTCATGTTTAAAATGATCAATGGGTGTGTTGGTTTTTCATTAGGACAACTTCATTATCAATAACTATAGCAATTGCGTTGCATCCATTCCAACTATGTGTAGCACAGAGCCATCGTTGTTTCACCTGGTTTACCCTTCTTGGGGGCTGTAACCTGTATAAGTAATTCCCTATCTTTAACCTTTGACTTCCAGTTCTCGATGTACAGAATTCTACATCTGAAATGAAATGTTTATATTAATTATAATACATGTGCAATAAAAATCCAAACAAAATCATATAAATTAAGACTTGTTCAAGTAATATAATATTTTTAAAAAGAATATTTTAGTATAGCCAATTTGCGTTTCGTAAGGTAGAGACCACGCGGCAGATTTAAGTAGTCAACAAAAATGGACTAAGATTCAAATCCTGATCAATGAATATTTTTGTCAAAAATATACAGCCTTCTGGGCACTTTCCCATCGAACTTCCATAGTAGGTTTTTCCAAATTTTAATACTAAATTATAATTTCTTTCAAATGTTTCTATTATAATTCTTACCTCTTACTTTACTTCGTGTTTGTATACCAAATAAAAATCAATAGTGAAAGTAATTTATTTGTTTAATTAATATTTTCGTTATAATATAACGACAGCCGTAGGTTTTGGTTTGTGCTAATCAAGACTAGAAAACATTATTATAATAAATCCACTAGAGCCTGATATTCGACTTTCCTATTAACATTCATGCTTTTAATGAGTTTAATGAATTAACAGTTCTAATCACAAAAACAACACATGGAAATTAATCTAACATTTAATGATGCGGGGGTTTATGATTATGATTATTATTTAGTAATATAACGACATCGTTGACAGTGAACAGAGTGGCTCTACATCGTAGACTGTGATGAGTGGAGCAACGCCAGCGAATCTTCAAACGGTCCGTGTTTGTGTAACGCCTTGAAAAACGATAACCTCCCACTGATATAATTGGATTTCCACGTAAGGATTTCTCGAATATGTACGGTGGTATACCTAAAAATAAATCAAAATATGTGTAACCTTAATATTAATAACTCATTCGTTAAGGATTACTTATAAAATATAAAAAAGGAGGGTAACTGAAAAGAAACTCCATGCCATTGTTTTTTACTTTTATTTCTAACTAGCAATTCACCCTCGCTCCGCTCGGGTTCGTCCCTAGTTATGTTTTGATGTTTACTCAGAGATGAGATAATTTATCGCAGTAAAAAGTATCCTATATGTTGACCCGGTTAACCAGCTACCATCATACCAAATTTCATCAAAATCTGTCCAGTGGTTTTCCCGTGATGCGGTAACAGACAGACAGACAGACAGACAGACAAAAATTCTAAAAACTATATATTCGGCCTCTGTATCGATAATAATGTTTATTTCAATAAGATTTTCCAAAAAATATTTAATGTACAGATTCGGCTTAGTTACAATTTTATTATATGTATAGATAATAAAAATAGTTTTTTTAGTTACAACACAAAAATAAAGACTTATCTAATATAATTAAACGAGCAATGCTTGTATATTTATTTATTTATATAAACCGTTTTGTTTTGTTTTTTTTTTTTGTATTTATTCAAGTTTTTAGTATTTTTTTAAATCTAAATAATACGATATAATAAAAAAGAATTCCTATCGCCGGTCGCCTAAGTACTAATAATGTTAAATGTTTAATTAACTGTAATGGAGAATCTTATTTTTTAGTTATCCGCTTCTTCTCTCTTTTATCATGGTTATGTTCGGCATTGACTTTCACAATCTCATTATCTATAGTGTGGACGACAGCTCTGCATCCAAAACTAAAGTGAGTGGAACACACCCATCTCTGTTTTATCGTGTCTTTTGAACTATTTTTCTTATGGGAATAGGTGTACCCTTCGAGGCTTATCATATTGTTACCTCTACAAGATTTCACGAAAACGGCTGTAAAAAGAATGAAATTGGTTATACGTAGGTCTAAAGATTTTTTTATTGTATATACATAATACATATGTATTTCAAGAATTTTAAGTTCAATAAAAGTTTAAAATGTATAGACTTAACTGTATTTGGTGGATTCAATGTAAAAGGTAAAAAGTAAGTATATGTAGACAGTGCCTACCCACAATATAACAATTAATGTTTTTTTAATTACATATAAAACAATAATATTGCTTAATTAATTTTAATTTATTAGTTTTAATTTTCTTTATGGTTATACATATTATAATAATAGCAATACTAAATAATATTATTAATTAAGTTTAAAAAAAATTTAAATATATATAATAATAACAGCTAAAATTAAATAAATAATACATAAAATATATGACAGTATTATTTATTTAATTTTAGCTGTTATTATTATAAATATGACAACAAGTTAAATAACTATAATATACATTAAAGAAAAAAATGTTTAGAATTAAAATCAACACATATAGTAAGATACCTTGATGCCATTTTTTATTTTTTAAGTATATGTAGTTACGTATTAAAATTCTGATATATTTTTTTTTATTTATTGAATAAATAAGCAGCCAATACAAGTTAATATTGCAATGTTTATTTTATCCAATACATTATGATGGACTTTTTAAACCTAGCAATGTATTTTACACTGAGTAATTTCTTCAATTTGTTTTTAATAATACACTACCAATAAAAAAAATAACTACTTAATGTACTTTGACTTGTTCCGGCTTTGCCTTAGTCTTTTTCTTAAAAAAAAATGAAAAGAAGAGGTTGAATAAATAAATAAATAAATATGTTGAGATATTAACACAGCACCATCTAGTTTCATGGTAAGCTACGAGGCTTGTGTTATGGATACCAGATAGTTGATAAACTACACATATATAAATTTAAATACGTACATATTATAAATAAAACACACATGACTGGAGTACAAACATTCGTGTTCATCACACAAATGAATACCTCCAGTGGGATTCGAACCCGCGACTGCTGGCACAACAAGTAGTGTCACTACAAACTGAGCCAAACTTGTCGTCAAGATACGTGAAGAACGTGTCGTAAATGTCAACAAGTCTATATTCAGTTTATGACAAAACAAAAAAAACATGTTCAAATATATGTATATTTTATTAAATTAATTATTAAATTTAAATTAATTCGCTAAACATAAAAAAAAATTATACTAATTATATGTTCTCGGGACATGAGAATGTTCGTTTTTAACACTGACTATAACGCCTTCTACGGTGTAGACAACAGCTTTGCATCCCCATCTAAAATCCGTGGAGCAGACCCACCTTTTCTTTATACTTTTAATATTTTTATCTCTTTTGTGATAGAAAGTAAAACCCTCAATATAAAGCAATCTTTTTCCTCTTCTAGATGTTACGAAACACACTGAAAAATAACAAACTCATTAAAAATACTTGTTTTGAATCCATAGACATAGACTATGGACTGAGCAATAGGCACTGTCATGAAACTGATCACTCTCTAGAAAAAGACAAAGTGGACGTGCGGCCAATACTTGTTTTTTATTCCAATTTAAAATAAATGGAATGTTAAATTAATTATATTATTGAAAATTATATAAAATGGTCATAAATATCTATCTTCATTAATCGTATTTCAATTAATACAGAAGACTTATGGCCGCACATTCGTTTTGTCTCTGTCGCTTTTCCGCTATTTTTAGCTGACGGCTGGCAAAGAAACACTCATACCACTCTCTATGCCTATTAAAATTATGCGACTAATTCTGTTTATGTAATCAATAATTTGAGGTAATAATAATTTACTGAATCAACTCTACATATAGAAAGCAAGGCTATTTCCAAATATTTTTAGTAGCTTTCTATTAGCGATACTAATGTAGAAAATTAAAATGGCAATCTATACAGATAAATAAAATTGGAGTGTCTGTTTGTAATATTAAAATAACCGCTTTTCACTAAATGCGTATTGATGTATACACGGTACATTTACCAAAACAACATTTTTTACAATTTTTTGTCTGTCTGTCTGTTTGTTCCGGCTAATCTCTGAAATGGCTGGACCGATTTTGACGGGACTTTCACTGGCAGATAGCTGATGTAATAAGGAGTAACTTAGGCTACTTTTATTTTAGAATAAAAATAGGGCCCCACGAAAAAAAAATTAAAACCAAATTAATTAATTAATTTTGTTTTGAGAAGCAAGTGTGTCGCGAGTACAAAATAAAAAGAATAACATAAAAAATATAAACATTTAATGTATCATAATATACTACATTATATCTCTATAGTTGGGTAAATGATTATGCTTATTATTGCATAGTATTATCTTATCATCAATAGTGTGTACCTTTGCAGTACATCTAGAGATATTGCGAGTGGAACAGACCCATCTAACTTTAGCCCACTGTGATCGTCTTCTATCGTTCATTTTTGTAAATCTGTATCCATCGACTGATATCATTAGATTTCCTCGATTTGAAGTAATATATTTTACTGCAATCAAATTTTAAGTTATGTTTTGTGTGGTCTTTACGGATAATAGGTTAGATTTTGACTGTGAACAAGAGATTATAGTGGCCAAATAGAAAAGCTTTCTCATCGAACTGGTTATAGAGTAGAGTACTCTTTCATTGAGTATATTATTTGTATACTAAATAAGATTTTAATAAAAAAAAGAAAAAAAAAGATATCGGTGACTCCAAATGTATGCGCGTGGAACCTTTTAACGTACCCATCGACTAGATCGAGTTCCATTTTCTTACCAATAAATGTTGTTAATTGTTGTATATTAGTCAACCATATAAAATTATGTGGGATATTATTTATCATATTATGAGATATTTGTATAATTAATACTAATTAAAAAAACTTTTCCTCAATAAGTAGGTATACATATACGCAAATGACGTCATTTTCAACGTTTTTTTTTTTTTATAATAATTTGCACAATAACCAATCCAGTCGTCCATGTCCAGTCCAGCCATTGTGAGCAACAACTTTAACAAGTGTTTATCATTAAGATAAATGCTTTCTTCAAAACTTACTTCATTTGTTCAGAATTTGCTTCATTTATAGTTTAAAACAAACAAAAATTTAATTTCTAATATATTATATTTATTATTAATATATAAATTAAACATTTGAGGTATAAGACAATGATAAACTATCAATTATTTTTACTTCCTTCCAAGAAACCTACAAATTTCAGATGATTTGAATTAGGCTGATGATTGTGATCATTTTTAACGCTCACTATTGTATCATCGATGGTGTATATAACAGCTTTACATCCTCTACAGAAGTGCGTCGAACACACCCACCTCTTCTTAATGTCTAGACCAGAAACCCTTTTCTTGTTGTAAAAAGTATAGCCTTCTAAGCTAATAAGGGTTTTACCGCGTTGGGAAAGCACAAATGTAGCTGTAATATAAGTAACATATGTTAAATAATGTATACTAGAGTCATCTATTCATATAATAAAATAATAATAGAGCGAAATCTGTACATGAATACAACTATTGGTTCTGTTGTGGCATCTTTAGAAATTTACATGGCTAGCGTTAGCTAAACCTTAAGAAAATAATGTACTTGAAAAGAGTAGGTCTTAAAAATAGAAGTCCGCAATAGCATATGTCTACCTCTTAAGGTACACTCGCAATAGGTAACTATTTTCATCTACATATTTAAAACGTACCGAAAGACGCACCCGAGAAAAGCCAGGTTAAGTATTTATAGCTCGATTCGCTTCGGGTTCGTCCCTAGATAGAAACGAATCTATCCCACGGAAACCGTAAATTTTTCCAGGATAATATATAGCCTATATCCTTTCTGAGTTAACAGCCTATCTAATGCAAAAACAATTTTTCAAATCGGATTAGAAGTTCCTGAGATTAGCGCGTTCAACCAAACAAACAAACAAACTCTTCAGCTTAATATCACGCATACTCTTTAGCTTTATCACATGCATACGCACACGCACACACACATACACGTACACATACACACATACAAAATTTAAAATTTATAATACTTGTAGTAGTAATATGAATATAATAAATAATAACTATTAATAGTAACTTGACTAAATTGTTCTAATTATTAGAACTGCAAAATGTTATTACTTTAAATAATTAGTATAAATTTAACTATTTCTCATTAAATTACTTCCATATTATTATTTTCTTTTTTTTATAAAAATATATCACTCACTTTTTTTCATGTAAAAGAACAACCCTATAAGCAAATTTTATTTAACACATTAAACTAAAACACCAAAAATAAAATAATGATATTAAAAGCATTTCTTAGTCTGATACCAGATATAGTTAAAATTATTTTGTATATTTAATTATAGAAAAACAAGATATTGAGACAAAAAGATTGTTTTAGTCGATTCATTAGGACATATTTTACAGACGTACATACATATGTTGAGAAACTTAGCCTAGTTATCTAGACATTTATTAGCTTACTCTTGTAACGTATTTTAAGTATTCTATACAGCATTTTCAGAAATTGTTCACTACATACAGATAAATTACTTCTATATAATATGGTAAGATTTTTTTAAATATTAATGTTCATTAGAACTTACAATTAAAAAATCTACTTAAATAAAACTATTTTGGACAAGAGACTATTACTACGAGTATATTTGCTGTAAAGCATTCGAAACATCAGGTACTAAACATCTAAATAAAACCAAAATATAGTTTTATTTAAAAAAAAAATGTCACACTCTCGTGTAAATCTAAGAAAGTATTATAAAAAAATAATTCCTTACGGTCAACGCTTCCTTTCAGTTTAACAAAAAAAGCTTTCATTTAATTATCTATATTACTATTTTTTTAAAGATAAAATGTCTGCTTTGGAGGCTAAAGTTTATTAAAAAAAAAAAACTTTTTTTTAAGTTAAACAAACTTACTTCTTTATAATAAGTTAATTAGAAAGTCTTAATTATACTAACATTCATTAGAATTTTCTTTAAAATATCCTCTTATCAGAGTTCTTTCGGTTTAAAAAAAAAGGTAACAATTAGTTGCCTACACTAACATTTTGTTAAAAATGAAACTTGAATTAAGCCTGCAGAGAACAACAATGTAGCTTAATACAAGAATAATTTAAAATCGACATTTATAAGTTATAAGAAAATTGTTATTTTTTTTAAATATCTCAATACTTAGGTAAAATGTAGTTTCTTATAGATGTACTATTTTCAAAATGTCTCCCCTTATACTTTCTAATATTTCCGGTTCGTGCAAGTGTCTGTTATCCAAGAGCACTATCTTGTGACCGATTGTATGGATCTTGGCTTGGCACCGTATGCTTTGGTATAGGCTACATTCCCATCTAATTTTTTCGCTCGCTTGTTTACAGAAAGATCTTCTTTTAAACCTATATCCTTGGTAGTAAATGTGTTTATATCCCTGCGATGATGTTCCTAGTATAGCTGAAACATATAATTATAAGTACGTGTGGAGTTACATAGTCATGTATTGCTGACTTTCTTGTTGTTTGTTTGTTTGTTTGTCCTTCTTTCACGTCAAAATATAATGACAAATTGGCGTAATTTTTTGTGTGGAGATAGTTGGAGGGCTGGAAAGTGACATAGGCTACTTTTTACCGTGAGAGATTATCTCATTCTCACAGGAAAGCACTTTATAATACAACCCAAAAAATATTTATGATCAGAATTACTTGAAACTTAGTATTAATGCTGTTCAATAAAATTAAATAAATACGAGTTTTAGCATTTTTCTAAATTCATCCCATAAGGGTGTAAAATAGGGGATGAAAGTTTGTATGAAACCTACTACCTACTTTTTAGAGTTTTTTTTTTTGTAGTTTTAGCGGGAGCGAAGCCACGGGTTCTTCTACTATAGAATAAAAAGAAAAATAAATAAATATAATAATAATAATAATAATAATAATCAATTCTTTATTTTACAAAACTTAATAAAAAACGCCGTTTTGCCATTTATTTACTACTAACATTTACCATTTATAATTCAATATAATTATTATATAGTTAATATATAAATTTCAAAATTTGTCCTTTGACATTTTTAAAAATATGTGGTTTATGTGAGTGTGTATTTTCTAACAAAACTATTTCGTTCTCTATCGTATGAATTTTCGCTTGGCACCGTTCTCGACTGTAGTGTGTGCATTCCCATCTGGTTCTATTTGTCAGTTTTGCAACTTTTGATCTTCTCGTAAACTTGTACCCTTGGAAATAGATGTTTCTGTGACCGCATTTTGTTGTTCCTAATATCACTGAAAATAAAATATATATATTATTTTTATTTCTTCACAAAAAACGGACAGACGGTGTGTAGCGATTACTGTGATTTCAAAATAACCATAAATAATTTATTTTTCGACGACATGTTTGACTCAGTGTGTAGTGACGCTACTTGCTGTGCCAGCGGTTGCGGGTTCGAGTCCCGCTGGAGGCATTCATTTGTGCGATGGCCACGATTGTTTGTTCTCCAGTCATGGGTGTTTATATTTATAATGTATATATATTTAAAGTTATATATGTGTAGTGTATCAAATATCTGGTATCCATAACACAAGCCTCGTAGCTTGCCATGCAACTAGATGGTGATGACTGTTAATGTCCCAACATATTTATTATTTATTTATTTTTTATAAATCATTTTTAAAACAATTTTTACTTATATTATAAAGCCCAAAAGTGTGTAGGTACTACGAGTATGTTTAAAAGTCCGATTTGTATAATTCTTATAATACTTTATAGAAGGTTATATTTATCTTACCATTATACCCACCTTCTTTAAATTTATAAGTTCTTTATATAATTTTTAAGTAAAACTGTTTAAAAAATCGTTTGTGTTTGTTTGTGAGAATTAAATAAAACATGTTTAAACTAATAAAGAACTGCCTGTGAAATATTATATTAACTGGCTTGTATTATGTAATCAAATTTTAACTTTATTTAAATCTACTTCTTACTATACATTCAAAACTTTGTTACTGAATTCGGGCTATATAACAATTTGAGACCATTTAACCGATAGAACGGAACCAGAAGACGGATAGTTGAACTATTTTCAATGGCTACAAGTAAAACTTTTGTTGTGCCATAAATAAGCCAGAATATATACCATTATATATTTCTTTACTAGCGACTCACCCTCGCTTCGCTTCGGGTTCGTCCCTAGACAAAAACAAACAAAAATGTACGGTTTCTGTGGGATAGCCCACAGAAACCGTACATTTTTCCGGGGTGATATATAGCCTTCCTCAGTTAACGGGCTATCTAATGCAAAAAGAAATTTTAAAATCGGATTAGTAGTTCCTGAGATTAGCGCGTTCAACCAAACAAACAAACAAACTCTTCAGCTTTATAATATTAGTGTAGATTTCGTTGTTGCGACTATAGAATATCTCTTCCATACCATTCCTGGTCTATTCCTGGTCTATCGCCGCATGTTAATAATTAGGTTCAGCCACTGAAACCTGTAGCTGTAATAAACTGCAGGATTTGCTTAAGGATACATTCCATCTGGGCTCCTCTAATTTTATCTGGGCCTAAAAATTGTTGTCATAGCTGAACACTGCGTTTGTGCATGGACGGTCTACTGTCGGTCTACTACGGTCTTCTGGGGGAGCCAGAAGAGACATGTGCGTCACACAACCTTAGGATGTACATGTACTTGTTTAAGCAGCAGTGCCCTATTAGGGCCCTTACCAATACGCGTAAGATTTTTCTATTTAGGGCTAGAATAAGTTTGTATAACTTTTGTATCTACTTTTTTTTAAATAATACATTGGCTGAAAAAACAAATTTAAGGGAAAATGCTGGCATTAGTATACAATATGTTTTTATTTAAAAATTTTTATTTCTTTTCATGGTTGTGATGATTGTATATAGCTACTATTTTATTATCCACTATATGAAGACACGCTCTACAGTACTTATTTTGGGTACAACACCATCTTTTCTTATTTGATTTATAGTTTCCTGGTTTTAAATAAAACGTATGTTCACCAACTTTTATATTCGTTTTGCCTTTCTTTGTTTTTATCAGCGACACTGAAATAAATGAATGTTTAAAAATATAAGGAACAAATGAAATATAGAATCAATAATTATTCAACTGAAAATATTGTTTATACCTCAAAATTCTTTAAGTATATTACATATGGGAAGAATATTTTAAATAAATTACATTTAAAATAGTTTTTATTCAGGTACTATAATAGGTACAACATTTAGAACACATAATAAGAAATACTTGCTAACACCAGGAGTATACCACGATTAGAAGAACACAGATATCGAATATGCTACGTTATCTAATAGCAAAATTAATAAACAATCTTAGAGTGATTAGCCCCTAAACACAAGTTGACTTTCTAAAATCGATATCATTTGTAGAAAATCTATACAGATAAATAAAATTGAAGTGTCTGTTTGTAATGTCAAAATAACAGCTTTATACTAAATGCATATGGAATTATATACGGTAGGTATTTATGAGAAAAACACAATTTTTTAAATTTTTGTCTGTCTGTTTGTTACGCCTAATCTCCGAAACGGCTGAATCAATTTTAACGGAACTTTCAATGGCAGATAGCTAATACTATAAGGAGTAACTTAGGCTACTTTTATTTTAGAAAAAGAATTAGGGTTTCGCTCAAAAAAATTAAAACGTACCTAGAGATGCACTCGAGCGAAACGAGGGTAAGTCGCTAGTTTAAAATATATGGTCTGATCACGTGGCAGAGCGCTTTAAAAAGTCATGTACATACATACATATATTTTATCTTTTCTATAAGCGTTAATGGTTGTTTAATATTATTTATATATGTTCACTCGCTACATATTTTACATAAATACTATGAAGCTAATATAAAATTCATATCCTAGATAGGCCAAATAATCGAAAGATAGTTTATTAATTTTGGCTATAATAGTGATTTTTATTAAAGTTTTTAAAACTTAACACATGTAGACAATAATATAAGGAGTAAATACATTTAATATCCGTATATATTAACAACATCAAATCAACACCAATATTTAATAAACATTTATTTATCGGTCTAACATTGAATTACTGACATTGAATAATTGTGACACATTTCAATACTATTGACAGGTTCAATAATACATTTCAATACTACAGACAGGGTAATCTCCGAAACGGCTAAATCAATTTAACGGAACTTTCACTGACAGATAGCTGATATTATAAGCTGTAACTTAGGCTACTTTTATTTTAGAAAAAGAATTAGGGTTTCGCTCAAAAAAATTAAAACGTACTTAGAGATGCACCGAAGCAAAGAGAGGGTAAGTCGCTGGTTTAAAATATATGTAAACGGCGAAAAAGTCTGATCAGGTCGCAGAGCGCTTCAAAGTCATGTACATACATATATTTATCTTTTCTATTAACGTTAGTGGTGATTGACTATTATTTTATTTACGCTCGCTCGCTAGATATTTAACATAAAAACTATGAAGCTAATATCAAATTCATATCTTAGACATGCCAAAAAATCGATAGATAGTTTCTTAATTTTGGCTACAATAGTAATTTTTATTAAAGTTTTTAAAACTTAACACATGTAGACAACAATATAAGTAGTAAGTACATTTAATATCCGTATATATTAACAACATCAAATCAACACCAATATTCAAGAAACATTTATTATTTCGGTCTAACATTGAATTACTGACATTGAATAATTGTGACACATTTCAATACTATTACACAACATTGAATATTTTTGGATAAATATATTATGGAATAATTGAACAACGACAATAATTTCTTAGACACATAAAGATAAAATGCCAAGAGCGGTGCTCATGACATAGCAGATTCCATTTTGTTTTTGTTTTTTCATGTCAATATCTGGATAATTCTCATCAAAATATATATATAGCCATTTGAGTCCGTAACGTTGTCAAATGACTATACTATATTTAGATATTTTCGTCATATACTGCATATATTTTGATATTTTTGTCTTAATGGTTATGTGTATTTTTCACATTGACAATTTGATTGTTGACAGTGTAAATACTGGCGTTACATCCTTTGTAGACGTGAGTGGCACAAACCCATCGTTGTGTAAACTTGCTCATGGAAGTTCTTCGGCTAAACATATATCCGTCGACCTTAAGCATCATCCGACCAGTCTTTTTGGACTCGACAAATTCGCATACAACTAAAAACAGAAAAAATCATGTTAGTATGCTGCAAGAAAATGTAATCTAAAACTACGCGTTAATTTAAATTTTAAGTAACGAGTACAGTATAAATAACATCGCTGTGAAGTACGCTGCGAATGGCATGCGTGATTAACTTCACTCGATTCTCGGATATTTAACGAGCCTAGATGTTGCAGAGTATGGCTTTTTGCTAGAACATTTACGTAACATCCGTGAATCGTACTTTTTATACATAAAAGTCCTTACACAATAGCACGTTTCTACGTTATATGTGTTATTAGTTATAAATCAACACTTTTAATACAAAAGATACTGACATAATCTATACTAATATTATAAAGAGGAAGGATTTGATTGTTTGTTGGACCCTGGAAAGGATATAGGATAGTTTTTATCCCGGAAATCATCCCTTAAGGGAGTGAAAATGAGGATGAAAGTTTGTATGGGGAATCAACCCAGGGACGTACCAGAGCGAAGCGAGGGTAAATCGCTAGTATAAAATAAACTACTTTAAGAAAACTACTATTTGTTTATTTATTTATTTTAAACTATTAATGTTGTAGACATAAAAATAAATAAGAATGACTTCAAAAGCATGGTCTCTATTTTATATTTTTTTATTTATAAAACTAAAACATAGTATGTATCTACAATATACATATATACTTGACATTTACAAGTATTAGTATAAAATGCTACATATATTATATTATTATATTACACGAACAAACAGTATCTATAAATTCATTACCTTTAATCTCACAAATAAATTAAAACAATGAGATTAAAAACATTTTTCTCAAGGCATGTCATTTGTATACTGTTTTAAAAGATTATATATCATTTTAAAACATCATTTTTTGGCTTCATGTTTAGTTCTATGACACTCTGTAACTGTAAAAACTGTTCTTCTGAACTGTAAAATATCTATACAGTATACGTTGTTTTACATTAAACATTAATTGTTACTTACTATAGGTATATTTTTAACTTGCAATATTCTAACACAAGAACTACGCTATTCATCTTATAAAATCTTTTTATATAAAAAATAACGTCCATCCGTTACTAAGTACGTACATAAGAAAACGAAGACGAACGAAGACACAAACACATTCTAGTCAGTAGTGGAAATAAAATTAGTAATAATTTAACTAAATATTTATATTTACATGTATGTATGTATGTATTCAGCCTTTTTTGACGTCCCACAGCTGGGGACGGGCCTCCCTTCAGTACGAAGGGATTCAGGCCATAGTCCACCACACTGGCCAAGTGCGGTTTGGCGGACTTCACATGTCTTTTGAAAACTTGCTAGGTTCTCTCAGACATGCAGGTTCACGATGTTTTCCTTCACCGTTAAGACAAGTTGTAATCATGTTGGAAATGATTCGCACATGAAAATATCAGAGGTGCCAGACCCGGGATTTGAACTCGCTTCACTCAGTTTCCCAAGCAAGCGCGTTACCACTGGGCTACCACTGCCTCATTATATATATATATATATATATATATATATATATATATATATATATATATATATATATATATATATATATAATGTTTTTGATAACGAACGCTTATATTTAATCTATACATATAATAAAATTCTAACCGTCGAATCTGTACATTAAATATTTTTCGGAAAATCTTATTGAAATAGTCATTATTATCGATATAGAGGCTGAATCTATAGTTTTTAGAATTTTTGTCTGTCTGGGAACGAATCACGAGAAAACCACTGAACTGATTTTGGTGAAACTTGGTATGACGATAGCTGTTTACCTGGGTCATACATATAGGATACTTTTTACTGAGGGAAAATATCTCATCTCTGAGAAATCTATGCTATACGTTGAAACGTAACGAACGAACTCGAGCAGAGCAAGGGTGAGTCGCTTGTAACGTATATATAATAGATACAATACATATGATATATACCTAGTGTCAGTTAACTCTTCATCTTATTTTAAGACCTAGTATTACTAACATAGTTATTGATTATGCCAATGATTATTATTTAGCTTAATAATTTGGTTTTCATAAGTATGAACGACGGCACGACATTGCTTGTGGTTGTGTGTAGAACATATCCATCTGGTTTTAAGCCCAGAAACACTTTGGGTGCAAAATGTGAATCCATCGATACTTAGTAGCGTCTTGCCTCGACGAGATTTTACGTACGTAACTGAAAAACATGTTAATAATTAAAAGATATTAATATAATTAAGAAGACATTTTAGTACAGAATTATTTATTCGTTTTAGATATATCTTAGATATATTAAATATTTTGTAACAGTAACATTTCAACACCTATTGAATGTTATGTATGATTAATATAATAAAACACTAGAATAATTATTAGAAAACTTATACAATTGTAAAATTTTCTAAAAATTTTAACTAATAGTACAAACTTGATGCATGCTTTTTTAGAAGTTTAAGCTCTTTCTTATTTACTTATAGTTATTTCAAATAACGAGCAAACATGACGTACATTTAGATGCGAGACGTAACAATTAGGTGTGAGAAACAAAAAGAATATCTTTAGTCATAACACTAATCCTTAAATTTCATGATTTTTTGCTAAAGCATTATAAATAATTCAATTTGTAAGTTATCTTAACTTCTAAAACGTTTTTTCCGCCCCAAAAAAAATCTATAATCTATACTAATATTATAAAGCTGAAGAGTTTGTTTGTTTGGTTGAACACGCTAATCTCCTGAAACGTTTGTTTGTTTGGTTAAACACGCTAATCTCAGGAACTACTGATTTCAAATCGGATTCAATTTGAAAAAATCTTTTTGCATTAAATAGCCTGTTAATTGAGGCTATATATTATCCCGGAAAAATGTACGGTTCCCGTGGGATAGAATAATTTTTGTTTAGGGACGAACCCGAAGCGAAGCGAGGGTGAGTCGCTAGTAATAAATGTATACATAATTGTGACTAATCATATATCGCGCATATTATTTTGTCTATTAATCAGATTTATTATATTATTTTACATGTTTAAAGCTTAACACTATTTCCAAGCCACGTACCGGTATGTTTTTTTTTAAATAGTCTGTCCAATCGTCTGATGAATGATGTTTCGTCTGCCGTAGATATATCGTTTAAACTTTAGACGTAAATGCTCCTAGCTGCATGGTTGTGCTCATTTTGAATTTTTATAATGACCCCTTGAACAGTATGGATCACCGCGTTGCAGCCCTTATTGTTGTGAGTGGAACAAACCCACCGCGTCCTACATCCGGTGTTCTTTTTAAAGCAAAATGTGTAGTTTCCACATTTAAGCATTTTCTTTCCTCTTTGTGATTTTACCGTATAAACCTCTGAAAATTTCCAACTATAGTTTAGAATATAACTTTTTAAATTTTCGCGTTCCATTATTATATAAGTAGCTCGACGACCGAGCTCTTTTATATCGTATTTTTTAGATAAAAAAAAACCAAAAACTTAAACAAATAAAAAAAAGCAAAAGTAAAAACTTTGTATCCGACCGGAATTCGAACCCGGACACCTGTGATTGTCGATGCGAAAGAAAACCGCATGAAATCTCGACAACATGCGTTTTCCCAGACATAAGACTAATCTAGATCGATTTTTCGCCACCGAAAACCCACACATACCAAATTTCAGCGAATTCGTTAGAGCCGTTTCCGAGATTGCCGGTATATATAAATAAATAAATAAACGAGAATTGCTCGTTTAAAAGTACAATATTAGATTAGATTAGGTAGATTAGATGAAGCTCATTAAAATAATTCAACATCCTTGTCTACATTCAACATCCTGTCGTTCTACATCCGTGTCTTACTTCCAATCTAGATATTTCTATATTAGAATATAATTGGATATAAGTTATAAAAAATCTCAGGTAATAAAAAAGATATTTATTCATAAAACTTAATATCTTATGTAATAACAAATACTTATTTGTATAAAACATTAACTTTAAACATTTATAAACATTGTAATGTACCAGTTCATATTCTTCTTAGTTTTTTCCTGCGACTTCGCTTGCATGTTATATATATATATATATATATATATATATATATATATATATATATATATATATATATATATATATATACTCGAACATACATACTTCGATAAAAGGTAAATTATGTATTAACGAGATTATGTGTTATGTGAAACTGCTATGGTGTCTTAGTATGTATGGCTTCAGATCCGGAGGTCCTAGGTTCGATTCTCGAATCGGGCTAAGTTTAATTACTGATTTCTCTGTTTAAATATTCTCAATAGTAGCCCGGAGTTGGGAAACCGTCGGTACTGCACCTTAACTCTCACCGTTCGTATTGAAGTATCGTCCCATCGGACTTTAAAAGGTAACGAGACGGTTACAAACACACGGTTATAAAAGGAATGGAGAGTGTACTATATCTATATATCTCCTGCGAAGATGCGCCATAACTAGCCCAATGGCTAGTCTAAGTGAGATTGGCCGCCGGGGCCGAAATCGGTCACGAACTCAATATTATTATTATATGCATAAGTATGCTGATTAACTATATACACTATTTCATCTTCAATAGTATGAACTAAGGCTTTACATCTAAATCTTTCGTGAGTAGCACATCGCCACCTGACTTTGCCTGATCGTGTCCCGTTCACACGAAATTTACATCCGTTTATAAATAATGCTCTTTTCCCACGTACCGTCGCAAAATATACTTCGTTTATATCTGGAAGAAATGCAGAATGATAAAAATACATGAAAATAAATTGTTATTGTCTAAGGCTCTATCCGCACTGCGATATTTCACAGTGCGATTTTTATTCTCGCGTATGGTACTCTGTGATGGGAATTACACTTATTACGCACTGCGAATAAAATTTCGTACGATTTTTGCATCAAATCACAGATTTTTTCCCGCGTGAATTTTTAACCGCCAGTGCGACTACTCCTATTTTAATGTGTTACAGAATTGCGAGAAAAAAAACGTGCGGTGAAATATCGCAGTGCAGATAGAGCGTTAATGTAGGTATTTCAATTATATTGAATAGTTTTGAAAGATTTTAAATTCAGCAAATATTCATAATATGATTTTTACTTCAAAATATAATTCAAATTATATAATTTGTTCTGAAATACGGTTAAATTATGAAGAGGTTACAATATTATAAAACATTACAATGGATTATTAATAAAAGATTAAGTTTATGTACTAAAAATTGTTTATTAACTAAAATAACAATGTATCTTATATTATAAAATAAGGCATATTTTTCTTCATCTATACTTCTATTCTATTATAAAGAGGAAAGTTTGTTTTATTAAGTTAAGGAAGAAAGTAATAAAAATTCGCAAAACTATACTAATATTATAAAGCTGAAGAGTTTGTTTGGTTGAACGCGGTAATCTCAAGAACTATTAATCCGATTTGAAAAATTCTTTTTGCATTAGATAGCCCGTTAACTGAGGAAGGCTATATAGGCTATATATCATCCCGGAAAAACGTACGCTTCCCGTGGGATAGATTTGTTTTTGTCTAGGGACGAACCCGAAGCGAAGCGAGGGTGAGTCGCTAGTTATAAATAAAAATAATAAAGACTTTTTAGAATGATAATTAAGTTACAATGTTGTTCTTTGCAGAAGTAGATATATTGAATTGAATTAATCGATTTTAAATTTACACCTGGACGGAGCCAGGATAGCTAGCTAGTATGTCATAGATATCGTTTGTCTATATCCCTAGGCGGATGGTTGTGAGTCTCAAGCGCCATTGTTATCTCGCCATCGACTGTGTGGATCCTCGAAGAACATTGCCTGACACTGCAACGCCATCTTATTTTGTCTTTATTAACAAAATTTCTGGTGTACGTGTAATTGTTGTACAGAAGTAGAATAGCACGATTTTTCCTTACAATTTTGACTGAAAACAATATAATTAACAATTTATAAATTTCTTATGTAACTGCAAGAAGTATGATGTTATACGTTTGTATGTAGATATGTATGTATATCTTAAAATGTAAGTACCTACCTACGTTTTCAGGCTAAGATACTGATTGTTAACTATTGCATTTAACTTTTACGAGTATGTTAGGCTAAATTTTTCTGAAGATATATTTAATTGTATAGAAAATAAATGTATAGAAATTGAACATGCTTCGTATAAGAATGTAGAGTGTCACCGCTATATAGATAGATATTACCTACAGACAATCTGTCAAAAGCTGTTTTTATTTACTCGATTGACACAAAAATGTAACTGCATATAATATCAAAAACCAAAAACGTTCAGTGACTTAAGTTTTAATCTATACTAATATTATACTTTCTTAGATTTACGCGAATGTTTGACATTTAAATAAAACTATCTTTTCGGATTTTTTCGCGGATTTATTTTGATTTTTGGTTCCCGACGTTTCGATTGCTTTACAGCAATCATGGTCACGGGAGAGACTGAGGTGTTAGATGTCTCAAAAGTATTATATAGTTGTTACAGAGTTGTCTGTAACAACTATATAATACTTTTGAGACATCTAACACCTCAGTCTCTCCCGTGACCATGATTGCTGTAAAGCAATCGAAACGTCGGGAACCAAAAATCAAAATAAATCCGCGAAAAAATCCGAAAAGATAGTTTTATTTAAATATACTAATATTATAAAGCTGAAGAGTTTGTTTGTTTGGTTGAACGCGCTAATCTCAGGAACTACTGGATGGATTTGAAAAATTCTTTTTGTGTTGGATAGTCCATTTATCGAGGAAGGCTTAAGGCTATATATCATCCCGGAAAAATGTACGGTTCCCGTGGGATAGAGTTGTTTTCGTCTAGAGACGAACCCGAAGCGAAGCGTGGGTGAGTCGCTAGTTCGCAATACAAATAAAAAAATTAAAACAAAATATAATGATAAACATTTATTTTCATACACTTAGAGATTACAATTTATTACCTAAGATTCTGGCTAATTCCATTTAGTTACTTTAATGATTCTTATTAAACATTCATTGAGATGTAAATAAATATCATAAATAAATCTTATTTAATATATTCATTTTCTTACATTAATATATTGTTTAAACTTGAAACTTTGCTGCTACTTTGTCAAACTCTAGGTATCTGTTTACATCGTGATTATGAAATTCTTGAGATCTCACGATGACACCGCATATAGTGAAGTAGAAAGCTCTACAGCCTCGCTTAGTGCATCTCCACCGGATCCGGTCTTTGCCTTCCGGTTGTTGGTAGAATTTCATATTTTTATACATCATTTGTGTTCGTCCGTTCGTTGCTTTAAAGAAATACGCTGAAACAATTATTTTTATTTTAAATTTTGTTGAAGTCAGAACAAAGTTTTATTATAATTATTTATAATTTAACTTATGATTAGATAATAGGTTATTAAAAGCAAAATGGAAAGTTACTGTAAATAAAAAAAAATGAATTTTTATCAACATTTATTAAACATTAATATTAATAGATACTTCAATAAATCTATACATATAATAAATTTGTAACTAAGCCGAATCTGTACATTAAATATTTTTTGGAAAATCTTATTCAAATAGACATTATCATCGATACAGAGGCCAAATCTATACTTTTTAGAATTTTTGTCTGACTGTCTGTTACCGCATCACGCAAACACCACTGGAGGGATTTTGATCAAATTAGCTGGTTATCCGGATCAACATATAGGATAATTTTTACTGCGGGAAAATACCTTATCTCTGAGAAATTTACACTAAACGTTAAAACGTAACTAGGGATGAACCCGAGCGGAGCGAGGGTGAGTCACTAGTTTATTCTAAAACATAAAGTGAAATTCAATATGAACCTGTTATTTTATATTATTATGAAGATTATTTTGATCTATCCAGGTTTGGTTATAGTAAATTTTAACACGCAGACAACGTCCTTCCCTCCTCTTTACTCCTGTCCTATTATATGATCTAAGTTTAATAAAATAAATCGTTTTATTATATAAAAAAACATTCATTGACATGACTAATAAGAGATATGTATATGTAGATTTTAATAAAATAAATCGTTTTATTATATAAAAAACAAAACTTGACATGACCAATAAGAGATATATGTAGATGTATATCTAGGAGGAAAATAGTGTTATTTGCCTACGGGACTGATTAAATGGAATCAAAAGTTAGGTAATTCTATATATAAAGATATATGTATATATATATATATATATATATATATATATATATATATATTAGGTAACATTAAGTACCTTAGGTAAAGATAAATGATGAGGTACGTCTGTATCAATTTTTAAGAATCAAACCCATTTTAATTACAATTTTAATTACGATAATATGCATTATAGTATGAATGTGGAAAATGAGTGTGTGTATCTCGAATTCTAACTATTTCAGCTCCAACAGTGTAACATATAGCTTTGCACCATCTTTTAGTGCAACACCACCTCGTTTTCCCTCCTATTTCTCCACGTTTGTAGAACTTATTACCGTTGTATATAAGTTGCTCCTTTCCTTTACTCCCGGTCACAATTTTTCCTGATGACATAATATAAATAAATAAATAATTTGCTTTAATTGACGCGTGAAGAAAATTTCTAAGGAAAGGACCTGAGAAGAACCTTCTCTCCCAAATGCGTGACGGTGTACATCTCTTTCAAAAACTATTAAAATTGTCTCAGACCAGAATAATATTAAAATAATATAAAAATCTTTACAGCAGATCGCCTTTAATCTAAACAAAATCCCGCCAAATGGAAGGGTTGTAAAAAATAACAAATTTCATAATAAACGATTTCGAAGTTGTAGTTTCTTCTTATAGCAAGTTACAGTTATACTCGTCAATCCAAAACCCGACTGTCATATAAAATTTCGTATGATATTCGGGAACACCTCACCTCGCACACCCCGCACAATTACCCTGTCTAGACGTCTCCGTTAGACGAATGTAGGGATTGGTATCTAAAGGCGGTCCCTCACCGGGAGCATTCACCTGTAATGTAACAGTGCAGAGTCGAGCATTACTTAAGTGAGGGAGAAAAACTGAGCATTACTAATATTAATGCTCAGTTCTTCTCCCTCACTTACGTAATGCTCGAATCTAACCTGATACATTACAGGCCTATACTCCCGGTGAGGGACCGCCCTAACAATACCAAACCACAGTCTTATGGTATTCTTATTCAGTATAGTTCATCAAAAAAAAAAAAAACAAAATTTTTAACAAATAATATATGTAATCAAACATATAAAATTAAAACTAATCATGATTATGAAATGAAAGGAAAGTTAAGACAGCATTATTAAAAGTTTGAACCGACGCTGTACACTTTTTACTCTTCTTCTTAGAGCAGTACCATCGACATTTCTTGCCCTGTTGTAACAGATATTTGTCGCACCAAAACGTATGTCCTTGATAGAGAAGCTTGAAATTTCCGCTATTTGTTGGAATGAATTGAACTGAAAAGCGATATTTAATGATTTAGAGATTTATTAATAGATTAATCCAACAACCAAAAGTACCAAAAGCTCCCACTACATTGTTGTTTAAAATGCACAATGTGTCAAGTATTGTGTATAATGTAGGTATATACATATATTTTGCTTATAAATTAAAAAAGTGGCATCTTGTTATAAAATCTATGTTTCATAATACTCTAAGATCCCGATCAATGTGGTGGACCCTTCGTTCTTTTTTCAGACGAAATATATTTTTCAAACCATAAATTTTAAACCATAAAAGTGCGGAGGGGCGGGGGATGAGGGGGGGGGGGGGGATTTGTTAATATTTTTTATTATTTAAAAAATATATTTCGCCTGGAAAAAGAATGAGGGATCCACCACGTAGATCTGGATCTCCTACTATAAGATCTATGTATATAATAAAAAAACGTGCAAGTAAAAATAATTTATTTAAGAATTTCTATACTTAGTACAATGATACACATAAACTCTGTAAAACAACAAAAACGTATATAAAACTTTTTAAGAACTAAACATTTTTTTATTTTATTAATTACAAATAAACAAGACACGAACATTATTATCAGTATATACAGAAGGTAATATCATACTATTATAAAACTAAATACAATTATGTACTTACAATACAATAAATTAAAGTTAAATTTTTACTTATACAATTCAGGCCAAAGTAGAGGTTTTTAATGGGAGAATAATCCTATACGCTTTCCATAGCATAATTTGTCTTAAGTTTTTTAAATAGAAGAAAATACAGTAAAAAAAATAGTCATGACAGAGTGTAGGATAACATGTTAAACTAGCGACTCACTTTCGCTTCGCTTCGGGTTCGTCCCTAGACAAAAACAAATCTGTCCCACGGGAACCGTACATTTTTCCGGGATGATATATATATCCTATAGCCTCCCTCAGAGTCAGGCTATCCAATGATAAAAGAATTTTTCAAATCGGATTAGTAGTTCCTGAGATTAGCGCGTTCAAACAAACAAACTCTTCAGCTTTATAATATTAGTATAGATTACACATTTTATTTGCATAAAAAATACATATTTTAACAGATATTGAGGAAAGAGATGATTTTAACTTCAATGGAATTGAAAATATCTTACCAACTAATTGAGCTTAGGAATGATAGCTAAGAATATAACTAAAATATTATCCTACAAAAGCTTTTTCAATAATGGTTATGATTTTGTAGAATGGACACTACTTTATCACAAAAAGTTTTGATACTAACTTTACACCCATACCTTTTCCTTTTTGAACAATACCAAATCCTGACTGGTTTATCTCCTAAAGAGCCTTTGTTCCAGTTGCTCCAAAACGTGTGACAGCCGTATCGAAGAATATGATAACCCATTTTTGTCTTTTCGAATATGGCTTCTGAAACACAATTTTTCTTGACATAAATTTAATTTCCAGTTTTTAATTAAAGTGTAAAAAGCACTGAGAAGCTAAAACTAAGCTTATGGTTGTAATTTCGAATCTAGATCTGAGCAGTTCCAGCAATAAACTACATTTGACAGACGTTTAACGTTAGGGAATTGTGTAATATTTTTATTGAAAAAAAAAAACATCTTTTTAAATGTTTTACTAATTTTATTTTATTTCGTTATTACACGATAAATTTATAAACATTTTAACTATGATTATGATACCCAGATATATTGATGATTGTACCATCGTACATTTTGATACATACTTTGCAGTTTTGTCTTTTCCTTTTAGAACAATACCATACACTCCTACCGGTTAGTCCTCCATAACTGCTAGAGAAGCTGTGTTGGCCGTGTCGAAGTAAATACCGAGTTTGACTCAGTGGGACCAGTTCATAACCTTAAAATTATACAGAAATATATAAAAATCCATAAAAAATCTTGTAATTTATAAGTTGTGTAATAAAACAATTGTGTTATAACTTACATTATTAAACTTATACTTATCTAACATATTTATGTTTATCTTTAATTAGAAATGATAAAAAAGAGCAATAATTATTATTGATAATAGTTTTTTTTTTATATATCATGATATTTAATTTACAGTTTTTCCACTTTCTTTTATAGCATAATATCAGGATAAGCCTCCATAACCAAAGTAAAAGCTATGTAGTCCAGGTGAGATTAAGTATCGATTTTGGCTCAGTGGAATTTTCACAGCTTTATAATGATATAGACACATAAATCTATGTAAATATTGTAAAAAGTAGTATTACTATATACATAATATATCTATATACACTGTTAAAATTATTTGTGAAATTACAATATTTTTACAAATCAATGGCTAAGCAAAATTACAGACTAACGTATACTAAAGCAAATTATTACTCAGATCGAGTAATTTTCCAAAACGTGTAAAAAAATCACAAAAATTAATTGTAATTTTATAAATCTTATGTATAAACTGTTGTAATTTTACAAAACAGTTTTTCGGTTACCCATCAAGAAAGTTCTTTATTTACAAGCATTGTTTGCGACAATTTCAACATTATTACCACTTGTCTTAACGGTGAAGGAAAACATCGTGAGGAAATCTGCATGTCTGAGAGAACCTAGCAAGTTTTTAAAAGGCATGTGAAGTCCGCCAATCCGCACTTGGCCAGCGTGGTGGACTATGGACTGATCCCCTCGTACTGAAGGGAGGCTCGTGCACAGCAGTGGGACGTTAAAAAGGGCTGAATGCATGCATGCATGCATTGTTTGCGATACTATTTAATAGAATTTTAAACTAAAATCACAAATTAATATTGTAATTCATATTCAATGAATTTAATTGAAGTTTACAAAACTTTATATTATTTTAACAACTTCGATATTTTGTAAAATTACAACAGCTGATTTATTAAATTACAAAACTGTTTTAAAAATATACTTCCAACATAATTTTATAAGATTAACATTATCAACATTAGATTTCAACAAGTAAATATATTTTAATGTAAAATCCTTACTTGTTGAAATCACATAGAGGGGCAGTTAAGAACACATCGCAATACTTTTAAGACATATATTAAGTAACAAAAAAACTATTTATTGTTATAAAATCGATACATGAGAATGATTACCAATTTGAACTACCATTTTTTTACCAAACATTCGTACCCTCGCAGGACATTTCTTGCTAATTCTTTTGGAGCAGTACCACGTCGTATGACCGGATAGATCTCTGCTGTTAGTAGAAAACGTATCAATACCCATTTGAAGAAGATAGCGTCCGCTGGGTAGAGGCTTCAGAACGAAATCTATAAAAAATATGAAACTAGATAAAGATTACCTAAGGTTATCAGATTTTTTGTAATTTGGCTGAAAATACTGAGCGGGATAGCATCATAAACTGTACCTGAGAAGCATAACACTGTAACTCAGCAAAATTAACTATCTACGAGTATATTATTAAATCTGTACTTTATTTTATATTATAAAGCTGAAGAGTTTGTTTGTTTGTTTGTTTGGTTGAACGCGCTAATCTCAGGAACTACTGGTTAGAATTGAAAAATTATTTTTGTGTTTGATAGTCCATTTATCGGGGAAGGTTTTAGGTTGTATATCATCCCGGAAAAATGTACGGTTCCCGTGGAATAGATTTGTTTTTGTCTAGGGACGAACCCGAAGCGAAGCGGGGGTGAGTCGCTATACTTAATAATTTTGCTACAAACAGTGTTATGCCATTATAGAAAAGGCCACATACAATAGTATACTGTAAAAAACACAAACTCGTAAAAAACGGAGTTACAGTGTTATGCTTCTCAGGTGCAGCATTAGCTTAGTTAGTTATAAGCTTAGTTAATATAACAAGGAATATATGTATAAAAATATGTAATTTGATATTTTATGAAAAAGTTAAATAAATGATTTAAAAAGTTATATTTATCACATAAACCTGAAGAGTACAAAAATATATAGCAACAGTTATGTTATAAAACAATAAATTAAAAAGAAACAAAAAAATTAAAGCAACTTTTGTTTAACTTAAAAAATAAGTTTTTATTAATAAAATGTATTGGTATAAATCAACATTTATTTGAATTAAAACTTGCAATAACTTATGATAGAAGTGGAAAGTAACACTAAAGTTTATTTAATAACAGACCAAACTCAAATATTTTACGTATGTATAACTGTATAGCTGTATTTAGAAATATTTAAAAGATTAACTTCACCATACTTCAATTTTACTAATAAGTAATTAAATTTTAGTAACTAAGTAATAAAAAATTTAACGCAGATAACATCGTCCGAACGTATAACCTCCTTATTTTAAAATAGGTTAAATGGTCGATCAGAATAGCCTTAAAGGCTAAAAAACATAAACATGGACGAATTTTCTGTATGAAAGCGAAACTTTCTGTAACTTGACTTAGCTTTTCTGACATGATTTTTTTTTGCAACCAAATAAGTTCAGTCAATGATTGTGTTCACAGAAAGCGGATACAATATCATCACTTAAAGTTAAAATATAAGCTTTGCAATTAGTGTGCGTTCTATATTTGCAGTACCAACGATTCCTGTTACGTTCTCTTCGTCGACAATAGTATACAAAATCGCCATACTTTAAAACCGACTTGCCTTGAAAGAAACCTGTAAAAGATTAATCTATATAAATAAAAATAAATGTTGGTAAGCGCGTAACTCAAGAATGGCTGGACCAATTCGGCTAATTTATTTTTTTGTATGTTCCTTAAGATCCACGGAAGGTTTTAATACTTTAAAAAAAAAAAACTATAACCATGTTACTATATCTAAGCTAGGGACGAAACCGAGCGAAGCAAGGGTGAGTCGCTAGTGTAAAATAAATTTAAGATATAAAAAAGTGATTTCGTGCTATATTTATAGTAGATATTATTCTGCGTTTTGGACAAATAGCTGATATTCTACAATATATGTAGAATAATATGCCTATATAACATTTAATCTCTAGGATTTTTTTAAGCTTAAGCCTAAGCTTCTACTATAGACACACACAGATTTGAGATGTATGAAAAACTACGCTTAGACAGAAGAAGAATTCATTTGCTTTGTAGACTATTGAATTATGATTTTACGAAATATGATTTTTAAAAGTTATCTATTGTATAGAAATTATATATTACCAAGCCACCACTAACAATAAAAACTCCAATAAACTATATAAATAAATTTATATAATATGTAAGTTCATATTTATTAAAAATAATAAAATAAATTATAAAAAGAGAACAGGAGTTGCAACGAATACAATATGAAAATTAAAACGCAGAACTTTTATTAAAATATTCGTATAAAAATAACATATTATTCTGTAGGAAATAATGAAGAATAAGTATATAAATATAAATAAATCTTGAGAATTTTTGTTATAATATATGGTAATATGTAAGCAAAGGAATATAATATATGGCAAGTGATTTTTTACCTCGTAAGGTCGATGTGAAAAGAAATTTGTAGAACCCCTCAGTGTGCAGTCAGTAAGAAAGGATTGCCAAATCTTTGTACTTCCTAAGATTCTAATAAAATCAGATGAATGCGTCATCCGACTTAAATTGTAAGGTTATGTTTTTTAGTTAAACGCTTCCTTTTGTCGAACTTTTTTTTAAAAATAGACACCGTCTAATAATAACCTCTAATAACTTTAATTAAAATATACCTATATTGTTACGAAAGTATTATCATTTTTTCTATATATCCTATAGGGAAAAGAAAATGAAGTTTTTTTTTGTGAAAATTTATTTTTATCGTAAAGTAAAATAAACTCTTAACATCTTTTTAAAAAACATTTTAAACGACTTTCAACAATAAGAAATTAAGTTTCGTTAAATATCTTAAATAATATGTGATAATATATATATATATATATATATATATATATATATATATATATATATATATACACACACAGGGCTTTTTTTGTGGGAGCACGCGGGGGCACGCAGTGCCGGTGCCGACATAAGAAATTTTGAAAATATCGAAAAATGAAAGAATAATCAATTTTTACTTACATATATACATTGTAAAAAAGCTTTACAGCGTGGACAGAAATATTTTCATTTTATTTAATATTTAATTTTTTCACAAAAAAAATATGGACTTACAACTTTCGAGACTTAGCGTGCCCCCAAAAAAGAAATGACAAAAAAAGATCTGTATAGTATATATATATATATATATATATATATATATATATGTGTATATATATACTCGTAAATAACTCGATATCTTCATATATTGCTGAGATGAATTCATAAGGATACCGAATATTCCCTTACAATTTTATTTATTTTTTAACTAAAAAGGCACCGACTTCATAATCACTTTTTACGTAATGACTTCAACTTTAAAGATAACATTTTTCTTGAAAATTATATGGAATCATATTCATTAAAGTCGTTTCACAAATTATTGTCGAAGACACCGCGTAACATCCACAAAAAAACATACACTCGAACAAAATACTTTTCTTGAAGACGAGCAAAAAATAATTTTAAAATGTGTTAAAATTTTATATACAGTCCATCCTGTATACGATATTTGGCAGGTGGATGATTGTGATGATTAGCAATTTCGATGATGCCGAAATCATCGTTCAGGGTCAACTTTGCGTTACAACCCTTGTAGTTATTTGTAGAACAGTACCAATGGGAACAGTTTTTCTTCTTGCACAATTTCTTACAATAGTACGTGTAATCGTCGAGGATTACAATCTGCTTGCCTGAGTACCGTGATTTTGCCAGAGTTAAGACTAAAACAGTTAAAATTCATTAGAATAGGCGTAAATTAACAACATAATTTTTTTTTCATTAATCCTTTCACCAGAGGTTGTCTGTAAGAAATTGCTCATAGCAATAAGACCGCCTTTGCATGCCTTTTGTTATCTTTCTTTCTCTTTGATTTTATGTATTTTCCTTGTGTGTGCAATAAAGTATTTATAAATAAAAATAAAAAAATAAATAATTTTTAGAAGGGGATCGGTCTTACATATTTGAAATGTTCACTTACCTGCTTATTATTAGTCTCATTAATAAATATAATTTTTAGATAAATTAGACCTTTAAGGGAAAAACGGGAACATAAATAAATCTAGTCTTCTAGATATGTTCTGAAATATATGGCTAGTATGATTTTATTCCAATTTTTGAATAGGAAGAAGTACATGTAGTTAAAGAAGCGGATAGTATTAATTTAAAAAAATGTAGAAGAGTCATTTTAATGAAACAAAACCTTTAAAATATTTAAAAAAACTTTATTTTAGAAATACACTTTTATCTTTATATTTAGATAACTTTGCTTATTCTTTCATATATTTCAAAAGTATCCCAACTTTTAAATTTGAAAAAATATCAAACTACGAGTACCTACTACGTACATAACCTATACATATAAATAAAATTAAAGTGTCAGTTTGTAATGGCAAAATAACATCTTTTTACTAAATGCACATGAATGTTTATACGGTACTAACAAAAAAAAAACAATTTTTAAATTTTTATCTGGCTGTCCGTCGGTACGTCCCTCCGTTCGTACGTTTGCCTATTTGTTTCTTTCGGCTAATCTCCGAAACGGCTGGACCGATTTTGACGGAACTTTCACTGGGAGATAGCTGATGTTATAAGTAATCAAAATTAATGAATGAGTAACTTAAGCAACTTTTTTTTTAGAAAAAGAATCAGGGTTCCGCGCAAAAAATTTAAAATCCATGAAATTGTAAACAAAATCAAAATATTATATAGAAAGAACTGAGTAGGCACTGAAAAACGAATAGGTATATATGTTACTGCAAAAGCTCGAACTACGGTAAATATTAAAACTTTCTATAAAAATATTAAATCTAGATAACCTTAGAACGTGGCACCTAATGAAGCCATCAAATATAGAATTGAATCGAATTAGGATTTACCGCAATTCAAGCTATTACAGTCCCTTAAAAAGGGCTGAATACAAGCTATTACAGTAAAATTTTATATCTGGATTTTAAATTTTCGTATATATACCGTTTTTCACAACATAGCGTGGTGGCGCATGGTTATGTTCAGTGTTAACCCGAATCATTTCATGATTACTGTTTCTAATGGTAAACTTCGCTTTACAATGACCAGCCATAGTGCATCTATAAGTACTTGTATTTTTTTGTGCATTTCTAGTGCCAGGATAATACGAGTATCCATCCATCAAAGCCAATAATCTGCCAGAACTCCTCCTCACAAAATGCACTGAAATATTAAATAAAATTAAATAAACTATTACAACTGCTTACAAATACAAATCTTAAAATAAAGTGCGATTAGTAATGACTAATGATCTACCGATATTTAAATGTTAACGTTGCGTTACGTTGAGACTTTAGCAAAGACAAATGACGAAAAAAAATATTGCCTAACTACATGGGGGTAATCCCCCACTATGGCGGGCTGGACTTTCCATATTCGTTAAATTCATTAAATCGCTTGCATTATATTTACTATTGGCTTTAAAATCACATTAATTGTAAATAATTATTGTAAAGATTAACCAAAAAACTAAATATTTTCGAATGGTACAAGTAAAGTGATGGAAATATATATTATTTTTTTAATTATAACAAACTACTGTGTCATGTCTATTTTCATCCTAATAAATTTTTGTGAATAAATACTGTAATGTATAAATAGCTTTGATTTTTGAGACGCGAAAAACCTTATCATCTCCCGTGACCAATATATGTTGTAAGAATTCAAAGGAACAAAAAAGTAACACCAGAAAATAATCCGAAAAAATAGTTTTATTTGAAATCGTCTAAAATATATTTTTTTACGTTAAGTCCGGATGACAATAGGATTTTTTTTTCATCAAGCCCACCTGAGTATAATAGAAGTAGAGCTAAGAGTAATGGGTTTAAGTAAGAGCTAGGAATTTAGACGTAATTGATTAGCTTTGACGATTCTCAAACATTAGAGTTGGTCGAAAGCAATAAAGTTCAATAATTAATTCATATTCTTACATTAATCACTATATGGTCAGGGAGAAAAATGCATTAAAACTTTTTTCAAAGCTTGTACTACTTAACAAAAAATTCAAAAAGTTTAATCAAAAAAACATAATTCCTGGAACACGAGTAGAATTGCTAAATAATCAATGTCGAACGAAAAAAAAAATTATAAAGAAAATGTTATCCATAGTCAAAAACCATACAACAAATAAACAATGAAATATTAAACAAAAAAAAGATATTTTTTTATTTTAAGGATAGCCTCGACTCGACCATATTCAACATCCACCAGCGATGTATTTCTTTGAATATTATATTCAATTCTTTTTCATTCAGTAAGCAGATTGATGAAGGGCGATTTACCTTCGGACCTTCTATCCTATATCATATATGTAATTACAAAATGAATTATTCACTGTTTTTTTGAAAAATTAACAATATGGTCGAAAACTAAGAAATAATGACAACAAAGCTAAAACTTTTGAAAACAATATTAAGACAAGATATGAGTAACGTTCTACATACAATTCGTATGGTCAATAAAAAAAACACAAATAAATGAGAATGGTAATATTTATAACTATTTGCTATATTTATTACATTGTAATAATTATAATAATAACAGCTAAAATTATATAAATAATATTCCATATTCAAATATAAAAGTAATTAAAATTATAAAAATGTTTAAAATTAAAATCAACAAATATTGTAAGGTACTTTGGTGTCAATTTTCAAGATTTTTGTATTCGTTTTGTTATTTTGTGGGCAGGCTGTCTGTAACAATTATATAATACCTTTGAGACATCTAACACGAAACGCATTTCAACATCCATTCGCAACGTCGGGAACCAAAAATTAAAATAAATCCGCAAAACAATCCGATAGGATAGTTTTATTTAAAATGATAATATTATATCTCATCTCTGAATTACGTAGCGAGAATAAAACGTCCTTGCCACATATATTTTAAATTTCCTTTAATGAAATCGAATCTCAATCCCTTTAATGAAATCGAAAGTCATCTTGTATGAGGTAACAAAATATAAGAAAATTAAATTTTTACAAAAATTCCATCGCGAATAATATGTTTTAAGGGATCGTGAGAATGGCTCAAGTTCTTCCTAATGATTCGCAATTCTAATGTACTTGTAAATCTTGCTCTACACTGAGGACCCCTCGTGCATCTCCAATTTATTGTGGTTTTTGTTCTAGCTGCATGGTAAAAAGTGTAGCCATCGATTAAAGCAAGTTGATTTCCAGAATGATTCCTAACCCATTGCACTGAAAATATTTTTTTTTTTTAATAATAAACAGATATAGAAAAAAATAAGTTTAAACTTATAACCAAATATTAACGTTACAACAGCTATATTTTTAAGGTTAATAATAAGAAAATGTCACTAATGTGTTAAGTTATATTATTACATTCAATTAGTAATATTATCTATCTATTATAATATATACATAATATATATTATATATATTATATATATCACGCGACAAATAAATACGAAAAAAGTATAAAAATATATATGAATATTGAATATCTACATACAATTTTTTAATCACATTAAGATTACTTCTAATAAAGTTGGGAAAAATAATGAAAAAATGTCGTAGATAGACAGACTCACACCTTACTTCATACCACAAACTTAAATTTTACAAAATGTATATAATACTATGGAATGATAGCATTTTTCAATCGAACTTTCGTGTATAAATACAATAGGGTAAAAAATCAAGATAATTTCATGTAAATACTCGTACTCTGCAGTCGACCTAAAAATCTGTAACGCTAACGGTTATCCAACGAAAGATTCAGTCTAAATTAATCTATACATTATACATATAATAAAAAACTAACTGAGATTAAATATTTTTTGAAAAATCTTATTGAAAGAGTCATTCTTATCGATACAGAGACCGAATCTATAGATCTTAGAATTTTTTTCTGTCTGTGTATCTGTCTGTGAACGCATCACGAGAAAACAACTGAACAGAATTTGGTATGCTGATAGCTGGTTATCCGGGTCAACATATAGGATACTTTTTACTGCAGGAAAATATCTCATCTCTGAGAAATCTATACTAAACGTTCAAACGTAAAATAAAAATAAAAAGTAACGTAAATATACAATTTTCTCTACGTTATTCACGT
The DNA here is from genome assembly GCA_905404265.1 of Fabriciana adippe. Classification (NCBI taxonomy): domain Eukaryota; kingdom Metazoa; phylum Arthropoda; class Insecta; order Lepidoptera; family Nymphalidae; genus Fabriciana; species Fabriciana adippe. The sequence continues at coordinate 13,570,730 of FR989992.1, read as the reverse complement.
TATAACAATAAAAACCAGAATTTAATAGATTTTTGTTAAGAAAATCAAACATCTAGATATCTACACTACAATTTTAAAGCTATACTTTCGTATAAATACCATTAATCACAATGAATCGTGGCGGTACATGATTATGTTCATAGTTGGAACGTATTATCGTTTGAGAGTCGTTAGCGAGGGTGAATTTGGCTCTACAGCTGCCTCCTTTAGTGCATCTCCAACTACTCGTAGTGATGTTCTTAGTGCCAATGTAATATGTGAACCCGTTGATCAACGCTAGCACTGTACCAGAATCCTTTTTCACCCATTGCACTGAAAATAACCAGTTTTGTTAGAAAATAGTTATATTGTTGAATGATTTTAAGATATTTTCTAATTCCATATGTATGTATTTACTCTATAAAATATTTGACAATTTTACATCCTGTGTAAAAGGTGTGTGTGTGCGGAGATGACGGCTGATGGAAGGAAGGCAGATAAGGATAAGGAGAAAAAGATTTGGCAATCTTACATTATTATATATTAAATCAAATCAAATCAAAATATACTTAATTCAAATAGACTTTTACAAGTACTTTTGAATCGTGAATTTTACATCAAGTTATTTATTTCTAATCAGCTAAAATTATTAACCTGTATTTCAAGTAAGATAAAAATGTAAATAAAAGATTCATTGTATTAAATCTATCCTCTGATAGGCTAGATATCCGGAAGCTTTATGAATTCTGCTTCTTCTATGATATCATATGTGATATGATGTGAAATATATGTGGGTACCATATAAGAACTTAAAAAATGTTGTTTTCAAGCGCTTTTTATTTCTTATCAAAGAACATAATTCACCTACGAGTAATTATGGTTACATTCGTTATACATAATTATCTATACTATAATAAAGCAGTAACTTAGCGAAATCTGTACATGAAATATTTTTTAAAAACAATGACTGTAACGTATTATGTATACGATATAGACCCCAAAACAATAGTTATACATTTTTTTGTCTGTTTGTCTGTTTGTCTGTTTGTCTGTTTGTCTGTTTGTCTGTTTGTCTGTACGCGTTTCACGCAAAAAGTAATGAACCGATTTCAACGAAATTTTGTGAACTGATAACTTATTACTCGGGTCAACATTTAGGATACCTTTTACTTTAGAAAAATCTTTGTTTCCCGCGGGAAATCGCAATAACTGGTTTTATCGAGTCCTCCTTAGGAACCCTCCGCTGGCTAAACCTAAAGACATACATCAAAACAATTTACTTAAAAATTGTAGATCTTGAAAAGGCCAACAGAAATATCTACAACAGTATATGTCTATCTCTTAAGGTACACTCGCAATACCTATTCTTATCTATACCTATAACAAAACTAACTTAGTTAAATCGATGTGCGCGTTTCACGCAAAAAGTACTGAACCGATTTCAATTAAATTTTGTATAGTGATAGCTTATCACTCGAGTCAACATTTAGGATACCTTTTACTACAGGCACATTTTTCGTTCCCGCGGGAAAACGCAATGACTGGTTCTATCGAGTCGTCCTTAGAAATTTCTATGGCTAACGGTGGCTGAACCTTAAGAGATACATCAAAACAATGTACTAGAAAATTGTAGGTCTTAAAAAGTTATACAGGGAAGTTCGCAATATTATACGTCTATTACCTAAGGTACATTCGCAATTACTATTTTTATTCACTACTCGCGACTCACAGACTGACTTATCAACGTTTAGCTCAGTTCAGCAGTAAAACGTAACTAGGGACGAACCCGAGCGAAGCGAGGGTGAGTCGTACATAATATAATATGTATTAAGTAGATGTTTAAATAAACATTTCACTTCTAAGGCTGGTATAATGATTTTAAAGTTAGAAATCTAATTAGCAACCCTCGCTTTACTTTGGTGCGTCGCTAGGTGCTTATTGTATTTATAATAATCTATACTAATATTATAAAGAGGAAAGATTTTTTTGTTTGTTTGTTTGTACCGAATAAGCTCCGAAATTACTGGACCGATTTAGATGAAATTTGGTAAGAATACAGTTTGAGACTCTGGAAAGGAGATAGGATAGTTTTTATTCCAGAAATCAACCCTTAAGGGGGTGAAAATGGGGATGCAGGTTTGTATGGGGAATCAACCTAGAGACGAACCCGAGCGAAGCGAGGGTGAGTCGCTAGTTAAAATATATATGTAAATTAAAGTAAACAAAAAAAATGTCATGAGTTATATGCCTATTGCAATTTAAAAAAAATATTAAAAAAGACAACTATAACGCCATTTTCAAATTATCTGACAAAGAAACATTATGTTTGTAAAAATATATAAGCATCATTCTACACAAAAAAAAAACCTTTCTTTTTTGTTTGAAAATATTGTAATATATTGAAAAAAATTGTGCAAACTGGATCCTTACTCCTAGTCAGTTCCGTATTTAAAAATATTAGTGTTCGCCCAGTAATCAAAATTTAACCATCATTATTGAAATTTTAGGGATATATGTAGATATATATAATAAATTCTATTGATATATATTTCTAAAGCTCATCAAGCTACTAAATAAAAAAAAACGATCGACAAACAAAGGAGAAAAAACCGGCTAAGTGCGAGTCGTACTCGCGCGCGAAGGGTTCCATACCATTATCTATAAAAACATGCAACAAAAATACATCAAAAATACATCATCTATGAAAATTTCAACTGTCTAACTATCACGGTTCATGATAAACAGCCTGGTGATAGACGGACAGACAGACAGACAGACGGACGGACAGCGAAATCTTAGTAATAGGGTCCCGTTTTACCATTTGGGTACGGAACCCTAAAAAGTACTGAATTGTTTTGTCTTTGCCTATTTATATTATACATATACATAAATATTATATTCATAAATACGAAGCTGGCTAGTATTTAACTTACTTCTACAATACTGAGATATGTAAATGCTGCGATAACTTATAAATTACTAAGCACTAACGAATAATCAAAAGAATCAAAACTAAATTGTTGATATATAAAAATATTAACTAAATCATAACTTATCGTGGATACTATTACTACTAATTGGTTCTACACCACAAAACTTGGCCAAGACTTAAATTTTAATACAAATTCCATTACGAATTATATGCTGTGAAGATATATGGTTGTGACAGAAGTTTGTCCTTACGATGTGTAACTCTAAAGTGCTTGTAAACTTGGCTTTACAAGAAGGATACCTTGTGCATCTCCAATTAATTGTACTTTTATTCTTAACACTGAAATTATACGTATATCCGTCAATCAGAGCCAACTCATTTCCAGCCCGATTTTTCACCCATTGCACTGAAAACAGAATATTTTTATTATTCACATATTTTATATACTGCTGCTTTTCCTCTTAGACAACTTTATTTATAAAATCTTATATATTTATCCACTCAGTTATTGTGGCTTTCCTCAAATTATACGAAACTCATAGCAGTAATACTAAGTAACTAAAACATGATAAATATTTATAAATCAATATAAATATTTGTGAAACTATATATTCTTGATAATTAAGCTTTCTACGTCAGATGCAAGGTAATAAAACATTACGCTCATTATTAAATATATATTAATTCAAACTAATAAATATTTCTTAAAATTATATTTATAATAACTTTACATAAACAAATGGCTCGTAGAATATTTTGATTTGATTGTCAATTAAGGCAGTTCTATCGTTTTGCAATGTAAAAAAAGAAATGACTAAATATTTTTTGCCCTTTACCAAATAATTTTTTGATTCACAAAACTAAAATTTATATTATATATTTTTAGTAATATCTATATAAATATATAGATATAACTAAAATGTAAATATAATACTAGAATTAAAGTTAAATATTTCTAAAACTAAAGTTATCTAAAGCTTGTTTTAATATCTTAATCTATGAGATCAACGAAATTAGGTCAAATAGGTTTAAATAAGAGTTTGTTCTTATCTACCACTTTAATTTTTGCATTTGTAAGAAGGAGACAGAGCATGTTTTAATTATTCAGGTCTTTTAAATGTTTATACGTAAAACTATTAAACATTGTATTCAATGCTGAAATGAAAAGTCATTATTCGTTTATTTCAAAAAAAATATCGAACATAAAAAATATCTTTAATATAATACATTTATTGTAATAAATTACAAAGTAATAATATATTTTTAAACAATACATAATAAATAAATAATTATTTAAATTGTTTGATAAAAAGCAGTTAAAAGTGGTAAAACCTCAAATTCCCTACAAACATTTACAATCTGAACAAACGTCCATCCCTTACAAAAAAGCTTGGTGGCGCATGTCCGTGCCATAACTGACATTTCATGATTACCAAGCCCTTGTCCGTGATGAACCGAGCTTTACATGCATTGCCCCTAGAGCATCTCCAAGCGAGGGTTTGTGAGCAAACCTTCGCACAGTAGTACGTGTACCCGTTTACAATCGCTACTTGTTTTCCTCCCATGTTCGTCGCTACAGTTACTAAAAGAAAAACATAATTTCATGAAATCTATCTTAATGGAGATTCAAATTAAAAAAATCCACTTAAAATTCACTTCATTTGAAGTGAACAACATAATTATTTTTTAAAATAACAAAACCAATAATTTTTTATGATCATTTAATTAAATTAAATATATTATTAAATCGTTAATAACATAAATCCTTATACTCTAAACCAGGAGTTTACTCATAATATGTAATTTCATTTAAATTCTTCTTTCCTTTATACAAAATGCCATCAGCAATAAAAAACTTTGGTGGGTGATGATCGTGACACCCTTGTTTTCTGATGACGTAATACATATCTCTCGTAGTAACGAATCTTGCTTTGCACATCTTTCCTCTTGTACATCTCCAGGCGACAGTGGAAGTCCCCACCGCTGCACAGTAGTACGTAAAGCCGTTTAGCACAGCTACTTGCTTACCCGCTAGGTTAGTTGCCACTATAACTGTAAAAAACATATAATATTATATATAAAGCTCATAACAGTTCACCTTAACCTTCAAAATATTCTAAAGAATATAAATAAACTCTTCGTTAATGTTAAAAAACACTAAAACGTGAGACTGTGAAAGTACAATCCTCACAGAATATCGACGTTAAGTAGCAGTACCGGCACTGTTGCGTTTCGATCGATGAGTGAGCACCGGAGGGGTAACCCCTACCACTCCTCCCCCGTCTGTCCCCTTCCTCCTCATTTTCCCCTCCCTTTAAACCCCCTCAAGTGGTCACGCACGAGCGATGCCTCGTGGTATTGCAACGGTTTATGGTGTATTTAATAATTATAATAAATATAGTACATTTCCATATATTGATTTATTAAAAACCATTTTTTTTAGAAAAACAATATTAGAATATTTTGGCGGTAATGAATTGATTAAGATTGTAGATTTTTGTATAGCAAATGAAATATATATGTCGTAGTTAATTTGCAATTTTTGGGAAGATAATTTTAAATAAATAAATATGTTGGGACATTGGCACCATCTAGTTCCATGGTAAGCTACGAGGCTTGTGTTATGGATACCAGATAGTTGATACAATACACATATTAACTTTAAATACATACATATTATAAAAATAAACACCTATGACTGGAGTACAAACATTCTTGCTTATCACACAAATGAACGCCCCCAGCGGGACTCGAACCCGCGACCGTTGGCACAGCAAGTAGGATCACTACAAACTGAGCCAAACGTGTCGTCATTAATCATTAATAAGCTATATTTAGCATATTTAAGCTAGTGTTTGTGATGAATTTCTATTAATTCATGTATGTATTCAGTTTTAAAACTTTTATTATTTTAAGACATTATTGTTTTGCTTCATATTTAGTTCTAAGACACTCTGTCTATATTATTTCTTAATCTGAGGATATAAATAACTAATTAATTGAACTTAAAGAAACACCATTGATTTAAATGCAGAAAAATAACTTTATTATTTATTATACATATGTATTATGCATACAGAAAGTTACTATATTGTATAGAATAAATTTTAAAATTACATACGTATAACGTACATGGGTCGTTCTTCTTTTCTTGCGACAATGAATTGGTGTTTCTCAGTTTTTCGAGTTTTTCAAGTAACAATATTTTGATTTCAGTGTTAGATATTTTTTTGCAAATGTGTTTAATTTTCATTTAGATCATTTAATCTTTATTTTCATGCCCGTAATGTTGTTTGTTTTGTGGAGATTTTCGAGAAAACACTGTGACAGAGTGGTTGTTTTTCGGTAGGACATTGTAGTGGTGTGTGCCTCCCTCCTACCAATAGCACAACAAATACATATAAATATGTTTTTTTTTTGTCGAAGTAAGACTACTTTATTAATTGATAGGATTACATATTTATATGTATTTGTTGTGCTATTGGTAGGAGGGAGGCACACACCACTACAACATCATTATGAATTACTACTCTGTCACGGTATTTAATGAAAAATAAACACATGCAAAAAAACTATTGGCTACAGAAAGTTAGAGATTATTTAGTTTTAAAAGGTATAAAGCGATGAGGATGTAAATTCGAACAAGGTATACATAATAATCTATACTCTAATATGACACAAAATGAGGTGAGGAACAGATCACGGTCGCTAGAAAAGAAGAACGACCCACATACTTAATTCATAAAAACTACATTATTGGAATCGAAAGTCTTAAAATTTTTGGTATTGAAATAATTGCAGACTTTTTTTGACATGTTGTATAATTAATATTTACACTTAATTTAAAAATCGACTACTACTATACCACGTGCAAAGTTTTAACTTTTGCTAATAGGTTTTATATATTACACTAGCAACTCACCCTCGCTCCGCTCGGGTTCGTCCTTAGTTACGTTTTAACGTTTAGCTCAGAGATGAGATATTTTCCCGCAGTAAAAAGTATCCTAATTGACCCAGATAACCAGCTATTATCATACCAAATTTCATCAAAATCTGTCCAGTGATTTTCTCCTTATGCTTTAATAGATAGATAGGCATACAGTCAGACAGACAGACAAAAATTCTAAAAACTATAGATTTGGCTTCTGTATCGATAATAAAGTCTATTTCAACAAGATTTTCCAAAAAATATTTAATGTACTGATTCGGCTTAGTTGCAATTTTATTATATGTATAGATACATATGTTTCTACATAGTTTTATGCATTTATTTAATCTGTGATAAGTTTACCTTACGTACAATAATCACAAAATCTAAGAAAATAATATTTTTACTTTTAGTAAATAATTTTATATTTAATCTATTAATTATTAATTTTTAAGTTCATACTTTGCACACTTGTAGTTTACAAAAATGCATGGCAGACAACGTATAATCTATTAGATTATGCGATTGTAGGTACTATATACATAGATACCTTAAACAAGTTAGCGCTTTTAAATCGTTACCACCAAAATAAGATTAAAAAATGTACGAAAATTTCATATCTAAGCATGTCACGTGGTCAGAATATGTCATTCCCATATAGTATTTTTAGTTTTTTTACCGATATTGCTTGTAGAAATTGAAATTCTATATGGACAAGGCTTAGCGTAGCTGTTTTTTTTCTATTGCCTTACAGATTGAAAAATTTGCCATGCTTACATAACTTTTCTGAATACAAAATCATCAACTTGACAGTAAATTTTAATTTATTAATTGCTACGAATGCATAATAATTAATAGTAAAAAAAAAATATTCTTTGGTGCCAATTTTCAAGTTTTTTGAATTTATTTTGTTTTTTTTTTGTGGGTAGGCTGTCTGTAACAACTATATAATACATTTGAGACATCTTGTTAGATGTCTCAAATGTATTAGTCAGTTATGCCTTAGTCTCTCCCGTAACCATGATTGCTGTAAAGCATTCGAAACATCGGGAACCAAAAATCAAAATAAATCCGCGAAAAAATCCGAAAAGATAGTTTTATTTATAACTTATAAGTAAAAATATAATTATTGCTAACTTAAAGTTTGCAATAAATGCCTTTTCTTATGATATATTTGGGCGGATCGTGATTGTGTTCTAAATTGCATCTGACAATTTTAAGATCATACGTAGTCACCAAACGAGCTTTGCACTGACCACTTCTGCAGCATCTCCATAAAATCGATGATATGTTCTTGGTGTTACTGTAAAACGTGAAACCGTTGATAAGCCCCAGCATCTTGCCTCGTTTATTACGTACCCAACGAACTAAAAGAAATTCTTCACATTAGTTAAAGAACTTTTAGCTTTTTAAATAATAATTTGTACAATTCAGATATTTAATATCTATGCCATACTATGTATTCAGCCCTTTTTAACGTCCCACTGCTGGGCACAGTTCCTTTTTTCAATAAGAGGGGGATCAGGCCATAGTCCACCATGCTGGCCAAGTGCGGGTTAGTGCTATGCCATACTATATAACATTATTTGAATGGAAAAAAATAAAGTATCAATCTTATTTTTTTCTATTCACAGTATTCATATCTTTATTCAATACTTTGCCTATAAAATCTATGTTCAGAAATTACACAATAATAAAAAATTATTACATAATGTACTGTAAGCTATATTGATACAAAAGTATTTATTATTATCCTAGTTACAAATTGTTCATGAAAACTCACAAAATATCAAAAATGTAGTTATCATACAAAAAAAAACAAAAATCAAACCTACTAACCTAATCTAGAATTTGGTCTTTTCCAAAGTAGCAAACATCACTTTTTACTAGATCTATTCATATACGAGTATATTTAAATGACTACTAGGCAATTTAGTAAAGCATTCCAGTGCGACAGATAGTCGATAGTTATCTCTTGCATAAAAACTACACACAAAATCACTTGTCAACATTTATACTGAGAAATATTGACTCATATGCGGGCTATCTATATTGTTATGTTAAAAGGCCTATTACATTACGACCGTGATTTTTGAATTTAATGCCCATCTTTGGCGTTCTTATTCAGAGAAACTGAAACTCTTGGACAATTTTGACTTATTGTATGGAGGAGAATAGCTATTAATATAGTTCGAATGCTCGAACTCAATACCATAGAACTCAGTACATTTTGTGATAGGCCTCTTGATAATAAAATAAATGTAATTTCGGTATTTAAAAGAGAAACTGTTGAGTTTCTCGCCGGTTCTTCTCAGCAGAACTGCTTTCCGAGCTGGTTGTAGCTTCCTCACGGACTGACTACACTGACGCTTAAATTAAATTGACAATTCAAAAGTGCTTGTAATAAGTCTAATTGAATAAAGTTTATTTCATTTTTTTTCATTTTCACTGAATTGTACAGTCAGAAATTATATATTATTACCAATTATTGCTTTATATTTTTATTTCATCGCATTTTTTTAAATTATATTACGAACAATGTTTACGTAATTACAAAAGGATACCAGGAAACTTTCCAAAAGCTTCCATTACTTAATTTAAAATACAACGCGTATTTGCGATAAAAGTTCAATAAAAAGTTTTTATAAAGATATACCTTTCGAATAATGTGCTTGCCACCAGATTGTTTTATGTTAGAGAATAATTCAAATTTATAATTTAATAAATAAAAAAAAAACCGACTGAGTTTCTTTTGCCAGTCTTATCTGGGCTGAACTTTTTCTTACCGAAGTCAAGACATTTGGTAAAAAAAGTATAATTAATTAATTGCTGAATATTATTTTTAAATAAGACAAAAAACTTAAAGTTTAAGTAAGATTCCATTTCGTATTATAAATCTTGGTGGTCCGTGGTTATGCTCAGTGACCCCCCGAATATATTGTAGATAGGGGCTTGTAGCAAATCGGGCCTTACAAGGTTTTCCTCTGGTACAACGCCAAGATATTGATAGACTGCTTTTAGACGAACAGTAGTATGTGAAGCCTTGTATCACTGCCATTGGTTTTCCTAATGTGTTATTCACAAATGTCACTGTAACAACACATAATATATTCGTACACATTTTGATAAAATTTTAACTTTTTGGCATAAACGTAAATGAAAAATGTAAGCAAACGTCATGTCATGACTAAATTAATCAAATGACATCCATGGTCGCTAGCATTTTTGTTATTTCACTTAATTTCAAACCAAATTATCATGCAAAATAGTTATGTGCCACTTGTTCGTAATGAAATTGTGAGACGGTCAAAGTAGTATCTATTATACTATCTGAACTTAATTGTATTTATCTATCATTTCTATTACATCAATTGATGATTGATTGTCATCAATCTATACTAATAATATTATATAATTATATATAATATATAATAATATTATAAAGCTGAAGAGTTTGTTTGTTTGTTTGTTTGGTTGGTTGGTTGAACGCGCTAATCTCAGGAACTACTGATCCGATTTGAAAAATTCTTTTTGCATTAGATAGCCCGGTAACTGAGGAAGACTATAGGCTATATATCATCCCGGAAAAATGTACGGTTCCCGTGGGATAGATTTGTTTTTGTCTAGGGACGAACCCGAAGCGAAGCGAGGGTGAGTCGCTAGTTTTATAAATAAGTAGACTATAGTAAATTATATTTATCTATCACATCTATAACATTTATAGATTTTATATATAAGTAGACATCTAAACTAAATTGTGTTTATCTATCACACCAATCACATATATATTTTGCTTTTATATAAGTAGAAATCTGAAGTAAATTCGATTTATCTATCACATCTATTACATTTATAGATTTAATGTATATGAAACATGACAGACATCTGAACTAGATTTTATGTATATATCATATCTATTGCACATAGAGATTTTACTTACAAGTAAAGATCTACTGAAAGTGTCTAAATCCATGGGTTTAAATAAAAATACCATAAACATGTAATGAATATAGTGCCAATTAAATATAGTTTTTTAAATGACTAGGTAAAATTTTAAATCATCATCTATAAATAATAATGAAACAACACTACGTATATATTTTATATTTTTTTCTAATTCCTATTACATATACATATGTTGGGACATTAACACACAACACCAACTAGTTCCATGGTAAGTTACGAGGCTTGTGTTTTGGATACCAGATAGTTGACACCACCCATATTTATATAACTTAAAAAACATACATATTATAAATATAAAAACCTATGACTGGAGTTCAAACATTCGTGCTCATCACACAAATGAATGTCCCCAGCGAGACTCGAACCCGCGACCGCTGGCACAGCAAGTAGGCTCTCTATAAACTGAGCCAGACCTATTATTATTATTATTTTTTTTTTGTTTTTCTACATATCATCTAACAAGATTTATTTTTAGTAACATTCAGAATTTTTTTTGGTAACGTCATGTCTAATTTTCATCGCAGCCATATTTTCAATACTTAAGTTTAGGATGCCTTTGCAAAAATAGGTGCAACCACTTTCTTCCTGGTTTATTATTCTTAAATGGGTTTTTTATGTTAGTATCTTTTAGGAATTTAGTCACAATGCGTTGAATACCTTCTCTTCTTTTACACGAACGACTCTTCCAATGTTGAAGAATGAAATTTACTAAGCTTTCCTCTTCTTTCTTACTCAGCAATGTTGGTGGACCTGGCTTTCCATCTTTATTTTGATTTCTAAATCTGAAACGTAACGTTGATCGGGGGACGCGGAATGTCCTGGCCGCTAACACCACACTCATGCCTTGGTTTATGGCTTCTACGGCATTTTTCAATTGCTTTTCGTGATATTTCTTTTTCGGTTTAATTATTTTCTTCATTTGTATAATCTTTATTGGTGTTATTTTTTCTAAAAAAATAGTAACTAGGTTGTTAAAACAAAAAAAAACTAACCACGGCTTTCCTATGTGCTAAATATTGAATGCTGCTAATATTTTTAATTAAACAAAAACATGTTTGAGAAATAATTATTATCGTATGAATAAGTAAGTGTAAGGTGTACATTGAGAGTTAAACTATAATATAAAATATTATTACATAAACTGTATTACTGGAAGCCTTCAATGTAAAAATCTTTTAAATTAAAAAAAAGTGTATATTGTATAGTCCTAAAATAAAAGCTGACATCGCTCACTATAGAACAAATGACCCGTCTGCTTTTCGAAGAATGTTTTGTATGAAAAATATACACACATACACAAACATGTCCCGCCAAGCAAGAATGATCGCATTGTTGTGTTCCAGTTTGAAGGATAAGGTAGCCAGCACAATTACAGCCAAGAGGCATATTATCTTAATCCTCACAGTGACAACGCACCTGCGGTTCTGCATTTTTGTTATATAAAACCGAAGTCTACGAGCCCTAGGTGTTATGGGCGACAGGTACCGCTTTCCATCAGGTGGGCTTAGTTTATCACTGAACACCATAAAAAAATATCACAGATAGATTGCCGACTGAAATATGTATATAAGTAATTATTGACAAAAATTAAAATTTGGTTAAAATGTCTTTACTGAAAAAATTACATATATGTATTTACAATTGAGTTTTTGTAATTCACTTTATCTAATATATACTACATTTGATTTGCGATTTCATATGATTTATCATACATTGATAATACTGAATGTATCACGTCTGTTAATTCAAATATTTTATTCTTTTTTCATTTTTCGTTAGAATCACTCAATAAGCAAAAATAAAATTACGAAAATTTATGTGAGAAATATTAATGTACAATTATTACTTAAGATTATTTATCTAAATTCTACAACATGAGCTAAACACCATGTTACTTATATAAAACTTTGTGAACGTACAAACAACAAACAAACAAATAAGCGTAAAATTTCTATATCTATATTAAACTTTATAATACATGCCATTACGTATAACAAACGTTGGTGGCTTGTGGATATGCTCCAAATGTGCAGTGATGAGTTCTCCTTCATAATTCATGATGAATCTCGCTTTACACAAACCCCAACGAGTGCAACGCCATATAGTTGTTTTGGAACATCGGGCGCCACAGTAAAAGCTGTGACCACCATATATTGCTAGCTTTTTACCACTTTTGTTTTGAACGAAGTACACTGGAAAGTAAACAACAGTTTAATGCTTGTAAAATTGACATTAATATGAACAGACAGACGTTTTAAGAATGACCTTGACTGTGCAAGATTGTTAGTGGCCTTGAACGTTGGTTGATTTTAAGTGTATTTGTAATCCAAAGAGGACGTAAAAACATATAGGTCGTATATGTGCGCTTGGTACATAAATCGTTTATACAGCCTTTCAATCGAATGATGCACCAATTTTCCTTATTTCCCCATTTTCACTATCGAAACTATTGCTATCTTAAATATGCTAAGACACAAAATAAGGAGGTTCAGATTTTTCAAAGATCAGTATTTGTTAGAAAAAATAAGTATGTGTTTAAAGCTTTTTACTACCGCAAATTTCGTACAATTAAATTGATATGAAATTCACAAAATCTTAGGTACATTTGACATGCGCGTTGAAGACTCAAGTATCACATATGTTTTTTATTTATTTATTATTATTATTTTTTATGGGACAAAGGGGGCAAACGGGCAAGAGGCTCACCTGTTGGGAAATGATCACCTCCGCCCATGGACATCTGCAACACTACAGGGCTGGCAGATGCGTTGCCGGCCTTTCAGGAAAGGGAGGGAGGGAGAGGAAGGGAAGAGGTAGGGAGGAAGGAGGGAGGAGGGATGGGGAATGGGCCTCCCGGACTCATTATATCGAACATCATTAAATTAACAAATACTATAATAAAGCAATCGTCGATACAATTCCATAAAAAATTGAACGCACGCTGATCTTAACAAAACTTGAAATCTATCTTATAAACCATGTTATAAAAACCACATAATAAATAAATTTCATCGAAACTTAATTATTATAAGAAACAATTGTAAAAATTGTTTTTTAAACTTTATAGTATATGCCATCACGCACAATAAATGAGGGTGGTTTGTGAATATGTTCCAAATGTGCAGTAAGGAGTTCTCCTTCATAATTCATGATGAATCTCGCTCTACACAGACCCCAGCGAGTGCAGCGCCAGATGGTATTTTTGTAGCTTCGAGCTCCACAATAAAATGTATATCCACCAAATATAGCAAGTTTTGAACCACTTTTATTTCGAACGAAGTTAACTGTGGAGGAAAGTAAGAGATAAATTCCTATAATACTTTCTTAGATTTACGCGAATATTTGACATTTTAAATAAAACTATCTTTTCGGATTTTTTCGCGGACTTATTTTGATTTTTGGTTCTCTACGTTTCGAATGCTTTACAGCAATCATGGTCACGGGATAGACTGACCCCGTGGTGGTCTCTCTCGTGACCATAATTTTATTTAAAAAGATAAATTTCTGCAGAATTTTCATAAGAAATATAAAAAAAACAGCTGCTTTTCTTTTTTACCTTTATCGCAGTGACCGAAATAAGTCAGGACAGCATCGTTGGCCGAAGTTAGTTCTGTTATTTGGCGATAGGGAATCTACTCACCGTGAACAGATCGGCAAACATTAACACGACCTTGATTGCCATATGGTTATTTTTATGATATATTTTGTGGAGCAACGAGGTCGGAAGGGATCTAGAAGTGCGGAAAGGCAATTGTGTAAACGAGTTGGTTAATCGGTCGACCTTTTAGCCAAATAATACACAAGTTCCGGTCCGGTCCATCTACACTTTTTAATTTCGATACCTAATTTATACACGCAAAGAAATAGAAGTATAGAAAGTGATAAATTATATATGTTTCTCTAAATAATGCCTATCTCAGTAAGACATATATCTAATGACATCATATATATTTTTAACAATCTTATATATAAGTTAAATATCTCACAATTATAAGTCCAAAATATATTCGAATTTTCAAATTCGTTTAATATTCAAATTCTAAAAAATTATAAAAAAAAGAGAATACTCCTTGTACTGACTTAAACAAATTTAATAGAAATATTTTATCCGAGGCACGGCGCGGCGGTGCAACACCGCCAACTTCCTAACTTCGGGCTACTATTGAGAACATCGTAACAGAAAATCTCAGTAATCAAACTTGACCTGACCCGGGACTCGAACCCTGGACCTCAGCATCTGCAGCCGTACATGCTAGCCACTAGACCACCGAGGCAGTTTTGCTGCATATGAGTATGATACTACGAAGACATTTTTAAAAACACTGTTTTCATTTTATTTATCAAAAAATAATTTAATATACATACATTTAAAGTTTCAAATACATTCCATTAATAATCCTGTAATTAGGCCGGGGGTGGTTATGATTTATATTACAGCGTAATATTTCTTTATTTTTTGATGTGATGAATCTTGATTTGCATCGAGTTCTAGTGCATTTCCATACATACGTCTTCTTCCTTCTACCGTCATAATAGAAGCTATGCCCGTCCAGGAGTGCAGTTTTTTTCCCAAACTTATTGAAAAGATATAATACTGCAAATACGTAATATTTTATATAAAATATTTAAAAAATTATTAAGAGTTTACTAAATTACTATAATATTATATTAAATGTAAATAATTTTAAACAGGTATTGTTATATGGCCAATAATTAATCTTTGTAATATTAGTCTCTACTAGACAATGAAAAGGAAGTTCGTACATACACACACGCACGCGCATACGTACGCACACGAACAGACACATACATGTAAAAAAACAATATATTTATCTCCACTTCCATGTTAAAATGAAATGGAATAATGTAGAAAGCGTTGGAGTTTCGAGGTAGAAAGCGCAAACAATCCCACGGTGCCTGAATATGGCTAAAGTAAGGTGCTGCGCTCTTCTAGCCGATGAGTTCTACATAAGTTTTATGATGACACGTTTGGCTCAGTTTGTAATGACTCTACTTGCTGTGCCAGCGGTCGCAGGATCAAGTCCTGCTGGAGGCATCATTTGTGTGATGACCACGAAAGTTTGTACTCCAGTCATGGGTGCGTATATTTATAATATATAAGTATTTAAAGTTATATATGTGTAGTGTATCAACTATCTGGTATCCATAACACAAGCCTCGTAGCTTGCCATGGAACTAGATGGTGCTGTGTGTTAATGTCTCAAAAAATAAAAAAATAAGGTTAAAGTGTAGGTACTGTGCACGAAGGAGAGGGCGTAGATTGTGGTATCACCGCCCTTTGAGCCATTGAGTTGTAAAGACTTTTGTATAGAAAATACTCTACAACCTTTGCAATGATTTCAAATCTCGATATAATCAAAAATAAAAAGATATCCAGGATTTTTGTGACCTAACAATTAACTTAGGTTACAACTTGTAACCTAAGTTAATTTGTGATGTGGATCTTTCGATTTGGTATATTTTATTATTTATATAGTTATACCTTCATTAATTAACAGTATAATAAATGAGAAACTATAACTTTTATTAAAAGTATATTACTTTGGAAAATCAAAAACATTTATATATATTTCAGCTAAAAATATATTATATAAAACATAAAAAATAAATATGGTTCTCCAAAAATTTAAATATAATTTATGTGAAATTAAAGCCTTTCATAGTTTTCACTGCTTAATATTCCTTTATCGATAATGATTTAACCTAATTATAATTTACTAAGACGCTTCGTCGGCTAATAACTTTTTTATAAAAAAAAAATAAACATATTCAAATAAAAAAAACATATAACCTCTAATATGCAATGCTTCAATCAGTAAAAAAATGGTTTACATGTAAATAAAAGCTCATGTACCTTTTGGCGGTTAAAAACAGTTTTAGATTTTAAAGCCAACGTCATAACATAGAAGTTCATTATCAATGCCACTTTTGAGACAAAAATTAAATATATAAAAAGCCCAAACAAATGCATAGACAAATTTATAGTTTTTTTGTTCCAAGGCTGTCTTTTTATTTTTTAGACTGTACCTACTAATAGAGCTTTTTCGTAAAGTTATATATAAATAAAAACAAATGAAATAGTAAAAGGTAAAATTCATCAACATTTTCATCACACTTTTATGTAACGTAACAGTGGCTTTAAACTAATTAACCAAAAAGTTCTTATAATCGCCTCACGATCTAAAAAACGATTGTACATTCCTTTAAAAATCACAAGATCTAGCGCAAGTCATCAAATGAATTTAAAAAAACAAATTAGAAATAGCTTTTCTTTGCATTTCCTTTTTAGATACTTTTTTGAGGATACCGTTATGAATTTCTATACGTGGGGGGTCGTGATTGTGTTCGAGGGAGGTAATCCTTAGTAATTCCCCATTGTGAGTTGCTTTGAACCTCGCTTTGCAAGGATATCCTTTAGTACATCTCCACATGCTGCAGCTAAACTGTGCTCGGAATTTATCACACGAGTAGTACGTGTAACCTTCAAATACAGCTAGACGTTTCCCATCTTTGTTTTCCACGAATATAACTGTAACAAATCATAAATTTAGTTTGAGTTAGTCACCTGAAACTATTAGTTTACTGTTTTGCTTTAATAACTCTACAATCTCTTTATTATTAGGAATGCATACAATTTAAGTTTAAGGTAAGTAATTATAAAAAAAATTCAAATAAATAAATATTTAAAAATTAATATAATTTTTCGTGTTTTGATATTGACAGTATTTAAAATGTGTTGAATACTTTTGCTAAAATATACCTATATATAAATTAAGACTTATCTTAGATCACGTTAGGTAGAAATATCTTGCAAACCAATTTAAAAACCGTCATTTTTTTATAATTCAATAGCTTTTCCCGAATTGGTGTAATAATTATGTCAATGAAATTCTCACACTAATTCGGAAAAAAGTTTATAATTTAAACGGCAGGATAGATTTTATTCAATAGTGGCAAACAATCATTTCCACAAAACGCTATTGAAATCGGTCCATCTTTTTCTTTGAGCTGTGGTGCTACAAAGAGACAAACAGACGACCAGAAATAGATACTTGGAAACACTGACTCATAAACACACAGACAAACATCGTTTATGTAATTAATTTAGCCTTCGTTTCTTGACTGAACTTACTAAAAATTTTTACTAAAACAAAATCTTTAAAATAATTTAGAGTCCACAAGAATTCATAAAATTTCTTTCAATTATGATTATGGTTATCTATGTATTTAACCAAAACTCCGTCCACGGTAGTAAGGGCGGCTCTACAGCCATGGGTTCGCTGAGAACAGCGCCATCTCGCTTTGTTGTTGACGGCAGACGCTAGGGAAAACTTATGATGCTTCCATACTATAGCAGGCCTCCCGCGAGATGTCGTTGAAAAATACACTGGAAAATATTAAATTCTAATGAATACTTTATTAAAATTGATCACAACATTAATAAAGAGGTATTTACTTACATCCAAAAAATGCTTGAGTGAATTAAATGCTTACACAAATTCCGTCTAACAATATTATTTAATGAAAAACTACTTTATCTATATTCTATTTATTTCTAGAAAAAAAAATGACAATCAATTGTCTAATACAAGCCCTTGAGTAGAGTTCGCTTATTACTATTTTTAAAGTTATAATTATATTAAGAAACACATCTATCTAACTTTTGCCTATGTATTTTAATATAACATATACCTAGGCCTAACCTTTTTGTAAAATTAGTAAGGTTTACTTCGATTGTTATTGGATTCTTTCAAAGTAGCCACAATTTAAAACTAAAATTTTAACCTCTAAGCTACACATACAATAGTATTATATAACAATACAGATATATTCTTAAGTATGAAATGTTTCAATTTTTGAAGTCCGTCCAAGACAAAGTTTTCTACAAACGATATTTCTAACAGAAAGCTAAAAATATAGAGTAATGTCACATGATGCTTAGATGTGTTATTCTCGTGTATTTTTAGCATTCTATTAGCGATATAGAATGTCACCTTGCCTCAGATCGATATAAATACTCAGTTTGAAGATTACATAATATATTTTTTTCATAATTAACTCAGTATATTATCTTTAAATTTAATTTAAATTAAAAGATTGCATTATAACTTAGTTTAATGATTATGAAGTCCAGAAATTTTGACAATGGAATTATCAAGTGTCATAAGAGATGCGCGGCATCCTAAATTTTTCTTTGTGCAGCGCCATCTAGTTTTATTATTTGTATTTGTGTAATCCTTCAGAAATCTGTGAATGCCCACCTGTATAACTGGGTGACCTCGACTGGTCATCCCAAATATTGCTTCAGCCTCTGCAAAAAAAAAAAACAAAAATGATGTATATAAAGCCAAAATAAATACTAGATTCCTATATGACCTAGACCTATAACTAAGGTTTCTTAACTAAGTCGTCTGTATTTATCTAGACGACCACCCTTTTACATCATTTTATAGCACGTTATTTTACGTCATTTTACAACCATATCGCTTGCAATATTTAACAATATCTTATACAATAGAGAAATGAGATATGACGGTATGCTTTTTTATCTCAGTTCCCTACCAGCTTAATTAAGTTAGTAAACACGTAATGAAATAAAAACAATGATAACCTTCATAATTTAATTTAAAAGTATATAATTTTTATTGAAATAAATATTTTTAGGGACATCACACAGTAATATCCCGAGGGTTACAGCCCTTGAACATCAATAGCCATTAAATCAACCCCTTATTATTTTTATCAAAGGCACGTCAAATAGAAAGGGTACTTTTGATAGAAACATAATGGAGGACGAACTTTGTATTTATAAAAATAAAAATACACTTTATTCTGTAGGAAGTTTCATTCATTTCAGTCAATATAATAAATTCTAAATATATATTTTTTAAATTAATTTAACAAGTAGTCGATTCAAGATTTCGCAAATATGTATGTACATAAATCACTTATATATTTTGATATTTAATTTGTAAGCTTACAAAGCCAAGGCACAATCTGAAAATACGAGTAAGTATCTATACTATTTTTCTTTTGAAAACGATAATGTTAGGTGTATTTCCACAGCTGATTGACACCGGTATCGAACCGGCGAAGGCGTCAGTCAATAACTGAGTTTAGTACTCACATTGCATCGCCTACCCCTTCCCGAACTCATGCACACTACTTAATATTACATGACATTAGGTAATAGAATTAAATAAATGCATGTATTTTGCTACCAGCAAGATTGAGAAGCTTACAGTTTGTGGACCGGAAATGATACCGGCAAAATGTTATAGCCATATCGTACTGACGATAGCGAGTGCAAAAATCCGTTAACTATATACATTTTTGTTATTTGCCTGTCATAACTAGTCAAAAACCTTCCAATTTTAAACGGCTGACCTGAACTCCGTAAAACGCTTTTTTAACAAATGTTTATTTTTATTTTTCCATTTGTTTTTCAACATATAAAATTCATAAAGCATATACCTACACATTAATCAATTTTAAATAATAATTTTTCTTAGATGAAAGGCGTCCACTACTGCATAATCCTTTTCCAACGACTTCCAATAAAGCCACATGGATTTTCACACATAATATTATGTATATAAAGTACACAAGAATTTCAATGACTTAAAAAACCAAGTAATTTTTAACTTTAAATTGAAGTAATATAATTAATAATATATATCAAACAATGTACCTATATTAAATAGAAAAAACAATATCATTTTAAACATTTAATACCAAACAAACTTAACAGTACCTAATTGCAAAATTATTCGTGGTTATGCATAGATAGATGTCTAATAATAACATTGTCTACAGTAGAGATAGAGGCTCGACAACCGTAAGATCTTTTGACGCAGCGCCATCTTATTTTATTGTTTATTTCATAATCTCGGATGAACCTGTGACCGTTAAACTCTATGGTGGGATGACCCCGACGTGAAGTTCCGAAAGTGGCTTCTAAGAAAAAGTTTAGAATTAACTACAGGTATTACTAACTTTTGAAAGCTTTTAATCATTACCATAATACCAATAAAACATTAAATTTAATTTAATAATTTTATTTGCAGGTAATTATCTCTTAGGCACATGGACATTATAAAGAAATCTGAAAAAAAAAAGTAACAAAATAATTGAAACAATAAATCTATAGGGAGATAGAGGACAGTTACAGGACAGTTAGTACCGTTTTCTGTTTGTCCTCCTGCAGGAGACTTGATCCTGGTGGGAACAAAGTTTTAATCCTGTATTCCTCCTCATAAATCCATGTAACCATTCTCTTCCAGCTGCTTCATTTTTGGTCCAAGATTGAGGTACTTTTTTATTAATTGTAGTGGAAAATTTAAAGGCTAATTGCCTAATTTGTTTCCCTGTCAGTTCATGATGGAGTTTGGTAGCTTTGATTATGTATTCTTTTAGTGAATCTTCCTCTTTGTCATTAAATACTTTTCTTTTCGTATAATCGGAAGTATATGAAATATCCGAATCGGTCAGATTCGCTTTCTTAGTTCTGACATATCGTTTTAGAGTCATGACATTAATTCCATACCGTTTTGCAGTCCCTTTTAATGAAGCGCTTTCATTGATAACGCATGCAACAGCTTTTTTTAAGCTTTCGCTATTAACAGGGATTCTCTTTTTTTTAATGGTAAACTTTTTTTTGTAATGCCTTGGCTTTTCTGTAAAACAAAAACATAAATAAAAAATCGTATTAAAAAACACTTGTCAAAGTCTTTTTGATTCGTACGGATCCAGTTTCCCCAAGTATATATTTTCAACATATTTCAAAATTTTACTAAGAGAAGCCACAAATAACATTTCTCACACTTTTCAGATCTTTTCGAATACTTTATCACATCATAAAAAACAATGTAAATACTTACCTAATTCAAAAAAGTTAGCAACCTTTTTAAACTACAATGCCAAAATAATAAACAGAAATTAATTAAAAATGACACCAATATATATAACTGGAAATACATTTTGGTCGAAACTCCTATAATATTTTTCTGATAAATACAAGAAAACACATTTAATTAGTAATAATAACATCATTTAATATCTAATTTCTTAAAATATACAATGCAAATCCTGACTGAACCAACAGCTGGACCTAGAGGTCTTAAAATTAGAAGGCATAATACACTTATATCGATGTGAATACTAAGAAATTTTGTAAAAAAACAGAAAAACCAAAGCGCCTGAAATAGTACCTATAGCAAGGTTTAAACAAAAACAATGTTTCCTTACTTTGTTACTTGATTGAAATTGGGACAACTTTTAATAAATTAATTTTTACCTTAGAGACCTTAAAAAAATACACACAGTGAAGAATTAACTCAGTACTTATCTTATAGAAACATATTTCCCGTCAGAATTTTTGTATAATTTCGGTGGGGGATGGCTGTGCTTGGCGTTGAAACTGATTACTGCTAGGTTGTCAGACGTGACGACCGATGCTTTACAACCCCGGTGATACATTGTACAGTACCATCTCCAGTTATAATTTTTGGAACTCATTTGCCGATTGTATGTAAAGTCCTCAACTTTTAAAAATTTTTTACCTCCTGACATTAGGATAATTTCACCTGTAAACATTTTATTCTATGTATAAAATGTTATCAGTAAAAAAAACCTATTAAAATTAGTATGTAATATAGAAATATTATTCGTTATTTTTAACCCCCGACGCAAAAGAAGGGTGTTATAAGTTTACCATGTGTATCTGTGTGTCTGTCTGTGGCATAGTAGTGCCCAGACAGATAAACCGATTTCAATTTACTTTTTTTTTTATTTGAAAGGTGACTTAATCTAGAGTGTTCTTAGCTATAAATCAAGAAAATACGTTCAGCCGTTTGATAGCTGTCAGCTCCTTTCTAGGTGGTAAAAGGATATGAGCAACTTGCTTTTCAACATTTCAACTTAATTATTTACACAGCTACGCGAAAATAATACCGACGTACATTTGTAGCAATTTGTTAAACTTCACCGACTATTAAAACTGGAGGAACACGACCACGTTTACACTATACTTATGCGAGAATATTGAAGGATTAGATGGCGCGGTTATTCTGTTAGACGTCAGTGCGATTGAGAGTGCATATAAACGATTTAACTTATGACTGTTTGCTTAGCGTTAAGGTTACAAAACCGGGTCTCTTTGGTAAGCATACTAAATTTGTACAATGTAAGAGTTCATCGCCGACGCTGCCTTGACGCGCTACGCTATTTGACGCGAAAAACCAACTACAATACACCTACACTATGTTACTCAAAAGAGATTTCTAAAAATTGCACTGGTTTCCAAACGCGAACATTTACCACTAAAGCGCCAATTAAAATATGTTTAAGTTCTATAAATCAATAAAAACAAAACGCTACAAAATAATAAGACCGGTTTTTATTCTAACACTAGCGGCTCACCCTCGCTTCGCTCGGGTTCGTCTCTAGACAAACAAAAAAAAATCTATCCCACGGGAACCGTACATTTTTCCGGGATAAAAAGTAACCTATTTGTTATTCTGATGTATAAACTATATTATTGTAAAGTTTCATTAAATTCGAATCAGTAGTTTTTGTGTACTAAGCTATATAAATTACTATAGTTTTTTAACTATCCCACAGGAACTCTTTAATTTTCCGAGATGAAAAATATCTAAGATTGTTGACCGGGGATATAAGGTACCACCATGCAAAATTTCATTTAAATCGGTCCAACAGTTTCGGAGATTAACCCGTACAAACAGACAAACAGATAAACAGACAAACAGGCAGAAAAACTATGTTCTTTAATATTGTAGAACGTACTTTTGTTCTATCATCAATATTTTCCGCAGCGCATGCGACGAAAGACGTTTTAGGGCACTTTTTTACACCTTGGGTTACGTTACTTAAGTTTTAGTAAGGATCCCTAATTTTTTCTAGCAATAAATATAGCCTGTGTCACTTAGGGTGAATGTAACTTTCCAATGGTGAAAGAATTTTTGAAATCGATACAGTAGTTTTTGACTTTATTCATTACAAACATACACACAAAAATACAAATCTTTCCTCTTTATAATATTAGTATAGATTAAACAGTTTATTGTTCCTTCATTATTAGAAAAACATGATTCTTATACAAATTTATTAATGAAAAAAATAATCACAACAACCAAAAAAACACTTAAATAACGATTATAATTACAAAGGATTTACAAACACAAGGCTCTAGAGATCGTTCGGTAAACTGCAATCGTATCACTGATATGCACTGTACCCACTAGCCTAGCGGTCGTGGTGATCCTGGGCTGCCACCACCACCGCTGCTTTCTGCGCTTGCGCCTGTTTCTCTTGTTCTTTTAACTCCTTTATCGCTTTTATTTCTTTCTTTAATTTCATCCTTCGATTTTGGAACCAAATTTTGATTTGTCGTTCCGTGAGACAGAGAGCATGCGCCATCTCGATACGTTTCCTCCGTCTGACTTGGTGATTCGTGTGGAACTCCTTCTCTAACACTAGCGTTTGATATCTAGTGTATGTTTGTCTCCCCCGTCTTCTAAGGCCATTAGCTCCTGTAAGAAATAGAATAATTTTATACAAGTACTTAGATTGAGCAAGTATTAAAAAGATTACATATGGTAAGGAATTTATATTTAAGTATTCATTCCATCTAAATAAACAAAAAGGAAGTCTCTTAGGGTATGATCTCTAAATGGGAATCGTTGTCCACCATAGCTTACTCGTAGTTTAAATTACGGTACAATAGCCTGTGAGGACAGCTTCATATCGTTCAAGTGTCAATGTTGATAAATGCCATACATTGAATTATTATTACTTGCAAAGTTAGTTTTAGTTGAATTCAAAAACACTCTTGTAATTTGAGTCCAAGTTTAATTAGAAAATTATACGTTGCCTAAACATGTCCAGCGAATTTTGAGAGAAATTTTTGATTATTATGCAGAGACTTTTATGAAAAAGTCAAAAGATTCGAACATAATAAGTGTACAGCGAATCCCTTCTTATTTAAAATGATCGATTTGGTTACCAAGAAATCGATTCGCGAGTCAGTCAAATACGAGGCCAATAGCCGCGAGGCGTGGAAAATCGTTCACGTGCTTCAGGGCTACCAATTATAAAAATGACTACCTTAAAACAAGAACATTTCAGACTCAAAACCGTAGCCCATTTACTCGTAAAAACATAAATCAAAATGTCCAATCTGATTTTTTTAACATAAAAATCGACAGCCCTAACCACATTATTTCATTGCTTATGTTTCGAAGACTTCATTGCATGTCGATTCTTAATGTATAACCTATACACGCATGCTGAGCTCAATTTTATATGGCTTATGGCAATAAGCAAGGCTTTTTTAAAATAATGATTTATAATTTTTATTTAAATGTTACAGAGCAGTTAGAGCACTCACATAATATATGACAGTCCATCGTCTTCAGGAAAATGGCGACAATATTTTAGTTTTTATACATTGTATAATAACATAAAATAATACATAATAATTTAGTCTATTATATAGCCTAAAATATCTTAATAAAAAAAATATATAATTACTTCTTACCTTTAGCGTGCAAGTATCTCGGGCAAAGGTTCTTTATAATTCACCGTACAAGTTTACTTTTAATTATATACATTTTAAATTGCAATATATCATGAATATTAACTTTTTAACACGCTTTTATTAGATTCACTTATATCTATTTATCTATGTAAAGGAATCTTTGAACGTGATTTTCAGCCACTTTAAAATTTCAGATTAACTGAAACTTTGCACATTTAACAAGAACCGATGACAATACAATAATTTATTAAAAAAATATAATTTTAAAATTAAAAAACACGCGTTTCTAGCAGAGCAAACTAAAAGATTAAATATAAATTATAGTTAAAAAAAATAAAAAACACCCTTTAATGAAGAACCAAACTAAAAAATTAAAAATAGTATAAGAATAAAGCGATTAACGAGAATATTAAAAGTTATTGTGAAAAAAGCGTGGGATGCTCAATGTCAGTTGTTATATTCCATTGGTACGATTTCTAAAAGTAGAGTTAGTATAAAAATATTGTACAAAGCACCCCACGCTTTTAATTATATAAATTTTATATTACGCCATATTATGAGTAGTTTTTGAAGTTATACTTCTTTTGGCACGTATGGAAAAAAATATGAGAGTAAAATTTTAAGATGCGCGCGCACACCGACAGCCAAAAAGTGACATGATGAAATTAGCTGAAAGCGACATGATGAAGTTAGCTACATTCTTTTTACAAACAGAGAGTTGTGACATACGGGATGAAATCTTTAGCTATTTTTATTCTGTTACGCTAGAGAAGTATAACTTCTTACGTGCGTACATAAGTACATACACATATTTTATTTTTTATACTAGCATGTATATATTTAAATCTATGCGAGGACTTAAATAATTTAAAATTTAAATTATACAAACTAAATGAAATACACTTATAACAATATCAATGTAGAAGTTATTTTTAGTATAGTCAGGTGGTCTAAGGGTACCAATTTACTGGTATATTAAATGTATATTTAATTTACATAAGTAATTTGATGCTAGAGTAAACGAAGACATATCCACTTTTTTTTTATTATGACTGGTTAAAAACATACAACGAAAAAGAATATACATACATGGTCTGTTACGAAAATATTATAAAAAAAGTTTATAAAAGTTACATATTATGTTTTATATAAAATCGTAAAATTTATTATTTTAAGTTAGGACGACAGAAACACAACTTACAAATCTATTCAATGAAATATTATTTTACAAGTAAAGCTTGATTAAAATCCAATCAGTAGTTTTTGTGTACTGAGCTATATAAGTTACTATAGTTTTTTAACTATCCCAGGGGAACTCTTTAATTTTCCGGGATGAAAAGTATCTAAAATATTGACCGGGGATATAAGGTATCACCATGTAAAATTTTATTTAAATCGGTCCAACAGTTTCGGAGATTAGCCCCTACAAATAGACAAACGGACAAACAGACAGAGAAACAAAAAAATTGAAAACTATCTGGATTTGTTCTATTTCTCTTCTTACATCTCCCTGACTCGGTTTTTAGCATTTTTTTCTATGTACAGATATTCGACCTCTACAGTTTTGTAATACATCAAATGCCGGTGGTCTGAATAAACATTATCAACAACAATGAAATGTTCCTTCTGCTACTTTATAAAGCTTTGGCGGAGGATGGTTGTGCTGAGCTATGAAATCAACTACTTTGAATTTAGACGTCGTAATGATACATGCTTTACATCCTCTGTGATACAGACTACAATACCATCTCCAGTTATTATTCTTGGCCGTTACTTGACGATTGTACGTGAAATCCTTAACTTTTAAAAACTTCTTGCCTTTTGTTGTGTTTATTATCTGACCTATAACGAAATGATGTTGTTATTTTAAATAAAACTATCTTTTCGGATTATTTCGCGGATTTATTTTGATTTTTGGTAGGAAGGGATCCGAAAATCAAAATAAATCCGCGAAATAATCCGAAAAGATAGTTTTATTTAAAATGTCAAATATTCGCGTAAATCTAAGAAAGTATTATGATGCTGTTACTTAAAAATATCTTAGAATGTTTACAACAAAATTTAGGTTTCAAGGAAATATTCTGATGTATGTAATAAAAGTTTAATATTACTAAGGTAAAATATACGGATCCACTCGGTCCCTTCAACCCGACAGTCCTCTCTGAAGATGAGCTGATAATCTGGTCACATAGCAAAAATCTCCCGGACGCCTTTGTCCAGCAAGAGACATTTTTCGGCTTAGATAATATTATTTTATAATAGGCTTATGGGCTTAGAAATTATAGCCTATAAATAGCAGGTATTTGATAACATAAAAACTTTAAGGCAGTAAAAAATATTTTTTATAAGAATAAATCTTTATTTATTAGTCTTGACATTTTTTAATAACAACTAGTTAAGATAAATATAATTACCTTGTGTTTTATAAAGTTTCGGTAAACTATGCGTATGTTCACCTGTTATATCTACGACCCACAAATCATGGGTAGTGACAACGCAGACCTTACATCCATGATGATACTTGGAACAGTACCATCTCAAGCAGTTATTTTTGGATTGCTTTGGTCGGTTATACACGTGATCGCCAATTTTTAATAACTTCGTACCCCTTACAGATTTAATTATTTCACCTGTGAATTTTAAGTATTTTTTGTAAATTTATACCAAAGTATATGTATATTTAACAAAACTAGTGATCGCCGTGTGGTTGAAAATCAACCATAATTCATCAAGTTATATATTTATTGTCTTGCGTATATTACAATATTAATCTATTCCCAATTTGACCACAGATTTTAACAATAAACAAAAGAGTATACTCGTATATGCGTGTGTGTGTCAAATACATGGTAGTGTGTGTAATGTTTTTTTTTTTATTGATTTAATGTATTTTTTCCTCGCCATTCCACTCCTTCTCTATATAAACTATAAGTGTGGGAAATTTCATACTCCTCGTACTCCTCAATCGTCGTCTCATACTCCTCAATTTTAAGATAATGCCTATTATCTTATTTGTATATAAACATAACTATTACGTTTACAGAGAATATTCTTCCAAAATTATTTTCGCTTTGAAAATTAAATTAAACAAATTATATTAGTAAGAGTAAGAGTGTTTACAGTCTTACACTTTACAAGCGCTGGTTTAGCGATGAAGTGCCTGCTTCATACGCCGCCATACTAATGAATTATTTTTCGTACATATATATTCTTTTCTTTTGCGGATACAAAAAAGACAATAATATAATTAAAAGTAAACATTTATTCGTAACTTAACCTAATATAACTTCCACTAGAAGTTTGTACAAGTTTTGGAGGAGGATGATCGTGAATCCCCGTCATAGCTAAAAGTTCTGAAGCATGGCTAATATGAACTTTCGTCTTGCATCCTCTGTGGTACTTAGTGCAGTGCCAAATGGTACCAGATTTAGAATTGCGTTGATATCTGAATATGTACTCGTTGAAATAGACAGCCTTTTTATTGCCTAGAGTGATGATCTGAACTGCTGAAACATAGCATGTATTAGATATACTATGTATGTATGTGTAATGATATAATAAGTATGTAGAATGATCTTACAGTGAGAAACAATGTATGAGTAAAAAAGGCTTAGCCAATTACTTCTTGATTTATTTCTTGAGTTTCTAAAATGCATCAACATATAATAATGAAAGAAAGAAATTTTAGTATGTTTGAAATATTAATAACAATTTTTTTTAATTAAATAGGCAGTGGTAGCCCAGTGGTAACGCGCTCGCTTGGGAAACCGAGTGAAGCGGGTTCAAATCCCGGGTCTCGCATTTCTGATATTTTCATGTGCGAATCATTTCTAACATGATTATTTACCTTACGGTGAAAGAAAACATCGTGAGGAAACCTGCATATCTGAGAGAACCTAGCAAGTTTTCGAAAGACATGTGAAGTCCGCCAATCCGCACTTGGTCAGCGTGATGGACTATGGCCTGATCCCCCTCGTGCTGAAGGGAGGCCCGTGCCCAGCAGTGGGACGTTAGAAAGGGCTGAATACATACACACAATTCTCAAATGTGGAAGAAAAACAAGTGGTCAATATTAAACAGAATTTTAATAAAACAACGCACGTTACATTGCTGTATTTATAAATATTAGTCATTTTTTATCTACTTAAAAAAATTAAAACATTCAGAATAAGAATGACAATAGTGCGACGTAGAATCACGTTTTGTGATTATTATAATTTATAAGATAATAAATGAATTCTATGATCGATAGGAGTGGTGATATCAAGTGGTTCTAAAACCAATTTCATGGGGTTTAGACATGATGTCATTTTTAATCTACGAGTATAATCAATGAAGAATGACATAGTACGATTATATAACATAATGATTTAATATAATTATTACAATGAAATTTTCAAAATTTCAATTTTCCGACAATTATTGTAGAATAAGATCTTATCTAAGCCCCTTTTTTGTAAATAAAATTAATTTTAACTCACGACTTCCTTATTAGGCAAGGCTTTATATTTCACACTTGTTGTTTTACTTGAAAGCTTTAAATTAGTAAAAAAAATGAAAAAAAAGCTTTTTCGTTAATTATATTAGAGT
Organism: Fabriciana adippe; assembly: GCA_905404265.1. Classification (NCBI taxonomy): domain Eukaryota; kingdom Metazoa; phylum Arthropoda; class Insecta; order Lepidoptera; family Nymphalidae; genus Fabriciana; species Fabriciana adippe. The sequence goes on along the minus strand of FR989992.1, from coordinate 13,540,757 downwards.
CATCCTAAATATATAACACATAATACTATAAACATGATTTAAAACAAAGTAATACTTTTTCAAACATATAAAATTTTAAATTACCAACATTTTTGAATTTTTTGGTCATTTTCCGAAAACCGTAACACCGATTCGAACATTAATAAGAGCTCCTTTGGTAACATTATTAAATATGTTATGCTTAAATATTATAAAAATATGAACAAAACTCTTCTGGAATGTTTAAGACTTACGTTAAAAAATTACGTTATACTGTATAAAAATATATTAGTTTCATAAAGTTCTAAGTAGCTACAGTACTAAAGATCGTAATTTTGATATTTCAGTCCAATATTCACTTGTCATATTCCGCGTATGACGTTAATATAGATAAAATGCTAAATCATCTAAGAGACCTCAGACTACAAAATTGGGAACAATGCGGAAATCAAGTAACTCTGTTTCTAAATTATTCTTATTTTATGTGCGTTTCATACCTCCACCATTATATAAAAATTATATACATAATACAATATTTAAATTATATAAATAAAAAACAATATAAATCGTGCCATTACTTACAACAAATCAGTTAGATATTTAATTTAGTTGTGATTTTGCTTAACTTTGTTGCTAAAATTGGACTCAACGAAAGTTGATATAGTTCAGTTATATAGTTTTGTTCAAAAGCTCATACATACATTATTATGATAAATGTTTATAAATAAAAATTAATAATTTGAACACGAAATCCATAGAGTATACGAGCAAAACAATTATTAATTTTACAATGGATTTGTATTAACGATAGAGCAATGTATAAATGATTGGTCCAGCTTTAAGCTCTTTCCATTGTCGTACTGGCTCCTTTATTCAATAGAATACTTTTGTCTGACATAGAGTCAATTTATAATTTTCCTAATATCTCACTAAAATACCAATAAACTCTCATACCAATTGATAAAAACTTTTTAAGTTTCCAATAATATAGAAATTATGCTATCAACAGTACCAATATTTAAACTATAAAACATTAAGTATGAGAATGGAGGCCGGTAGTGGACACGACGACACCATCTATGGTCACTGCTGACGCTTTGCATTTCAACTTGTGTTTTTTAGCGCACGTCCATCTAATCCTATTCCCGAGGAGAGACCTAGAATGCCTGAAAAACTTGTGGCCTCCGATGTAAATGTTTGTTGATTCTCTACAAAATCGGGCACTAAGTATTGCTTGTACTATATCTGAAAAAAAAAAAACAAAATCTTAGAAAAGTTTCAATGTAAAGAGTACCTAATATAAAATATATAACTTTAAATAAGATGTGTTTTATAAGTATTGGTATTTAAACTTTATGCTAATTAAGGGAAACAAGAAAACACCATGTTTTTTATTATATATTTTTCAGAATAATGGTACAATACGAGTCAATTTTTATTTCAGATAAAAGAACATAGATATTTATAGACATTATTATAGATACATACATATTTATATGGAGCATTGTGATGCAATCCTACCTGGAGGGTATAGGAGCGAAGGTTTTGAAACCGATGAAGAGAAGGATTGGAATGATTCAGGATGTTGAAGAGGAACTTAAGGACGTCCACGTCTTATCTTACGGTGAAGGCGGTTTGAGATCCATTTTAGACCAAAAAATTGACATTTAGTAATATTTATTCAAAACAAAAATAACTAATTCCAAGCTTTTGGAAACGCTTTAGTTTATTGAATTGCTTCATCGTCATATCCAAACAAAAATAGAACACATTATTATATACGAAGGGCAAGGGATTAAGTGAGTAAAACTTTGCTTGTTAAAGGGAGTAGAGAGTCTGATACGTTGCTGTCATCGTTGACGTCATTTGTTTCTTCATTTTATTTTAATTATAAATTTTTCAAAACCTCTTATTATTATCGACAAAATCAAAAAATTGAATAAGAATAAAATTAATATTACCTACATTTTTACTATTATATTCATTTATTTTATATTAGAAAAAAATCTATCGAAGTAATTTTCCAAGAATACCTAATAATTTTAACCAAAACACAACAGTAACTATAAAAATAAAAGTAATAAGTATGCAAATACATTTGAAAAAACGAAAATAAATTTGTGACTTTTTGTGAAATATACCTACTGTCTAGGAAAAATTCTTATATAGCTGAAGCTGAAGATGTAGTTATCCTTTTAAAATTAATATTCACGCATTTAACTAATTTAATTAATATTTTAATAATAATTTAATTAATATTTTAATAATTTTAATTAATATTTTCATTTGCAAATAGTAATTCTTAATTAATTTTAATTTTTTAAATTACACATAGAATAATAATGTGGCTTAAATAATTAATAATTTATTTTTTCTTTATAGTCATAAATATAATAATGGCAACACTAAATATAGATTATTAATCAATAAATTTTCTAAAAAATTGTAATAATTATAATAATAAAGCTAAAATAATATAAAATTATATAAATATAAAAGTAATTAAAATTATAAAAATGTTTTAAAATTAAAATTAACAAATATTGTAAGGTACTTTGGTGCCAATTTTCAAGTTTTTTGAATTCATTTTGTTATTTGTGGGTAGGCTGTCTGTAACAACTATATAATACCTTTGAGACATCTAGCACCTTAGTCTCTCCCGTGACCATGATTGCTGTAAAGCAATCGAAACGTCGGGAACCAAAAATCAAAATAAATCCGCGAAAAAATCCGAAAAGATAGTTTTATTTAAATTTAAATTTTATTTCTACTATATAACAAATGGACTAGACGTCCGTATGCTGTCTATTTGTTCCGGCTAAACTCCGATACGGCTGGACATATTTTGACGGGACTTTCAATGGCAGGTAGCTGATGTTACAAGAAGTAAATTAGGCTATTTTTATTTTAGAAAAAGAATTAGGGTTCCGTTAAAAAATAGTAAAACCCACCTAGACGCACCCGAGCGAAGCGAGAGTAAGTCGCTTGTTATAAATAACATTATAATAAATAGATTTAGCCTATTAAATGAATAGATTTAGCCTATTAAAACGAATTTTCCAGTAGGCGTAACATGGTACTGTGGTGGCTCGTGGGTATGATTTTCTTGTAAAAATCTTAGTTTTCCTTGACTATTAGTGCGGGCCTTGGCTTGACAGCTTCTGCTTTTCTTCCTGGTACAATACCAGAACATAGGGCTGTACTCGGAGAAAGTGAATCCGTTGATCATAAGCAAACCTTTTTTAGACCGACCCGGTACCATGATCACTAAAAAGCATGATATTTCTTAGTTATGATGATATTAATAAATAAATCATAAATCAATAACTCTCTATGAAATCTTTATGTTCTTCTTATTTACGACAATATGACATATAAAAACTAATTTTGACTGGAAAGACTGACCGACAGTTACAAAAAGCAATTTAAATAAAAACTTGTAAAATAGTACTTAAGGCATTCTATATTTTCTATTTTATAAAGTTATACCTGCCATGGAATTCTTGTCTAGATGACAACTGGAAAAATTTCCTTCTTCTATAACTGCTTTGAGTTTTTACCGTTAATAAAAATGTAATATATACTCATTTTATCACAATAAAATGCAATACGCGCTATACATAAGTTTTCTACTATTAAGTGGTTTACGATAACAGCTAAATTAGATGTGTTTAGCAAAATGTTAATATAGGCCCGGCAAACTGATATGGGTCATATAAAGTATTTTATACAAAAAAAACAATGAGTATATTCACACTATCAGTAACAGTTAATTTCCGCTCGATTCACACTTAAGCAACGTTTCTTGTACAAAAATAATTTATTGTTGATTTTTTAAAAAACCGTTCGACCGATTTCCATAAAATTTAAATGGAACCACCTGGAAAGTGTATCCTTCGAAATAAAAAAAATCCAAATCGGTTCAGAAGTCTTCAAGTAATCGGTGAACATACATAAAAAAAGATTCCGATGAATTGAGAACCTCCTCCTTTTTGGAAGTCGGTTAAAATACTTTACTGGACCGAGAACGACCTGTGATTGGCACTATCGTGTGGATCGGCCCTTAGAGGTACCTACCTTGAGTGAAAGCCAAATCTAACAGTGGACCAAAAATTGCTTATAGTCGTTATGATTAAGTATCATCTCCAAGTGGCTATAATATCAACGTGATAATATTTTTAGCTGTTATTATTTCGGATAAACTATGGAGTTAACAAAGTCAATGGCTTAAATGACATGTATTCGAAATCGATAGCTAATCTATATATTAATACGTGAAGCGAAAACTTTGTACCCCTTTTTACGATATTGCGGGCGGCGAAGTATGAAATTTCCCACACTTATAGTTTATATAGAGAAGGAGTGCAGAATGCAAATATTTTTTTAAAACTATGCATAAAAAATACGTTAAATCAATAAAAAGAACATTACACATACTACCATGTATTTGATTTGACACACACATGCATATATACCTACTCTTTTGTTTATAGTTAAAGTCTGTGGTCAAATTGAGAATAGATTAATATTGTAATATACGCATGACAATAAATATATTATAACTTAATGAATTATAGTTGATTTTTAACCACGCGGCGATTTCTAGTAATTTTAATAGTACAGTAGAAACATACGTATATTACAATTAGTAAAACTCTGTTAGTTTTGGTTATGAAATAACAATAATCAGTATAATTTAAAATATAAACATATTTATTTATTTAAATATTGTAAAAAATATATTTTATATATTACATAATTTAGCATTGGTGTTAAGCAAACATAATTTATAAAAGCCGTCTTCTCAGCTCTCGTTTGCTAATATGTCTCCAGGTCATATTTATAAACATTTAAATTTCACCTGGACAAAGCAAAATAACTTTGTATCGCATTCTTAATTTATAAAATACTAGCGACTCACCCTCGCTTCGCTCGGATTCGTCGCTAGGTTGCTTCCCCATACAAACTTTCATCCCCATTTTCACTCCCTTAAAGAATGATTTCCGGGATAAAAACTCCTATGTCCTTCCCAGGGTCTAAAACTATCTTCTTACCAAATTTCATCTTAATCGGTTCAGTAGTTTCGGAGCCTATTCGGTACAAATAAATTTGGGACTTAAAAGCTTTGTATAAGTCTCCTGGTCACAAAGTACGCAGACAAAGACGACTTATAATAAAAAAAGTATCGAAATATCAAAATTTAAACTATATATATAAGCTAGCAAAGTAACAGATTTTAATATATGTATATTGAGTTATACAATTTCTACAACAAAATATTAATTGCACATTGTTACTTACTCGAAATCTACAACTAAAGTAAATCATAACTCATAAGTAATATAAGACTAGTACAAAGAAGACTTTATTTGAGGACAACAAATTTTACTTGTAATGATTTCACTCGAAGGCTTTTGCTTATTTACACTTTTGTAAGCTAACGCTTAATTTTTATAACTAGCTTTTTATTTTATACTAGCAGTACCCGCGGCTACGCCCGCATTCAAATTCCCGATCACTACCAATCTTCACAGGATCACTCACTGAACCGAACATACAAACACATCGATTTTATATATATACTTAGATTTCACTTTTACCTTATTTTATACTTTAATTTTTTTAATTTTAATTGATGCGCATGTGCCTTTTTCCTACTACAAAGAAATTGAGCATTTATTTGTTTTTTTTTTTATTTTATAATAGCGAATGATCGTGCTGATTGAAAACTTTGACAATATGATCATTTAGAGTCCAAACTCTGCTTTTGCATCCAATATTCCGCTTAGTACATCTCCATGATATCCTTTGTCCGCTACAGTTCTGTTTATTGTAGCGCTCTCCATTGATAATAAGTACGCGTCCACCGACCTTTGTTACCTCGAAATGCGCTGAAAATAATTCAACTTTTATTATAATGAAAAATAAACTAAAGTTTTAGATTTAGAATAAACATCATCAATAATAAATAAAATAAATAAATACCTGAAATGTGACGCCTGTCTCTTCTTTGGTTCATATAGCATATTAATATTAATTCATCTACACGTATTTATAATAAAATTCTAACTGAATTAAATCTGTATATTAATATTTTTTTGGAAAATCTTTATCAATATAATACAAATACTTACATAATATATAGGTGAAAAGTTTATTTGTTTATACGTGCAAATCTCTGAATTTATGGGCCCGTTTGAAAATTCTTTTGGATTTTATAGATTATCTATATAATTTTGAAAAAAGAACCTCAACATCGATCAAACTTAATAAATTATAGTTGATTTTCCACCATGCGGCGATCATTTTTCCATAAATAGGCAAAGACAAAACAGTTCAGTACATTATTTTCCTCTATTTGTCAATCGATTTTCTGTTTTCTTTTTTGTTTAGTAGCTATTAAAGAGCTTTAATGTAATTAACAATAATTTTTAAAAGCAGTTTTTTTTATATAATGATTACTGATTATGGTCGAATTTCGACCACTAAGAAATAAAAAGACATAACTGTTTAACACTTATAAAATTTATATTCATTTCTACAATAATAATATTATGACTTTATATATAATATAATGATAGTGCTTTGACGAGGTACTTACTATCTGACAATAAGACATTTCTTAGAGAAATTAACCAAAATTTCATTGCACAAATCAAGACAGTTATGTTTTTAAGTTTAGCTTATAAAAATAATTTGCGTTGTGTAAATCTAAAGAATTTAATATGAGCGTTCGATGTTTACTCCATAGAATACCAGTTATAATATATGTATCTATAGACTAACGAAAGGCTTCAGTTCCAAAATGGTAAATTAAAGATCAATAAAAAATGGTAAAAGGTACCTTTTCTAATAATTCATATAATACATTATTTATAATCATCACGAAATTCCTGAAATTGTATTTTAATGAAATATTTTCAAATTTTAAAAGATATTTAAAATAAAATTTTAATTTAAATAAACAACTCAACTGCTTCTCGATTACATTCAATTCTTTAAATCAGGTGCTAAATAACATTGTATACTGTGTATTCATCAATGCATATGATCATCTCTTATCTTAATTATTTCATCATCGAATGTCCAAACTGTACTTTTACAGCCCAAATTGCGTTTGATGCATCTCCAAGACACTTTGCCACCATTACAACTTTGCTTGTTAAAACGTTCACCGTTCACAACCAACACTCGGCTTCCACCTTTTGTAAAATCGAAATAAACTGAAAAGTAAGTTAATTTTATATGATATTATTATTTAAATTTCTGAATAAAAAACACTTTATACCACAGAATTATATATAAATTAACGTTTTGTTCGTGCAATATAAAAAATACTATACAGAATATACACTTTATTATTATTATTTATTTTAAGAATAGGTAAAGCAATAAAAAACATTAAAATGCAAAAGCTGCAGTACATTTTTTAATTATAGGATATATATAATTTATTCAAAGTGTTCAACCGACCACTCTGTTTCAGGTTTACTTCATTTTACGTAACACAGTTAGACTCATTACGTAACCAAAAGCCAGTTGTAATAGATTAATTTAAATTAAAGTTACGTACATACATCTTATTAATTTTCGACTTATAAACCATTTAATATTTCAAATAATTGTATTAAACGTAAAATAAACAAACCATCGTACAAACATTTAATCATACATACACATTACATACATTATTTTTGACGACACGTTTGGCTCAGTTTGTAGTTACCCTACTTGCTGTGCCAGTGGTCGCGGGTTCGAGTCCCGCTGGGGCCATTCATTTGTGTGATGAGCATGAATGTTTGTACTCCAGTCATGTGTGTTTATATTTATAATATGTATGTATTTAAAGTTATATATGTGTAGTGTATCAGCTATCTGGTATTCAAAACACAAGCCTCGTAGCTTACCATTAGATGGTGTTGTGTATTAATGTCCCAACATATTTTTTAATGATTATGAAACTGGTTAAAGTGTATGATGGTAGTTCCTTCTGTCCAAATTCTACTTCTGCAACCCATATTTTTCTTAGTGCATCGCCAAAGCATCCGACTTCCAACACTGTTCTGACGGTTGTACCTTTGTCCATTGACTACAAGTACCACTGTACCGAATTTTGAAGTTTCAAATGATACTGAAAATGATTAAAAGCGAATGTTGTTATTTAAACTCATTCATTTAAAAAAAATATAAGCAAAATATAAAGCTATATTTGAATTGCTTTAAAAAAAAAAGGCTTTTGACCAACTGTGTTTGACTGCACTAAAACTTTTTAGCCAACTTCAAAAAAGGAGGCGGTTCTCAATTTGGATGTTTATATTATTTTATGTTTGTTCGGGCATAACTCTGTCATATATAGACGAATTTGATAAAAACATTTTTTGTTCGAAAGGGGTTTTAATCCGAAATCGTCCCATTTAAACTTGAAAAAAACCACCCCTAAATGTAGAAAATAGGGGCTGATACATTTTTTCCCATTTTTTTTTTCGGCTTTATTTTTAATTTGTTTACTTTTAGTAAATCTTTTATTGCGCATTGACAAAATGTAAAAATGTGCTCTTATAATCAGACATTACACACTTTAATTTGGTGCACTGTGCATGTATGTGTAAGTACCCTGAAAATTAAAAATTAGGAGTCCGAAAAAACACCCGAAATACAATAAGTTAATTTATAACATAAACTTTTATTAAACGACAAATGACACTTGTTTAACATATGACTATAGAAAATTCATTTTTATATCATTATTTCTTTAACATACACATTACACATATTATATTGTTGTCAATTAATATAGAACTCACTAATATAAAAATAGGACGTATAAGTTTATTTTAAAATAATAATTAATTCCAACACTCAGACTAAACAAATATATAGACGGAATCCACCAAAATAAATGTCGAATACTGTATACTTACTTTAAGAAAATTTTATATATGTTCTAGATAAGTTAATACACAATTTTTGGGAATAAAATATGAATAATAAAAATAATACTATATTCTTTTGTATCTTTAAACATTATAGTCCGGTCAAAATAGACATAAAAATAGCGATCAAATAACAAAAACTCCCACAGAGCTGAATATTGGTAGAGACCTCGGGCACACCATTAAAAATAAAGTGTCAAAAGGGTTCCTCACAGGTGGTGTGGAAAGGTGTGCATTTCATGTAGAATTTAACACCTTCAACTTTTAGAATCGCGATATCTTAGGAATGGTGATAGTTAGGAAAAAAAGTACTACGACCATTTTTATGGATAATTTTATGATCTACTATCAGAACCCGCGGCTTCGCCCGCGATCAAACCATAAGAAAAAAAATAACTTTTTCGCAATACATAGACTCTCTCAGTCTCTCCCGCGACCATGATTGCTGTAAAGCAATCGAAACGTCGGGAACCAAAAATCAAAATAAATCCGCGAAATAATCCGAAAAGATAGTTTTATTTAAAATATTCAACAACTCAAAGTTCAACACCTTGTTTTACCCACTTAGGTGCTGAATTAAAAAAAAATCTACAATACATGTTTATTTAATTAATAATAAGTTTCAAGTAATTCTGATCATAAACAATTTTTTCCTCATATAAACAGCGTAACCCCCTTTTACCTTGTTAAGGAATGGATCTTGAAAAAAAATGATATTTATATTGTTTTAGTTTTCATTTTAAAGGTAAATACTATTTTCCGTGCATCAATTACAGAGTTTCATACAAACTTTCATCCCCTATTTGATAGCCTTATGGGATGAATTTCAAAAATTGCTAAAATACTTATTTATTTAATTGTATTGAAGAACATTAATACCAAGTTACAAGTAATTCTGATCATAAATAATTGTTTGCCCATATAAACTTTATCAACCTCTTTTACCCTTTGAAGGGATGAATTTCGAAAAAAAAATATACATATATTTCTTATTTTTCATTTTAAACCTAAATACCACTTTCCGTGCATTTCGCGTTAAGAATGACAGAGTTTCATACAATCTTTTATCCTCTATTTTACCCCCTTAGCGGATGCCTACATTGTATAAAGAATATGTCTTCCAAATTTCACGTTTCTACGACCAGCAGTTTAGGCTGTGCGTTGATCTATCAGTTAGTCAGTCAGGACAAAGCATTTTATGTATATAATAGATAATTTTGTGTCTGAACTACATGTTTGATATAAATAACCGTTTTTGTTGACCTTTAACCTTGAATAACTTTTTTAGCACACGTGGGATCGATGGGGACTTTTGACACTTTATTTCTAATGGTGTACCCAAGGTCTCTACCAAAATTCAGCTCTGTGGGAATTTTTGTTATTTGAAATGTCTATTTTGACCGGACTATTAGTTCCCTTCCCCTTGAAAGAGATAGCATAATATTAGCTTATTTCATTTGTTTCTTTATTATAATAAAATCCGTTAGTAATTTTTATTGAGTAACATTTATTTACTTATCACTCAGTATACAAATTGTCATTTGTAGACTATTTTAAAACATTGTAGTTTGACTTTATGTTTAGTTCTATGACACTGTCTATATTAATCATTAATCTGAGTTACAACATTATTACTGTTCTAACATTTATTAACAGCATTGTAGGCAAGGGAAATCGCGGGTTCGAATTCCATGCAAAGCTAAAATTTCTAGTGACCATAATATGGGCATTCCTGGCACAAAACTAGCACCAACAACCAAAATATTTACCTATTAGTACAAAAACGAGACATGAATTTTCATACATTTTAAGCTGCCGAATAGATAAATGATCGTGCCGAGAGGGCCATATGAAAAACAGCCTGGAAATAATCTTGTCCGGTCTGCTTGAGATAAAGCAGTCATAATAAGGACGTTAACTAACATTTATATTTAACTAAAGTATTATTTGTAGGAACATTTTATAATACATAGCAATAGTTTTTCTACTTAGTATCCAGTACCTACTGACATTAACCAATTTGTTCTTCAATTTTTTTTTATTTACGATATAAACTTTAATAAAATTTAAATAAAATTAAATCAAATTAGCAAGGGAAACCTTATTAAAATATTATATAATATGTTAAAATATAGTATATAGATTAACACTTGTGTTAGTACACAATACACATACATACATAGGTACATATGTCTATATTGACATAACAATTCTTTATTACAACTAATTTTATATAAAACCAGAAAATAATTTCAAAACCTATTTCATTATATATATTATTTATTACATTCTTTATATTAGGGATGTACCTATTTCAAATATATTAAAACACAAATAATATTTTTATTGCAAAGCGAATGTCAACATCATGGAAAATTTGACTAAAAAGGCGATATTACCGAATTCAAATTCAATATGAGTACAATATATGTTATTAGTAATACGAATAAGGAGCGTATATCGAAAGCAGATGGACCAACGTACGGTGACAAAAGTAACAGAAGTCAAAAGACCAAAAACGCGAGCGTCTGCGCATTCCTCATTTTACCTAACAGATCAATAAAATTTAAACATGCTCACAACTGATGCAAGCTATACTTATTTTGATTAGACTCAGCATATTACATCACTATGTAACCGGTTCATTTTCGTCATGGTTATGAATATAATTGAAAAATACTATTTCGTCGTCAATCGTAGTGACGGTTGCTTTACAACCATAGTTCCGCTTGCAACATCTCCACAGTTGTCTGCAATTAGCACTGGGCTCCCTCTTGGCAGAATGGTATCTGTGATTGTTAACTTGTAAAATTCGACCTCCTCGAAGCGATGTCATGAATTGAATATCAAAATCTGTGAAAATTGTAAAAACATATAAGTCAGTATTCTTTTTTGAAATATATAAAACTACATAAAGAAAGCTTTAAAAGTAATAGGCATATGTATGAAGAAAAACGTAGCACAAGTTTAATTCTCTTTACAATTTTACAAGAAATTGAATTTCTACTTATCATTTAGAATTAGAAGAAAATTTTCAATTTTAATATACAGGAAGTTAAAGATACATATTAAATATATGCTTAAATATATATAAAAATAATATAGACCCGTTTATTTATTTTTCTACATACCATGTTTTATTTAACTTACATTACAAATATAAATGCTCCAAATTATCATATAATACAATTCAATTAGAAATAAATTTGGTGAAATGTATTTACAGTATGTTACTTATATTAATATATCTCTTAAAATACAACAATAGCAATTATTCTTTATTTTGATATATTAAAATGTTACTAAGTCTTCAAAAAAGAAGAATTTGATGAACATAATTCTGCAATATGTATCTACTTTATTACTTGAGCTGACAGGACAAAAATGGCCTAATCATATATTTTACAGAAATTTAAACAAAAATAATATAAATAAAAATAATGTCCTCCTGATCGATTCCGGCCACGGCGGCCAATCTCATTGAGACTAGCCAACTGCGCAGGAGATATTATAGTGCACAAGTGTGCGCGCAGACACAAGTGCACTCTCTATTCCTGTCACTCTCATTCTCCGGCGCGGTGGGACGACACGAGACACGAGCGGTAAGAGTTAAGGCGCAGGACCGACGGCTTTACATTCTCTCCGAGGCACGGGGGTGAAACACCGCCTACTTCCCAATTCTGGGCTGTGACTGAGGCTTACTATACAGAAAGACTCAATAACAAAACTTGGCCCAACCCAGGACTCGAACCCAGTACCTCTACTCACACTACTAGTGTACATGCTAGCCACTACACCACCGAGGAATAATATTTACATAGTAAATGCATTTATATGTACATTTATAAAATTATTAATTATATTAACAAACTAGCCTTCTCACGCAACGCCGTTATTGGATACAGGATACAGGATGTCTCCGTTTAGTGTGGACTTCACATGTCTTTCGAAAACTTGGTTCTCTCAGACATGCATGTTTCCTCACGATGTTTTCCATGACCGTATTAACAAATGGTAATCATGTTGAAAATGATTCGCACTTGAACATATCTCGCTTCACTTGGTTTTCGAAACTAATAATTACTCACTCACTCAAAAGCTTTTCCATTAAAAAAATAATGTAATAATGAATAATAAGTAAATAAATATGTTGGGACATTAACACACAACACCATCTAAATCCATGGTAAGCTACGAGCCTTGTATTATGGATACCAGATAGTTGATACACTACACATATATAACTTTAAATACATACATATTATAAATATAAATACCCATGACTGGAGTACAAATATACGTGCTTATCACAAAAATGAACGCCCCCAGCGGGACTCGAATTCGCGACCAATGGCACAGCAAGTAGGGTAACTACAAACTGAGCCAAATGTATCGTCATAAATTATAAGATTTAAAAATAAAAAAAAATACTTTGGCATTACTATCTATAGAATATTAAAATAATACGTTATGTTTGTGTAATATACCTAATTTGTATAGGTACCTAATACAAATCCAGATTAGGCCATATTTGAACTGACGTCCTCTACCCTACGACACGTTAGTCATGGTTATGGGCTTCTCGTACTCGAATTATGACATTATCAATAGTTGTGACGAAAGCCGAACAACCATACGTCTTCTTTACACACCTCCATCTTATTCTTGGACCTTCATTTTGATGGACAGTGAATCTGTGCGATCCTATATCTAGACAACGTTTTCCACTGACGGTGTATCCAAAAAAGGCTGGAAACATAATTCAAATTAAAAATATTTCTCATTATGACTGTATAGTGTGTATTAAAATTTTATTATATTATAATATTGTAAATTTAAAATACACACAAGTTGAATCAAATCAAAATATTTTATTACTGAGAAGTATTTAAATGTGAAAAGCTAGAATATAAAAAATTATAGATGTTAAAAGAAACAAAAAAAGGTCTAAAAAGAAGAAGAAAAAGAAGTTATAAAGTCAGTAACATGTAAGTAATAATTAAGAATCCTGTAATAAATACACATGTAAGTATATAGATCGGAAACTTGGCTATAAACTATATAATATTAAATTATTTCTATTCATAACAATTGATTAAAACATGTTTCGGTTATTTTTTGATCAATCGATTCTTATTTATCAAAAACTTTGGAAAACCAAAATACCGACTAGTTAAATTCTAAATATTATATTATAATAACTAGCGACTCAGTATTTTTTTTTTGAGCGAAACCCTAATTCTTTTTCTAAAATAAAAGTAGCCTAAGTTACTCCTTATAATATCAGCTATCTGCCAGTGAAAGTCCCGTTAAAATTGGTCCAGCCATTTAGGAGATTAGCCGGAACAAACAGACAGAAAGACAGACACACAAAAATTTTAAAAATTGTGTTTTTTTTTTATAAATACCGTATATAATTCCATATGCATTTAGTATAAAGCTGTTGTTTTGACATTACAAACAGACACTTCAATTTTATTTATCTGTATAGATAACTTTACCCATGCATATATTGGTTTTCCTTATTAATTTAAGAAATCACTATTTAGTGGTAAGGTATGAAAAAAATATATTTAAATACAACAATCAACAATAGTTCATTCATCCACATATATATTTTTTTAATTATAAGTTGGATGATTAGTATGTATGTATGTTGTAGTACTTTACTATCTATAGAAGCTTTACATCCCCGCACCCAATCTGTGCTTGCAGACCCAAAACACACAGCACCCCTTGTATACTACACTTAATTTCTTAACAACACATGCATTTTAAAAACCAACGTGTACCCTCGCCGTTTTCATTATGACAACTTCTGAAATTGTAATAAAAAATATTTAGTTTTAATATATGCAATCATTGTATTAAGCACAAGTTTTATTATTATATAATAATTATAGAAATTTTAAAAATAATATTGTCTTTGTTTCATTGTTTGTTCGGCTTTTTTTTTGTTTCAGCTTGTTCAGTTGAGTAGAAATATATTGTTATACATAGGCACACACAGGTTATATTTCTTACATATATAACAATCTTGTGCACTACTATATTATTTCCACTGCACAAGGCTAATCTCAGTGAGAATCGCCGCCGTTGTCAGGAAAATAAAACAAGATTGGTTTTGTAAATAACATGAACATTTTTTATCAATATTTGACTAGGTTTTTATCTAACATTTAACTCTGTGCAATATAAATACTTATTGGCAATATATAAATATTAAAACAGACAGATACTTTAGGCAGCATCTTAGTGAGCTTTATTATATATAGTCTTAGCTTAAAAAAGCTTTTTTTGAAGTAGAACAAAAATCGTTTATACAAACAGATAGACATTTTACAACTATAACACTAATTAACATATGTTAATGGTTATGTACATTATTATATCTTATAATCGTATTTTCAAAGGTATGAACAGTAGCACGACATTGGTGGTCCTTTTTCACACATACCCAGCTTATCATAGGTCCTTTGCTATCGCTACGTTTATTGAACCGATAGTTATCAATGATCATTAAAGGGTTTCCAAATCGAGTCAGTGAGAAAAACGGTAGGTAATCTGAAAAAAAAATATAATAAATTAAGTACGTATATTCTTTAAATGATTTAAAAATTTTTAAAACGTTTGTCCTATTCTAATATCGATAAATCGATTTCAGTTTTTTGAGTTTACATAAATACCCTATAAAAAACACAGTTTTTTCTAAATATCCGGGATATTTTTCCTTAAAAACCATATCGGTTCAGCCGTTGTTATATAGGCTAACATTTTGCATGTAAATTCGTTGTTTTTGAGAGTAACAAACATCCATACTCACAAACTTTCACATTTATAGTATCAATACCTATAGGCTATTTTTTATCGACGTACCTCGCAACGGCCTCAGGCAAAGTTTGACATTGATTTTCTTAAAGTTCACTCATACACGGCGATTTTGAAACATAAACAAAACATACCTTAACCTTTCTTACCATGTGACAACATTAAAGTTACAACGATACTAGCAAGTGTCATGCAAAGTGTTTTTTGGTTTATATTTTACCGTTTATTCAATGTGACTTATACTTATATATATAAGCACATATTATAATTTTTACTGTATGTATAACAAATAGTGAGAAATTAATCTATTGGTAAACAGATAAAAACTAAGAATTATCACTTTTCATCCGAATTATAGAAATAGCATTATTATTATTCTTCGGACCTTCTTTACATGTAAAAAGTCGCTTATATGTATTCTTCAGTATTGATTAATAAAAGTAAAATTGTGAAGTATTCATAAAACAAGGGTTTAATTAAAATTACTATTTAATGGCGTCATAACATGCCAGTTGAGCATATTATAGCATAATAAAGAAAGTAAGCTATTTTAATGTTATGAAATCAGAGAGTGAAAAGTTAAGTCTAAAGGCTTTTACACACTGCCGCCGGCGGCAATGCTGGCGGCACTATGCGTAGGAGCCTTTAGCCATTACAAAAAAGAACTTTTTTCTTTTAATTAAAGCAATCTATTAATTAAATTATATTCATATATATAGTTCATATATCCACTATTCATTATTGAATTTGAAACCGATATTTTAGCGGCTAGCAAGTACGGCTACAAATCGTAAGGATTCAAGTTCTGGGTCAGCCAAAATACATACTGGGTTTTTTTTGCCATGGAATGCTTATTTATTCGAAGTTAGGAAGTTGGCGATTTCACCGTAAAATTGTAAACACCGCTAGATTACAATCTATCTAGCGAGATTGTAAACGATTCAACAGTTTACAATCTCGCGAGATATATTACAATCTAGCGACACTTACAATTTTACGGTGACATGTACACCCACGTGCCTCAGAGAACATGTGTAGCTGTCAGTTCTGCATCTCTCACAGGTCGTGTCGAGGTCTTATCCAACCAGAATATGAGGACTAAAGCTCTATAGCTCTTGTATCAACACCTATACTTATGTACAATAATCCTGCGCAGATCCTGTCTCAGTGAGATTGCAGAGGACATTATTATTTACTGTTAGGAATGATTGTGTTCATTTTTTATTGTGATTATATGTGTATCGTACGTCACGACAGTGACTCTACAGCCTTGAGATTTTTTATTGCAGACCCAGTAAGTACGTTTACCCATCATACGTTTACAGTTAAACCTGTACCCGTTGTGCAAAAGTAAGGGATTCCCTCTTTTCGTTTGTATGATAGTTGTTTCTGTGGAAAAAGTAGAATATATAAATAAAAATATATTAAAATTCAGTAAAATTTAAAAATAATTAGAATTACATAACGTATTATTTAATGTGGATACAAAAAAGTAGTTTTGTAAACAAAAGTGCTTTATTAGGATTATGCAGATATATAAAACACAATTAATTTTAAAAAATATACAGTGGTAAGTACATTAGTAGGGTTGTGTATAAAAAAATAGCATAAAATGTAATTTTATTGCAATAATATTATTGGTTGAATCAACCTTATATATACCGACCTATAAAACGGAATAAAAAACGCTAAAAATTTCTACTAATAATAATTGACCTTTAAGAATATCATCAATAGATAAATGAAAAGAACTTTATAGTTTCAATGTTAGCCTAGCCTACCCTATTCGCCATAGTAAAAAGAATAAGACTGAATTTTGATTAGCTTAAATACTTAGTTTACATTATATAATTCTATCTCCAAAACAAATTACTTAGTAAAGCAGTTAGTCACTATGCGGTACTGCAGAGATTTCCTGTCATATGTTTATAGTTTGTAAGTGCCCTTATTTCCTCTGACATTATTTAACGGTAATAAAATTGATATCAAATAATATCAGAACGGAAACGCGCCATTAAAAAAATAGAAACACTCCACACTTTTACTATTAAACGATTAATAGATTATTTTGTGAAATAATTGGCCTAATAAGTTAAATTTCCAGATTTTTTTTGTCCGTACCGATTTTTTTTTCCTGTCTAATTCATGACATACAATGTTTAACTTAGAAGTAAATACAGATACATAAATATTTCTTAACGTTGTCTTTAAAATTTAAATAAACTAAATAATTTCATTTCGTTCGTTTTTCTAAGCTTTTAAATTAACATTAGTTAATGGTTATGAACAGTCTTCTCTCGCACTATAATATCATTGATGGTAGTGATGGTGGCTCGGCAACCAGAACTTACTCTCCCGCAAACCCATAAAGCTCTGAGACCGCTACTGCGATTGTTCTTATTAAATCTATACTTTCCAACTTGTATGGCTGGCTTGCCAAATCGGGTCGTCGTAAATCTGTGAACTAAAATTATTTTATTATTAGCAAGATTGAGTTCCATCTTCCAAAGTAACTAGTAAATAACTTAAGTGTATGACTGATTTTTTACGTTTTTTAATTGGACACCACCAAAGTAGTTTACTTTTCATGAAGTAATTAAAATAATTTTCAACATATGTTATATAAGCTATTAAGGCTAATTCTAACCACAATGAATTATATTTTTTGTATTGCAAAACGTTTATTATATATACATATATCATAAATACAAATATTTATACAAAAAACAGTTAATATTTTTCTTGATTAGTGATTATGTTCATTTTTAACATCCACTATTGTTCCATCGACCACTATAACTGATGCCTTGCATCCAGGCTTACTGCTATTCTTGGCGCAAAACCACGTCGCCTTCCTTCCTCTACTTCGATTGTTTCTGTAGTACCGGTAACATCCTATTTGGAGTACCGGTCTTCCATTTACCGTAGATGTAAACGTTGCATCTAAAAATATATGTGATGATTTTGTATACATATAATAAGTAAATATTGAAATATCTATATTAAAATAAAAAGAAAAAGCGTTTTGAATCTATTACCCTCTTGGTACAGTCGGGTTTCAATGAAAAATGAAAAGTAAATGATAGCAAAATATATTTTGTATAGATTTTTTTAAAGTTTTTTAGGTTGAATCCTTTTTGTTATTATAAATTTCTAGGTTTTATAAAGAAAAATATAAAAAATAGCGGAATCCTTATCCTTTATAAGTAAAAGTACTAATTTCCCGAAAAAAGATGATTCTTTTGCGGTATAGGTTGCACTAAGCATTTTTGAATAATTGAAAAAAAAAATATTTAGGAATGAAAAATCTTTTTCTAATGCTCAAAGAGATAAATAATGATACTTTTTATATTTAGTCTAATGAAATGTGAAAATAACAAAAAATAGTGAAAATGTGAAACTCGTGATAATAAAATAACATGACATTACAGAATTGTACATACTGATCTATGAAATCGGAACATGTTCTAAGACAAAAATCAATCTACGTCTCTTTCTAGAAGGTAATATATATATATCTATCGAACTCAATCAGCTATTGTTTAACTAGAATAACAATATCATACAGCAAAAATATACATATATTTATAATATTAGAAGTAATAAAGACATAAGCGCGTATTAAAGTGTTATTTCATAAAATATAAGACTAGCGACTCACCCACGCTTCGATCGGGTTCGTCCCTAGATACATTTTAACGGTTAGTATGGAAATATGGCTATATTTCCTTCTCCTTATATTATAGCCTTCCTCAATAAACGGACTATCTAATGCAAAAATTTTCAAGTCGGATTAGTAGTTCCTGAGATTAACGCGTTTAAACAAACAAACTTTTCTTTAAATGACCTATGTTAAAGTAAACATACTCGTATTTACAACATATTTGCACACGTCACGGAATTGACCACGTTTTTCTTACTAGCACTGTACTAACATCATAATGACACTTAATATTTTAATGATTGTGTTCATTCTTCACATCAATGATTGTATCATCTACTACGATAACGGAAGCCTGACATCGCAATCTGCTGAAATATTTGTAGCAATACCATGTAGCTTTAATACCACGACTTTTCATATTCTTATAATACCGATGGTTTCCCACATGCAATGTATGGGCGCCTCGTGATGTTATTGTAAATATTGCATCTGCAAAACACAAAGCAGGAATATCATACTCGTCTTGGAATTCAAGCTCAGGCAAAGTACAATTTTAAAGTAATTGAATCTAGACTATCCCACATAATAATAATGTCCTCCTGACCGATTTCGGCTACAACGGCCAATCTCACTGAGAGTAGCCAACTGCACAGGAGATATTATACTGCACACACAAGCGCAGAAGCAAATGCATACTTTATTGACGACACGTTTGACTCAGTTTATAGTGATCCTAGTTGCTGTGCCAGCGGTCGCGGGTTTGAGTCCCGCTGGAGGTATTCATTTGTGTGATGAACACGAATTTTTATACTCCAGTTATGGGTGTTTATAATATGTACCTATGTATTTAAAGTTATATATGTGTAGTGTATCAACTATCTGGTATCCATAACACAAGCCTCGTAGCTTACCATGGAACTACTGTTGTTTGCAGAGTTAATGTCCCAACATATGTACTATTTATTATTATACCCTTGACTCATTCATATTGCGGTGGGACGACAATTTGCCACGACCAGTAAGAGATCAGGCGCGTAGCGGACGGCTCTATGTGCTCTCCAAAGCACGGGGATAGATCATCACCAACAACCAAACTCTGGATTGTTATTGAGCATTACTTGACAGAGACACCCAATAACTAAGCTTGGCCCGACCTAAGACTCGAACGCAGTACATCTGGGTCTATAACCTTATACGCAAGCCACTGGATCATTGAGGCATAATCCCATACTTACAATGTACAGCATAAAGACATTTCGATTTGTTACTTGACCGAATTGCAGAACTATCATATGGTACATCCACACGAGACATGTGATGTGATACGAGATCTACGAGAGATGAGATGATATTATTATATTATACTAGCGACTCTTCCTCGCTCTGTCGATTCGGCCTCTGTATCGATAATAATGTCTATTTCAATAAGAATTTCTAAAAAATATGTAATGTACAGATTCAGCGAAGTTACAATTTTATTGTAATATGTATAGACTACATATTTTTTTTATTTAGGATAAAGCCTGATATAGTTAAGCTATTGAGTTCTATCAGGTTTTTCCAGTAGGTATACTACACCCTATCGTAATTCCATCATACTCCTTCCTAATTATTTAGAAACTAGATAATTATTTTATAAAGTCCGTTAAAGAACTGAAGTCGCATTGTCACGAAAAATAATAATTTAATTCTTATCACAGCTTCAAAATTTATTTATTAAACTTTTGTACATAAAGCATTAAACTTCTACATTATAATATCCAAAATAATAACAGTTTTTTTTTTCAATGTAGTAAAAATAATTTTTAAAAGAAAATATTTTTTTTTATAACAAAAAGTATACTTTCCTGTTCTTTTTTACAAGTTTTTAAATGTCTTTCTTTTATTTTTTATCTATATTTATTAGTTGTATTTATAGCAAAGAGAATCCGTGCAGCCAATTGAATCTACTACATATGTCGTACACATTCCAAGTCAAATTACGAACGAAATAAAAATTTGTCTTATAATTTATTTTAAAATGCCTAACCAAACAATAAACTTCAAAATAAAAAAAAATGAAATAAATAAAAAAAATAGAAATATCACATTACTTGCACATAGACACACATTTATATGTAACAAATATATTAGTGGGTATGTTCATTTCTGGAAATTATAATTTCATCTGCCACTGTGAAGACGGAGGCGCGACAGCCCTGCGACCATTTTGTGCAGAGCCACTGCGCACGCGCACCCTTACTTGAACTGCGTCGATTGTATCTATACTCTCCTATTTGAATTACAGGTTTTCCAAATTTAGATATTGTGTATACTGGATCACTTCCTGTAATATACGCATAAAATATAAAATATTACATATTAAAAGGCGTGCTTCAATTCAAAATCACATAAACTATTAAGCTTTATGATGTGTTCTAAAAGATTGAATATGATAAAAAATTTACCAAATATAACAATTAGTTCCTTCAAAAACGACTATCATCTAGAGGCAGAGTTTATTTGTTTGAACGCGCTTATCTCAGGAACTACTAATACGATTTGAAAAATTATTTTTGCATTAGATAGTTCGTTTATTGAGGAAGGCTGTGGCTATATATCATTATGCTACTACTCAAGAGAGCGAAGCAGTAATATAATATATAGTCTATATATTCCATACTAACCGTTAAAACGTACATAGGGACGAACTCCACCAACGGGAGGGTGATTAGCTAGTTTGTAATAATCTAAATATTACAAGTTGTTCTTAAGAATATAATTTTGTATTAACAATTTTAAAAAAATACATCAACATTAATAATTAAAGAAGTAAAAAAAAAATCATGTAACACACTTTTATGTATTATATATTATTTATTTTATTATTTTCTACATTATTAAAAAATTATTTCAATGCGTATGTAAATTTGCCTTCATACTAATGATCTCGTCGTTATAAGTGATTATGGATGAGCGGCAACCCCTAGACCACTTAGAGCATCGCCACTGCACTCTTGGTCCTTTACAAGAACTCTTTCGATTAAATCTATATTCGCCAATCCTGATCAAGGGAAATCCATATTTTGATAGTTCAAATAAAGGTTCTGCAAGAAAATTATATACATATTATTTACGAGTACTGTGCACGTGCAATAAAATAGATCACAATCATCAATTCAACATATTTACTACTGGTACCGGCTATATTTTGGTAGAATATATAGTATCTATGTAGTATTTCAAGACAACCATAAACCAGTTGCCATATCGCCACCACATTGAAAATAAAACAAGTTATTCTTCAGTCAATGATTTGTCATCCATTGAATTTTGTTTTAAAAAAGTCAATTATAACATCAGAGAAAAATAACATAACTAATGAAAAATTTTAATTGAAAATCACAATTTGTTTTATATTTCCTAACTAATACATACATATATTATGATGTCCTTACAATATTATTGCAAGTTTCAAAATTAAACTTAATAAAATTAAACAAAAATATGACGAAACTATTTCAAAAGTAGGTCAGGTAGGCCAAGCAAAATTCGGTGTAACAGCTCGCACGTTTTTATTATTTTATACAGAGTTAGAGTATTTTTATATAATTAATTATTTATACCTCTTTGGAATTCACGGGCTCGAAGGAGCCCGGTCCTGTAGAAGGCTTGCGTGGGGACACAGGTCCAACACGTAGAGGCCCTTTAAGAGATTCAAGCTTGTTTAATGTGACGCATCAGCCGGGATCCATCTCTGAGTAACCCATAGGGAATTGCCCATAGATGGCCTCCGGATAATGCGTAGGGACTATGGAAAATATAGAAAACTATATAGGGTTATGGAATGGAGTTTGGAAGGACTAAAAATGGGCTATTGGATGAGACTACCGGACGTCCGCATGCTCAACAGTCTCACATTGAATATTTGGCGGACGGTGACTCGCCTCCCACCAGATGGGCCCCCACAAAGCGGTATAGTACCTTGGGCGCAACATCAGCGTGGTCGGCTAAGGGTGTTGAGAGGTGTGCACCGGTTTCACCATCGCGAGAATGCTCGTGAGCGGATTTCCCCGTTATTACGCAGATTGAGCACTTCCACCCTTTCGAGCACTTGGCTCTTGCCCTCCACTCTGGACGGCCAATGAAGGCAACCCAAAGGCGGGGGACAGATGTTGTTTCCCCCAGGAGGTCTCGGGCCCGTGGTGTCGCCACTCACCAACAGCTCGCCACATGCTGCCCTGCGGGCTTATTTATACTATTATTAGTGTAACAAAACTCAAGATTGGTCAAGGTAATAAAATAAGTAACAGATATAAATAAGCGTAGTATTGATGTGTGTAATTGTGATGCAATTTTGAACTAAGATACAAAAATTTACAAAATGCAGATACTACAAATATATTTAAAACAGCTATTTTACAATTTTTTGACAAAGTTATGTAATTTATATATAGCTTCTAGGCCTCCTCATTTTATTGCCTAACCAAAAATACAGCTATACCTATCTAAAAAAGGCGTGTGTGTGTACTTATGTACGCACGTAAGAAGTTATACTCCTTTGGCGTAACAGAACAAAAATAGCTAAAGATTTCATCCTGTACGTCACAACTCTCTGTTTGTAAAAGGAATGCAGTTAACTTCATCATATCGCTTTCGGCTAACTTCATCATGTCGCTTTTTGGCTGTCGGTGTGTGTGCATTGTAAAAATTTTACCCTCATAATATTTTTCAAACGTGTCAAAAGAAGTATAACTTCAAAAACACGGGAGTAAAGAAAACAACCCCGTTTATCCAATTGATTTACTTATTATTCTAGAGGTCAAAGTTCATAAATGATTATGTTCATTTGTTACTTTGATAATCGTATTTTCTATTGTAGTAACAGTAGCTTTACATGTGGTCGTGGTCTTCTTGCAACATGTCCACAGCATGCGGGGCCACCTGCAACCGGTCCGCTGGTTGTATCTGTACTTCCCAATCACAATCACTGGTCTACCAAACCTGGATACTGTGAATATTGGCTCTAAAAAAGGTTGGGTGTTGATATTATTAAAATATAGTTTTTTTTTTTTAATATTAAAACTTTATAGCTAAGTTTAAGAAAGCCTGATAGGTTTTCTTTTATTTTTCACTATAATACGTTACTGCGTAGTGAATATAAGAAAAATATTATTAATATTATTATCTTCATTAGATAATGTTAATCAGATGTCAAGTGCATGATTCAAAGTGGAAAAAAAATAAATGAAAACGAATCTGAGATATTATTTTAATCATCAATGATTATGATTAGGATTAGTTTTAAAGATTTCGTCTTCATAAGTCGTCACAGACGCTCTGCACCCTCTACTCCATTTACTACAGACCCATTGCAATTTAGGTCCTTTTGCACGACTGTACTTATTATAACGATACTGTCCTATTACAATGACAGGGTTTCCAAACTTCGATAAGGCGAAGACAGGTTCTGAAAGAATACATAAATATTAAAAAATTAAAAATTAAATTATATAAAAACTATTTTTTCTTTCTTTCCCTTATTTTATATAACTAAAAGAAGGCACAGAGAACTTTAAACTAGTGTGAAAATTAAGCTTCATAGTATAATCCAATAGAAGTAATTTTGTACTAGCCTTCAACCATTAATTATTTGTGACTCGCTTTGCTTTTAATACTGTGCTATGAAATAATATATATATATAATATATATATATATAATATATATATATATATATATATATTACCAAATAATAGTTTAATCGTAATGCAGAATACAAATAGTCCAGTAGGAATGCCGAGTGGTCGTAAATCGAAGATAAGCCACACCACCATTTTTTTACACACATACCATTTTTTATGTAATATATTACTTTATTCTTGGTATTAAATTAGTAAGAAATTAAGAGGAATTTTAGATTATTGAATCAATATTTTAATTACAATCGTACTCAACCAGAAAAGCTAATTGCAACTGTTTTAATTAGACTGTAACTGGTTTTTTAATTGTTAGGCGTCCATTAACTCCACCCATTTTAAAGAAATAAAACTCAGTTATCTAATATAATTTGACATATTTTTTTTTTAGTTTAAGGTACTTTATAAAGAAAAAAACGAATATAATAACTATGATATATTTACTTTCTTAATAATAAATCAATTTATACTTGGTATTCTTATTAACTCATTAAAATATTCTTAACCTAATTGTCACTTTTTTCTTGTCATTTTCTACATATATACTAATTTACTTTTTATTTATATATTTTAAACTCATTTGTTTTACTTCCCTAGTGAATTATGTGAATTAATTTTATTATATTTAGAATTGTATGTTCTTTGGAGTTTTCTTTTGTAAAATATAATAAATCATCACTTTATCGCTCTTCGGTAATACTTTCTCTGCTATAATTGGTTTTGTTATTACTTCTTCAAACATCAACTATTTTTCGCCTCTTTTATTTTGCTATCTTTTTTCCTAATAATAAAATCAAAGTTTGTTTATTCTGACATAAGATTTTCTACTTGACATATTTCTCTTTCTAGTATATTTAGATCTTTCTGCAACTGCCTCTACTTTCTTCTTTTTCAGTAATTTTTTAACATATTTTCTTGCTTTTCCAATTTTGTATAAATCAGTACCAATAAATTCCTATTTTTTTATAAATAAGCACTACAAATGTTGTTGCTTTGATATTCTCACTTTTAGGTTACTCATTTTCTTCAGAGAATTATGTCAATGATCTTTCTGAAGGATTTATTACTATGTCAGTTTAATGCTCATCGCTGCTTGAAAGAGAATTGTTAAGAAATATTTCGGATGTAGACATTTCTTTTTTCTTTTTATTTATAAAGCGTTTTTGACTCTCTCTCCATTTCTTTCTTTGTAGGCGCTGTGCCTTCGGAGATAAAAGTTTAATATTTTTTATTTTATTTTGATTTTTTCGCTTTATATATCTTAGCCTTTCTCTTTCTTTTTCAGCTGCATACTTTTCCGGGTCTTTTTTTAATTCAGCATACTTCTGTCGCCTACGCAGCCGTGCCTGAGCCAATTTTTCTTCACGTGTTTTCTTTTTGGAGAATCCCAACATAAATATAGGACCTACAAGTTAAAAAAACGTGTGACTTACACAAATTACCAAAATTGTATAAATTTACTAAAAACAAAGCTAGTAACATGAATAATAAAAAAAACTTATTTGAAACATGAAATACAAATAAAACGGTTTTATCTTTTTCAACTAAATTCTTTATTGGTACAACAATCTAAATTTGACTTTCATATATTATATTTAGTGGTTATGCTTATTTTTTATATTGACAATTTCATCATCAAACGTGAGCAGAGATGCTCGACAGTTGCTGGAAGCCCACTTCACACATGGCCACATGACTTTTTTTCCTTTGTACGAAGAATGCCGATTGTAGCGGTATTTACCCATCTGAATAACCGGGTTTCCTTTACAGGAAATAGAGTATATCGGAACTAGAAAAAACAAATATTTTTATAATAACTAAAAGACGGTTATCTGTATGTAAACTACTTTAAAGTTGAGGAATTACAAAGTTTTTAAAGAAAATTTAGTTTTGGTTTTGATATAATTTAATGCTTATATTACTGTTTCGGATATTTTATTGGCTTTCTTCTTATTCTTCAACTTCATTGATAATGGCCTTCTGAGCCAATGTGCGTTACTACTATCAGGTAAATAGTTTTTATTTGTGATCAGCGTATTAAAAATGGAAAGCTGAAAACTAAACCAATCAATAAACTGGTGTGTATTGATTGGTATAGTTTTTTAGGAACAACAACAAGGTTTGGTAACCTTCATAACTATACAAATGTCACAAATATATTTAGGTACGTACTTGTGTCAATAAATAGGTATTTCAAACTCCACAATTTACTCTCTATCTCTATCACTTTACATACATTTTTTAAACTTACGCTTCAAATACCCACTATTATAAGTGTTAGAGTTTATAAACGGTATTGCAACCTTGAGCTTTGAAAGCTATTAAAATAATGAAGGAAACAACTTATTAGCACTGTTTTATTTATTAATCCTTAAACAACTACTAAAAGAACAAAACTAAATTCAGACAAACATAATAAGAAAATAATAACATAATACAAACTATTCTGTAATTGAAAATATTATAATAATTAAATAACTTAATACACTAAAATTTGCAAACAATATGGTATTGTTCGAGAATTACTCTACCAATCATGTCATGTTTAAAACATTTTGACATCTATAATATAAACTTTCGTCACACATTTATTTACATGATTGAGGGATAACTGACGATGATTAGGTCAAATAAAAAAAATATTTTATCTATAATATATAATATAAGGAATGTCATCTGTATATTTTTTAGATAAACTTTTAAAGACTTAACAATTCTAAATATAAATAGCATAAACAATCGATTTCCTTTACATACTAGAATATTTTTAAAAAGTAACAGTTTATTAAATATATTTAATGATTATGAATATTATTAATCCTTGTGATCCTGTTGTCTACGCAGTTGAGGGACGCTCTGCATCCCATGTAGGTTTTGCTGCACACCCACAGGCACCTACCATTATTTCTCTTATAACTACTATGACGGTAGAATCGATACTTTCCAATTTCAATAATCGGTTTCCCTTGCCTGGATTCCGTCAGAACGATAGCTAGAAAAATGTTTCGTAAAATAATTATAAATATTGTAAATAGATGTAATTTTGTATAAAATAAAATTAATATTGATATCATTTGTAAACGTTTATTAATATTTTGCTTAGTTGGTACACTTATAATAATATCATACAAATTCAATCATTTTACTGAAGTAAAACTTCTTTACGCACCCTTGACTTGGGGGGTAAGCTGGTGAATGCGTTACGAAAAAATTTACGTACGTTTGTTGCCATGGTAACCGTTGTTATTGTCTGACAAACGATATATAATATGATATCCTTTCCTTAAATAACATTCTATGAATATGTGATTATAATATACCTAATATGCGTTATTTTTAGTATCTCACCTATCCTAATTATTTAACACATAAATTGAATTTCATAAAGAGAAACAGAAGTTTTACTTCTTGCGCATGTACACATTTATACACGCACTCTTCATTTTTTTAATTATAATAACCAATATGTTTTATGAATTCTAGTCAACATTATGTATTTCAGCCTTTTGTACTTGTATCAAACTAATTTATAATATTTCATTCAAAATAATATCAATGTCGAACTTACAAAGTATCCTTGACCATACACTTGTGCTCTTTATTGTTATCTACAAGTACATACATTATTAAAATCTTTAGCAATAATAAAATCAATTCCAATATTAACATACTTTTTATTGTTAGAATTAACAATTGATATACTTTTTTGTTACTTCACTTTAAATATTTAAAAGCGAATGACAAATGAGAATCAATATCAGATCGAACTTTTCTGTTAAAGAATAAAAATTATTATAATAAATTAAATTTTACGCATATTGTGCATAGATAAATAAAATAAAAATTAATGATTATGTACATTATTACATCTAATGATTTCATCATCAACAGATTTTAGAGACGCTCTACATCCCATGTTAGATCTGCCGCACACCCACAGGCATCTACCATTGTTACGCTTATAGCTGCTGTGTCGGTAAAAACGGTAATTTCCAATTTGAATAATAGGCTTTCCTTGCTGTGATGTCGTCATAACGATTTCTAAAAATATATTCCAATATCGAGGTAAATATAATTAATTAAAAAATACAACAGTACGTAATGGATAGCAAGTAAATTGGTGAGAATAAAAAATATGTTATCTTTTATTTAAAGCTTTATTAATAAGTAGCACAAAAAGATTTATACTCTATCACCTTAAAATTAAAAAAAAATAACCGGTGGGTAGTCGATGTAATTCTAAGAAAAGACTGTCAAAATTAAAGCCCTTAAGGTCCAGGGTTTTGGTCTGTACGACGATAAATCAACCAAGCGGTTTTTAATCAAAATACAATATCTAGTCAACAATTCAATTGATATAACGGTTT
This sequence comes from Fabriciana adippe, assembly GCA_905404265.1. Lineage (NCBI taxonomy): Eukaryota > Metazoa > Arthropoda > Insecta > Lepidoptera > Nymphalidae > Fabriciana > Fabriciana adippe. The sequence goes on along the minus strand of FR989992.1, from coordinate 13,511,310 downwards.
TTCTATTTATTAATATAATATCGTTGATGGCAGTAACTTTAATACTTTGCTTTATGTCAAAAAAAAATTTCCATGAAATATATTTTATTAAATGACGACAATTTAGTAATAACTACATGTTAATATAGATTGATTGGAATGAAATTATGACCAAAATAAATTCGTTTCAATCTTGTTTTTGTTTGATTAAAATTAAAACAATTCATGACAATAACAAATAATAAAAAAAACTTTATTTATTTTGAGTCCTTCTATCTACCAAAGCTTTTTTCTTGTTGTAATTAAAAAATGCAGTTCTCACCATTTTTTCCCCACAATTTAAAGTATTTAAAAACATCTTTTTGCAAATAACTACTTTGTTCATATCTTTATCTTGTGAATATGGCAAACTATACAAAAAAGTATAAGACTTTCTATTGCCACCTTTAGTAAATGTAGATTTTTTTGCAATTTGGCTTACATGATCTATGATAAATGACCATTGTTTCGACCGATCTCTAAGAGACCAAAACTGATCGTATATATTCATCCTCAAATCTTCCTTAAATATTTTATTACAGTTATATTGACATGTGCTTTTACAAGGTTTCCCTAAAGATCTGTCTAGTCTTTTTTCATTATCTCTTCTTATATAACCTTTGTTTTGGTTTCGAAGCGGTTCCTCTACGATATTTTTATATTTTAGACTATTAACAGATAACAAAATATCTGAAAATAAATTGTTAAAAGTTTACTAATATAAATCATATGTTAACCTAAACAATAAATTAGCTTGACATTCAATAGTTTAAGATCACCATGTTATTATAGTGCTTCCACACTGGAGTTAAAAAATGATAGATAGCATTACATAACATTTCATAAAACGGAAACTTTTTCTAACATTCAATAACATATTAAATATTGTTAGATGTTTTCAAAGCTTCCACACTAATGTGAAAATGTGTAGAAAATTTCCTAACATTTTATGGGTCGTTTTCAAAATTAATGTTCATTTCTTTTCTGTCTATTTTGTGTTATCGTGACACAAAAGTAACACAAATGAAAGATAAGGGTAAAGTCACATCGAAGTGATTAAAAAAACAATGTTCTAGTAGTAAATCAGTTTTGTAATCTTTAAACGTAGAAGTTAAATAAAAAATGACGTCTACTTATCATGATCATAAAAATCAGATTTCAAATAATTATACTTATTAGCAGTCTCGCATTTTTTAATATACTCGTACGTTTAACGTTTTATTCGTATTATTTTTAGAATATTTAACAACTTAAAAACCTTATATTTGACAATGTAGGTTAGTATTTTAGTTTATAATTTGACAATAATGTCATACATAACATTTTTTTATGTTAATTACCCTTAATTTTTTTATAATTTTCAATGTTGCGTAAAAATCACATAACATAGAACTTAAGAAATTTTATATAACTGAATAGCCTAACATATTGTTTAAAAATAATTAAACATTATGGCAATAGTATTTTTGGATTGTTAAAATAATACGTACATTGAATATTATACATATTATAAATATACATATTATTTTAACATACATATAAGCATATTTTCTCAACTATCATTTTGATTATAAGAAAGCGTCTTGTTATACTTACTAATTTAACAATCAACAATTTCTATATTAAATACTTATATCATATATGCCACTATTGTTGGGCGTATGCCTGTGACTGTTAACTGCATATATATTACGTATCAGAAGATCTAAGCTTCAATGGCCTAATTTTACTAGAATTAAGGAGGAAACACCTATTTTCAAAAAGCTAATGGTTACTTAATCTAAGATTTTTATACCTAAATTTTATTGGCCTAATTTTAAAAGACGTACGACTGGCGACTATTAGCCAAATGGTTCACACGTTTGACGGACGGACTTAAAGTTAATTTGGGTATTGAAGCTTAGATCTTCTGACACGTAACCTACAAATGCCAGTCAAAATGTATTTAAAAAATAGCTTCACCGTCACTATCATCAAACACCTCACTAAAGTCTTTTTTTAAATCAAATGAGGATATATTGTAAGATTGGGCTGATTTTGTCATTTTTTGCATATCGAATAATTTATAGTTTACTCGTACATTTGAAAGAATAGTGACTTTGGACGTGCTTGGTTTATTGGCATCTGTATTAAAATAAGCCGATTTATGATATTTTGCTTTATAATCAGTTTTGGCGATTACTCGGAAACAGACGAATAAATAATTTTTCTTCTTCTTGTCGGACATAGTTGTACCTTTTTTTTCAGCAACCTATGTTCTTTTAAAGAAAAGCAATCACATAATCCCTTTATTAAAAAAAACCCTTCACTATGACAAAAGGAGCTCAATTTTCTATAACTGATTATTTCACTGCAATTTCATTTTTAGAGGGTCATATGCCGTTTTGGTGCCATTTATGTCCATATGGTAAGCTACCTTCTTGTCTAAAGTTCTTTTGATAACATCTCCTATGCCATCAGGAGCACCTTTGCCGTGAGCGGCTTCGAAAAAATTCCAGGCGGCAATAAAAAATCCTATGGATTCCAACATACTCGAAAATAAAAAAGTTCTTCTTTTGCCTGTACTGGCTAGTGGGTCCATCCGAGTAAAAATGAACTATGTTCACATGCGGTGATTTTTTTCTTATATCCCGTAGTATTGGCAAAAGGTGAGCCCAAATTGCTTCCGGAGTGTGCTTAATTGAGTCTGAAAATGTGCAAAAGGACTCCAAAGAATTATGCCCGTACACAACACTGGTATGAAGACTGATTTGTATTTGGGATGCACCAAAATGAAGAGCTTGGATTTCTTTATGCAACTTACATGCATAGTTTTCTGAGAAATAGCAATAGATTAGAATTCCATTTACGCTTAAATTTTCTTTTAAGTATTTGTAACACTTATATTGGTGATATATATTGTGACAGTGGACTTTGAATTCTACTAGTTCTTTTTTAAACGCCATTATTAAATGTCTTATAGTACCTGATTTTATTATTTTCACCATTCTTTTCGCTGTTTTGTTTTCATTCTCTTTTTGATATTCATTAGTTTGAACTGTCCATTCCAGCCAAGACACATAATCTAAATTGCAGTTCAAGAAATCATAAACAATTGTCTCTTCCTTTAAATGACATTTGCATTCCGAGTACATACATTCCCTCTTTTGAGTATCACAGACAATATTTTTTATAAATTCCTCTAAATCTTTAGACTTCACTATTGAAAGATTTTTAAGTGCTGCATATTTAAATTCTATATTACCATGTTTTTTACAGGCGCATGTTTCACGGTTAGAGAGATTAAAAAGTTACTTTTTAACTTTTTCTTTTTCAGAAAGCGGAATATTCAACGAATTCACGAACAATACTGTTTTGGAGTTTAACGTTAGGTCCCTTAAATTTAAAATATTATTCTCTTTATCCTCGTCATCGTCCTGTGAATGCGCTGCTTGTAGAATTTTGTACCTATATATTGTTTTCTTCAGTGCCTTATTTTTTTTTGATTAAATTATTTACTTTTTCTTTTATTTTTTTTATTTTCTTTTGTAATTTCGCTGTCGCTTTTTATACACTTTTCAACAAAGTTTTGTTTTATTCCTTTTTTCTTCAGTTTTTTGTTGTTTAGACCTTCGCCATTCCTTTCGCTTAACTTTTTTTTCTGATTCGGAAAGTTGATCGATCGGTATATATTTATTTTTGGTTCTTACCAAATTTTTTCGTTGTACTTCCTTCCATTTTTGTGGGTCATTTGATTTTAAGCGCTCTCGATAACGCCTTTGTCTTTCAGCAGGCGTCAACGGCTTTTTTCCTAAAACCGAAAATGGAATTACTATTCACATAGCATACTGTAAACAAGCCCTAACCCATTCCACTGTGAAACGTTACACAAAAATAATAACACAATGGTCACACAATTGAACAAAATTCACGTGTCCCCAATGTACAAATAATAATATTATTATAATTTCATCCTCGAGTTACTCGTGAAACATGCATTTATCTATAGTTTATCATTACCTATACTGACACTGTACAAAGCAAAGTGTAGTACTTACCGAATCCACGTATTTTGGCACTTTTTAACTAGTTTTTAATTGTCCTTTTTACGACGCACACGAAGTAACACCATCAGTTATAAAACAAAATGACGACTGAAAGAAGCTAGCGTCCTCTAGTTGTAACTAATTTGACGCATGGAGTTGCCATACTAAATTAGAAATCTCTTATTATTATATATTAACGTTACAAGAAAGAATAACACAAAATAATCCAATATGAGACAAGTATTTAGGGGCAAATAAATAAATGGTTTGTTATAATTATATTGTTTTATAGTATATTTCATATAATTTACACGTTTACCTGACAAAAGATGGTGTAATATGGTTATTTTTGATTGTATTATTTATTAATTGCTTTTTTTAAAAATACGCACGAGTGTGGACACTGCACTTTTGTATGAGAAAACAAATAACAACTGGAATTAAATTTAGTTTTTTTATAAGAATATAACGAATTGCCACAGAGAAACATATGTATGTTTGCTGTTTTATTACTAATTAATCTGAATGTGGCTAATCTGAAAGTGGCTTATATGTTTAAATTTTGTACTGTTATATATTTTATTTTTGCCATAAATTTGGTAGACACATAATTGCAACAAAATGTACATTAATTTTGTAAACGATCCTTATAACTATTCTGCAAACCCCGCTGTCGCCCGAGTTTAATGTTTTCTAAGATAAGTTACATATTGTAAATTTTGCTTCAAATTGTTTTGATAGCAAATGTTAAAAAACATTTAATAAAAAGAAAAAAATTTAATAACTTTTGTTATAAAATGTTTTTTTTTGCGATAGAATGATCACTAATATTTTTTTACTCCTGTGTGGAAGCACCTTAAAGTTTTAAAATTATAAAAAAAGAAAAACTAAGAATAAACCGATCAACACATAATAAGTTTAATATAACAGCCTAAGGATTGTTTTTAACTTATATTTTCATTAGTGAGTATGATTATTATTCATTTTAACAATTTCACTATCTATAGAGGTGACGGAGGCGCGACAGCCGGAACACCATTTGATGCAAACCCATAGACATCTCGCACTCCCTTCCTTGTAGCTACTATGCCTGTAGAAACGGTAATTCCCCATTTGTAACATTGGCCTGCCTGATCTAGACTCTATTAGTACTATTTCTGAAAAAATAACACTCAATAACATAAAATTATGAAATCTTAACAGTTAATCTTATTTAATAGTATAAAAACTTATAAATAAAATAAATAAATATGTTGGTACATTAACACACAACACCATCTAGTTCCATGGTAAGCTACGAAGCCTGTGTTATGGATACCAGATAGTTGATACATTACACATATATAACTTTAAATACATACACATTATAAATATAAACACCCATGACTGGAGTACAAATATTTGTGCTCATCACACAAATGAATGCCCCCAGCGGGCCTCGAACCCGCAACCGCCGGTACAGCAAGTAGGATCACTAGAAACTGAGCCAAACGTGCCGTCAAATTAAATTACAGTAAGTAAAAATAAAATAAAAACTCCCGTACTCTATAACTGCATATTTTAATTCTATAAGATATAATTAATGAATATTATTTAAAGTTAACAAGACAACATGTTTCATTAAAATTAAACAGAAATAAATTAAACGTTTTAACAAACAAGAGAGGATCAAAAGAATAATCATCGTTATTGGTTACACAAGAGCATATTCGACTCTATGACATGAGAATATATCGAAAGAATATTTGTTTCTACACATTATTTTACTATATAATATCTTAATTTTTATTTCGCACAAATATAACAAATAACTTAAAATTTTAAATAAAACGGGAGGGACTCTCCCATGATGATCGCTGTAAAGCATTCCAAACGTCGGAAACCAAAAAACCGAAATTTAAATTTTATTTAAAATGTCAAATATTCGCGTGAATCTAAGAAAGTATTAACTTAAAATTTTTATGAATTCTTTTTTGCTGACCGAATTTAATTAGTATCATAGCTTTTAAAAAATAATCATATAACACAGTGCCATAGTGCCTATAAAGTTATTGCAATTTTAACATATTTTTTGGTAAGATTACTTATCTTTCAATATTTTTTCAGTATAGTTACAAAAAACGGGTATTTTAAACGGAAATAAAGTGTTATCTATATAAATAAAAATGAATGTTGGTAAGCGCATAACTCAAGAATGGCTGGACCAATTCGGCTAATTTATTTTTTTGTACGTTCCTTAAGGTCCACGGAAGGTTTTAATACTTAAAAAAAATCCATGTTACTATATCCAAGCTGGGGACGAACCCGAGCGAGGGTGAGTCAGTAGTCTTACAATAACAATCTATATTCCTTTCTCTTCTTTTAATACTATAACACTCCAATTTATATTATATAGAAAACAATTCAATTAATTAGAATTAATACAATTAATTTTTGTTTTTTTAGAAAAACTAAAACTTTAAATGATTTCAACACAGTGCAATAAACACACGTAATACAATAAGTGACTCTTTCATAAGCGTAAAGCATACCATTTCTTACTCTGTAGAGCTAATTAAAATGGAATAGTTTAGGAATTGTGTGCATAACTGTAATATTTAAAACATAAATATTTAGCGTTTCACTCACTTAAACGTATCTGTACTCTTTTTTCTTTATTTATAAGAAATAAATTAATTAATTTCTTTAATGTAAAGCTTACAAAATTGTATTGGAAACTGTCGCTTGAATTAGGTTAAACTTGGTCTATATTTCAAGTCGCCCCGTACTTCTTTATATACCTCACTCAAAATAAATATTTTCTTAAGCAATAATTTAATGAAATTAAAAAAAGAAACATATGTACAATACAACTATAACTCTTACTGAGTATTGAGAAAAGTTTAATTTATTTAAAAATATATGTAGGTACTGATCGTGTTGACAAATATACGTACATTCTGAAAAAAACGGCTAACTTTTATAATAACCTTAGATAAGCGTTTTCATCGAATAATCTATGTATATGTATAAAACAAAGTCGGGTTTATTACAACACTTATAACTATAACCGATTATAACCGATTATTTAATAATTATAACCGATTTTGATGATCTTTGATTTGAGAATAGCAGAATAACTATTAAAACATCGGAAAAATTCAAGAAAAAAAAATTAAAATTTACATGGTTAACGCTGGATAATAACTACTTATATGTATTTAAAACGTACCTAGGGACGAACCCGAGCGAAGATTGAGCCGCTAGTTTATATATAATTTTTTACATTTTCTGATAACAAAATACCACAACACATCTTTAGGCTTAAGGGTAACATTTTTTCTAATGATTATGTGGTTTCGTATACGAAATGGCAACTAAGTCACCACTAACTGTATTTATTGTTGCAACGGCTGCTCTACAAAGGCCTTTTCTCCATTTCTGACACCTCCATATAGATTTGAAATCTTTTGCTTGATGAATATTGTATTTGTAATCACCAATCACAAGCAGCGGCTTCCCTGCTCTGGACTTCGAGAATGATACTAAAATTAGAAAAACCAAATTAAATTATATTGTATAAATCTATAAAATTAACTATACTTTCAATATAATTACATACTAATTTTCTATTTCTATTAGTTAGCATAAAGACACACAAACAAAAAATAGGTAAGTGATAAATATTTAATATGACAATATACATACATATATCTTTCGTGTTCTATCACCAAAATAGTTACAGACGACTTATAACTACTCGTAGTCAGGCCTTTTTTTGTCACTTCTTTTTTGGGGGCACGCTAAGTCTCGAAAGTTGTAAGTCCATAATTTTTTGTAAAAAGATTAAATATTAAATAAAATGAAAATATTTCTGTCCATGCTGTAAAGCTTTTTTACAATGTATTGAAGTGAAAATTAATTATTCTCTCATTTTTTGATATTTTCAAAATTTCCTTTTGGAGCACTGCGTGCCCCCGCGTGCCCCACAAAAAAACCCTGCTCGTAGTTATTTAAAAATGTAGATGCTGATCTTTTAAATTATGTACAGTGTCTTCTACAGTAACGAAGGAACTCCTGCATCCTGCTCTCCATTTGACACATCTCCAAGTTGATTTTAGCCCCTTAGAATTGTATAAGTTGTATCTATGTTCAACTAACAAGATGACGGGCTTGCCGTAAGCAGAAGTCGTGAATACTGGAACTATTTAAATTTATCATAATGAAATTACATAAAAAAATACTTTAAAGTTAGGAATATATTTAATCTATACCGAATTTGTACATTAAATATTTTTTAGAAAATCTTATTGATATAGACATTATTATTGATACAGAAGCCGAATCTATAGTTTCTAAAATTTTTGAAGCCGAATCTATAGTTTCTAAAATTTTTATCTGTCTGTCTATCTGTCTGTCAGTCTGTGACCGCATCACGGGAAAACCACTGGAGGAATTTTGATGAAAATTGGTATGATGATAGCTGGGTATCCGGGCTAACATATAGGATACTTTTTACTGCGGGAAAAAATCTTATTTCTAAGAAAACTACACTAAACGCTAAAACATAAGTAGGGGCGAACCCGAGCGGGGCGAGGGTGAGTCGCTAGTTATATATATAAAACAATATAAACACTTAATTTTCACTATACGCGTCATGATACAGCGTGATATTATGGCAAGTATTCCTCCGCTGAATGGCAATACCGATTTATGAGCGATAAATCAACCAGTAAAGTATAGGAGAAACGATGATGTCTTTATAGAAAAATATAATAATCAAATTTATTTATATATTGTAATAATAACGTATTATATCTTCTAATAGTTTTTCGTGAATAAAACTTATATTCATGTTACAAAGGAAATTTATTTACGTTTACACCTCAATATATTTTTTAGCAATATATTAACCCTAATGCTTAATGCAACTATATAATAATAATGTTCTCCTGACCGATTCCGGCCACGGCGGCCAATCTCATTGAGACTAGCCAACTGCGCAGGAGATATTATAGTGCACAAGTGTACGCGCAGACACAAGAGCACTCTCTATTCCTGTCACTCTCATACTCCGGTGGGACGACTATTCGACACGACCGGTGAGAGTTAAGGCGCAACTATATAATATAACGTATGTACAAGCGTATTATAAAGTACATATCTTTTAATATTAATACTTAAATTAAGCATGATTATGATGGTTACGCATTAAAAGTAATTTGTTTTTATGAGTTTTTAAGGAAGCTCTACATCCAAAACTCCATTTGACGCAAACGAAGAACCCAAAATCACCTCTACTGTTGCTGTGCTGGTTAAATCGAAAGCCTTGATACATTATAGCAGATTTTCCAGACCTTGTAGTAGTGAAAATAACTGTAATTATAATAAACATATTAAAGATGCTTGTCACAATCTAAAAATATAAATAAGTTAGTAATCTATGTATAAAAGGCAAAAGTGATTGACTGATGTATCAACGCACAGGCCAAACCCTTAAGGCTAGAAAATTGAAATTTCGCACACATATTCCTCATATAATGAAGGCATCCACTAAGGAAGGATTTTTCAAAATTCGATCCCCAAGGGGGTAAAATAGGGGGTAAAAATTTGTATGAAACTTTTTATTCCTTGGACATATTTGCATGCATTTTTCGTAGTTTGATCGCGAGCGGAGCCGCGAGTTTTGCTAGTTTATATATAAAAATGAATGCTTTAGAAATGTACATTTGTATTCCTATACCATCAATAATATCGTGATGAAACTGATAAGTAGGGGTGCAAGTTCGAAATGTTTTAAAAAAAAACAATAAGCGCCCAATAGATAGTGCGAATCGTATCGGATAAGAGAACTCATTAGTACTAGTAAGCGAAGGCGAGTCAATAAAAAAATATGTAAGAAACGTAAATAATATTTTTTACAATCAAGAATTACTGACATAAATAAAATACTAAAAAATACCACAAGTTTAAAATACATAATTCATACTAGCGACTAACCCTCGCTCCGCTCGGATTCGTCCCTAGGAACGTTTTAAAGGTTAGTATAAATTTCACAGAAATGAGATATTTTCCCGCAATAAAAAATACCCTATATGTTGACCCGGATACCCAGCTATCCTCATACCTTTGATCAATATCTATCCAGTGGTTTTCTCCTTACGTGTTCCCAGACAGACAGACAAAAATTCTAAAAACTATAGATTCGGCCTCTGTATCGATAATAATGTCTATTTCAATACGATTTTCCAAAAAATATTTAATGTACAGATGCGAATTTTATTATACGAGTATGTATGTATGTATACTTTAATGTGTATGGATATCTTTGATTTTTACAATTTCTTCATTTACGGTCAATAAGGACGCTCGACATTGACAAGGGGTAGACCATTTTACACAATTCCACCGTTTCTTCGGCCCTGTAGTACGATTTAAGCTGTATCTGTATCCTCTATATTGAATTACAGGGTTACCTCTAGGAGACTTCACAAGTATGAGTTCATCTGAAAAATATATTTATATAAAACCAAAAATTATAATAAAGTAGTAATGATGAGTGTCCCTAAAAAAGTCCATGTAAATTTTCACTTTGTTTGACGGTTTATCGTTCATGAAAAATCTTTATCAAACAATCTGTAGTATAAGTTTAAGATAGAATAAATTCGCTCTTCGTTCAATATCGACGTATCCTATTTATCTTTTCAACTTCATGTATTATAATTATTAAGTATTTATTTCTGAACTTTTTTATCAATCATTAGGACTAGCTTTTATAAGAACATTAGCAATACTAGGTATATTATTCAGTGTTAAGCATTTAGCAGAAATCCAAGTATTTCTACATCTCTGGAACGTAAAAAATTCTCTGTTTTTGCTAACTTATTGAGGCGCTTTAATTTTTTTTCTTTAATGTCATTTATCGTATCAATAAATAATGTCATTTTAGGTTATATACCTCATAAATTCATTATTATTTTAGCACTTGTTAAATCAAAGAACTGATCGCATATAAAAGTAACTATTATAAAACGTATAAAACTATCAGACTTCAAAGTATTAAAAATACTTACATTTTCGGCATAAAAATTGTTCACTACAATAACACCAAACACCGCCTTAATGGAGGTAAGCGACTAACTTCCCATTGGATAGTCAGCAGTGATGTACCGAATACGATAGACAATACAATTTAATAGCGCGACAATATTTAAAACGAGATAAATGTCTGGGTGTACTTAGGTACAACAGGTTCCTTTATATATAAACACTGTCCTTCCATACTAAAATCCCATATAAAAATAAAGTATATAAAAAATATTAAATTAATATTGTAGGATATAAAAAGAACCTTATACTCGTATGTTTGAAATATTTATTATTTTTATTAATGATTGTGTTCACTTTTATGTTTAACAATAGTATTATCTAACGTAATAATAACAGATCTGCACCCTTTAGCACATTTGCTGCACACCCAACGCTTCTTAGGCCCCACACTCCTCCTTTTTGCTAAACTAAAGTTATAGGGGCCTACTTGGATCATTTGATTTCCACGAACAGATACAATGAATTTTGGTATATCTGGAAGCATTGTCTTTTTTATTTTATAAATAAATACACTAACATCAATAAAACCACGGAAACATTAAAGTTATCATTAAAACAAGGAGGGTTATGTCGCTCTGGTTCAGACGGAGAGCAGTGTTAAGTCTATAGCGAATAAAAACAGAGGTAAGTTAGGTCCGTTCGTCCCAAAACACAAAGCTTGTAAAGAAAAAATAAAAACTAAGTGTTGTTCAAAACTCATATAATTAAAAACAAGATTCGTCACATAATTATTTTTTGTACATACACATGTACCTACTTGGTCTCCTCGAACTAAAATATGATGGTAAAGGAGATTTAAAATACCTTATCATTAGGTTAGGTTGTATGGATGTATTCAGCGTTTTTAATGTCCCACTGTTGGGCACGGGCCTCCCTTCAATACGAGGAGGATCAGGCCACCAGGATCATAGTCCACCACGCGGGTCGAGTGTGGGTGGGCGTACTTTACATGTCTTTCGAAAACTTGCTAGGTTCTCTCAGACATGCAAATTTCCTCACGATGTTTTTAAAAGTACCTTCCTCACGATGTTTTAATTACAAGTGGTAATTATGTTAGAAATAATTCGCACATGAAAATATCAGAGGTGCGAGACCCTCGAGACCCGGGATTTGAACCCGGTTCACTCGGTTTTCCGACCGAGCGCGTTACTACTGGGCTACCACTGCCTTCCTAATGCCTAAGTTATTATGTATAAAAAGTAACATGTATTTCTAACTGAATAAATTTACACTGTATTCCTTGCGGGATAGAAAATATAGTTATAACATTATAACTAATTTCAAACTCGGCTGCTTGTAAGTAAAATTAGAACAGTTGTTTAAAAAAACAATATAACCAAAGCGTATTTTCAACGAAACTTATAACAAAATATTAGTGGTTATGCTCATTTCTAACTTTAACTATAACATTATCTATTGTAGAAACTGAAGCTCTGCATCCTCTTCCACAGTGAGTACACACCCATCTCAATATATGACTTTGACCCGTTTTTGAAAGGCTGAATTTGTATCCATCTAATAGAAGCATTTTATTGCCACGTGACGATATTACAAATTGGGCAACATTTTTATCTGAAATAAGAAAAACAAAGTATGTAATATGTTTGATTTTGTAAGAAAATTATATATTATTACCTTTTTGGATTTCTTATCTCCCGTGACCACGACTGACGTGACATGACACGTAAAGCATTGAAAACGTCTGCAACCCAAAAATTAAAATCCGCGAAAAAATCCGAAAAGATAGTCTTATTTAAAACTATTTACTATTCGCGTAAATATTTTATAGCTCTAGTGAAAGTTTGAAGACAGTATCATAAAAATACAATAGATTGTGCGTGAGTAATATAAATCTTGGTGTTATTTTGAGTTTAATTGGTTCATAGTATGGTTTGAAAAAATTTTATTTATTTTGTAGTCTATTAAAAATGATTCAGGCTATCTTATCACACGCCAAACACCTCAAGAGAGAAGCTAACGAGTAAAAAACTTCATTTACATGAACAAAAAACCCGCCTGCTTAAAAGAAACAAGTTGATGAAGGAATATAGATATTATTATTATTATATATTATTATTCATACACACATATGTACATACAAACATAATATGACACACCACACAAGTCAAACACATAGCAGTCCTTTTGGCTTTGACTCATTCGAGTAAAAAGTACGCTAACGGTGAGAAAACTATAAAACAACATCTTCAACATCTGAATATACATAAATAAAATTATATATTCGACAAAAAATATTTCAGCGTATATAATTCAGCGTTTAATGATTATGCCAATTATTTATTTTCACAATAACATCATCAATAGTTATAACTGTAACTCGGCACCCGGCTTTTTTCCTCCTGGTGCACTCCCAAATACTTGTTGGTCCTTTATTAATTCTTTTTCTCCAGAACTTATATTTTCCCATTACAATAACAGATTTTCCACATCGCGATTGTGTGAAAACAGCTTCTAAAATCAAATATTTAAATTATTCATGTGCATGACACGAAAACTTAACTCATAGTTAATTTCTGTGCGAAGAAAAGACACTTAATTTTTTTTTATTTTTTTTATAAAATCTGCATAATCATAAAAATATATTTATTATATTAGTACTTATTCAGTTATCAGCAGTAGGTACCGTTTTACTAATAGGCACTGTCTGTAACAAGTATATAACGCCTTTGAGACGTCTAAAACCATAGTCTCTCCCGTGACCATGGTTGTTGTAAAGCATTCGAAACGTCGGGAACCAAAAATCAAAATAAATCCGCGAAATAATCGGAAAAGATAGTTTTATTTAAAACCGATTTCTTATAAAATAAATTAAAATCGTAGCTCACTATCATGAAACTTGTAATATCAATCTATTTATCTTCAGTCTATTCTTTAAAAAAATCAATGAGTGTGAGTGTCATTTAAACGAACGATTTCATTTTCGATTGTAGTTAGCGAGGCTCGGCACCCGTAACACCATTTCACACACATCCAGAAGGCCTTGGGTCCTTTGCACCTGCTATGCTTATTGTATCGGTGCCTTCCAATTTCTATCACAGGCTTTCCACATCGCGACGTTGCATACACAGGTCCTAATGAAGTTTAATATAAAATAATGTTTGTTAGTTTGTTAACAATATCTTAACATTTATTGAAAAGTGTAATTGGGTTTTAAAAATAAAATATAAATATGTATATTTAAATACACCTTTCATCAATAAAGTCCTTAAACTTATTTTTTCCATTGGTTGCTATACAAAAATATTTTAGTCCTATTATCTATCTACATCTCTCTCGCCAATTTTTATTGGTTTTAGAAATAAGTACAGTTTATAAAATATTTCTAAATAAAACTACATCGAATCAGATTTTAAGTAAACTTTAATTTATTATGTACATTGTATTTAACAGTTATAGATATTAGAAGATATGTCAGTTTGTCGTTGTTGTGTTACAGAAGAATGGCTGTTACGTATTGTCAATATGGACAGAATACCCTCTTTCAAATTCCCATAGAACGTACTACATATTTAGTGAAGTTAGTCGAAAGTCAATGAGCACGACAGTGATGCTATTAATACATTATACATACATAATATAGGTCATAAATATTATATATGGTAAGTCCGGGAGAGTTGCCTATAGTTTTAAAAAACGATCAATATTGATTAATTAAAATAAGCATAGTTTATTTTAATTCAATATTTATTTATGCCATTCAGATTAAAGGAACTATTGTGCAATATATTCTAGATTAAAAAATGTTTTTTAAAAATAATTGAAGATAGGCATCTCACCCAGACATATGGGTTAGTTGCCTATAATATATAAAAGTATTAGAAACTAATTAATAATGTAAAAAATTTGTACTCGATGTCCATGCACAATTTCCATCAATCTAACTTCACTCAAGCACATTTAGTCTCGCGCGAACTTCACGATTGTTCGTACTATAGAAGTTTATGAACCTCTGAACAGAATTTCGACGCAAAGTTTCAATATCTGACATAATACGACTTGAAATAACCTCTCATGTGTTAGACTGTGCTTCTGAAGCAGTGTGTCAAAATAAACGTCAAAAGTTCGTGCATATTAAGCACGCTTATCATTCAAATTCCGCATCCTCTATGTAAGTGAATAACATTTTTCAAATCTTATTTGTATCGCTCTAATTTTCACACAGTATACTCAAATAAATAAGCATAGCATAAGACTGAAGACAAAGTTTATAAAATACACTATTATTGAGATATAATCTATACAAAGTCGCCCCTCGGTTTCGTCGAAACGCGCGAGCCGTGTGCATTGTTCGCGTGTTCTTTTTGTGATAATATCTATTGTGTGTGGAGTGAAAGTGATCGTAAAATGGATTTACATTATGACTAAGTAAGTAAAGATCAATATTAATTACATGATTAGGACAATTGAATAAGATTTTGTATAGAAATAGTGGTTTTAACAAACATCGCCGCTATTATTCGCGGCAAAATGGCGTCATTCTCGTCGATATTTTTTGTTAACTTTATTATAAACATTGTGTATTATATACGTTATATATAATATATTATACACGTAGTCTATTATTTTTATGATCTTTACGAAACATTTAATTTAAAAACAAATGTAAAAATAATTCGTATTATTGTAATAAAAAAATACCATATTTTAAAAGATGTCTACACAGATGGGGTATTCTATTTGTTTACTTTAGAAATATTTCAATATGGAAGCGTATAATATTATCGTTGTGCTTAAAACATTGTCATTATAATCATATTTTAGGAGGTCAATTAGTGTTTAAAATAAATGCAAAGAATTTTTCAATTATTGCGAACATTTGAGAGACCTTTTTTTTTTGTTTTTAATTTCAAGTGCTTGGCTTGTAGTTTGATTTATTGTAAACTAAACACTTCAAACACTTGAAACTCTGTCTGTAACAAGTATGTGGATCGTATTACATAAAAAGTTATTACCCTAAGCCACTTGACCTACAGTGTTTTCGATATTGAAAAGTAAAGGATTTTATTATTTTATTTCACTCGCGCGGGTGAAAAAAAAGGGTGAAATTTTCTAAAGCTTGTGTGGTGAAAAAAATATATGGAGAGGTGTATTCTTTTTGTTTATTAATGTGAGATAATACAGTTCTTATGAAATAAAAAAACAAAAATTTGAAATAATGGTTTTATTTTTAAGTTATAAAGGTTTTTAGGTAGATTTTTGGGTAACATCGGGTTCCCTGACTTCCAGGTCTATTTACTAATACATTGTAAGGCAGTTTTTATTGTGGTTTTTTAAATGTGTTAGGTTATTTCATAACGATTCCAACGATATAAGTTACTATAGCTCCCATACAAAACTTTACAGATGTCGTCATTTTAAACACCCGCGAGAAAGTTTTAGGGGTTGTTTAAAACCACCCTACACGAAGCTGCATTTTTGACATAAAGCTTCATAAGTGGGCAACACAAATGAGAGGATAATACGATTAACTCTTCTTACAAATACAGTTCTAATGATTATGTTCATTACTCATTCTTACAATGACATTATCTATAGTGGAAAGAGTGGCACGACATCCGGCTGATTTAGACGAACACAGCCATATCGCTTTCGTCCCTTTACTCCTGCAGTACTTATTATATCGATATTTTCCTATTTCTATTACTGGTTTTCCAAATCGAGACGTTCTGAATACAGCTACTGTAAACGTAAAGCAATCAAAATATTTAATTAGTATTCTTTTGTTTTAAACATTTGTCATTAAACGTCAACAATATTTTTATCACATATATGCATATGTAAAACATAGAATTAATATGTACTTACAAATATGTATCACATATTTTAAGTGTCACCGAAAACCATTTAGATGATAATATTGGGTGTTGTCTTATAAATATTGTTTTTTTTAAAGGGTGCACTGTTAACAACTGGAAAGAAGTGATTGAATCAAAAACAGCCCTAATTAATTCTGTTAATGACGCACAATAATATAATTTTAAGATTGTAAATATTTTCGTATGTGTACATAACACAGGATAGTCAAGCAATTATTTCTAGCAATTATATCTAAGTAAGAAAAGTGTTATCCTGCTCTTCCAAAGCAAATTATTACATAACATTTAAGAGTTGCCAACCAATTATTACCTTAACATCTATACAGATAAATAAAATTGAAGTGTCCGTTTGTAATGTCAAAATAACAGCTTTTTACTAAATGCATGTGAAAGTTTACATGGTACTTATAAGAAAAAAACAATTTCTATTATTTTTGTCTGTCTGTCTGTTTGTTCCGGCTAATCTCCGAAACGGCTGGACCGATTTTGACGGGACTTTCACTGGCAGATAGCTGATATTATAAGGAGTAACTTAGGCTACTTTTATTTTAGAAAAAGAATCAGGGTTCCGCAAAAAAAATTAAAACCCATGAAATTGTGAACAAAATCCGCGTACGGCGTATGCACCCGAGCAAAGCGAGGGTAAATCGCTATAAAATTTAAATGAATATCTTAGGAGTAGCAAGCTACTATTTATGTATAAACATAGCTAACCGTGAAAACGTACCTAGGGACGAACGCGAGTGAAGCGAGCGTGAGTCGCTAGTAATTATATATATAATTACCTTCTCACGATTATCTTCTCTGTTATATAACAGAGAAGATAATCGTGCGTTCATACATCTTCAACCATTACCTTCAGCTAACTCATAGTACTTAAATAAATAAGTAATGGAAGAAAATAAAACCATTTCACATTTAATGGGTATGTACATTTTTAATTCTAATTATCATATTATTGTAAGTTGTGATAGTCGCGCGGCAGTCGCACTTAGTTTTTGACGAACATATCCATAAAACCCTCGGGCCAGTACTCCTACAGTGCATGTTGTACCGATAGCCTGCAACTTCCATTACAGGTTTTCCGAACCGAGAGGTTTTGAATACTATGTCTGTAAAATCAAGAGTATATAAATAATATATTAGTTTGCTACAGAAAGTGTTGTTATATTTTTGTTTATATGTACATACTTAAAGTAAAAAAGAAGCAATATTCAAATATTATAAAGTAACATCAAATCAAAAAAAACTAGGCCTAATTCAGCCTCAATAAAAAATAAAAATTAATATACTAAGTTCTAGTTTATCATTCTCACACATAAAAGGTACATCGATTTCATAATTAATTAAAACCCAAGTGGTGATTATAATTATTTTTTAAATTGAGTACCGTCTCCTTTCTTAAGTCGCTCAAAAAAACGTTTTTTGCTACAAATACTTTACTTAAGACCATTGTCTGATTCAAAAATGAGTATGAGTAAGACGTTAGTTAAATAAAAACTGTAATTTCTCAATAATAAAACGAATTTTATACATATTTTCTGTATTATAATATAATATTCAACTTTATATAATAAAATTATACTTAAATAATAAAATAACACAAAAATATCAATGTGAATGTTTGTTATTCACTTTAACAATAACATCATCTACGGTAGTAAGGGTAGCTGGACAAGTATTACTAGACTTTGAAGAACACCGCCATAGTGCTCTTGGTCCCTTACTCTTACAGTACTTATTATACCTATAATTTCCCATCATTATCACTGGCTTGCCATAACGAGAAGTTGTAAAAACTGCTCCTAAAATGTTAAATCTTTTATAACAATAACAAAATGTAAAATATTTAGAACATTTGAACATAGTTACTATGGTATCTAAATTTTTTTTACATCCCCCCTCTCCAAACAATATATAATAGAAAGAATCTTATGTATTATTATTTTTTAAACCAAAGGTATGCCAAATATCAGACTACGGGAAGATATTTATCAAAATCACATTTTTTCTTATATTATAATAAAGTAAGTGTTCGTTGTTTTATTGGACCGTCCCGTTATTTTTTGCAACAACGGTTTGACTTTTTTTACAAGAAGAAATTATGGGTAAGAGTGATATAAGTTTAGTTTTAATTTCGATACGTGAAGTAAATCGTGCGATGTTAGCCTATTGAAAATAGTTACTAAGATACGTCAAAACTACTGCGAGCCGGAAACACCACGACCTTCACCGATCTGTTAACCAGATGAAACATATTTTTTATAAAGTTTCAATAATAGATGAATACGCCTAAAATAGCTTAGCCATCGAAATCCTGACCAGGCTATTTTTAAATTTTTTTTTTTTATTTTTCACCATTCTGTTAACTGAAGTAAATGAATTAAATAGATGTTAATACGTATGAAGATAACAGTAAGGAGTAGTTGATGAATACCTTAATTTACCTATCCTCACTTGTCGTCTGTTGAAATTTTATATATTCTATGTCACCTTTTAGTATTTCTTTGCTATAGAAAGGATTGCCTTTCTATAGCAAAGAAATTTTAAATAAATAAACAATAAAAGAGATTTTGAAATGAACAACGCCAATATACCAATTAAATTATTTAATAAAGAAGTATACAACATCAAAGTAACCTACTAAGGAATTATAATGGATTAATGATTATGGATATTATTATATGCTACAAATTCACCATCAATCGTAGTTATGGTGGATCGGCAACGCGTGCTAGATTTTTTTGTGCAGACCCAAGTAAGTTTGGGCCCTTTACTTATCCCTTTATTAAAACGATATTTTCCTAGTAATATAACAGGATTTCCGAAAAGAGTGGTGCCGTATTTTAATCCTGAAAGAGATAACAGAAATCTTGTATAATGTTTTAAATAATACAAAACAACGCGTGTTTCTCAAATGTTTGAGCTTATTCTGTTTCCAATTATCCGGATCAGAACTTCGTTTCTTTCTATTATATTTTCGAGTCGCCGATGACTCGAATTTTTTAGTTTTTTCTATACGCGTATAATTTATAATTTCCTCTATAAGATCAGCTTCTTCGTTATGCGTATTATACATTCAAAGTATTGATTTTAAATAATGTCTTTCAGAAATAAATTAAACAGATCTTTATACGTATGAAAATAAAGTAAAGACTTGATGAATACATTAATTTACCTAGTGATCCTGCGATGCCCCATCAAGACGTAGGAGGTTTTTTTGGGTTTTAGTGGGTAGTACTGGTTTTACTAACCGGTGAGGTACACATAACCATCTGTATGTATATAGGTGGTTATGTGGAACTGTTTATTATGTTAACTGTATGTATACAGGTGGTATGCGTAAATGCATTTCCCAACATTAAAAAAAAGATACCTTAATTTACCTATTCTCACTTATTGTCTGTTGAAATTTTAAATTTTCTATGTCACTTTTTAGTATTTTATTGCTATATAAAGGTAATAGACTTTGAAATGAACAACGCTAATATATTAATAAAATTATATAATAAAAAAGGATACATCATCAAAGGAACCATATTAGAAGAAATATTATATTAATGATTATGTTTATTATTATATGCTACAAATTCACCATCAATCGTAGTTATGGTAGATCGGCAATTAGTGCTAGAATTTTTTGTGCAGACCCAAGTAACTTTGGGCCCTTTACTTCTCCAATATTTATTAAAACGATATTTTCCTAGTAATATAACAGGATTTCCGAAACGAGTGGTGCCGTATTTTAATCCTGAAAGAGATAATAGAAATCTTGTATAAAGTTATAAATAATACAAAACAACGTGTGTTTCTCAAATGTTTGAGCTTATTCTGTTTCCAATTATCCAGAGCAGATCTTCGTTTCTTTCTATTATTTTCTCGAGTCGCAGACGACTCGAATTTTTTAGTTTCTTCTATACGCGTCTAATTTATTATTTCCTCTATATTAAGATCGGCTTCTTCGTTATACGTATTATATATACATTCAAAGTATTAGTGATTTTAAATAATGTCTTTTAGAAATAAATTATATAGATCTTTATATGTAAATAAAGTAAAGACTTGATGAATACTTTAATTTACCCAGTGATCCTGCGACGCCCGATTAAGACGGGGGAGGTTTTTTTGGGTTTTAGTGGGTAGTACTGATTTTCTATCCGGTGAGTTCCACAGAGTTCCACATAACCACCTGTACGTATACAGGTGGTATGCGTAAATGCATTTCCCAACATTAAAAAAAAGTTACCTTAATCTACCTATTCTCACTTATTGTCTGTTGAAATTTTAAATATTCTATGTCACTTTTTAGTATTTCTTTGTTATATTAAGGTAATAAATAGACTTTAAAATGAGCAACGCCAATATATTAATAAAATTATATAATAAAAAAGAATACATCATCAAAGAAACCATATTAGAAAATTTTATTATATTAATGATTATGATTATTATTATATGCTACAAATTCACCATCAAACGTAGTTATGGTGGCGCGACAACTAGTGCTAGACACTTTAGTGCAGACCCAAGTAACTTTAGGCCCTTTACTTTTCCAGTATTTATTAAAACGATATTTTCCTAGTAATATAACAGGATTTCCGAAACGGGTGGTGCTGTATTTTAATTCTGAAAGAGATAATAGAAATCTTGTATAAAGTTTTACGAGTAAATAATACAAAACAACGCGTGTTTCTTAAATGTTTGAGCTTATTCTGTTTCCAATTATCCGGATCAGATCTTCGTATCTTTCTATAATATTTTCGAGTCGCCGATGACTCGAATTTTTTAATTTCTTCTATACGCGTAGAATTAATAATTTCCTCTATATTAAGATCGGCTTCTTCGTTATGCGTATTATACATTCAAAGTATTAGTGATTTTAAATAATATCTTTCAGAAATAAATTAAATAGATCTTTATATGTATGAAAATAACAATAAGGAGTTGATGAATACCTTAATTTACCTAGTGATCCTGCGACGCCCGATTAAGACGGGGGAGGTTTTGTTGGGTTTTAGTGGGTAGTACTGTTTTTTCTTAACCGGTGAGTCCCACATAACCACCTGTACGTATACAGGTGGTATGCGTAAATGCATTTCCCAACATTAAATAAAACCTTAATCTGCTTATTCTCACTTATTGTTTTTTGAAATTTTATATATTCTATGGCACTTTTTAGTATTTAATTGCTATATTAAGGTAATAGACTTTAAAATGAACAACGCCAATATATTAATAAAATTATATAATAAAAAAGGATACATCGTCAAAGTAACCATATTATAAAATTTTATTATATTAATGATTATGATTATTATTATATGTTACAAATTCACCATCAATCGTAGTTATGGTGGATCGACAACTAGTGCTAGACACTTTAGTGCAGACCCAAGTAACTTTGGGTCCTTTACTTCTACAGTATTTATTAAAACGATATCTTCCTAGTAATAAAACAGGATTTCCGAAACGAGTGGTGCCGTATTTTAATTCTGAAAGAGATAATTAAAATCTTGTAAAAAGTTTTATATAAAACAAAACAACGCGCGATTGTTTTGCTATATTCATAAAATATATATTCAAGCGAAATTTTGCTAAGCTAACAATTATTTGGAATAATTGCTGTAAAGTATTAAAAACGTTGGGAATCAAATATCAAAATAAATCAGCGAAAAAATCCGAAAAGATACGTTTTTTTTACAAATATTCGTGTAAATCTAAAATAGTATTAGTTAATTCTCAATGAAAATTCTTACCATTTTATTTAGGATATATTTAAAAGAAAGGATAAATTTTTTAAACAAATTCAATAAAATATCTTTTAAATTGGTTTTTATAGCAAAAGTTATTGTTCCCATGCCGCTAAATAACAACAGCTAATAAATAATTTTAAAAAGATAATTTTATTAATGGTTATGCTCACAGTTTTGTTTAATAATCTCATTGTCTATAGTTATGAGTGTTGTTTTGCAATTAGTAGTCGACATTTTCGAGCACACCCATTTTGCTTTCGGTCCTTTACTCTTCCAGTACTTGTGAAACCGATATGGTCCTATTAAAATCATTGGCCTTCCGTTTCGTGAACTTGAATATACAGCTATAAAACAAAGTAATTATTTGTTAGTTTCTCAAAACATTTTAAAGTGTAATTTTTCGAAATCAAAGGAAGAAAAATGTATCATTGTTTTAAAAACAAACTTCTTCCTTTTTTTATCCAGCAATACATCCATATGCGTTTTTGTATGGGATTTAATTTAGTCCTCATGAAAAATCGTGCTCAGTGAGAATGGCAATCATTTATTTTAATAATTTTTTCTTCCATAGTGTGAACAGTTGCTAAGCAGCCTCTACTTTTCATAGAACATCGCCAACGAACAATTACTCCTTTAGAGCTAGCTTTATTAAATCTATATGGTCCTAAAATGACTACTGGTTGTCCAAAACGAGATAATCCAAATACTGCGCCTGAAATGAAGTGATATTTATTAAACAAAAACAATTTCTTAACTTGAATCCAACAGAATAAGCAAATGTCATGTTTTATTAAAATATAAAATATTTTTACCGGCTAAATAAAATTAAAGGATAAATCAATAACTTTTGGGCATTGGAATTAGAAGACTTAATCTTTTCAAAAATATTTTTTTATCTTTTCCTTGTATTGTTCTTTTCCTTTAAACCTAAAAGCAGAACGTCTCTTATCTCTCTTTGTAATTATTTTGCAGTTCATTTTTTTTATATATGAATGGATAACGTATATGCGTATAAATAAAATGAGCTCTAATGAATTAATGACAATAATGATATATTTTCATAATGAAGCAATTCTATAATTAATTATTACCAAATATTACAAAAATATGTACCTACTACCTAGCAACAGGATAAATTTTTAGAAGTATAATAATAATTAACTATAGGTATTGGAATAAAACGCTCAAGGCTATTTAATCAAAGAAAAGTGCTTGCTCCCTAGCCGAAATAGAACTTCTCGACATTTATTTCTTTCTTGCATTGTTTTCTTATATCAAAAACATCCTTTTTTCGCTATCAATCTTAAAAAATTCAAATTGCAATATCAACCTACATTATCGATATTTAAAAATTCTTTAACAATTTAATTCAATAATTTTTGCGGATACAACTTATGGCATTTTATATCAAAAGACGCAAAGGTACATCCTAAAAGATGTAGTAACTTAAACTCATATCAACAATGTGAAACGAAGCAACTATATAACTTTTTGGTTTTGACTTTGAGCTTTTTTTCTACAACTATTATAAAGTCTCCAATTTCTACGAGCTATTTTTCTTTCGTACGGTGACATCTCTGACACTAATTTTCTTTGTCCGCTTTCCCTCTTCTTCAGATATTTCAGTCTCTCTTTTTCTCTCAGAATTTCTAATTTTGAGGGGTCACGCTTTATTTTCTCATATCGAAGTCTTGCAGCTACTTTTTTCTTTTCTAAAAATTCTTCTCTACTCACTTTTTTCTTTGATCGTTGATTTTTAATTCCTATAACATGTTAATTGATTGTGTAATTTCATCAGCTCACATATGTAGGTATATTACATTTATTAAATATTTTAGTCATAAAAGAAAAAAAATGAAAACTATTTATTTTACGTTTGATGAGAAAAAGATCAAGATTTATGCAAGATTATATTTTAATAAAAAATTTCACAGCATCAAAAAAAAAATTTTTTTTTGTGCATATAACACATTTGATAAATTTCTCTTTAAAGAACATGAGAGGATGAGTGGATATGAAGTTGTATTCTCAATTAAAACATTTTACAGATTTTATAGGTTTCCTTTTTATTAGTGATTATGAGGTTTTTGTTTAACAATTTCGTTTTCCACTGTAATAAGGGTAGCAGGACATCCTGAATGTACCTTCACGCATATCCACCTTCTACGATCTTTATTTTTGCTGCCACTCCATAAATTATATCGGTAAGAGCCCATTTGGATCACAGGTCTACCATTTCGCGTTGTTAGAATCTCCGCAACTATAACAAGAAGGATTTACAAAGCAATGTTCTATAGATATCAAGTGCACTTCAAGCATTACTTTTTGATATTTTAAACTTTAAAAAATAAATTTGAATCTGAAAACAAAACAATATAAAAGAGGTTTCTTTGATTAAGTTAGAATCCATTTAATATTATTAAATAACTTTAGTATTATTTATCAATTTAAAAACAAAAAATACTTTAAATACATATATCTACTTAAAGTTATATAATAAATGACTTTTTTTTAATAATTTATTACATCTCACCTCAAGGTACTAATACATGTATGAATATTATAGTAAGAAATGATCATGTTAGAAAATGTTACAATTTTCGCCTGGCAACCTTTATGAGCGCGAACACAGACCCATCTGATCCTCTCGCCTTTAGAGTCCGAGTACTTTTTGTTAAAACGATGAATTCCTATCTGAATTACTGGCTGCCCATACCTTGATGTAGCGAATACTGCTCCTGAAAATAAAAAAAAAAAAGCTTGGATACATTGAACATTAAAAGTTAATTATAAGTAAATATTTAAAATAGTAATTTTGAATTCTTTAGAAACTCGGCTTTAATTATATTATGGTATTAAAATAGCACGCAATAATAGTATTCAAGAATTGCACATACGTCTCTATATATTTAGCAATATTTAATTTAGATGCAATTATTCTTCTGGTAAATAATCAGACGCAGTGCTGGATTAACTGTGATAGCTCAACAAGATAAAGATTAATTCCCATAAAAAAATTGGATATAGCCGAATATATGAACGTAAATTAGATAATAATAACTGCTAGCATTAACCACGAAATAAAGTAAGAAGTGACATTTTGAGCGTGTTATGAATACAAACATATTACACTTATGTTTATAGTTTATAAATATTTATATGCACAAATTTAAAACAAAATGTATTCAGCCCTTTTTAATGTCCCACTGCTGGGCACGGGCCTCCCTTCAATACGAGGGGGATCAGGCCATAGTCCACCACGCTGGCCTAGTGCGGGTTGGCGGACTTCACACGTTTTTTGAAAACAAAATAGACGTAAAAAAAATTATCTAAGCAATTCTCTCATAAGCTAACCTTTTTGCCAACAAAAATTGATAACTAAACCAAAAGAATGTTATGATATTATCACAGTTAAAAATGTCTGGAATAAAAAAAATATTTAGTTATAAAAATAATTATTTTATTATATACGTAAATTATCTTATTTACTTTAAAGTAATATATATTCTTATACATAACTCAGTGATTATGTTCATTATGCATCTTAACTATTTCCTCGTCTATAGTTATAAGTTTTGCCCTACAACCTTTCTGGTCATGGTTACAAATCCATCTCGCCTTAGGTTTTTTACTGCCTGTGCCTTTGCGAAATCTATACTGGCCTATTTGTATAACAAGATTGCCAGAGCGAGATAAGAGGAACTGTGGAGCTGAAAATTGTGAAATAAAATGTATTAGCATCAGTACTGTACACTTGTATGCTGAAACTATTATATTAACGATCTTGAGTTCTGGTGGTAAACATTTTTGTCAGAAATACAAATATTTCTCAATTTGACAACTACAGGTACGCTGTTATAAAATTCGATTAAAAAAAATGTATATTATTCAAATTAATTCACAATAAAGAAAATTACAAATATACTTAATTATATATACAAAATCTATATATTTATTAAATTTAGTTAGTTATATATTAAGTGCGAACTTGTGTGAAGAGTCAGACTTGTGTGAAAATACACAAGTTCCCTATATGATTATTAAAAGTTGTTTTTTTTTCTTTTTTTAATTTAAAATTAAATTATTTGCACATTTAATTTTTTAACTTAGACAATTGAAGGTTTATTTAACAATTTCTTTTTCAAAATTATTTCTAAATATGTAATTTTGAACATATTTTTGTAATCTCCTTTTGAACCTCCAATTTGACAAACAAGATTTGCAAGATTTTTTTTCGATTTTTTTATAATTTTAATATAGGCTTCAACACTCACGTTATAGTTTTATAATTAAGAGTGAACATACGGTCGGACATAGAACATACATACATAGGAATAGGTCAAACACATAACCTTCTTTTTGAACTTCACCAGGTTAAAATTCAAGTAAAATAAGAACAACATGATAAAGTTATAATTTAACGAATTTTATTAGATACTATTTTTATAATTAATTTTTCTATAATACATAAAGTACTCAAACATCTTGAAATAGACGTGTGTACTAATTGTTCTTAGGTATGATTGTGATTATCATTGTAATACGTTATTTTGTTATCAACGGTCCATATCTTCGATCTACATCCCTTGTTATCAAAATTGCATATCCACCGTGACCTGCCACCTTTAGTACTCCTCTTCCTAAACTTAAACACCCCTATCTGAATCATGGGGTTTCCGGACCGAGAGCTTATAAACATTGCTCCTATAATAAGAATTTTATGTATAAGTTCACAACCATTTTGTTATCATATACATTACACATATTATAATAACATCAAATCAGTTATATTACTATTTGAGTTTAAGCTTTACAGAAACATTAAATAAATAGAAATCCGACATACATACATACATATATTGATAGATAGTCGAATAAAAAGTATATGTATATAAAAGACTAAAGTTTTGACCCGCGGTTCCACTCGCATGGTACGTCAAGAAATATTAACCTGTGTTAAGTTAAATAATAATATCTTCTAAATTTAATTCAAGTCTGTTTTTTGTCATAATAGTTATAGCTTAAAGGAGTAAAAATTTTCACATTATGATATTGATTTCATAGTCTCGACGACACGTTTGGCTCAGTTTGTGATGACCTTACTTGCTATACCAGCGGTCGCGGGTTCGAGTCCCGCTGGGTGCATTAATTTACTTTATGATCACGAATGTTTGTACTGCAGTCATGGGTTTTTATATTTATAATATGTATGTATTTAAAATTATATATGTGTAATGTATCAACTATCTGGTATAACGCATGCTTCGTAGCTTACCATGGAACTAGATGGCGTTGTGTGTTAATGTCCCAACATATTTATTTATTATTTATTAATTTATAATTTATAGTTTTCCAATTTCTTGGCATGCCTAGAAATTGCAATAAAAATATCTATATACTTACTTTAGTCAAATAAAGATTTAACATTGGACTAAAATTCAATAAACTATTAACTTTTGCATGTGCAGTCACTGTAAATGTAATAAATTTAGAAAATGATGTCATTAAAATATCTATCTTCTTCTATCTGTACATATAATGAAACTGTAGAGGTCGAATGTCTGTACATAGAAAAAAAAATGCTAAAAACCGAGTCAGGGGGATGTAAAAAGAGAAATAGAACAAGTCCAGATTTTTTTCAATTTTTTTGTTTCTCTGTCTGTCTGTCTGTCTGTTTGTCTGTTTATACGGGCTAATCTGAAACATTAGGACCAATTTAAATGAAATTTTGCATGGTGGTACGTTATATCCCCAGTCAACATTTTAGATACTTTTCATCTCAAAAAATTAAATAGGTCCCGTGGGATAGTTAAAAAACTATAGTAACTTATACAGCTACAGCTTAGTACACAAAAACTACTGATTGGATTTTAATGAAACTTTACAATAATATGGTTCATACATCAGAATAACAAATAGGCTACTTTTTATCCCGGAAAAATGTACGGTTCCCGTGGGATAGATTGGTATTTGTTTGTCTAGAGGCGAACCCGAGCGAAGTGAGGGTGAGCCACTAGTGAGTAAATAAATTTAAACTACTCTACTTTCATATCTTATTTTTATTAAATTTAGTACAAATTGTTGAACAGATATTTAATTTAAGAATAATTTTACAAATATAACTTATTTATGAAATATTAACTTTTTTTTATAATCATACATATTGTTAGTAAACGAGTAACTTCATAAAATATATCTGATAACAAATATTCGTATTATGAAATTAATTTGCACATCTCAAGAACGCTGGATGATATGAAACATTGGCTACAAATAAAATTAGAGATTTTTATGTTTTACAATTTTTGTAAGAACTGCAAAGGTCATTTTGAGCAAATAAGAAAAACAATTTTCGTGACCTTTGCAGGTATATTATATCTTGTGACGAATGGCCGAGCTTATATAACTTTTAAGCCTACATGTAAAATTTTAAAACTAATTTCGAGGTTTTTTTTTGCCTTATTAAACTGCCCTTAGCACTAGTTTAGAGTTTCACACGTAATAATTTTATTATTATTAATAATATTTTAAGTCAATATGTTAAAGACAAAGGTGTTCCGTAAACCTTAAAACTTAAAATATATTTAAACGTAAATTCCCGTGATACCGGAATAACTTAAAGAAATACCATAACCCATCGCCTAAAAATTCCAAAAAATATTCACACTTATATTATAATATTCTAATATCTTATATACATATACAATTATTATATTATTTATTAATACTTTACATAATAATAAATTATTATTTTAACTTAAAATTAATTATTAAATCAATGGTTGTGATCAATCTGAGCCATTACAATCTTATTGTTTATTGTCAGCAATTTCGCCTTACAGCCTATGTGATCGTAGTTGCAAATCCACCGTATTCTAGGACCAGTTCTTTTTCCGGATATCCTGTATTTGTAGTTATCTATCATTATCAAAGGGTTGCCTTGTCGGGACGGGACGAATACAGGCTCCGTTATATCTACAAGTTCAATGAAATGCAGTAGTAGAATTACATAATGATAAAAAAGTAAATAAGTATTCAATTAAAAATTGGTTTGCTTTGTAATAATAGTCCCTTAGAGGTATATAAATACAAGATATATCGGACGTAAAATGTGCTTTAAAAAAGGATAGAGAACGAAAAACGTTCAGGATATGTTGAATAAGGAAATAGAAAAATATAAGTTCTACATTCATCCTTTGGTCAAATTCTGTAGAACTACAAGTTCTCACACAAAGCGCAAAAGCTGATATTATGTTATATGTTATATAATATATAATATAATGTCAGCTTGTACTGTCTTCTTCGGGCTAATTTTTAGGGGTCCGTACCAAAGAGATAAAAAATGAAACCTTTATTTTAATTTGACACCCGAAAAATATTTTTCCATACTAACTTTGCTACCTCTTTGCACCCTTTTAGGATGCGTGAAAATATGTACATATACATATGTAATTGTATGTATTAAATTCTATCATTTCAAATTAACACTTTTCTTACATCATACGTATTCAAAATGCTACACAAATGATATGTCTGATGATTAAACAAAAAAACATGTTATAATAATTCAACAATGTTTATTAGTTTTGTAATTTATTCACATACATACATACTTACGTATAAATACATATATATATATATATATATATATATATATATATATATATATATATATAGTGCATATTATACAGATTACAATTTTCTTAAAATTTAAATGCTTTATACATGGCTGTACTTAAGTATGGTTGTGCTTATCATTATAATACACAATTTCGTTATCAATGGTCCAAACTTTCGATCTACACCCCTTGTTATCTAGGTTGCATATCCATCGGGACCTGACCCCTCTACTGCCACTCCATTTTCTAAACTTATAGTCTCCTATCTGAATCATGGGGTTTCCAGATCGAGACTTTATGAATATTGCTCCTATAATAAGAATTTAATTTATAAGTTTACAGTAATTTTGTTACTATGTCATGAATATGAAGAATTATTATTATTGTTTGAAGTTAGGGTTCTATAGATAAGCAAAAAGTAATTTAAACAAAATTAAAAATATGGTTCTGCAAGGATATTAGGGTTTCGTGTGTACCTCAAACTGTGTGTCTATCTGACTATGAATCTGTCTTTCACATCCTATTTTCTCCTAATCGACAAAAAAAATAAAGGCATGGCATATTTAAGTACATGTAAATTAATGAATCATAAAAAATAAAAAATATTTTATATTTTTTAATACAACATTTAAAAGATATTATAGGAAATGTATGAGAATTGGATTTTGTCCTTATTTTATCTGAAAAACTACCGAGCTAGAACTAGATATCTATATAACGTATAATAAGTTCACTCATAATTTAAAGAAAAAAATTAATGACATTTCTAAGCAAGTAAATTTATGGAAAATCCTTTAGGTAATGTAACCCAACCGTAATCTTTCACGCGACTTAAAATTAAGCATTTTGTGTAGTTTTGAATAAAATTTGGTAATATATTTATGGAATCAAAAATTTAATCACTTTTTGAAGTAAAAGGTGAATGCGTTACGAAAAAATGTACCTACGTTTGTTGCCATGATAACTGTTATTGTCTGACAAATGATATATAATGTTATATTCTTTCCTTAAATAATATTCTATAAATATATGATTGTAATATGCTTAATATGCGTTATTTTTATCATCTATCCTAACTATTTAAAACATAAATTGAATTTAATAAAGAGTACCGATAACCTACAGAAGTTTTACTTATTGCGCGTGTACACATTCATACACGCACTCTTTAATTTTATTTTTATACTAATATTATTAGGTACGACAAGAAAATACCTTATTTACCACGCACACCGTAAGTTTGGTTTTATGGATTTCCTAAAAGAGGAGGGAGTTCACTCAATTCGACTTAACGTTTTTTTGTAAATATCTTATGCGATATTTTACCCAATTGTAAGTGTAAGAGTGATAACTTATTTTAACTTAGCTTAGTTAATCGTACTTACATATGTATATAAACTTCACTAAGTAACGCAAAGTAGGTGAAACTAAATGAAATGAATGAATAGATAAAATAGGATTAATTATAAGAAAAAGCAAAATCATACTAATATTATAAATGTGAAAGTTTAGATGTTTGAATGAATGTATGTCTCTATCACGCCAGAACGGCTGAACGGATCTGGATGAAATTTGGCACAGAGATAGATTATAATCTGGAATAGTATATAGGTATTTTCATCCCGGAAAAATGTACGGTTCCCGTGGGATAGATTTGTCTTTGTTTTTCTAGTGGCGAACCCGAGCGAAGCGAAAGTGAGCCGCTAGTAAGTAATAAAAGGGAAATATAAAATGTATGTAATTATTTGATTTAACAACAAAACATACGTAAGGTACAATAAATCACTTTAATATAATTTAATGATTGTGCTCAGACTTATAGCACACAATTTCATTATCAACCATCCACAGCTTTGCTCTACATCCTTTGGAATCTTGATTACATATCCATCTTGTCTTCATTCCATTAAAGCTGTGTTTTCTAAATTTGTATTTACCTATTTGAACCACTACATTGCCGAAGCGCGAATGTTGGAATGATATACCTGAATGAAAAGTATTTAGTTATATCACCTTAATAAATCATTACTAAAATGCTACGAAAAACATGCATTAAATATATATTACTAGCAATTAGTTCAGAAGTTGAAATTTAAAGCTATCGTTTTTATATTTTCCAGCTGTTTTTTTTTTTTTTTTTTTGTTTTCGATAAAATATATATATATTTAAACCACCCCTGACACACCCCCAACAAAACAAAAAAAGAATTATTCAAATCGGTCCAGCCGTTTTTGAGCTTTAGCGAGACTAACGAACAACAATTGACTTTTATATATAATATAGATAGATTACTGAGGTGCATGGTAATATATTGTGTTAATTTCTCAATCAAAAATACTATTTATATGTAAAAATAAATTTAATCAGGTTGTATACACTTGGATTCCCCGCAGAATATTCTTTTACACTTGTAATAAATTTTAATTACGTACAAGCAAACCAAGTGAAAATAACACTTATAACTAATGGTTATGCTCATTAATTATTTTAACGATCTCGTCATCGATGGTGAAGATTTTAGCTCTGCAGCCTCCGTGGTCCCTTGTGCAGATCCATCGCACTTTCGGTCCTTTGCTACCGCTCCATCGGTTAAACCTGTACGGGCCGTACTGTATTGCTGGTTTCCCAAAGCGCGATGACACAAATATAGGTTCTAAAAATATTTTTCATATTAATCTTATAATTTTTATTTATAAGTTATTAATAAAATACAAACAAACATTCTTAAATTATAAATTACCTACCTGTCGATATCAAAATAGTGAGTTTTATTTTAAATTCAATAATATATCTGTAATTATAATATCAATGAAACATTTTATTACACTTAAATTATTAATAAATTATCATACAGACATAAGTCGTTATCACAATAATGGCATCAGAAAAATGCAATAATGAAATTATAAAATAGAAAAAATCCTCGTCTCAAGACAACCAGAAGCAAATTCTATTATCTGGTAAACAAATAAGGGTAGAAACAGACTATCGTGGCTAAATACCTCTCGTACTGACTAAAAATAAGGAACTCAAAACACTTCAGCAAAAATAAATACTGAATGTACGACATATTTAATAAAATAAAGATAATTAAATAGTTATTTATATATACTACATACATTATGATATTTATTTATATAATAAAAGTATTTTATATACACTTTATTGTACAACAAAGTTATAACTTAAAGATAGAAAAACAAAGTATAAAGAACGTGCACAAAACCGGCCTTATCGTTAGCTTGCTAGCTAGCGCTAATTTGCGATTTCTTCCCGAGCTCTGGTTAAGGAAAATAAGGAAAATGTATGTGTAAACATAAAATACAATACATATTACAATACAACCTAATACTTAGAAATGAAAATTCTATACATATATATCCTATAAATATAATTTTATACATATAATAATGTCCTCCTGACCGATTCCGGCCACGGCGGCCAATCTCATTGAGACTAGCCAACTGCGCAGGAGATATTATAGTGCACAAGTGTACGCGCAGACACAAGTGCACTCTCTATTCCTGTCACTCTCATACTCCGGTGGGACGACTACTCGACACGACCGGGCTGTTACTGAGGCTTACTATACAGAAAGACTCAATAACTAAACTTGGCCCGACCCGGGACTCGAACCCAGGACCTCAGGATGTGCAGCCGTACATGCTAGCCACTACACCACCGAGGCAGTTTTCTATATATATATATATATATATATATATATATATATAAAATATACTAATACATAAAATTTAAATAGTCCTAACGACTCATCCTCGCTTCGCTCGGGTTCCTCCCTAGGTTGATTCCCCATACAAACTTTCATCCCCATTTTCACCCCCTTAAAGGATGATTTCCAGGATAAAAAATCCTAACTAACTCACAAACTTTACCTCTTTATAATATTAGTATAGATATAGATAATAAATATCATAATTCTTAATGGTTATGATCATTTTGACACTTAACAATTTCTCCATCAATGGTAAAAAGCTTAGCCAAGCAGCCGTCGTTGTTCTTATTACATATCCATCGCACTTTGGACCCCTTGCTGCCCGACCACTTGCGATACCTGTACTCACCTATTTGAATAACAGGGTTACCGTTTCGAGACAAAACGTAAACCGCACCTAGAATAGTTATCAGGGATTATTGGAGAAATTATGTATATTATATGTATGTAATTATGTATATTTGTTTTTTTTTTGTATATATAATTAAGTGTATTAGTAATTTCTTTTATTGTAAATAAAGTATTTGTCTATGTAAAAAAAAAAATATATCTAATTTGATATCAACACAAACTTTGTCAAACAAAATCACAAATCTAATAAATAGATCGTAATTATATACAAAACATTATTCTTTTACACTTATATTAGGCTATAATAAAAAAAACGTGCTTAAAAATCCTTCCAAAAATTTTGAAGTTAGTAGTAATAATATTATAATTATTATTACTAAAATATTTTTTTCAACAAATCAAAAAAATAATGAGAAAAAGAATAAATTCTATCTAACGAAACAAATAGTATGTGAAAGTGGCAAAAAAAATATATATAGTATTGATGTTATATAAATTATTTATTAGTGGTTATGTTCACGGCGGAAATGTATGATTTGGTTATCTATTGTTAAAATCGTCGCTCGACATCCTACGCCGGCCCTGACACAGGCCCATCTAGCCCGGGCTCCTCTGGAACCGCACCATTTATTATATCTATACTCTCCTATCTGAATCACCGGATTCCCAAACCTAGATGTGGTAAAAATGGCCTTTTCCGCTTTTAAACCTACAAAGGAAATACGACACTCTTATCACATGTTAATCTAAGTTTGTTGCAAAAAGAGAAAAAGGGTTTTTTAGTAAAACTTGTAAATAAACCAATATTTACATAATATACATATATACTTACCTATGTATGTTTTTAACGACGATTTTTAATAAAACAAATATATATAAACTGCCATTTAATTTATGCTGAACAATTAAAATTTATCTTATTCGCTACAATCTACTATAACATAATTATGCCCTAAATATGTAACTTACATTTCATTACAATGTATTATTATTATCCTATAATTCATTTACGAAATTCATTGAAAATATTTATAATAACACAATTACAATACGATGGAATTAAGTAAACCTCGTTAGCTTAGAGATGTTGTCGAAAAGTACTGACAATATCACAAATAGCGTAGGCTTAGTCTATCTATACATATAATAAAATACTGAGTCGAATATTTTTTGGAACATCTTATTGAAATAGTCATTATTATCGATACAGAAGACGAATCTATAGTTTTTAGAATTATTGTCTGTATGTCTATCTGTCTGGGAACGCATCACGAGAAAACCTTTAATGAAATTTGGTATGATGATAGCTGATTATCTGGGTCAATATATAGGATACTTTTTATTGGTGGAAAATATTTCATCTCTGAAAAATCTACACTAACCGTTAAAACGTATCCAGAGACGAACCCGAGCGGAGCGAGGATGAGTCGCTAGTGCTATATAAAATTACTGTATAGACAGACTTAACCCATTGTAAATAAAAAAAAATACTTCCTGTATTTAGTTGTATTAAGTTAAATAAAACAATATAGAAAATTAAAAGTTTTTGAATATTTTACATAGATAATATAAAATTTATCTAAAATATTCAAAAAATAATTAATTTATACAAAGAAGTCGCAATAATAGTAGCCTAAAAAAATTAAAATGTGAGACTTAATATAATACTATACAAAATTTTAATAGTTCTGTTAACATAAATTAAGATAAGGAACGAGCTAATTATCATCAATAAATATAACAATTAAAGATCTTAAATTGGGGACAATACGAAAATGTATTTGGTATTTATAAATGAGAACATTTATATTTATCTTCTTCGTTTAAACATATTATGTACCTATATTGAGAGCTTCTGGACGGCTTTTAATGAGATATATTTATTACAAGGATATTGTTCAGAAACAAAAATAGAACTAACTCAATTAAATTTCATTAATTTTTTCCCTCGTCCAATCAATCACACAAATCAATCACTTCGTTTATCGGACTCATATGTAAGTTAGAGTTCTAAATAAAACTATCTTTTCGTCCTAAGACCGTCAGAAATTGTCAAAAATCAAAATATACATATTCGCGAAAAAGTCGGAAATGGTAGTTTTATTTAAAATGTATTAAAATCGCGTAAATCTATTTAAGAAAGTATTAAGTTGCGAGCTCATTATTATTATTTGCAAGTCATGTTTTGTTACGCATAAATAGTATATTTATTAATGATTATGTGTATAGCAAAACTGTGTGATTTCGTCATTAAGCGTTATGATAGTAGCTCGACACCCATACGCGGCCTTGACGCAGACCCATCTACCCCTAGCACCTTTAGAACGACTCCATTTATTATATCTATACACTCCTATCTGAATCACGGGCTTTCCAAATCTCGATGTAGTGAAAACTGCTTCATGCGCCGATAAAACTGAAAGCAATAAATAGTGTGTGTTTTTGTAGAAATATCACGTTTTGTCCACATTATTTTAAAACAGTATAATAAAATAAAAATAATTTATATATGCCTAATAATATATTTCATCTTAAATTTAAAATAAATAAATTTACATGATTTCATACTTAATTACCAATAGCTTAATTTTCGGCGTTTTTTTACTTAAATAAATATTTATTTAAATTAATATAAGTAATGCTAAAATTTATCTTACATTTATCACAAACGTTTCTATACAAAATAGATACGTATTTTCTAAGCTGTCTTTATTTTACTTTAGCTGTATCACTAATACGGCAATAATACGTAATATCAATGAAAATCAATAGACACACTGTAAAACTTACACAAAAATATATTCTATATATGTTATAAAAGCTACTATTGCTTGCGTATAGGAAAAATAAATCATACAATTCTTTGAACAGCGTATCAATATTGTTATATTATTACTCATTTACTTTATTTTTTATATATACTAAAATATTTATTCTTATGAGATCAAGCTAATTTTTTTATAAATTAACATTTAAAAAAAAGTGTCTTGTTGAAGTTATACTTCTTTTGGGACATTTGGAAAAAATTATGAATGTAAAATTTTTACGATGCGCGCACACCGACAGCCGAAAAGTGACATGATGAAGTTAGCTGAAAGCGACATAATAAAGTTAGCTGTATTCCTTTTACAAACAAAGAGTTGTGACATTCGCGATGAAATCTTTAGCTATTTTTGTTCTGTTACGCCAAAGAAGTATAACTTCTCACGTGTGTACATAAGTACACACACACGTTTTTTTTTTGGGAAATATTCTGATCACCAGTGTATCAGATGTGTGGAGTATTTTAAAACAGATTCAATTTAATACAATATCACAAGCACACATTACATGTCTCTACTTATAATTTAAGAAATCTATAGGAAATAAGCGGTTCGAAGACGTCATTTCAATTACAAGGCAAGGTATTAGAATTTTTATATAACTACAATACTAAATTTACCAAAATTATATTGAAACAGTCTTGAAAAAATTACTTGTTATAAAAAACGTTATAAATTAAGTTATAAATATTATTTATCACAATGTCAAGTTAATGCCTATGCCTTAAACAGTTTTGATATTATTACATATCAAACTTAACCGCACTGTCGCGTTATGAGGCTATGTCATAATTAGACACCGGATTATATGCACTTGCATGTTAGCATATGCAAATGCGTAAAACGCTACTTTTTCATTAATAGTGCTTATTTAAGTAGTTAAATGTGTGAGGCGTGTTTTATTACCGTAAAGAGACAAGGAATTAAACTCCTTCCTCTGTGCAAATCTTTGAAAATATTGAAAAACAAAAATGATTTAATAGATCTGAACTGAACTCTGAACTCTGAACTCTTCTGAGTTGACTATCGGAACTCGGAAAAGGTCCGTGGCAAATTATTGGTTTAGTGGGTAGTACTGGCTTTTCTAGCCGGTGAGTCCCACATAATCACCTGTTTGTATACAGGTGATATGGGTAAATGCATTTACCAACATAAAAAAAAAGAACAAAAAACAAAAAATATCAACGGCACGGACGAGACTCTGCCTGAAGAAATTTCTGCAGAAATGTTAAATTTCAAGTTTTGTCCAGTAACGTCAATCGGTACAGAGAGGCCATTTTCAGCCTACAATTTAATATCACAAAGCTCTAAAATCTAGAAAAATATGTAATATGTAAAGTATGTATATATTGTCACAAGAATTACGAGTATATATACTTTAGAGAAAGAAAATAAATGTAAATTTTGATAACAATTAGTATTTTGATTGTGCATATCTTGTGCATATTTCGCCCTTTTTTAGTGCATATAATTCGATGTCTCGTTATAATATCATATCATACTCCACAAAGAAAAAACAAAAACCAAAATCTATATAATATAAAACAATATCTATATATTAAAAATCATACTTGTAGTTGTTATTTTAATAATAGCCTTAAGAAATTTAGGAGTTGTTCTTATCCTTTATGAAAAATCACTTCAAAAGTTATCCATTGCAACCGGATTGTGATTTATTTAGCAAAAAAAAAATCATGCAACTTGTAAGTATTTGTTTAAATATATTTGACCGATTTAAAAAAA
Organism: Fabriciana adippe; assembly: GCA_905404265.1. NCBI lineage: Eukaryota > Metazoa > Arthropoda > Insecta > Lepidoptera > Nymphalidae > Fabriciana > Fabriciana adippe. The sequence continues at coordinate 13,472,319 of FR989992.1, read as the reverse complement.
AAGTATGCAATTCAACCATCCAGGATAACTTCGCCAATTGTGAATCGAGTTTCTGTTCTAGGGTAATTCTATGGCAAATAAAAAAAGCTCCGACCCCTAAGGGTTAGTAATTACATTTTAAATAATTTTGATTTATCATTTATTAAAAAGTAATATAATTAGAATAACTTATATCCGATGATTGAAAAATCTGGCTTCTTAATAGGTAACACAATTTATAAAAAAAAAATACTTTATGAGATTACCTTTCACTCGTTTAAACAAGGATATAGAAAAAAACCATGGCAAATGCAAATATAATATTATAAATATATCCTAAGATAAAATCAAGTGTGAGTATGAAAATTCCTCGCTCTTACTATGACATTATCTATAGTTGTGATGGTTGCGCGACAGCCCATCTGATTTTTGACACATGTCCAACGTACTTGGGGAGCTTTACTATAGCTCCACCTGTTGTATCGGTACTTCCCTAAAACCATAACTGGGTTGCCAAAGCGTGTTGTCTCGAATTTTACTGAAATAGAAGATATAATTTAATATCATTTCATGTACGTATAAACTTTTTTTACAAATGGTATGGTTTAGTTAAGTATGTATTCATTATTTTGTTTTTTTTTTAGCTTATACTTCACTATCCTTGATTCTTAGAAAAAAAAGTATGGTTTTGGTTCAAATATTTTTTTTCTGAAATGAAATTGTAAACTTTATTTAAAAATAGTAGTTATAATGTACTATATAAGAGCCTACAAACCTTACATAATTGTAACAAGACTTATTAGACCTATATTATTATTATTTTAATATTATTTGATAAGACCTCTCAAGTTCTTTTTTCACTAAAGATGTTATAATTTAGATATTTTTTTAATGTAAGGAAAGGCATTTTTTTTTTAATTCAATTGTGATATTTTGAATAATATTTTAATTTCACTAACAAGAAAAAAAAAAAGAAATTATTTCTTTTTTTACTATGTACGAGTACAATGTACATATTATAAATTGTTCAAGTATAATATTTTAAATGTATATACTTAATAAGTAATTGTAAAAATGAAACAAATGTCTTCATTATAGTAAATGCCTTTATTATTATATAAACTCTTATTGTAAGGAAGGTTAGATTTTTAGTATACATAACTGCTTAGCTAATCTTAGCCAATACTTAATTTTTGTAAATCTATATTAAATTCTTTTCCTTTAATAAAAATTATTTTTTTCTATTCAATTGTTACATTAAATTTACATTCCCTACCTTAAACTTACATTTCCATACACAAATAAAACAGATATTGTTTAATCGCATATATACAGTAGCGTGCAAAAAAGCTTTGGGTCAACCTTTTTTTTCCATTGTATTGATAAAATATTTTATTCCTCCACTCATTCGTTGTTCAAGATATTCAAAAGAGTCAGAACATAGATTATACATCTAATTAATTATATTATTAATTAAAATATTTTACGTGTAATACGTGAAATAACTTTCGTCAGTGTGCAAAAATATCGGGTCAATATACGCCGCGGCTTTTTTTTCTCATCGGTTCCAAAACAAAGCTCAGCTCTACTGTTCAAAGAAAAATTAGTCTTATTTTTGCGACAATGCCCAAGCACACTAATATTTAGGTTCGTGAAATCATATGAACCCTTTGTGGAATACAAGGCAAGATGTGATGTTAATTATACATTATAATCCTTCACCTGCACATATATTTTTTGCACATAATAAATACAAGTAGAAAGTACCTTGTATATAATACAACATAATCTCGTCTGTAGCAGTTTGAGAGGGAAATTCAGTGTGGACGATATCTCTGGACGGTGATGGTAGAGAGCTTCTTTAAAGTGGAATTCCACCTAAACCCACTAATACTACAACTATTACAACTGCTACAATAAAAATCACAAGGAAAGTAAATAACTAACATTAAATCCTCTCTCCTCAATTCCAACTAGACCAACAGCAGCAGACAAACCCATTATGCCCAACACCCTTTGTTCCGAAGCTGTGAAAGTTTGTCTGCTGCTTGGACCACCACCAGTGACACTAGCCTCGCGACGCATTGCCAAGGCCTTTTTTTGTTTTGGCTTTTCATTCAGCCCACACCTGCAGCTATTAATCTGTTAATGCTAAGCTAAGTTGTTATCTAAGTATATAGTCAATTAAGTTTTTTGTTATATGAACTCAGTTTGTTGATATATGAACAAAGATTTTATCAGTATGTTTAAAGTTGCGTGAGACAGATGAATGACATATTTTCATATAATTATTTTTGTATCTTTTTACTACTTTTACTTTGCAGTTATTCTGATTAAACTAAAATAGATAAATATGCTAACATTAGTCTTACCTTGAAACATTATAGATGTCAATAAAGAACCCTAATACCTATAATAAAAAGTATTGAGAGCTTTTCTTCAGAATCAAAATAATATCCTCTATAATCTGAAAAAAAAACATCGAAATCGGCCAAGTAACAAAAAAGTTATGTTCAACAAAACTCGGCAAAAAGTGGATATTATATATTGACAATATACCCAGGCGTTGTCTTCTAATAAATAAAAATTGGTAGTGGCCATTCAAGTTGTACAACAAATTAATCTTATCTAAATAATTAAATACAATTTCTCTGTAAATAAACTAAGCTGTCATAGAAAATGTCTATACCTATTACATTCCTAAAATATACAGTCATACAATTATTTAAAGCCTCGTAAAAGGAACCTCCTATTTTTATAGTTCCTGAGTATAACTAAGACTCAAACAACAAAGGAAAATTTTTGTGTTATAGGAATAACTAAAAATAATACATACCTTTCCATGAATTCTAGTAAAGCCGAAAATTGTTCCGGGTTAGCTAGGCATCTGAACTTCATTCTCACTATAATAATTTATTTAAATTTTGCACTGTGATATCAACAATAAATAAATGTTATACACTCAGTACCACAGCTAGAAATGTGTGGATCTCAAGCTAACACATTTTAAAGTAAAGCTATTTCCCCTTTGTTGCGCACTTCCATCCCTGAAACACTTTACAAAGTCAAATAAAAATTACAATCGACCCTTTTTTTCTTAAAATGAAAACTTCCATGAAGAGTCACTTCATTTTGCCAAATAAAATATAAATTAATTACTCTGAAGGAATGCTATACTTGCTCAAGCGACGATTTTAAATAACTTAACAACCATTTCATAGGTGCTGAACAAAAACACCAACCCTGCATCGACCTCACTTAAGCTGCCTTCTTGACGTAAATAACCTACGCTAAAATAACAATATTTAACACTATTATAATTCACTCACTATTTTCATTATAATTCACTCACTTTTTTATCATAAAACAAAACATATTTTGATTTTTTAAACAAGACCGTGACTTTGACGTGTATGGGAACGCTTGTATTACGTATTCAATCCTTTTCAAGGTCCCACTGGACACAAGCCTCCCAATACGAGGGCGATCAGGCATTATTTATCGAAGCGATCAGGCCATAGTCCACCACGCTGGCCAAGTGCGGGTTGGTAGACTTCACATGTCTTTCGAAAACTTGCTAGGTTCTCTCAGACATGCAGGTTTCCTCACGATGTTTTTCTTCACCGAAAGACAAGTGGTAATCATATTGGAAAAGATCCGCACATTAAAAAAATTTCAGAGGTGCGATACCCGGGATTTCAACCCGCATCACTCGCTTTCCCAAGCGAGCCCGTTACCGCTGGGCTACCATTGTCTGTAGGAGGAACGTTCACAATAGGCTATTTTTCGATCCACATTGTAGAATGAACGATTGACACCGTAGCCACTAGTTTTGTTTAGATAGCACCAAATTGTTTTCTAAGATAGCCATCGGCAACACCTTAGCAATGATAGAAAGATATTAGATAGGAAGCGTTTGTAACATGACTAAGCCCTCTGTACAGACAACTTAAAGGAGTTGCTGATCCCATGTTACAGATGTCCATAACGGCGATTAGGTACCACTTACTATATTCGTTTGTTTTTTTTTTTTTTTGCTTTTGTCACAAGTGTCAGATATTGCACGCAGAAAAAAAAGTTTGTAAAGATGTATCAAGTACTATTGTATAGGTATAATGTATTTCAAGGTAGAGTTGATTCAACACAAAGATTTATTTTTTATAATGTGTCCCTGATAAAATAAACGTGTCTATACACGTTTATTTTATCAGAGATCAGGCCATAGTACACCAAGTCTTTCGAAAACTTGCAAGGTTCTCTCAGATATGCAGGTTTTGTTACAATGTTTTCCTTCACCGTAAGATAAGTGGTAATCGTGTTAAAAATAAAAAATATGTTGAAAATTAACGTAGAATGGATACATAATACTATCTGAGAATCACTCACGTCACTAGATACCTAACATCTAACATCATATCTTTTACATATGGAAATGTGCCAAGTATTTACATGCAAATATTCACAGACTCTACTTTTGTGTTCAGAATACAATACTTGATACTAACAGCTTTGCATACGGGGATTTCTCTAATAGCTTTTTACATTTATATAATATAAGTATTATATATATATATATATATATATATATATATATATATATATATACATACATTTTTTTTCTAAACAATGTCGAAGAATTAATAAGAGAGAAATAAAAATATGTGCACTTACAATTAAGTCATTTATTTCATAATTTATCTATCATTAGAGACAACCATTTATTAGCAAAACTTACATTTCTTTACAATAAGCACAAAATAAGTTAATTACAAATTATAAGTTGCTTACTTCGGTTTGTTACTGCCAACTGTACTAGGCCGAGCCTATATTACAGACGGCAGATCCTTCTTCTATGACACAAAAGAACATAACATTATCACTAAATTTAAATTTTATATTCCATCTATATGCAGTTTTTACAGTAATTTATTTTACTTAGAGAATTTACATCTATTCAGTGTTCACTCCACTTTACTTTTATAAATAAAATAAACAAATATATTGGAACATTAACACACAACACAATTAGTGATTGCAATCCGGCATCATTTTCAGTCCGGCCGGATCCGGCCGGATCGATGGAAATCCGGTCGGATCCGGCCAGATTGATCAAATCAGGATGATTTTCGCTTTTCGGTTCAAAATGAACTGTTAGTAAGTTAATCAAGTGTGATTGTACTTAATATAGGTAGTTTATAAAAAATAAAACATATATAAAAACAACTTTGACGCCTTGGTGACTTTGGATGGCCACGACAGACGCCTTTGCCACACCCACCACATTTCGATAGCTCTTATAAAAGTATTTCATTATGGATTATCTTGAATTGATTATAGAAGAGGAAGAAGATGATGACCTTTCAATTCGATACTATCTCAGTGTAGAAAAGGCCTCCACTCATCCAATTTTCATCATAAAGTCAAAACAATGAAGGTTTCTACAATGTTATTAATTATAAAACAATATAAAAAATAAATTATAAAGCAATGGATGCCAAGACACCAGTGTAATTAAAATTTCATCATCTTCTTCAGTAAACGCCTCAACAGATGCCATTTTATGATTTTTTATTGAAAATACCTCAAAATACACGTGTGCGGCGGCGACACTGCGAACATGAGCGCTGCAGTAACGCTAGGGTCTAACGTCACAGTCGCAGCGACACTGACGCTACTGACGCTTGCACTATGTAAATGTAGGGAACGACATTCGAGCGCAGGGTCACTGACGGAAATACTTTTAAAAGAGCTATCGAGATGTGGTGGGCGCAGCAAACGCGATACGATGATGGACGTCTGTCGTGGCCATCCAGTCACCAAGGCGTCACTGACACCAGTCAACTTACGCAGCGTCGGTAACGCTATAAACGCCGCGTTATTGACCCTTGTTTTGAAAGTCTACTTTTAACAAGGTCGAATCTCTTCTGTACAGGGCCTCTACATGCAACATCTCTATTATTTTGCCAAAAATTGCGAGCACCGGATCCGGTCGCCGGATCCGGTATATTGGTACCGGATCCGGTGGACGTTTAATGATGCCGGATCCGCCGGATTACCGGATCCGTTTTTCCGGATTGCAATCCCTAAACACAATCTAGTTCCATGGTAAGCTACGAGGCTTGTGTTATGGATACCAGATAGTTGATACACTACACATATATAAATTTAAATACCAACATATTATAAACATAAACACCCATGACTGGAGTACAAACATTCGTGTTTATCACACAAATGAATGCCTTTAGCGGGACTCGAACCCGCGACCGCTGGCCCAACAAGTAGGGTCACTACAAACTGAGTCAAACGTGTCGTCAAATTCGTGTTTTGTATTATGATTTTATAACCAATAACAAAGTATAAAGAAATAAATTAGTGATTATGATTATCATTAATAAAAATTATTACATTTTCCATGGTAACAACGCAAGCTCTGCAGCCCGTCTTTGCTCGCGTACATATCCATTTACCGCGTGACCCTTTGGTGTCACTCCGTCTATTGAACCTGTGGCCGTTGAACACTATTACAGGGTTGCCAAATTTAGACATGATGAATGTTGCACCTGAAATATATAATTTTCAGATTTATAAGTAAAAAATAGATTATGTACTATAACATAATACTTTCTACTTTATTTTTAAACTTACGGCGTACTTTAACATACATACCTATTTAAAAAAATATGAGAAGATTTCGAAGCCGATTTATCTTATAAAAACTTTAAAAAATCCCGACTTCCACGCACTAAAAAGTAAAAATTACCTGAACGGGGCGGAAGGTGACTGGCACCGACTTCGAAAATATCTAATAAGGTATCTATAGTAAATGAAAACCCCCGTTCAGTTATTTTTTACTTTTTAGTGCCTGGAAATTGGTCTTTGTTTTATTTTTTTAAGTTTTTATTTTATTATTTTTCGTACAAAAAGAAAGTTTTTTAATAACATATTCGATTAAGCCATTTATGTTAGTGCGCTGCTAAATTTTATACGAAGACTAACATACTAAAAACTCACTTTATTAGTAACAAGTAAAAATCAGTGTCAAAAAAAAATATAGGACCAAATCGGGACATACTTTAATAGAATACAGTTTAAAACAGCAAAATCAGTCAAGCCGTCTCCGAGAAATCGGTGTATATACATAAAAAATACATACAGACGAACATAGAACCTTCTCCTTTTTTCAATTCGGTTAATAAAATATAGTTAATGGTCATTTGACATAGAGAAAGACCTATAATATTGACTTTCCCTCAGTCCAATTCTATGTCACACGCGATCAAAGAAGCCAACGGCTAAATATTTTCCATTACATTCAAAATGAAATCTATTTGCCATAATATTTGCTTGGTTTAGAAAGAAATAATAAATCTTATTCAGTTTTTGACCGGTCCAGAAAAAAGTGGAAGTGTTGAATTCGAGTATGTCATTTTTGGATGTTGTTATGCGATATGTCCGCCATTAATTTATGAGCTTATTTTAATGATTCTCTTTTTTTAAATAGATCATATTATATCAAGAATAATTACCCAATCGAAAGAGGTTTTATTTTTGAAATCTACGCAAGATTTAGATTGGTGATTGATGAAATAATAACTTTATTGTGATTTATGAATGTTTTTTTTTTATTAAAGGTTAAAAAAGTTATTTACTACTTTAAGCATTTCTTAGTAATAATAAAAAATTGCTGTTAGAGTTTGCTCATTTTATAGCTTATTTAGGTTTATAAACCTTTATTTTTTTTAAACTTAGGCTAAAAATAATTTACATAAGTATACTTATTTATACTAATATTATAAAGAGGAAAGATTCTTTTGTTTGTTGGTACCGAATAATATCCGAAACTCCTGGATCGATTTATAAGAAATTTGGTAAGATAATTTAAGACTCTGGCAAGGATATAGGAAAGTTTTTATCCCGAAAATCATCCCTTAAGGGAGTGAAAATGGGAATGAAAATTTTATGGGGAATCAACCTAGGGACGAACTCGAGCGAAGCAAGAGTGGCTACTTTATATATAAAGAAATAATTTTATTCAACTTTAAGACCATCAATTTATCAATAAAACCAGGAAATGAATAAGAAAATAAAAATTGACTTTGATTTAATTCATACTGTATTTTCAGTATTTTACAAAATTTGAACTTACAAGTACTTTGACTTATAAACTAAAACATGTTAAAACGTAACAATGGAACCTTAGCAACTAAAAAAAATGGAATAGATCCTCACATTTAAACAATGCTCTACAACAACGTTGACAAATCGGACTTTTCTTAACTACATCGCAAATATTGTATTTTTAGTAAAAGGAATCGAACTCGTAATCTTCATCATAGTATGAAGAGCAGAGCACCTCAACAGTAGGTAATAGAAAAAACTTAAATAAAAAATTGAATTTTTGCTTTTAAAATATCTTTGTACTTTATGAAACAAAAAATATTGATATTGTATACTAGCCAAAATAACTAAAATATTGACCTGCTCGTGTACTAAGCGATCACGACCATGGTTGCAGTGACACTATGCGGTGACGTTTCAAAGACTACATTTGATTATAACGCCATATTTTATTTTATTTATTTTTTTAATTTTAACTAAAATTTTTCAATATAAAATAATACGTACCTTCATAACTTATTATATCTTTACGTATAGTCTAAGCACTACTTGCGCAAGTCTCTAATAAACTATGCTGTCTATGTTTTGTAAAAAAAAAACATAGAAAATTATCATTTCGACTGCATCCGATATCATTTTTGTCTTTTTTTTTTTTTGTTTTTTACTTACATTAATAATTCGTCCATGTTTGATACTGAATTAAAACTTAGTCGCGATGCTGTCTGTTAGTTGAAGACATGCGAGCATGACCGCGACCAGAGTCGTGGTATCTTAGGCCATGTGAGTTCTTATAGAAACAATAATAACTAAGTGGATTTTTCACAATATTACACTAGATAAAAAATTAAAAGAAAATAAACTAACCATATAAATGTCTGAATATTAGACGATTAAAAAAATATATTTTTTCTTATAGTAAAGTCAAAAAAAGGTAAATAAAATCTAAGTACTAAAGTATTCTTATTATTTAATAAACTTTATTCCTAATTCCACGATATTTTAACCGAAATATTTATTTCTCTTCTAGAAAGAAAGACAAACGAAATTTTTGTATAAATATGGTTGATAAGTGAAATAGTGTTGTTTTACTACCTACATCAAGATATAAGAAATTTAAAATTATACAAATAATTACGGATAAGAGCATAAGTCGAAAGTATGGTAAACTTCGAAAATTTTGGCTTTGTAAACTTTGAAATTTTTTCTGAAATCTATACTAAACGTTAAAACGTAAGTGGGTACGAACCCGAGCGGAGCGAGGCTGAGTCCCTAGTTTGAATATAAAAATGTGCATTTTGTTTCTGGATAAAATATACATTCATCTTTTGCTATATTATCTCGTTATATCATAAAGAGGTATTCATTGTTTATATATAGGCGATATCCTGTATATTCTAAAAATAATTTTTAAACCGATTTTTACCAAAAATGCTGGCGAAAGATAGTAACGTATTATACAAAATATTCAATGGTTATGTTCTCTTTTAGTCTTAATGATCACATCGTCATTAGTAAACAACGTCGCTTTGCAACCTCTTTTAGTGCAGCACCACCGTCCTTTGCCCGATGCGCCGTTTGACTTGCAGAACTTGTACTTTCCTACAAAAATCGCTGGCCCACCACGCTTATTTTTGCCAAAAATAGGAACTGAAAAAAAAATTAAAACATACGAACTAAACAAACATGTAAAACTAGCTATCTAGAATGGTAACCTAGAAAAATGATTTGTAAAGTTTAAGTATAATTGAGACAAAAAAAATAAAAATAAACATATATTTTCTACAAAACCACAAGAAAGTTTTTTACAAATTATTTTATTTACGGTTTATAGATGAGCGAAAACTATACTTATAATCAGGTTTCATCAGCTTCTTGTAAGATCTAAAGGTTTACATGTATGTCTTTATGTGACCTTCTGCATTTAAACATGATCACGTTTTAGTTATTTATTTATCTATGCGTTACCATGGCAACATAGTCATTAGACTTTAGTAGCAAATATATAACGTTACGATAACTAAAATTACATAGTACATACAACACATAAATTTTAAATCTTTATGTTAAGATATTCTCAATAGCGTGTGCGGTGTTTCACCCCCGTGCCTCGGAGAGCACGTAAAGTCGTCGGTCCTGCGCCTTAACTCTCACCGGTCGTGTAGAAGTATCGTCCCATCGGACTTTGAGAGTAAAAAGAAAAGTGAGTGCACTTGTGTATGCACACTTGTGTACTATAATAAATATCTCCTGCGCAGATGGCTAGTCTCAGTGAGATTGACCGCCGTGGACGAAACCGAGTCAGGAAGACATTATTAGTTTACTCATAAATTTTGACACTACACCAAAATATAGTAATTAATTATATAAAATATATAATGTACGGTATTATCGCTTGTTCGTAGTATATTTTCCAAAAACAAAGATGTTTCACAAGCATGTGTTAAGTACAGTAACTTATGCGAGAGCGTAACTCATCTCGCGTAAGTACAAGCATTCTAAGTACGTCCACACTATTGATTTAAATATTTGATAAGGTGAAAACTTGCTTCATTATGTTTTGTGGTTCTTATCTCGTGATAACTATTATCTACTATCTACTCGTACTAACTATATTTAAAAAAATCATAAATATATTACCCTTTATTTACTTCTCAACTCTCATTAAATATTTGAATCTTTCTAAGAGAAATTATTATCTTTTTTCATATTTTTACGAATATCTCTATCTATTTTGTACTTTGTTTATCTTAGGAAACTTACGTAAGACCTTATTACGTTACGTTTATTAATAGTTATCATCATCATCAACTCAGCCGAAAGACGTCCACAGCTGGACATAGGCCTATCCGAAAGATTTTCACGACTGTCAGTTTTTTGCCATCTGCATCCAGTGGGTTTATTGTAATGATAACTTTTAACAAAAATAAATTCTTCATATACCATCTTACTATAATGACTTTCTTATCATAAATGTATTTATCTTTACTACTTTCAATGTTTATTAATATTCTAAACACTTATAACTTCCATAATGATGATTTTCTTTACAGAACTTGTTTATCTTACGATTTATTCTATTTTTTATTAGTGATTATGCTTATTTTTAACCATAACAATAGCGTCATCCATCGTAATAATAGTAGCTTTGCAACCTTGCGACACTCGAGTGCAACACCAGCTTCCACGAGGTCCGTTTCCATAACGTCTTCTGTTAAACCTGTAACCATCTAACTCTATCACCGGCTTTCCAAACCTTGACACTTTGAACACCGCTCCTGAAATAAATTAGTTAAGCTTTACATTTTCAAAGATTTCAAATACGATATTTCATTAAAGTAAAAAAAGGAAATAAGAATTTTTAATAAATTTCCACTTTCTTGACGCTTAAATTATATTTTTTTATACAGGGAATGATATAATTGTTGTATAAAACATAATTTATAGGTAATATGATCGACATCAAATCAAAAAACGTACTAAAATCACACAGGGGGCGGTTTTTATATTTTACGCGACATCTTCGCTTATTGAATTGTTTATAAATGTTATCTTCTAGATTTTTTACGTTACTTGGGAAAAGTCGTAAAAAAATAATTTTACGAACGGAACCATTTGATCTTCTGTCATAAAATCAATACAATAAAAAACTAAAACTTTTGAAATAAAATACGATTCAATATATGTTAATATTTATTTGATTTATTCATCATTATCATTCTCATATAGTTCCTACTCATACTATAGTAAGTATACGTTTAGTATTATTTAATAACTATAGTTAATTTAACTTTAAAACAATACAGTACTCTAGATTAGAATATTATATAACCATTATTATTTAATAAATAAATTAATATTTTTACTATAAATTATCTTATTATTACATTAACAGAAATATAATAAAATGGAAATGAGATCGAAATAAATTATCGATGTAATTAAGTTATATTAAAAGTAATTAAATAGAAGCCAGATATCAAACGTGATCAATAAATAAATCTCCTACATAAGAACAAAACTGTCATGATCTTAAAATTAAAATAATAAACTTTGTCTAATGTATATGTAAATAAAACATAATAAAAATCCCTTAGCATATTAGGTATACAATAACATATACATATATTATTATTACTAGCGGCTCACCCTCGCTTCGCTCGGGTTCGTCGATAGGTACGTTTTACATAGATATTTAAAATAGTCATTTGCCAGCGTTAGCCACATAATTTAATTTTTTCAGATGTTTTAATACTTATTATTCTATTCCGGACTAAAAGAAATCCAAAAAATCAAATATCAAATTGGTCCAGCCGTTCTCGAGTTATAAATAATGTAACTACCACAACTTTGTTATATATATATATATTTAGATAGATATATTGGTGTCACTACTACTAAGGTATTTAATATTATCATAAAACAATACTTTAAGTTACAGTTACTTAAAGTCGGTTACTTTATATTTTCGGGCGGCCCAAATTCAACTAAATTAACGTTGGTTGAATTTCTTCCTTTTATGTTTACTTTAACTAAATATTAGAGAATAATCTTATTTTATTGATCTAAATCGTGTTCTCTCCATTAAAATATCTGACACGCTTCAATGCAATTAACAAAATAATAATTTGAATTTTATCACATATAAAAATAATTTAAAACACTTATATTTCAAAATATATTAAACAACACTACATAGACTCAAATCGTCAGGAGAAATTAAAACTAAATTTATAATTTTCATAATACTATTTGTCCTATTCCCAACAAACAATTCTTTGGTTCACTAACAAAGCTTGAAGAAGATATATGTAATATTAAGATATGAAGACTTTTACTTAAATATTTATTAGAAAAAGCTGTGAAATTTTTAAATTTTACCGTTTTTGGATACTGGCGGTGACGAAAGCGTCAAACATGACGAAGGCAATTTTTTCTCGGCTTACGGCGACGCATTTTTAGTTCCTCTTGCGTTAATTCCACCGGTGTAATAATATGAGTGCATCTGTATGATACAACTGTAAAAAATTATTCATTGAAATAAACCGTAATAACCTAATGTAAATGTAAGAAACGCAACATTAATTAATCTCAAACTTTACTAGCTATGCCTAATGGCGTAGCTAGTATTAGGCATAGCTAGTTATAATAAAAATTAATAATTGAAAGCATAAACACCAATCAATCTTACTACTATATAAATGCGAAAGTTAGGATGGATGGGTGTTTGTTACTCAATCACGCTAGAGCGGCTGAACAGATCTGGATGAAATTTGGCACAGTGATGGATTAGTCTGGAACAGTACATAGGCTACCTTTTATCCCGAAAAATATACGGTTCCCGTGGGATACCCCTTTTGCGAGTGTGAGCCGCTAGTTGGAAAATAAAAAGTATGGTCATATCAAACATGATAGATATATTTAAAGTCTCAGTCCGTTAACTTTCATTGGAGAGCAATCTATACGTTAATATGTGAAGAGAAAATTTGCACTGATTTTTAAACATATTGTGCATACCTACGGAGGAGCTTATGTATAGTTAAAGTTTATATAGAGAATGGCAGCAGAAGTAAAAATTTATTTTTTGCTTTTTGACTGACAACGACACGTTTGGCTCAGTTTGTAGTGACCCTACTTGATATACCAACGGACGCGGGTTCGAGTCCCGCTTGGGGCATTCATTTGTGTGATGAGAACGAATGTTTATACTCCAGTCATGTGTGTTTATATTTATAATATGTATGTATTTAAAATTATATGTATATGTGTAGTGTATCAACTATTTGGTATCAATAACACAAGCCTCGTAACTTACCATGGAACTAGATGGTGCTGCGTGTTATTGCCCCAACATATTTATATTTATTTATTATATTTTTATTTATTTATAATTACTCAGCTTCTAAAGAGCTGAAGCTGTACGTTAAATAGCCTATAACCTTCATTTCATTTTCTGCGCGTGCAAATCTCTGAAACTATGAATTCGATTTGAAAACAATCTTTTCGCATTTTTAGTCTATTTATTGAAAAAGTTTACAAGCTAGCTACATACATACATATATCACTTTGACAAAAGAACTTCAATAACATTCAAACTTGACCAATAACGATCGATATTCGATCACGGGACAATCACTAGTTAACAATTAATATTTCTTATTATATGTCCTCTCCACATACGCATCACGAGATCCCCTCTTAATATCGCTTGCTACGTTAGATGTAGTTGTTTTAATGATTATGCTCTCTTTTGAACTTTATTATCTCGCTTTCTAATGTATACACAGTGGCTCGACACCCGCTAGGATTCTTGCAGCATCTCCATCTAAACATAGGTCCTTTGCCATGCACCCTATTGAATCTGTAACCTCCTACTTCCATCACCGCGTTGCCACGCCGCGTTTTTATATAATTTACAATGAAATCTGAAAACATAAAATTATCAACCATAATAACTTAACAAAAAATGGTACAGACTTCAAAATCACTTAAAAGTTAATTATTTCACACATAGAAAAATTATTTTTAATGTTTATGATATGACCTATTTATTACAAAAAATAATAAAACTCGACTCGAAATTGGCGAAAGTATCGAAAATAATTCGAAACCTAGGTATTAAGTATAAAAATATGAATATTGTATTTACAAAATTATATAGATATGAAAATAATATTAAGAGATAAAACATTTCATTAACCAACTTTCAAAAAGAAGAAGTTCTACGTTCGTCTGTATGTATTTTTTCTGATACACTATATTTATCTGTACGAAACACTAACCGGAAGGATACAACCACAAGGATCTCTACATGCTAGTGATTATGTTTTCTTAAAAACTTAATTATCTTGCCATGCTTCGTATAGAGAGTGGCGCGACATCCCTTAGGATTTTTATTACATCTCCATCTGTACTTAGGTCCCTTACTGGGTATTCGAACGAATCGATAAGAACCCATTTGTATAGCTTCATTCCCACTGCGAGATTTAACAAAAATTGGTGAAAACTCTGAAAAGTGAACCTTGCTTTACTCCAGAGGCTTGAATTGGAGACAAATAGATTAAAGTTATATAGTATGTATGGCTAGTCCTACTCAAGTTCGAATAAAATGGACCAATTTTGAGACTCAATTTTTTTGTTGATAATTAACTAAGCAGTAAGTAGAAGTCACACGAGAACTTCCACAAATCTAATCACAGATGAGCCAGACAAAATTATGATAATTATCAATTTTATAGAGGTTTTTCAATTTTCGATGACAGGGAAGTAAAAACCTGACAGGGAAGTGAAAATATGTATAGAAAAGTAAACAATTAACTCAAAAATTATGCTTAAGGTATATGTTATTTATTTCAAAAACTAAAGCAAGATAACGTACGTATAAGTACCTATCTAATGTTAATTTAAAAAAATAATCAGGCACTGTTTGTCCTTAATATTAGAATAACATTTAAAGAGGTCACGTTGTCAAATGACTTAATATACTTCTTACTCATTACATTAACGGATATTTAAAATTATAATTAGGTAACGAATAGTCTTTTTTATAGTTCAGTAACAATTTCAAAAATCATCCACTTGTAACATTTTTGAATTGGTCGTTAGCGGATTTTTAAGCTGTTCTTGTTGCTTCTTTAGTTTACTTACGTTTTTTCATACTTGATTAGTTTAGATTTAAGTTCCTGAATTCGATCGCCTTTTTTTATTTCTTTGTTTTTTCTTCTTAATTAATCTTGTAGCGTGAGTACTCAAGATGACTGAATGGATGGCGATGGTAAGGCGCAAATTAATTCTTTTTCATGCAGACTTGATGGTGTATTAGCTTTCATAACATCTTCAGAAGTTTTTTTAGCAACACATTTTTTTCTTATAGTATTTAGAAGATCTAGCTTTCCACGACTTCCTGCATTGACGTTCTTCACGCTCTGTCATTTCATTAATTGTTTTCACAGCTCCCGTGGCTCTTCTTTTTAAATAATTTTGTTTATCTTTTTCTTTATAAGCGGCTAATCTTATCGGATCTTTCTTTATTCTAGCATAACGTTCTCTTTCACTTTTACGCTTTTTTTCTAATCTTTCTTCTCTACTTTGAGACTTTTTCTTTGGTTTAGGCATGATGACATCTGTAAGAAAGGATTTTTTAATATTAAGTGACTAAACTATATGTAATGTGTGTGTGACAAAAAAAAATAATAGATTTTTTTTAATTTGAGTTAAGTTATTTAATGTTTTTGATGTAAATACATACCAGGGAAATGAGAAGTTTTCTGACCCAGACACGACAACCAGCGATGACGAAATCTTTATTAGGCTTACTTAACACCGTACTTTTATTTGTGAAGGCGACAACTTAGGGAAATCTTGTCGGCTTTATTCAGCAATCAATAAATTAACGAAAATGTTAAATTTTAACATTATTTATGTTAAACTCGAGTAACACTAATCTTTATTTGTAATTGAATGTTATTTTTGATTAATATAGCCTGTATAAGTTTTTATCATGATTAATATCATGAATTCTGGGAATTCTCCTATTTGAAGGCATTTTTGTCTAAAAAAATATTTATTTAAATGTATTGAAATTGAGTGCTCGAGTACAATAACAATTAAACTTTATTCGTATTGATATACCCAGTGGTTTACCTGGGAATTAGTCTGTTACAAATTTAAATAACAGGGCATGGATAATCAAATATCATTTGCAAATACAAAAATATTAAACGTTAACTATGCTCACTTTGGGTAAATGAACATTTTAAAATTTCATCGAATAAATTTTAGGCTTGTAAATTTCTGATCTATAGATATATAGGTATTTGATGTAAATAAAAACACATTAAACGTAAGAGGAAATAAGTTATTTATTTAAGCCTTAATTTGAAGTATCACATATTATGAGAATCTATTTAGGTACCTAATAATAATGTGCATAAATATTAAGTTAAGAACAGGAATTCTATTATTTAATCCAAAATTACCTTAAGATTTATTATTAAAATATAGTAAGCATATAAAGCCCTACAAATAAATTATTCCCTTGAATGAAAATTCATAAGCACAACACACACAAAACAGAAGCATTACTTCTTCGTCACAGTACCTATCTACTTGCCTATATTATAATTACTCTAAATTCTAAAATAAATTGGCGTGATAAATTTCAAGACATGACTTATTATTAAAAGCACGGAGCGCAGGAGGCCCAATTATCCATTCCTTATACCTTCTTCTTTCCTCCTCTTACCAACCCCTTCTTTTGGAATGATTTCGGTATTGAAGCCCCTACTGCAAACGCACATATGCTATACTTATCGCTTACCAAGGCAGTGGCAGCCTAGTGGTAATCCCTTTCTCCAAAATTCAAATCCCCGGGTTTCGTACCTCTGATATTTTCGTGTGCGAATCATTTCCATCGTGATTACCACTGGTCTTGTGGTGAAGGAAAATATCATGGGGAAACCTGCATTACCACTTGTCTTGCGGTGAAGGAAAATATCATGGGGAAACCTGCACGTTTGAGAAAACATAGCAAGTTTTCGAAAGACGTGTGAAGTCCGCCAAACCGCACTTAGTCATTGTGGTGTATTATGATCTGATCCCCCTCGTATTGAAGGGAGGCCTGTACCCAGTAATGGGGCACTAAAAAGGACTAAATACTACTGTCGCTTAACCTTAGGAATACTATAAACTTGCTTACTTACTTTACCTACGTAATATAGAAAATCATAGAAATAACAATTACATTCTATAGGATATGTGCCGACGAGATGAAGCGAGCGTTATTTTGTTCTAATAATGAAAAATATTTTAAAAAACTTACTACTACTTTTGAATTTGCAATATATACTATTTTATATAATAAATTTAGATTAAAAGCAAAATGGTGCAACACATGTGCTGAAATACATCGGACAAAATTTTAAATAGAGTTTACAAATGATTATGAGGCTCGTTAACTATTCTTACTATTTTTCCATCAATTGTGACAACAAAGACACGACAATAAGTATTAGTGTTACGATACTTCACGCAAGTCCATCGTACTTTAGGCCCTCTACTTATAATTTTATTGAATCTATGACCACCGAGCTTCATTACGAGATTTCCTTTACGCGACATTTCATACTCTGGTTCTGAAACAAAAACCAAAACGTTGTATTATTTAATAATACTTAGTTTTATACACAACCTTACGATCTAGAAGCTGGTGTAATATTATACGCTTGTGGATATTTTGTTGTATAATGAAACAAAAGATAATATAGAAACATATTTAATAAACATATGTATAATCAATAATTAATTTTAATTACAATTAAAAAAACGAGTGTGTGTACTTCTGTACGCACGTTTGAAGTTATACTTCTGTGGCGTAACAGAACAAAAATAGCTAATCACAACTCTCTGTTTGTAAAAGCAATGCTAACTTCATCATGTCGCTTTTTTTGGCTATCGAAGTGCGCGCGCTTTGTAAAAATTTTGCTCTCATATTTTTTTCCAAACGTGCCAAAAGAAGTACAACTTTAAAAATATTTACAAACATCCTTCTGTTTTACCGTGAACTTTTTACCAAGTTTGTTATCCCACACACTATTTTAGGTCTCTGCAAATCTCTCATTTCTCAAAAATCCCTAAATGAAGAAAAAAATCCTATTGAGCTTAAGGGAATGGAGTATGTGACAAGCAAAGTTTATAAGAATTGAATTAAGCAAAACATTTAAGCACATTTACGCTATCAGCATGTTTACCCTCTACCTGTAACTAGGAATTATTATTAAAAACTTAGTTCTAACAATATTAAAAATGCCTATGAGGTTCATTGCAAATCTTCACAATTTTCCCGTCAATAGTTACAACAAACACTCGGCAATGAGAAGAGTATTTCACGCAAGTCCACCGCGCTCTGGCTCCATTAAATTTTGCTTTGTTAAACCTGTGCTTACCTAGCTTCAAAACGGGGTTACCAGCACGAGTAGTTTCATATGTGGGAATTACTCCAAAGACTGAAAGAATTTATAAGAGGTTAAGTTAGTAAAATTAGTAGTTTAAAATTTAAAATAGTAAGTTTCGTACCTTGTTAGGTAGTTTTTAAAAGACGCATAAAGTCCGCCAACTCGCATTACGCCACTTACTGGAATCCAGTACATTATGGACGTATGTATGTACGTATGCATATAGACTTCCATATTAAATAACCCCAGAAATAAAAAACTTTTCTTTTCTTTCTTTATTTAAAAGCTTTGTCGTTAAAACGACTATGTTGTTATTGTTATGTTACAAAATTTCTTAAAACTAACTAATTACACGGTTAATACAATTATTTTTAAACAAATTATTATAATTTCTTAGCAACTACAGAATCAGGTCTCGCAAGTATACTGTTACATTTCCTTACATACAGGTAAAGAAGGTTGTTAGCGAATAAATGATGTCTCAATGGCTCATTCTGAGCACATTCCATCATAACATGGAACACATCATGTACTACCAGGCAAGTAGGACAACTTGGAGAATCGGATTTTTCATAAAAAAAGGGGATTTGATTTGAAAAAAAACGTATCCCGATCTACTCGTAAGTCGTAAACAAGGCACGCTATCTTTTCTGCTGAGACGGAAAAAGTCAATCCACGGTCTTATCAAATATCCAAGTTGGATAAAATAACTTTATTATGGTAGATTGAAATTGATGATTCTATGCTCTACATAAATATAATATAATATATTTCGAAACTATACGATATGTAATTAATTAATAATTATTATTATCAGACTTATTTGCAACCAGATCCCACTATCAACATACTTTCAAAGAGCTTTCAGCGTATAAGCATGTTTTTTTAGGAATATTAGATATTCCAAATTTTGGTCCCAATTTTTAATAATAATCATATCTAGGAATAACTTTTTCAGTTATAATCTATCAGAGCTAATTTTTTAACACCATTTCATATTATCGTCATTTTTAGACGAGGAAATACAAGAAATAAGTTACTTTTACATATCATTATTTCTATTAGGTCTTCCGTACTATTTAAGTCTTATCTACCGTACATTTGACAAATAACAATGATTTTTTTTTTTAATTATTGCTTTGGTTAATTAACTCTACGTCACCACGATACTGTGCGTGAAATTAACAAAAATCAACTCATATAATATTACGAATAGCAAAATTAAAAAAATATGTAAGGATAAAGCCTAAGCGCTAAAAGGCTTAATTAGTTAAATAAGTTTTGGCACTTCGATAATTTGGTGGCTTTACTTAATTTTATTTTAGACCCTTTCATGGCCCTTTTCAAACCTCAGCTGTCAAAAATAAGTATAATAAATGCAAATGATAACCTGAATCCATGTAATCCATGAAGATTTGTATCAAAATACTAAAGAGGTTTGAATTTAACATTAAGTAGAATATTTAAACTTATATATATATATATATATATATATATATATATATATATATATATTTGGAGTGAAAATGCGTCATGATTGAGTGCGTAGGCGACCCCGTATGCCCTATTAAAACGGGGGAGGTTTTGTTGGGTTTTAGTGAGTAATACTGGTTTTCGAAACGGTAAATCCCACATAACCACCCATATGTGTACAGGTGGTATGTGTAAATGCATTTCCCTACATAAAAAAAGGGATGAAAAGTCCGAGTGAGGATATAACAAGACATGGAATTCTTAAAATAAAAAAAAACCGTCGAATACACACATTATGGAATAAATTTAATTCAAAAAAGTAAACGTAAATAGGATTAAATGTTTAAGGGAAAAAATGCATTGACCAATTTCATTGGCCCTCCATCCGCTTACGCAGTGTCATGGTTATGCTCTAAGTTTCCAAAAACAACTGTTCCTTCGATAGTTGTTACGAATGCTTTGCATTTAACCTTTGTTTTCATACTGCAGTGCCACCGCGTCCTTACATTTCTCTTTTTTTCTACATAAAATTTTTGACCGTCCACTAACAACATGAGGGTCCCACGAATTGTTTCAACTATTTTTACTGAAAGAAATTAATAAATCATGAAAATACCATAGCGTTTTAAAGATATGATTTTAGTACACCTTTACTTTTAATTACCTTTTTTCATATTCCTTATATTATATGCCGAAACTAATTTTATTTTGTAAGAATTCTATAGTAATCACAATAAATATGACAAATAACTTCATTCGACAATGACTTCACGACAATAACTTCGTTCAATTCAACATGTTCTAATCAGCATTCAGGATTTAACATAGAAATAATGTTTACACGCCTCTACATAATTCGCTACTACCATAATCCATAATAACCAAAATGGTATTTTTTAATCAATTAATTTGAAGTACGTAAAAATTCTGTACTTTAAAAGACGTTCTGTTTTTTAGGTTCAAATAAAACAAAGATCAAAACCAATAATACAGTATATAATATGATCTATATACGCAAAATATTAAATAAGATAAACATTACTCACGATTAAATGAATAAAAGTATTTACTATTTATCCACCACCAAAACCTTAAGTAATATTTAAGTTAGTAGCTCCGCGAAGAATTCAATTAGCTTTGAAATAATTTTGAACTACAATTTATAACTATGCGTTAACACTTACCTCTACCCACCCTTATTAACAAAATGTAAAACTATCCTACATTTTATACTTTAAATTTACATATGTCATTACATTCGCTCTCGAGCCTCGTGTTTTAAACATTTTAAGAGCTGTTAGGAAAAGCACCGTTTTGTTGTATGATGAATGATTCGTAAACATTTTCCAACCAGATTGTATTAAAACATCTATTAGAGCACCTTCACACATATTCAATCAATCGATTTTTGTAAAATCGCATACATTATTGTATATTTACGTTTAAAAAGTATACAATTATACAAAATCATTTCAACTGAGAAGTTGAATATTATATTACCTTAAAAATTTGATATGATGTATTATTATATAAAGTAATACTGTTTTAAATTACTAAAACGGTAATATTTGAATATGTATGTAGTTGCCCTTACTTCATCATTTACGTATATCTAGACTAATTTTTCTTTTTCTATATTAGTAGTTCACACACGCACTAGTTTATACAGCTTACTTCGTATAAAGTATAAAGGACGACCATTATATTGCTCTCATACAGTGGGTAGCTTATTATAACTATTGAGTAATCTTATAAAAATATCAACTATGTATACTAAATAAAATGAAAAATAATTAGATTTAATTATTCAAATTCATCTTCACATCCATATTCTCAATATCAATCAATATAAACTGTAGAAACTAATGCACGTCTGTTAATTTAATATTTTCGACAAAATATTAAAATCTATTAGCGCTAGTATGAGCCATGGGGTCGTGGAAACCCCATACTCTAACAATAGCGTTATCCATAGTGTGTAAACTAGCTCTACATCCCGCTTTCGCTTTAACACAGACCCATCTAGTCCTACTTCCGTACTTATTGACTCTATTGAAACGATATTGTCCAATCATTATCACTGGATTGCCGCGTTGAGATTGTGCGAATACTGGATTCAAATCTGAAAACAAATCTGCATTGAATGCCAGTTCTGATATTTATACAAGATAAAGTAACAGCTCTTATGTAATCCTAAAAATACTTTCGGTTTTAACACATACTATATCATACATCACGAATATATATTTTAAATTATCAGTGACTTATGAAAAGACGAATTACAGATAAGCAACGTTTTATTGAGTCAGGAGATTAAATCTGATAAAACTAACACTAATACTTAACGACATTATCAGACTATTGTCTATTCAAAATAACGCAATGATACTAATAATACTTACATACTAAAAAGTGATAAAACACGATTATATTTAAAAGTGCAATAAAATGAAGCAAAAAGGTTCAATCCAATAACACTTTTTGTTTATGTCGTAAAGTATACCAGTTGAGCACATTATGCCTCCAATGCTACACTTAATTACATACATGTAGAAGAATAAAGTTGTAGAAGATACGAATAAGGTTGTCTTACACTCATCTGTTTACCGGATACATAAAATTTAGTATTAAATAGTATATAAACAAATAAATATCCAGATGGAAATTCCAAAGAAAATTGCCAAGGCTACATTTAATTAAAATAAAGTAGTGTGTCAAGTCTTTTGTTTATTACTTCCTCCAACAAATAAACCAGATTTTTATTGAAAATACAAAATGTCAGGAAAATAAATTATATCTCCGATACTTTATATTTTCAAAACACATACACACATTCAATTATGAGGATTTTTTATTTTTTTAATATGTCTGAAGTTAGGCAGTTTGCAAAATACCTACTGGTAATAAGACAAAGCTGCCACATTATTTTAAGTAAATAAGCACATTTTATTATGCAGCCTATCTTGCTATTTATATATTCATATACATATATTTCATTTAATACATAATACTTTTCATACAGCAAGCAGATGTGTGAAGGACGCCCCTACTACAGATCTTAGACTATACTATTTCAAAATGCACTAATTATGAAGAAGGCGATAAAGACGTTACACTAAACAACAATCACTCATCAACGCTTAAACAAGAGTAAATTAATTAAATGAAAACGCATATAGTTACTAGAAGCGAGATAAGTCTTCCTTGCTTAACATAATAATAGTTCAATACTATTTCAATACATCTTCATTTTTCAAACTTAATGGTTATGAGATCCAAGGGTCTTGACGATAACGTTTTCAACGGTGGTTATAGCAGCGGTACATCCGGATTTCTTTTTAATACATGTCCAACGCACCTTAGACCCCCAGCAAGCGTGTTTATTGAATCTCCATTCTCCGATTTGCACTACCAAATTACCCCGTTGAGACAATCCAAATTTGGGCTCTGAAAAATAATCAAGGTTTAATATCTATCCTAATATGTAACATATTAATTATTATTGCAATATCAATGTATTAACTCATAATTAAATATTAAATTACTTACAGATGTTTAAAGCAGAATTTTTGTATTTGGTATTATCACTTGTCTGTAATTTATAAATAAAATAAAATTCAAAAGAATTCGAAGTTAAATCGGTCATTTCTAAAATTTAGAATTTTCTATGACGTTTAAAGCCAACGTATGCGGGAACAGCTGCATTGTTGCTTTGGTATAATCGGAATGAAAAACATAGTTAAGTTGCATTTGAATGGGCGGAATAGATCCTAAGATAGTTTGTTTTTACTCCACGTACTCCTTAACAAAGTAAGAATATATAGAAATACAAACACGCAATCAATATAATAGCTTAAGGAAATAAAAAAAAACACGTAATAGACCAAAAACTAATTTTATTATAAGTATATCATTATTTAAACATTAAAAGCAAGATGACAGTATAAATTAAAACATAAAATATATTTCATAGATGATTCCTAAAAATTTAATATTAATTATTTATTTGTGGATTCTGATAAAACTCATATTTGTGTCGACAAATGTAAAATTTTAACTCCAATTACACATTTTTTAAGAAAAGAAAGAACATTTAAGTATAATGTTAACCACACATGTAAGGGCACATGTCTTGTGCTTTATTGATCTAGTATTCTAAGTGTACAAGTATACAGTAAAATTTTTGGAAGAAGTTTGCAATTTTTGAGACTCATGCAAAAAACTTTTTTAAGATACGGAGAAAGAGAAGTAAGGAAAAATCATCTACTAACAATAAATAAATCAAATAATTTCGAAAAACAGAACCAAGTACAATGAAATGGCATAAGTATGAATATTGAATAACTTGAAGAAAAAATAACGTAAAAAGGTCATTAATCTATGAATGAATTAATTCAACCTTAGGAAATAGTGTCAGTGTCAGAGTGACGTACACATATGTAAGTCTGAACAATAGCAAAGTATGTCGTTATGTATGTGGTTACCATATATGAAGTGAAACAATATTTTAAGATAAATATTAGGAAAATTACATGTAAGGCAAGTGATAATATGGGCGTATGCATAAAATCCCTTAGAAATTTGCTGGAAGAAAAACTGCTATTTGGGATATGCCCAATTACTTAGTATATAACTGGAATATAACTCGATATTGTAATAACGGATAAGTAAATATTAATTAGCAACATAATTATTATATTAAATATATCATTTTCCTGTCAATCTGCGAAATGGAAGTTAAACGAGCACTCTCCCTGATCCCCTGCCTACGCCCATATTGAATAAAAAACATACACATCTCAGTGATCACATCGGGAACAAGAATACGACTATATTAAAACCTACGTACACATTTTATTTAACTATTCATTAAAATCTTTCAAACTGCTGTTACTTTTCCTAATTCATCTAAGTTGATATTTAACACGTGATTTTAATAAAATATAAAATTATTCATGCTTTTCTTTAAAAAAATCATTAGCTATCTATTGTTTTTTATTGATTTTAACAGGACAGGATGTAGATAATATCTAATTTAAACAAAACAATTGATATAACGTGATATAAGAACGAAAAATAGAGAATTCAATCATTTTTTTATGCTATAAAGAAGTAAATTCAATTTTAACTTTTAAGAAGTATATTCGTGACCGTGATTGCTGTAAACTGTAAAGCGTTCGAAACGTCGGGAACCATAAAATTAAAATAAATCCGCGTAAAAATTTAAAAAGATTTGAAATATTCGCGTAAATCTAAGAAAGTATTAAGTTAATTCAGAGTGTAATTCAACTAAGTGTTATTCAGAGTGAAAATATAGTCGGTGATAATATTTTTTCATATGTAGATTTTATGTTTACTACTTGGAGATTTGAGCCTTAACATTAGTTAATTATTAAATGCTCCTATAAATATTGCCCGCGTTTTTATCATTTCTTTATACTCCCATCCTGTTATAATTTAATATTTACTCAACATTATTCTATTTTAATTATTATTTATCTAAATTATGTTGCATGTAATAATTGAAAATTAAATTTTGTACCGTCAGTACAATCTACTAGCTAATATCTAGATTTAAGTTTGATTACTATACTAAAAAATAATTTTAAAGACAAGTACAATACATGTATATCTTAAAAAATAATTAAATGTTACCAAGATGTGTATTAAATTCTAAAAATTTGAATACCTTCAGAAAAATATAAAACTACAGAAAATACCTATCAGTAAATCATTTTGTAGTTCATTTGATTCGTTTATTAACAACTACGAAAGAAGAATAACTAAAAAGTCCATATCTATGAAATGTCGAGACCATCTCAGTTACAAACTACAACTTTTACATATAGAAACAAACATACATATTACTATATCAAAACACACTCAGAAAAAAACACACACACGCGTATAAAATTTAAAATGTAAAATTAAAATATCATTTGTCAAATACTGTTTCCAATAGAACAAATTACAACATATTACCATAATATAAGAATCCATACAGCACCCCATGCGTTCGCCCATCGATTTTAACGGAAGTAGTGTCAAATATACAAGGGTTGTCAAAAACTGCCAATTTACATGGCGAACAGTTTCGAGTTTTACCCGTCACTCCTAAAGACATTTCCCGACTAACATATAAAAGTACGTATGACAGTCGGGAGAGCCTCATCCACGTCTCACCCCGCACGTTTCGCTCGATTGCTCTGTATTAAACGTCTTCGTTACAGGGCTGTATGGATAAGTAGACTGTGATATCACTATGATTTTTAAGCAGTACTCTTACATATTCTTTATTGATATAAAAAGTTTCTACTTAAATATAATTCATAATTTTAAGTAGATTTCTTCCGATTAACAGATATTATTAACTTCAAAATCTAATACATCATTCCATCATACATTACTAACATCCAATCTTCGCTATCAATTATCGAGACATGACTTTTCAAAATATTTAAGACGCAAGGTAATTATTAAAACCTACAATACAAAATGTTTAATGGTTGTGCCAACCATTGAGTTTCATGAGACGATTTTCAACGGTGACTGCAACACAGCGACATCCTGTAGTCTTTCTCGCTGTACACTCCCACCACGTTTTCATACGTCTGGACAGTTTCTTTATAAATCGATAATTACCCCAAGCTATAGTGGGGTTTCCAAATTTAGTCATTTCGAATTTTAGTCCTGTGTTATCTGTATTTTGTAGAGACAAAAGAAAAACAATTGGTTAGAACAAAAACTTATTATTAAATACCTATATACTAGATACTGAGATAATATGCTACAATAAAACTACTAGTACATAGTAAAAATGGAATTTGGAATAGAAAACAAACACTCGACAAACATATTTCAATAAATTTTATTAAAATAAAACTTTAAAATAGCTGTGTTTTTTTCTCACGACAACGCCGATATTTTGTGTGAGCTTCTTTTTTTTTAAACTTTAAACTCTTTTATTTTGGTTCTGAATTTTATTTATAAGAATTACGCTATTAGATTTAAATTTATAATTAACGATAAACAACAATGTACAAATCTTAAAATACATATGACGACACGTTTGGCTCAGTTTGTGTGACCTTACTGGATGTGTCAGATGTCACGGGTTCGAGTCCCGCTGGGGGCATTCATTTGTGTGATGAGCACGAATGTTTGTACTCCAGTCATGGGTGTTTATATTTGTAATATGTATTTAAAGTTATATATGTGTAGTGTATCAACTATCTGGTATCCATAACACAAGCCTCATATTGCCAGCCAGCTTGCTATGGAACTAGATGGTGCTGTATTAAAGTCTCAACGTAACGTAAAACATAATAATTTACAATCAGTCTGTATTTTACGTTTCCAAATATTTTTAGAAGAAATTAGTAAAAAAGCTTTTTTGTCACATGGTTATGGTTATTTTGTATCTTCACGAGTTGTTTTTCAATAGTCATCGCCTTCGCCCGACAGCCTCGTGGCTGATGAGTGCACCTCCACGTTAACTTAAATGATTCTTGCATAGACTGTGTAGGATTTAAACAAAATCTGTGCGAACCGATGCGAAGCAACGGCTTACCAAATTTCGAATTTTCAAACCAGTGTCCATCTAAAAAATAATTAATATTTAAGACTCCGTTTGTATCTAAAATAATAAAATCTAAAGCGGACCCGAGACGATCAATCGCAATTGTCAATGTGCTACGATATTATCAATTGCAATTAAAGTGCGATTGATGCAGTTTTCAATGTGTTTGCGCTCAGTATGCTTTAATTCAATTCTTTTATTTCATACCTTCTAGGAGTTTGTTTATTGTTTTTACTGCTCTCAGACGCGCAAATGACGAAAACGATTGTCAATGACTCAGTAAAAGATCAATTGGCAACTTCTATGGTTCCTGTCAATGAACATCAATTAAAATTTCCATCAATTGCTTTCAATCACATAACTGCGATTGACAATCGCTTCAATTGTACTTGTAAATGATCAATGGCAATTGACAATGACGTAAAATTGACAATTGCCAATTGAAGTATTTTCTTTTGTGACTCCTTAAAAGTTTAGTTTTTTCACTATTTATATTGGTAAATGTATGCTAAAATTTAATATAAGGGCTAACTGTATGTGATCTAATAATATACATAATATTGCTTGGCTCTATTTTTAACCGACTTCAAAAATGTAGGAGGTTCTCAATTCGTCGGAATCTTTTTTCTTTTTATATATACTTAATATACTAAGTGCATCACCAAGGAACCATATTTGTCAACAATCATTCATAATTATTGGAGTAATGATACCAAAATAAAATTTCGTCACTACCATAATTAAGAAATAAGTAGGATGATTTTGTATAAAAAGTAAGTATTACACGCTAAGTATTTTTCAAGAAAATATATTATACACCATACTACACACAATCGATAGTATATAATAAATGCGATATATTTACACAGTTACACCTTATAACTGAGTAAAACAAATATATTAAATTTTCTTCACATTCTTTCTAATATCATACTTTATTTCATACTGTAAAACTCATGCTTAAAATTAAATAAATTATTAAATGCAAAAATAAATTAAGTTTTCAGGTCATGTAATACTAGTATGATATCCATTCCTCTTATTACTTTCATCTTTATAATGAGAAAATATAAATTATAAACACATTTCTACTTAATTTATAGTTACAGAAAATGTTTTTATAATGTTAATCTCAAAACAAACACTACGAGTATATCTCTTTTTCGCTCTTCATATATTAGAATCTCTCTTGTCTATGAACTACATACACTACCTACTCCTACATACATTGCTACACACATACACACTTACAAATACATTCAATGTTAATTTTATACATAATATAAAATGATATTGAATCAAAACAAAAAATTGATACGATTCAATCATTAATATACTCTGTAATGTTTCAAAAAACTGCAACATAGTTATTATGGTTATGATTATGATTATTCTTAAACGAAACAATTTGACCATCAATGGTGTTCACACGCGCTATACAACCAGGCTTGTTACATTTCCAGGATATCTTACTTCCATTTTGGTAATTCTTTGAAAAGTGATGCCCCTCGTACATCATCCGCATAGTTCCTTTAGACGAAAGATAAATATCGGCACCTGTTTATATAACCGGATTAATATATACAAGTTTGGTAATTGATATTGCAAAATAAAGTAGAGGTACTAAAAAAGTTTATTGAAATTATTCATGTCTTTAATACGTATAATCAAATGTGTTAAACATTAATTTCGTACTTCTGAAAAACATTTTTATTAATCATCGAAATTATAACTGAATTGAGAAAGACAGAAGAAAATCTTATAAAATATAAGGCACTGCAATTTTGAATACGTAATTTATAAAACCTTAACAGTAAAAAAATATGCTTAAGTTTTTTTACAAGACTGTCTCATACGTGTTATAAAAATTTCGAATTGATACCGAATTTCATACAGTTATGGAACAATCCGTAATATATTCTACAATACATAAGAATATGGAATTTGCTCTTATTTCCAAAATTAAATCATGATTAAGGACAATGCTTACAACTAATGTTTGTGTTCATTTCTTGTCCCTAACAGTTCATTACTTAAGGTAGTGGCGGTCGCGGGGCAGCCTCTCTTACAGCAGCGCCAGGAAACCCGAAGTCCAGATTGATATTCTTGCCTGAACTTTTATAATCCTACAAATAAGCATGGGTTCCCTCGCGCGTTTAACCCAAATCGAATATCTATGACAAAATTAATTTATATATAAACCTAATGCAAAAGGCGCGTTTCATACAAAAGAAAAAATGTAAAATACCTATAATAAATTAAACAATCTTTTTACTTTAAGCAAAATTTATTTAATATAAGCAATCTATAATAAAATAATAAAATAATTATATGTACAAACGATAGTCAAAAATAACATTTGTAAGTAGAAGATCATTCTAACGAATTAATATGTATAATATATAAGGCTCTTAATTTACGTACTAAAAATATCACCAAATTACGTATCGTGTTGAGATATCGTCGAAGCTAAGCCTAGGAGTCTAAATAGCACAGCATTTGGAAATATACATAAACTTTTAGAGATCATCAAATAAGTTAACAATACATTCGTAGTTCTCGTTGTTTGTAAACAATTAACAGTCATGCTGTGATATGAAAATTTGCTTCAATTTATATAAAAGATAGCATTTTTCACAGCTCAAAACTTATCATAAATTCCGTTAAAATCATTTCGTTTAAGCTACCTATATTTTCGTAATACTAATGATCCTTTTTTTCTTCTGCAAGTCGGGGCCATAAGTCGGCTTTAGGCAAGATTCTAGGAAAATTCAGAGCATGGAGAGCTAAAGATGCTGCACGCGGTGATGTAATAGGAGAAGGAAGTATAGCTGAAGAAACAGGAGGAACTGTCTGAGATCGTGGCCGAAGCTGAACGAAGGCACCATTGCCACACCGAGCGTGAGAAGGCGGTGCGTGATTGTGTGCGTCCCCTGAGGCCACCAGCTTCCCCGCCATGAGCCTGACCCTCGCCCTGCACCCCATGTGCTTTGAGGAACAATAGAAGAATCTTCCCCCAACTTGAGAATATGTAAAACCTTTTAGAACCAAAATGTATTTGCCTTTTTCCGTTGGAATGAACTGCACGTCTGAAATACCCAACAACAGCTTTAGTATTATATTCAAAAGTAAAACTCACAGTTTTAATTACAAATAATAAAAATATTGATATTAATTACTCAATCGCAAAAATAACTGGAAATTATAGCAAAATACATTTAAATTATAAGTCGTATATTTTTTTTATACAAAATGATAAAGCAAAAGTTATAACGCCTAAGAATAGCTCGCATTAAAAATTATTAAATGTAACTCAAAAAGCTAAATATTCTAATAACTAATTAATCAGTGAAATACATTTAAGAAATACTCTTGAGATGTAAAATTTAGTGCTTTTTGAGAATGCTGCACTTGTGCATATATATGTACATACAAACGTATTTAAAATGCTAATACATTAGCAGCTCTAAATACTTAACCTATAAAAGAACATTAAATTAAACTTTAAAGTAGGTGCCATTCTTCAAAAAATATTTTGGAGGTTGGTGGTTGTGTTGAGTATTGACCTTGATAACATTCCCGTCAGGCATGCGGCGGACTCGCGCGGTGCATCCTTGCGCTTTAGATGAGCAAAACCAATGAACACTATAATTTATTTGTGAATACGTATATCCATTTAGCATTAGCAGATATTTCTTTCCACTCCTTGTTGGTATTAACACGGCTTCGTTATCTAAAACAATTAATTGGTTTATTATTTAATATGACTTCAATCATACAAATGTCTAAAAACATTATCAAAAATTTCTTAATGCTTACGTCCATAATAATTAATAATCATTTTATATTGTTGTTTTTAAACTATAAATACTCGTACTTAGTACTTTCTTAGATTTACGCAAATATTTGACATTTTAAGTAAAACAATATGTTTTAGGAATTTCACGATTTTATTTCACATTTTTGTTACCATCCTTTCTACTGCTTTACAACAAAGATAACCATGTTTGTTTATTGTCTCTTCAAAATATAAAAAAAAAACCGCAAATGAACCCGAAAAAATAGTTCTATTAATATTTGCTAAACCGAGTATTAGATGAAATTAATTATGTTTTACTGAAAAAAGGTACCGGCTTTAGTAATTTTAACACCCTAGGAGTAAAAGAACCCTTGAAGTATAAACTATTACGAATGGCGAAGATATCACATCACATACACAAACAAAAAATACATTCGAATTGAGTAACTTCTCCTTTTCAAAGTCGGCAAATATCGTATTATATAAAAGAGAAACAATAAGATCGTAGTACTGACACTTTATTATTTTTCTCCCATAAAAAAAAAGAAAATATTTCGTACACTGTAGGTATACCATTAATACTAAATTCTTTATCTGATTGATATTTAAAAAACTATCTCTTCTATCTATACATATAATAAAATTCTGAGTAGAATCTGTACATCAAATACTTTTTGATAAATCTTACTGAAATAGTCATTATTATCGAAACAGAGACCGAATGTATAGTCTTTAGAGTTTTTGTCTGTCTGTCTGTCAGTAATAATATTAAAAAATATACTATAGCCTCACATATATGCCCTCGCGACAATAATAATTAGGAGGTTCGTGCGTGTGTTCCGTTTGTACACGTTCTATGGATCCATCTTGATCTCGCTTGATGCGCGCTGTGCAGTTCTTAGCTTTAGTCGACGAGCAAAGCCAGTTCTTACTATAGTTTACTTGAGAATAAGTATACCCGTCTAACATTAATAGACACTTCTTGCCACTTCTTGTTGGTATCATTACAACGTTATCTGCAATCATTAACTGTTATATTATATTAAATAAACTTATAAAGAAAAAACTCTAACCTAATAGAAACATTATATTATTAAAATTATTTTTTACACATCTCTTTTTTTAGTTTTTGATATTTTGCGTTATGATATTTTTGTCCCTATTTTATAATTATATAGCTCGAAAAACTATCAATTCAATTCACATTATGTTTATGAAAATGCAACAAAATTTGTGAGATTAATAATAATGTAACTAAAAATTCTTTTTAAATGAAAATAGAAATGAAAGTCATATATTTTTAAATAATTCCTTTCATCAGAAATTTTTAAACTGAGTGAATGAAGAGTTGAATAAACTCAAACAGTAATCGATGTCTATATCGATATAAAATCATTAGCGGTAATAGACTGGTAAAATTTCGTTGAAAAAAATTAAACTTGATATACTTTATCATAATTTTACTAAAAACATAGAAAAGGGCATATGGCGATAATTCATAATATTATTATAGGTATCTAATATCTATAATATTGCAGGATTGCGATTACATCAAACAATACTTACTAAAATTAAATAGTTATTAAAATGCTTATAGCATCAGGAACACAATTTAACCATTCATAGACTAGTATATTTTGAACACAATTATAAGACCTTTTCACCTATTGTTTAAATCTAAATATTTGTTACAAAAACTATATCATATTAATATTATAAAGAGGCAGACTTTGTTTGTTTGTTTGAACGCGCTAATCTCAGACATTACTAATCCGATTTGAAAAATTATTTTTGCATTAGATTATTGAGGAAGGCTATAGGCTATATATCATCATGCTACTACCCAAAGGAGTGGAGCAGTAATCGTGAAAGTCAACAAATCGGCAGACTTCCATGTATTATTACTAATAGCATAAAGCCAAAGATTTCTTTTTGTAGTTTTAGCGCGAGCGCAGCCGCGGGTTCAACTAGTTAAAATTTAAATGTTGGGATATTAACACTCAGCACCATCTAGTTCCATGGTAAGCTACGAGGCTTGTGTTATGGATACCAGATAGTTGATACACTACACATATATAACTTTTAATATATACATAATATTATAAATATAAACACCCATGACTGGAGTACAATCATTCGTGATCACCACACAAATAAATGCCCCCAGCAGGACTCGAACCCGCGACCGTTGGCACAGCAAGTAGGGTCGCTACAAACAGCCAAACGTGTCGTTATAAGTATACAAAAAGGAAAATACATTAATCTAAGCTAAAATTAATTATTATAAGCTAGGTCAAAATTGAACTAATATTTTTTTTATTGTCAATAATATTTACCCGTCTAATTCATATAATGGAAGCACATAAAGGCACAATTCGTAACATTCCTATGCTCGAAACTTCATTCTAATTAATAAAAAAATATATATAAAATCTTAGAAACTAACATCATAATTTCATTATGGTAATTGGCTGAATAATAAAAAATTAGGTAAGTACATGAAATTAATAAAAAAATTATAATTAGAAAATTAACAAAAACAATAAGTATCTTTGAATTATACATAGTATTTTAAAAAAAAAATTACGCTTTATGACTACAATATAACACAAATTAGAACTAGATGTAACCTTTTGTCACTAATACTTGTAATGGCATTTTGAATGATGTAAAAATACTGGCAAGTGAACTATTATTGAATTAGTATCATTCTTATTTAATTAATATATAACAGTTATATATAAAAGTAATAAAGTTTACATAAATGCCTAGGAACTGAATTTCCATTAAATGTATATGTATGTATATATATATATATATATATATATATATATAAAGTGACTCTATACATTTTTTTTCTGTCAAAGCCCCAAAAGGCATATCTTACTTGAAGTATTAAACCTCTACTGTAGAGTCATAATATATTATCCTTTAATAAATATCAACTAATAAAGAGTACTTCATTTGTGTGCATTGGTATAATGTGTTTGTAGCTATAGTATAGTAATAGTAACTTATATATTACAAGGCAATTTAGTGTAAGCTACCACTTTCATTAATGTAATCATCAATTAAATTTTAATTACATAAAGCCTCCGGTTAGCTTGTTTGTAAATGAACAAAGCCAATAAAATACTGACATAAATTCAATAGATTAAATTGGAGAGTTTATTGACATTTTTAAACTATGCAAAAATATTTTTGCTACTTCTTGTAACTCTTGTTCTTAGCGTAGCTTATTCCTCCATTACTTCATAGTTCTGCCAAAAGTACTAAGAACAGTCTCTGAGCGCTAAAAAGCACTTTTCAGTATGTTTTTATTCGTGCTTATCTAATAAGGTACATTATACTGTGCATTATATTATATATGTACCTTAGAATAACGAGGTAAAGCGTCCTAAACTAAAATATATATCTTTTTTTGTAGCTTGGTAATCTCGTACGTTTCTGACTAATCGTTTGAACACTGGTGTAAAGCTAACTCCAAGTCATGAAAGGAAAATTTACGAACTCCGATACTTATCCCCTTAATACGCTGCCATTTAACTTCATCTGTAAATAATATTAAATATGATATAAATCTATTGAATATAAAATAAGACATGAATAATATGTAATTCATAATTATTATAATAAAAATATAACAAACTAGCGGCTCACCCTCGCTTCGCTCCGGTTCGCCTCTAGGAAAACCAAACTAACACTACAAAACAAACCTATCCCACGTGAACCGTACATTTTCCGGGATAAAAAGTACCCTATGTATTATTCCGGACTATAATCTATTTCTGTGCCAAATTTTATCCAGATCCGTTCAGCCGTTCTGGCGTGAAAGAGTAACAAGCATCAATACTTACAAACTTTCGCATTTATAATATTAATACGGATTAGGTTCAAAATATAAAAGATTTTTCGCATTTAGTGCTTTAATAACAAATATACATATAATCAAAAAACATTTTATAACAATGGTTTATAAAATAATCATTCTCATCCTATATTTTAAAAGTGGTCGTTTTTTATACGAAAATGGCATCGATCAAAAAAGTATTAGATATACAATCAACAACAAAAAATGTTCTCACCGTATGAGCGCTCAATTTAACATTTGAGCGCGCTTTTAATTTAAAAAAAAAGTTGTGAAAACAACTTTAAACATTGCATTTAAGGTTTAATTTACATTGTTTTATATTTATTTCAACTAGAATAATTACTTAAACACAATTTGTGACAATTTTAAGAGAACTTTTACATGGGATTGTGTACCTAGTACTTTTTTGATCGATGGAAAATGGTGTATAAATACAAAATATACAAAAAAGTTAACCTCGAAAAAACTTTCAAATACATAAATAAAGACTACCATTTTCTTAAGCTTTTATAAACTTTTTGTACATACAATATGAAGCACCATTAATAATTATATTAGCACTTGAATATCACATACCTAAGTTACACTTTAAAAATCGATTACATTTAAATATCTAATTAAAATCATTTAATTTTCAATAATATTGGTCCCTTGTAAAGCTCGCATATATTATTTCGCTCTTACATAAAGTAAACTATTGGAGACATTATACACTTTAAATTATATTGCAGAGTAAATTTAAACTAACTTAAAATATACTTTATACATATTTAAATCTTAAATTAGTCTCTACGAACACATTGTCAACAAAATGCTTATATTTATCATAGAATTTCAGTATTTACTTAGTTTTACATTAAAATTTAATAATTTCCTTCCCACAAGTTCACCTTATCTCTTAAAATAATATGTACGTGTTCATTTGTGGTCGGTACTTCGTTATGTAAACAAATTTCACAATTAATAAAGTCATAAGAGTAATGAAGAATAAGGCAGTGGTAGCCCAGTGGTAACGCTCTCGCTTGGAAAACCGTGTAAAGCGGGTTCAAATCCCGGGTCTCGCACCTCTGATATTTTCATGTGCGAATCATTTCTAACATGATTAACACTTGTCTTACGGCAAAGGAAAACATCATGAGGAAACCTGCATGTCTGAGAAAACACGTGAAGTCCGCCAATCCGCACTTAGCCAGCGTGGTGGACTATGACCTGATCCTCCTCGTATTGAAGGGAGGCCCGTGCCCAACAGTGGGAATTTAAAAAGGGCTGAATATATACATACAAGAATAATGATACCCGATGATTAAACGGTTACAAAGACCGTTTAAATTTTTAACAATACCAAGATTTATGTACATATCTCATATAAAACATATTCATACAATTATGCATATACATTATACAGCATATCGTCGTCTCAGCGCTTATTTATCCAAATCACCAATTTACCGAAGAAGTTTAATGTCGAATTATTGACTTTTAAATATCAATTATATTGGTATATAAAATACACGTTTAAGTTTAAACTCGCCGTAAAAATATATGTATTTTATGTATATGAATAAATCTTTGAAATAAAGGTTTATTTTAAAAATAGAGGAAAATCTGTCTAGTGTAAAGTAAAACAATTAATAACGACCTCCCGACCGACTTCGGCCACGGCGGCCAGTCTCATTGAGACTAGCCAATAGCCATCTTGCGCAGGAGATATTATAGTGCACAAGTGTACGCGCAGGCACAAGTGCACTCTCTATTCCTGTCACTCTACACTATGGTGGGACGACTACTCGACACGACCGGTGAGAGTTAAGGCGCAGGACCGACGGCTTTACGTGCTCTCCGAGGCACGGGGGTGTAACACCGCCAACTTCCCAACTCCGGGCTATTACTGAGGCTTTACTAAACAGAAAGACTCAATAAATAACCTTGGCCCGGCCCGGACCCGAACGCAGGACCTCTCGATGTGCATCCGTACGTGCTAGCCACTACACCACCGAGGCAGTAAAACAAGTATTGTTAGTTTGGACAAATAAACACTAAGGCGACGATATCTTAAACTAAATAATTTTTTGAAACAAAAATAACATCAAGAAGTTTTTGTTTATTAAATAATATCTGCAAAAAGTTCCACAAATGCTAGCTATGGTTGTGAAAGCCATAACACTTTATCACGGTCCCACCAACAGTAGTCAGACTGGCGATGCAGTGTTTTCTTCGCTTCCTCCCACAGACCCAACGAGTCCTGTCCCCTCTGGTCCTCTCTCTGATAAAATTCACTCCATTGTATATTATCATTGGGTTCCCTCTACGTGATATCACGAAACGGACACCTGCAACTACTGACAAAAGTTTTACATTATGATTATTTATACATATATGAGATTGATTGATTGATATTGATGAGTATATTAAGCACATAGTAGAAAACACAGAAAATAAAATGCAATGTACTAAGAAATCGGTGTCGAGACTTAATACTAAGTAAAGTAATTAATCAATATAAACACCAGCCATTTCGCCTGTAACGGAAGTCAATATTTTACAAATATCTTAATAGCATATAAATAATAATAATCTTCTCTATATGTGGAACACTTACCTAATTAGTAAATATAATTTATTTAAGTGACATAACTTACGATGTTAAATATATTTTTTCGTGTCTCTCTACATTATCAGATACAGTAATAAAAATACCAATAGCCAAATGCAAAAAACCCACAATTATAAACCAAGTATAATGTTAAGTTTAAAGAAAATAATAACTGGAAACCATTATCTATTATATTTTTTTACATTTACATATAAAAATTGCATTTAGACTATTGCATCGGCGGAGATATAGCAGACTTATTTCAAAAAACTGACTGTCAAAAACGTGACTATAAAAATGATATCCTTAATGTTTATTCAAGTTTTAAATAATTATCATTTCAAAGTAGTTCAAAATTACACATTTTACCGTATATTTGAAAACTTTCATATAGACTTTTTTTCAGAATTTGTTTGTGAAGTCCATGATAACTCGAACCATAGCTATAATACCCTAAATTCGCCCGGCTTGAACAGATTTTTTTCTACAACATTCTGTAACAATCCAATTTTGGCAGAAGAAACAGACATGGTATCCAAAACAAAATCGTTCCATGCGCCAAATTTTATCAAAATCAGTTCAGTAATTTAGTTGTCAAAATATATAAAAATACATATTTTGGTAAAATATTAGTATGAATTATGTTTAGGTTATTGAGTTAATTCATTTATATTTCAATGATTTAATTAAAAATTAAATGAATAATTTAATCTATTTAAAGAAATAAAAAATGCAAATAAAATGGAATTATCTTTAATATATAGTGACCAAATTAACAACTTTGCTAGCTGTGGTTGTGGTATCCGTAATATTTTATTAGCATACCCTCGAGCGTGGTCAAACTGGCTATACAGTGGTTGGACCGTTTTTTCCCACAAACCCACCTAGTCCGCTTCCCTCTTGTCCTTTCTCTAATAAAATTAACCCCGTTGTATAAAATCATCGGGTTTCCTCGCCGTGACGTCACAAAATATAGATCTGAAACCGCTGTTAAAATGGTTAAACTTAGTTTTTAAATATTATATTCATAAAATTCTCAGAAATAAATACTGTAAATTGTCAAGCAAGATTTGTAATATTTTTTATACGTGCTATATTCTCTTTTCGTCTTTTATATTAGTTGACAAATAAAAAAATGCAACATACATACTTTAATTTACTATTTTAAATGAAACTTCTTTTTCCTTGTGGACTATTAAAAATTTTGTGTTATTTAGAAAACCGACATCGTTAACCAACTTAGGTAATCGGAAATAATTACGATAATATATATAAAAAATGATTATGAAATATATAAACATTAGGTTGATTCCCCATACAAACTTTCATCCCCATTTTCACCCCCTTAAGGGATGATTTCCGGGATAAAAAATATCCTACGTCCTTCCCAGGATCTCAAACTATCTTCTTATCAAATTTCATCTAAATCGATTCAGTAGATCCAGAGATTACCCCATACAACCTTACAAACTCATAAACTTTACCTTTTTATAATATTAGTATAGATTATTATGAATCACTAATTACAGCTTCGTTAGGACGTAGGATCACTGACAAACATGTTAACTCAATGTAGGTAGCATTGTTTTTTCCTGTTACGACACCAAGAACAAAAAACTTTACAGAAATTGTCGTCAAATTAATCGGATAAACGCGATATGGGAGACCAAAAAAAATTAGGCACTTGTACTTAATTTTTGCAACACGTTAGAAACATTTTTTTTATTTTTTGCAGTGAGAAAAAGAGAAAAAATGTCACCACGACGTCTACTTAAAAATTTTGCTTTATATTTGCTATATTCCTTTATATAAAATTGACTAAAATGGTATGATACTTAAACCTTAAGATATGTACCTATGTATACTAGCCTCTCGCTTCACCCTCGCTTCGTTTCGGGTTCGTCCCTAGACAAAATCAAATCTATCCCACGGGAACCGTCCAGTTTTTCCGGGATGATATATAGCCTATAGCCTTCCTCAGTTAACTGGCTATCTAATT
This sequence comes from Fabriciana adippe, assembly GCA_905404265.1. Lineage (NCBI taxonomy): Eukaryota > Metazoa > Arthropoda > Insecta > Lepidoptera > Nymphalidae > Fabriciana > Fabriciana adippe. The sequence continues at coordinate 13,431,956 of FR989992.1, read as the reverse complement.
CAAAAAGAAATTTTCAAATCCGATTAGTATTTCCTGAAATTAGCACGTTCAACCAAACAAACTCTTCAGCTTTATAATATTAGTATAGATGTATGGTACAAAATCGTGTCCTGAATGAATTCTTTCACAGTAATTTACTCATAACGCCATCTAACGTAAAGCGGATGCGACGCGTAATTCATAATAGCTCATCTCTGTTGAAGTACCAATGTTTTACAATCGGTTTCGAGGGCGCTGCGTACAAAATATTGTAGTAAAGAATACTACTCCTATCAAGGCCTCCCATTTATATGTATATTGTATATGTTTTCTTACTAGGTTGTACTTGTGCGGTTGTGAATCAAAACTTTTAATGATTAGATTAGAAAAATTACAGAAGTAAAATATAAATAGGTTAGTTATATATAGTTATAGATATCGGATAGTCATTCTTGACTGTAGATAGAAATTTCCTTTGAAAAGGCTGCAAATCTGCTATTATTATTTATGTAAATTCATAGATACTTTACTGCGTCCGGATTTAGAAAAACTTAATATACCTATGATAAACATGTTTATCTCAAATAATCTAAGTCTTGATTAAAATCATGAGAGTATGTAGAACAATAACTAACGGATCTCTTGATGTGAATGCGCTTCCAACGCTAATAACTCGGCGGCATTCTCACGGAACGATACACACGTCTTGCCTATTTTTTTTTTATAAAATTAAGATAAACTTATAAATGTTAATCTAGGCGATAAAGTAAAGGAAATTAATTAATTATAATGATTAACATTACGGATACTTATTTCGTAGCACCATCTGCTGTATACTGTATTGATGATACGTAATTATGCTTACGGAAGTAACGGCTCGTTAGAAGACATTTATGTCTTCAAAGAAACATGTTACAATTTTATGATTATTATCAAATATTCCATATTATATTAGAGTCATTATGCGACGTAAAATCTAGAATATTTTTTTAAGTTTAAACTTAAATAAGAAACTTAAAAATTTTAAACTGCAATAACAGCTTTTGTATAATAAACCCATGAGCTTTCCCTATTTGGATATTTGAATCCATATGTTAGTTCTCACCCCGACCTAGCATTTATCTTTGAAATATAACTATAGAAAAAGTATAATAAAGTACCTTCTTCCTCAATAGAGTCTCGGTATCTCTACCTAATGTAAAGATAGAAAATGTGAACCAGTGTATTGTGAAATCATACATGTATTCAAAATGAATAAAAGATCATAAACAGTTTGTAAAGCGTGGATCATGCTACGAGATTGAATGAAAAAATATCTACGCATTTAATTTTCTATACTATTAAAACCAGCCATGTTGTTATGTTTTTGCAATGCTATAATAAGATTATGTGTTAATTGTATAATATATGATGTACGTACGTAAATATGTAAAGCACAACTATTTAGATAAATTCCATCCATTTACGCAAAAATCAGATGAAGTAAATAAAAATAGATGTATCTATTTGTAATATCAAAATAACAGCTTTTTACTAAATGCTTATGAAATTATTATCTACGGTACTTATAAGAAAAACACAATTTTTTAAATGTTTATCTGTTTGTTTCGACTAATCTCCGAAACAGTTGGACTGATTTTGTCGGGACTCTCACTGGCAAAGAGCTGATGTTATAAAGAGCAATTTAGGCTATTTTTATTTCATAAAAAAATTAAAACGTATCTAGGGACGCACCCGAGCGAAGCAAGGGTAAGTCACTAGTATAAAAATATAAAACATAAAAGCATAGTAATAGATAACGTAGATAGAAATATATATTTTTATAATTATATAGGATCAAACAACATATGATTAATTTATAAACATTTAAATATTTAGAGGTTCGTCCTACGACGGATCACGTTAACGTTTATTATGATGGTCATATTCATTAAAATTAACATCTTGAAATACGGAAAGAATATTAGTATATTATAAAGTACTTGATAATGTTAAATATTGTGAAGACCATCCTATCATAACACTACACTATAAACTAATTATAATAAATATATTGTTTGATATTATTTAAACGGATAACCCTTTTAAGTTATGCAAGCATACATAAATAACTACGAAATATTATTATAAATTTTTGTTACATAGTCAAAAGCTAAAACTATACACAATACGTAGGTAGTGAAGTCAGTATGAGTCATAGTTTATTGCAAAAGTAACTTTTCACTACATTTTCTGTTTAAAATATATATTTGACGAAATTTTATATACATATCTCATAAAATATTGAAGGAACAAAATTATTTTCATAAAGTCAAATAAACCAGTGAACCTAAAATTATCTTAAAAATCCAATTATATTTGTAATATCAACAAAATTCTTTCGACGTATCAAAGTAAAGTATATTTTTCTAGCATAGGTTCGTTGATGAAACCATGCCATAGAGCTGTTAGTAATAATAACAGTTATGAAGGGCAACAAGGTTGGAATATTTAAATGAAAAATCTGATTTACATGTCAAATTATGCTAATTAAGTCTAAGAAATAAAATATAACTAATTAGATGAAGTTAAGGTGATTTTTTTACACCAGGTCTTTTCTAACTACTAACACACTTCTGTAAATTGTCTTATTAATTGGATAATATATAGAATTAATGAAATTTTACAGTCTGTGAGTTTATTCAAAATCCAAATTTATAAAAAAAAACTCATCATCTAAACCATGAGTACTACATCTATACTAATATTATAAAGAGGCAGTTTGTTTGTTTGAACGCACTAATCTCAGGAACTACTAATCTGATTTAAAAAATCCTTATTGCATTAGATAGTCCGTTCTACATATCATATATATTCTATCTATTCCATACTAACCGTTAAAACGTATCTAGGAACAAACCTGAGCGAAGCAAAGGTGAGTCACTAGTATATTATAATTACCTATGTCTGCTTAAAAATTTATCACAGAACTATTATGTAAACATATCTAGTATTGCACGTGGCTTAAGAAAAAAGCATAACTAAACGGGGGTTTTCATTTAGAATAGATACCTAATTAGATATTTTCAAAGTCGATGTGCTTTGATTTGTATTAGCTGGCACAGACTTCGAAAATATTTGATCAGGTATCTATGCTAAATGAAAACCCCCGTTTAGTTATTTTTTACTTTTCAGTGCCTGAAAGTCGTTTTTTTTTTAGTTTTTATTTTTCCATTTTTAGTGTAAACGTAAAAAGCAGGTCATTTGTAAGAAGAATGGTTTTTAAAAACATATTCGATTAAGCCATTTATTCAGACCCCTAATGACAGTCACGACCCATCTAGGTGTAGAGTTCTCATCAATACAAATTGATCAAGCCCAAACACCAGGTAATTGCTGTAAATCGTTGAGGAGTTCCCTGAACTGTCTTTCAGCTCCATCAGATCAGACCGACTTCAGACCTTCATTACATAGTAGTGCTTTAAAATACTTAATGAAGAAAAAAATAACAAACGCACTAGTCGCCACTACAATTTTCAAAGGTTCCCATCGATTTCTCTGGGATGCCACCATCAGATCCTGGTTTCCTTATCATGGTACCACCCTTGAGATATCTCCTTTCCAACAAAAAAAGAATCATCAAAATCGATTCATAAACGACGAAGTAATCCACGAACACACATAAAAAAAATATACGGTCGAATTGAGAGCCTCCTCCTTTTTGGAATTCGGTTGAAAATACATTAAATAGTTGAATACATCGAAATCCAATTTGAGCTCTTGATGCACACCGTGAAAGGTACCTAACACGAATTTATCTTATTACGTTACTTACAAACACTACGCTATAACCTAGTAACTGGTTATTGTGGCCTCTTAACTGTTATGTCGATTATATTATTGTATCGGAGAGGAACTATAGATAATTCGTTTTTATTTGATCTTAATGAAAACATCGATAAAAATTTTCTCATATATTTCAAATGAAATGAAAGCTGCAATTGTAATGGAATGCTTATAATAAATAACGTTGTACAAAATCAAAAGAAATTGCCTGAATGTATATTGAAAAAAATCTGAAGTAAAAAAGGCGGAAACGATCACACACCACCATCATTTTATATTTAGTCTCTGTAATGTAAAAGCAGAATCCTTATTGCTATTTATAACCCTAAATACACTGTAAATCAATTAAGCCCTTCCAACGGCTTTAAATTATGTATTCTAACTAACGTATAAAATAAGTAGGTACGATTGGTAAAAAGTCTTGCTTTAAAAACAGCTTTGAAGTAAATATCCTATATAAAAATTCAATACGGAACTTCAACGATAATTAAACCTACTGGGTTTACTACGCATCTTTAAATTCCCAATGATAGTCTATAAAGCTAACTTTAAACATATTCTCACATTCGATATAAACTCATGACTAATTCAAAATATAATAAATTAGTCAATTGAAATTTACGTTACCCGTCTCTAGAACCAGTTACATACCTCCAAAACCTTGTAAAACCACATTCCCGTTAACTAATACGTACTTTTACCTCAGGTATTGATTTTTTATATGAATACTCAATAGCTAAGGGCTAGGCTAACAAAAAACGTACAATGTTCTATCTATCCCTAATATCAATGAGCGTTATTTCGTCCCTAAGATCAAGTATTTGAATTGGGAGACGTTTACCTGCACCTGGCTTTAGAACATTGAAATCAGAATATTATACAAAAACCTCTTAAATAGAAATACATCAAAAGGCAGGACGTCTAGACATCCTTTTTTTAGTTCTCAGAACGAGCAGGTAGTTCGACCCCGCGCTAAAATTAGGGGTCTTCATTTAAAAACACATTTGAGTTTTAAAAACATCTATTTAAATAGTACATTTTGGCACATATCGACATTGATCTCACATTAGCAACTTATTAAGAATCTTAACTACTACATGGCAACTTGGAGGAATTAAAGTTTATTTGTACTTATTTTATATACTAAATCTGATCACATTTTATCATAGTATTTTTTCGGTACATTGGAATAAATTATTAAAAATAAATTTTCACTATATCCTAATTTCATTGGTACAACATTAAACGTATTATGTATATCACGTTTTTAATCATTCCTAACGACTAGAATAAAATTGTCACTATCGAACTTTTAACATGAAATACAGTGGAAACTTTTCTGAAAACTTACCGGAAGTAATACCAAATAATATAATATATAATAAAATCTATGAGTTATATAAAATTATTGATTTGCGTTCATCGTAAAGCTTAACAATACTAACAAGTATGACAAACAAATTCTCATGACATCATTTTACTACATAACGTTGGCTGACATTGGTGTTCTTTGGTTTTTGGGTTTAATATTTCTTAAATCAATTCGAGTCGTCATATATCTCTGTTTTAGCGGCATTCGTAAATGCACTAGACACCTTAGGCGGGTGAGTATGAACCGGCGGCTGGCCAAGTACTCTGTCATACAAAGTGAGGATAGACGCTGGACAGTTCCGCGACTTTCTCGACGAACAGTACCAAAGCACGCGAGCTTTTTCACGTCTTTTCGATGAGTTTACGAAGTATGTATTGCCTTCGAAAAATAATAATTTCCCTCCTCTCGGCGTGTACAGGTATCGGGCGCCACCTTGCAATTATAGTGGATTTGTTAAACAATCAAAATAATCTTATCAAATAATATATTCAAAATGTATATGTATATATAGTCACATACCTGCAAGGTCGAGATACATAGATAGATGTTTACGCCATCGGTCATTAGAATATACCTATGTATAAATATATATTTAAGTTATCAAAAAGTGTATACCATAACAACCGTCGACGTACTCGTAACAAGGAAGATCGGAATAAAATATACAAAATAATTAGGTGGGTTTATTATAAACTATGAATCATTTAACATCATTATAATAGTTAAATTTAAAATAGTGACATATATATTGTGTATAACTAACGTAAGTTTAAACAATACATAACGTGGCAGAGTACAGTTTTATTATGTAAATATATATTTTAATCAAATTGGTTGAGAAGCAAAAAGCGTTCGACAAGTGTACAAGCAATAAATGCGAGGTTATCACTATTCTTCTAAAACCCCAACCTGATTAATTTTAAATATAAGATAAAATTGTACTTAGTACAGTAATTAAAGGCATTTTGAGTGAATTGTAAACGGTAGTTTAATCAGGGTAAGCGCTTTAAAAGACTATTTCTGACTAGACATTTCTTGTTATATATAATTAGTTAAAATTTCAAGCGTATTCGTAGTAAACAGTCACAGCGCTGTTTGGGCTGAACTGCAATACTGCAAGTAGGGGCGTGTATCTTGCTGCCACTGCGCCAACGCCACACTATCACGGGTTCTTGCACCAGTCCACCGTTAATCGCGATCTCTACAAATGATATCCTAGTTTTACCTAACTGGTGATTAAAAAACTGCTAAGTTAACTGCAACATAAGTCATACAAAGCTTTTATATAAATATACATACATTTACTTTCATATGTACAATTTAATTTTAAACTGTTATTCGATATTATATATAGCAAATGTAACTCGATGTACCTACATTTTAGGATTATACTTCAGATGTGCTCTAAAAGGTTAAAAAATAAAAATTAAAACAAACGCCGAGAGCTATATATTATAAACTTTAAAAGCAAACATCGCAACGATATGAGATTTCTATATAAAAACGCATTATTACATCTACAAATATCAAAAATTAGCATAGATAATGAAAGATTACAGCCACGACGAATGTTCGCAACGGAAATCCGCCATACCTATAACCCATGGAATAGATAAAAAATGGTACGGAACAGGCTCCCTTGACTAATTTTTATGGCAGCCATTACACGGAAGTTGTAGCGAAGTTATTGCGTATGTTTTGAGGGATGGGGAGACTGGATCGATCCCACAAGCTCGCGCATGCCTCGCCCGGACATACCTAGATTCGCGGATTCAATGCCTATGTTTATGAAAACTGTATTACGATGTTTGGAATCATCGATTTTGATGGCGCCGCCGCTCCATCGCTCTCTGTTCTATTTTGGCATTCCGTCAACTGCTAGTCACTATCTCTTTATGAAATATATTGATGTTTTTATGTTTGTATTGTTTTAATAGTATTACATATTATTAATAATTATTACAAATTATTTATTCTGAATCCATCTTATTATTATAAGAAATTTAATATTCTATAAATATGTACTATATAAAAAAGGTAGAGCCTTCCGTAATCCTTTTTTTTTATTATAAATAAATATAATTAAAAAATATTATAAAATGCAAATATACGTTATAACTATGCATATATAACTATAGTATATCAATCGTATTCAACAAAAATTTCAGAAAAATATAATAACTAACATAATTACGTTGGTACCATAATAAACAACATTAGACTTGGAGCAAAAGAGGTCGCGTACTCCGGAACGTTTTCCTTCCACGCACACATCCAAGATAAGAAAGGGACATCAAAATTAGGGCATATAGGGCGTAACTAGGCTGTAGCGCGGGAAACGGGAACTTGCCCTGCCGAACTTTCTTTCATAACTTTGTAGCTCGTATTGATCCATCAAACTGCGCAATTCATATCCCCCATACAGATATTGCAATGAAACTACTTCAAAGTAAACCGCGACCCCCAAATCTGTATCGGATGACGATTATTGAATGTTGCTTATTTGGAAATTTTTCCTAGTTCACAGTCCCCCTGTGTTTGTTTTGTAGATGGATTTTAATATGATTTGGCTGTGTTATATTCAACATTTGTTTTTGTCTTTTATTATCGGATATAGTATACCTATTCAATTAAAAAAAAAACGTGTGTGTGTACGAATGTACTGTACGCACGTAAGAAGTTATACTTCTTTGGCGTGACAGAACAAAAATAGCTAAAGATTTCACCCGTATGACTTTCTGTAAAAAGAATGCAGCTAATTTCATCATGTCGCTTTTTGGCTGTCGGTGTGTGCGGGCATCGTAAAGATTTTACACACATATTTTTTTCCAAACGTGCCAAAAGAAGTATAACTTCAATAAATATATCAATTAGTCTTTCCAGAAAATTACCTACAGATCATTAGCTAAAACAAAACTAATTTTTATTTAACCATCATGACAATAGAGTATGAGTCTGGCTGACACTATAAGCTGCGTAATTACCTATCTATCTAATACCTCCTTTAACACTCTGCTATATACTTTCACTTGTTATTTGTCTTTTTATTTCTTATTTATCTCAACTAAGACTTATTCAAAAGCAAAACAAAAATAACGCGTTTACATGTTTCATATAATAAACATTTCATTCAATTGCGTCTACTTTGATTTAACTAAAAAGGTGGCCTCATAACCTGATTCATAAAAGGTCGAGCGTTATGAAGTCCGCTTTTATGTTTAATAATTCCCAGTATTTAATGTTATTTTGAAGAATTTTTTCTTGTAACTTTTAAAAATTTATACTGTAATGTAGCAAAAATGTTGAAAAATTAATGCCTGAATGTCCAATAAACAATGCTAAATGAAATTTCCTATGGATCTTAATTATGGATTTAGGCGATAAACAAAATAGTAAAAGATTCGTAATTACACCATATTACATACCAAAAGATAATAAAAAACTAAATTTGTCCATGTTATTTAATCAAAATGTTTTAGGTACTAAATTTTTAACAATTTCATAAAGAAACTTAATGGATAACTCTCCTTCAATGACAATAAATTCAACTTTTCATTTGATAAGCGGCTAAATAATACTAAAACATCTAAATTATGCAAAATCATTTGTACATTTTTTCATCCTTTAACACTTATCTAACATAAAACTTTTCTAAAGTAAACAAAGTCAATCTGCCAAAACATACTTTACCATGTGTTATAAAATGATTCCATTTAACCACATATTGTGTATTTAGGAAACCTTAAAAAAATTGTTCTTTAATTGATACGCCTTTTTAAGATTGAAATTCAGATTTATTAAGAAGAGTATTAAGGTTCGTACTCAATGCTATTAATGTATGTGATGTTAAGAATTTAGAACCTACCATACGAATAATAAAATAAAAAAAATGTAATAAAATATAAATAAAAAAAATACATAATTTATTGACAAAAACAAAAGGATTCAAAATAAAAAAAAAGTGATTAAAAAAAATCTAAAAAAAAATAATACAAAAAACATATCTTAGACAGTCATTAATCATTTTCGAATAGATTTGCTACCTATATCTATGATAAGCGTCTTTACGTCTCACATACTTGCCATCTGGTGTGAAATAGTAGCTGGGAGGTGCGTGTATATGTCTTCCTCTAATCAAGAACAAAATATCCCCGTCACCACATCTTGCGGGGGCGGTTATGACGTCAGCACGACAACCTGCCATATCCCTCGAGGAACAGTACCACTGCTTCCTACCATGAGCCTGAAGGTTCTTGAGATAATATGTGTAACCATCGTGTAGTAACAGGGACTTCCCCGTCCTCGAAGGCACGTACACCGCCGGCACCGATTCTGAACCATCCCACAATATCAGCATTCTACATATTAACTTTACTACTTAATATTACTTACATTAATAAATGAAACGCTATTCAATGGAGAAACATATTTAGAATTTAATTTGTATAATGTAACGATTATGAAATTATAGTTTATATTCGTTATAAAACTATATAATATAGTACATGTAACAACAGGTCTATGATAATTTAAAGTAAAAAATTATATATTCTTCGCCCAAATTGATTGATTAAATCTTTTAAGAAAAGATAATTATCAAAAAAATTAACTCATAATAAAATAATGACAAAACCCAAACTTTCAAGAAAACAATTATAAGTATGATGATTGAAATATTTCAAAAAAAAAATTTAAGGCTTCACACAAAGTATTAATTTAAGACAAATATCGTAAAAAATTAATAACATAAAAATATAACTACATACAACTTGTGTTGCTTCTCGTAGTAAAAACGTTAGAATACATTATTGCTATATAATAGCTTTTACTTTCAATAAAGATAGAAAAGGACAAAATAATATTGTAACAATAGTATAAGTTTCAAAAAGAATGGAATTAATAATATAAAGGCTTCTGTGAAGCTTTGTTATTTAAATTAAGTCTTTTATCGTACAATCCGAATATTTCATTCAAATCTAGTATTGCTAGAGGCATACGTGGGAACGTACGCGTTTCTAGTGGTCAACGGGCATGATTGTGCTTTCCATCCACTGCAACCACTTCCCTTTGAAAAGTTCGTAGTGTAGCTGTACAATGAAATTTGTTCCGAGAGGCACAGTACCATAACACTTTGGGCTGATTCCTATAGGCGTTGTGAGGACGGTAGTAGTAGCCGTCTAAAACTAGCTTCGGGTAGCCTTTCTCGCTATATATAACTTCCACTGTAACATGCGATATTGTTAATTTATACAATTCATATTAAGTAAAAAACATATTAGAAACATACCTTAATAAGGTTTTATTTATAAATTGATTGATTGTGGCTTTTATTTGGATGACAGTAAATTTTCCAGTTCTATGTAGGTATACTTTAAGCCTATTAAAAAGAGTATCCGCTACAAGCGGTCATATTATGAAATGCTTGACCTATCTAGAAACGAGTTTAAAAATGACATTATCAAAACACCAAATAAAGATTATAAAAATGTCGTAAGATGTGACTCATAAGTTGAGTCTCATTAGATATCAGAAGGATACTAAAATTGTGTTAACATTAAAAGAAAGATATTTTAAAAAAGTTCGTTTTATTATAGGGATTCAAAGGTTTTCTTAAAGCTAGGGTAAAAATTATATTAATTGGAAAGTGAATATAAAAATATTCTTTTATACTTGAGGTTAAGTTACAGAGCTAACGATACAATAAATGATATTACATTGTGCCTCTTTCTATTATTATAGGTACTCGAGTTATTTACTGCGTAATGTAGATCATTCTCTTGATATGGGTAATTATGCGCATAACATTTAAGCTTGAATTAATCAGCCTACGTTTCCGAGTATCGCTAGGGCTTTAAATTAAAAGAGGCACTTTATGAAGTTACTAAAACGATTTAAATAATTGATAAGAAAATTAAATATTTAGACGGTGGGCATTTACATGAGAAACTCTTAAAAGTACTAAAAAGGTACCAAATTTTGTCATAATTTTAATTGAGTATTATTATTAATATTTTATCTCTTTACTTAAAGTAAGATAAAAAATAATATTTAAAAAAAAACTAAGTAGTAAGTACAATGCTAAAACGTGGTGATAATAAAACTACTTAAAAATAATACTTAAAACTAACAACTATCAACTTTGTAAACTAAACTGTGTAATTGCAATTGTTTCTACATAGATGCCTTAACTCTGAGAAGACCAGTCTCTTGCCAGTAGTATGTATCCTCGCGCCACATCCTCTCGCACAGATCCACCGTCTCTTACTTCGGTAACATGCGTCCAATTTATACCAGAATCCACCCGTTTTCAATAATTGCTCCTCTTCAATCACGATATTGTCAGTCGAGGAAAATAATACTGCGTACAAAGGTAATTAGAAAAAACATCAAAACAAGATATTAAATAAACGATCCAAACAGTGTTTCCAATGAACTTCGTCTCTAGACTTGTAAATTCGTTTCAATTTAGTAGAAACGTGTGGTAGTGTAGGTAAATAATACTATGAATAAAAGTGAGGTTTTGAATATCATTTGATTTATGAATATAAACAAAATATCGCCACGTGACTATTACATATAGCGACGTGACAAAATACACAAAAAAATGTGATAGATTGGTTTCGTATTCTATTAGCTGTAAACTTTAAATAATAACAGTAATAAAATAACAGTCCAAAAGTGTAGGTAGCCTTAGAAAATCTTTGGTAAAATGGAAAATCAGTTTCCTGTAAACTGGCGCAGTTACTGCACCCTATAGCATACACGCTGTCTCTACTAAGTCACATTTATATAAGTCTCTAATATAAAAACTATCGCATATATTTTTCATAAGCTGGTATACATTAATTCTACGCTATGTTATACTCTACATCTAGGTACAAATCATAAATATTGGAGTATTTAACATTGTCTATCAGTCGTGCCGCATCCTACGCCGCGGTCAATAAATAGAATTTTGTAAAAAAGCTTCAACAAGACGGCTACGCTATCATTAAAGCTATACACTTTGTATACATAACTTCTAAATACTTTGGTAAGAGAATATTGCACACCATGTTACATCGTCAATACATTACATTTATATATCTCGCTCCCTATAAGATTAGCCACTAAGGCATTGGTACAAGGCGACCGTGGGGTGACTAAATCCTAATAATTATTATATTTTATAAAAAAAATATCCCCACGAAGCATTCTACTCAGAAACCCTAAAAGCTTGTTATTTTGATAACAAGTGTTAAATAATGCAAGTAACGTAACTTTGGCTTACTTAATAACTTAGGCAGTCTTTTAAATATAGTTAATAGTTAACAAAAATAATAGTAAAGATAATATAATAACCGTAACACATACAGTTCATTGCACATTCCCAAATATTTTATCGACACTCCAAGTACAGTCAATGACGTCTATCTAAGAAGCCGCGTACTAGGAGGTCGCGCCAGGCCTAGAGGAAGAGCGCGGCGTGGGGAGCGGGGGGCAGTACGGGGGCAGGGGCCGCGACTACTGTACGAGGGGCACAACTTTCCACAATTTTATATTTCCCCATCGGATCAACTTCAAACCTCCTAGATTCATGTTTCGCTGGGTTGTATGTAGCAGGATGGTTGTGAGAGCCTCGGAAATATACCAAGCGTCCATCCCTAAGGCACAAAGCCACTTGACATCTTTCTGCTTTTTGGTAGGATCTCGCACATCTCCATGTCACACGACGTGGATGGGAGCCGCCGTCTTCATAGAAAATGTGCCCATCTGCGACCAGGTGCAAGCCGCCGCGGGCTGACCGGATATAAAACCATCCTGAAACAATAATTAACCATACTATGTAATGTAAACGTATATAAAGTACAAAACTGACTTATTCTTTAAAGCTTCTAACTTCTTTATTCTTTAAAGCGCTTACAATTATATAATTTATTGAATTAATACTAAGGGTACCGTACCTTTGCCGAAGTGAAACATGAATAGCACAATTCTAGCAAATAACATCGTTTTTTTTTCTGATAAAACTAGATGGCTTATGTGCAAGACATAATAGATCATTTCTAGATGGTCACTGAACTAGAAAAATAATGCTCATTATTTTAATCAAAGTAAATATTTTAATTAAAAATAATTTACTTGCATTTTCTTAAACATTTTTTTTTAAATACCACCATAGAATTTATTTAGAATAACTTATAAGGAAAGGACTACGTAATGAAACAAAAAGCCTGACATCAGCGCAATATAATCATTTCTTTGTACCTATACAGAGAGAACTCTTCTCACTACCAGTACTCACTACACAGCGTATACATTTCACTCGGCGACTCTCGCCTGTAGCTACCTTTAACCATAATATTAAAACTTTCCACTAAAATCATATAAAATATCTTATCACAATACAAAATAATACTTCCAAAATAATACTCCAAGGGTTAACTTATAAATATCGTATACATCTTATATGGTAAAAACTGGTACAACTCTATATGGTAAACATTGTGCGGTATATAGCTATTGCATCCAAAAATAAATCTTTGTGTAAGTACAGCCTGGGCTATAACATATTATCTTTAATAAAATATGGTATTTAAGTACTCACTAAACGAATAATAAAAAAATAATCTTAAAAATGTTTCAAAAAAATAAAGATCTCACTAAAAACAAAAATCTTATAACTACAACGTATACATTGAGTATTATTATTAAGTAAATTGTTCAATAAATGCAGCTTCCTACCTTAACAATTCGATACATTAACTTCCTAACATCGTATACATGACATGACTTGATTTTAACAATTCCTTTGCTTTACAACGAAACTTTATCAATCTGATCGCAAAACCGAAACCGACCATTCAGAGTCGAAACTCCTTTTCAACAATCATTTTATATACAATACGCGAATAAAATTGTAAAAAAATATGTAAAAGTAATATATAAAAATACTTAATATCATAAGAGAACTATCACTTTGTACAACAAACTACACCTAGGACCGTCGCGCGGAAGATCTAGACTGAGACCGGCAAGAATATATTCCTTAGTATTCCGCTCGTAACATACAAAAAATACTCTTTCTATAAATGCATATTGAAAATACTGTTAAAAAAATACTGGCCTTATATATCTGTCAGTGACATCCATTTATTTACTATGTGTTCTAGAAAAAAATACCCCGCGTAGGATTGAGGGGAGGACACTCTCTCCTACTTGGGAGAACTTGCCTAATATCAGCCTTACGTTATTGTTCGCAAACGGTCTCACTAACGTGCTAACAATAGATTCGTATACTTTACACAGACCATGTACGTTAACTATACTTGTATAATATAGACGTGTTAAATATAATCTCTTTGGAGAATCATCAAAAGACGGTAAATTAGCAAACACGCGTTTGCTCTTTACCCCATAGAGGCGTTACTATCGCGATCAACGAAAGCGTATGGTGACCACCGGTGGAAAGGCACATGAACAGTAATAATCATTCCATTCGAAGAATTTATTCGAGCCAGCTTAAATGCGCACTGCCAACTCTCATCACCGAATAAAACAAAATTGAGATCACATCTTGTGCCACCACTCAGATTTTACCGGCGGTCGGAGAAATCGAATTGACTTATTTATGACTTGCATTAAATATGAGATTTTTGTAGAGAGCGCGATTAAAACATGGGTCTGAGAGGTGTTGCACGAACGCCGCAAGTATGCGCGCTATTCATTTGGACCACGCGCAACCCGAACGTATGAACAGCGGCCCGACAACGTGGATTCCTCGAGCACCGCCACCAAACCTTCCCGCTCGCCGCACGACCGTTGAAGCAGAATCTATGAGCTCCAACTTCAATAGCTGGCTTTCCTCGTTTACTGAGGCAGTAGCGGAATTGTCCAGGAAAGCAGGGGAACGGAAACGGCAAGCCAAGTGTTGGAGGAGCATCGGCTGGGACCCCTGTGCCTGTAACTGAAGGACACCTTTTAGTAACCATAATAAAAACTATAACTTATCAACTAAATAACATACCTATCCTTTAAAGTAATAAAATATATTTATAGGGCAAATAAATTAGTTCTTTAAAAAGTTATATGATTTTATTATGTAGAAATTATAAAAAATTATCGACGACTAGATTCGATATTGATGATATACACTTTTGTTTAAAAAAAATTAACAAATATTGGCAATGCTGATGTTGCCACAGTAACTCTCACTATAAAAATATAAATCTTCTTAATAAAATAAGCTTATTCTTTCGTAAATCTTCTCACAATCAACCCTTAAAGTTTAAAGGAAATAAAAAACCTAAACATGTGAATGAGCAATTTCGCCATGCCACGTACAACACAAACAATTACAAACTTATACCATTAATCTTAATTTTAGCGGAAAATGGATTTTTTCGTCTTTTGCGTGTTTTATTGGGGACCCTCCTTTGCTTATGATTGGTGTGAGGGTTTTCTATAGCAGTGACATGGTTGGACTCCGTAAGGGCGAAGGCTTTACAACCGTGATCGGATTTAATGCAGCGCCAAGTTCCTTTGCCATGAACGATTTTTCCAGACCGACGGTATCTTTCGCCCCCGATGACCAGCACAGGATTACCGAAACGAGACATGCCCCAACTCACTGTAATAAATATATAAAGTACCATTCCACTCACACACGGCATCTCATAACATCAAATGACTCATTCGCATAGTACAATACTCGAAAATATCTATCAATATATGTATAAATATATTTTTTTATAAATTAATAAAAACTTTAAGGAAATTAGAAAATTACTTAATAAATAGAAAAAAAGATAGCTCAAGAAAAATATAATGATATTTAAAAAAATATTTTATTTCATAACACAAATACCTACTCATAGTTTTCACGCGCACAATATTTTTATTTAACTTACATATATATCCATATTTATTATATTATTATTACTGTTTGTTCCGATTGATTTTCATTTTTATTACAAAAATTAACATAATGTGGTAATAAATAATTTTGCAAACACGCTTACATATTTACATTGAAATGACAATCAGGTATACTTTAACGAGGCACAAAATATGAAATCTTTATCGACTAACGTTAATCTAAGGGAATTTCTCCTTTTTGTGGTTAATATTTGGTACTTATTTTTAAATAAGGCATGTTAACTACACTATAAGTAGGAAAAAATATATATACTAAAAGTAACACATCAAATTCATTGTCTTGTTATGAGAACTCATCCAAAATAAATTATGTTTGAGATCATATGGAATGGAACGGATATGGAACAATTTTGTTAATTAGAAAAGCTTACTAAATAAATCTAAAATATAACTAATACCTGTTCATATTAATGAAAATACTACATTTCAACTAATAAAAAATTTTGCTCTTAATCTATATTACTTAAAATACCTAATTCTGAAAATATCAAAAAGCAAACAAATCATAAAATAAACTAATTTTGGAATGCATTTCCAGGATATATGAATGTATCAGTTATTCACAGCCACAAAAGCCACTGATGTGATTTGTATTTCAGTTTTCATCGCCACATCAACTAGGACTAAGTACTTTTGAGTGGCGTATGCCAGTCGATCAAAGGTTTTTCAGGCGGAGTCGGTGTATCGAAGTTGAATGGTGTGAAATTTGGTTCATGATTATGACCACCTTTGATTCTTATAAAACGTCCATTCATAGTTGTTTGCACTCTACATAAGCATCCTTTTGTATCTTTATCACGACAGGCCCAGTTCAGTTTGTCTCGATACTGGTTGTTTACCCAGAATTTATTCGATTGAAATATCAGCACCGATTTTCCAGCTCTGGATGGTAGGAAGAAGGCTTCTGAAAATTATTAAAATTTAATAAAAGAGGTCAAAACATATGAAACAATAAAATACAAAATAGCTTCGGAGTAATTCAATGAACTTGCCATTTTTATGAGGGAATACAAATAAAAACTTAAAAAAATATTTAGTTTATGAAAATATTAATTATTACAACAATATATTTAAACAACTTAATCAAATCTTAATTAATAATTAAGCACAAACACACGATGTGTTTTATCTCTTTTTGGAAGACGCAAATATAGTTAGTTTAATTTTCTCGAGGGAAGGCCACATTCACTCCTAACAAAACACAAGCACTAGTATGTAAATTGTAAAGTTCTGAGAGAAAAAAAGCATTTTAAAACTATTTAATAAGATGTTCATTTACAAAATAATTTTCTTTTTCGTAGATTTTAGATATAACTGTGGTTTTTCATGATTATGAATATTGTCATAAGATATCACTTCGCCTTGCTTATTTGTCCTTGCTTTAGCTCTACAGCCCGAGTTCTTGCGTCGCGAACATATCCAATATGTTGGCGGCGATTCGTTAAAAGAATAACCATCCAAAATCAAATTCTTTTTACCCCTACCAGTCGGTACATATGCTGCTTTCACAATTTCTAAAATTTTAATGAAATAAATAAAATATCTTTCAAAGGAACACTTTTGCAATCAAATGCTAATGATAGACTAAAATATATAGAAAACTTTATTTTGAGATTAAACATTGATTTATTTACAATTAGTTCTTAATTTTTAAACACATGTTCTTTTAAAGAATAAGTCGAGTAAATATGTGACAATGTGCATAATGTTTTTTATTTGAAATTGTAAGTGTTTTCTCAACAACACTTAACTACCCCAAAATTAAATTAAAAATAAGTTTGTTAGTATTAAAAATATATTCTTAATTTATTATTTCATTAAATTCGAGGTACTTACAATACGGAATCGCTATAATTCCTATTTAGGTATTACCCACAAAAAAAAAAATAGTGTGTACAGTGTAAAGTAGGAGTACACGTGTTAGAAGCGAAACTTCATTGGTTATTTATATTATGTCATCTCTATCTATTCCATACAAACCGTAATATTTTGCATATTTGAAAACAAATTAGTAAAATAGATTATAAATTATTATAATATGATATATATATATATATATATATATATATATATGATCTTTGAAGATAGCTACGGAAAGAATATCATATATGTATATCATTTGTCAGACAATAACAACGGTTACTATGGCAACCACATGCAAGCGACACGAGCATGACGGTTTTTCGTGACGATTTCTCATGACGCGGCCTTGAATTGTTACTCTCATGCGCGCAAAGAAGTTTCACTTCAATAGTGCTAAAGTTGACAAAATGGTAAATATTTCTTCACCATATGCACAATTTTAATGCTAAAACACGTTATGAGATAAGGATTCCTCTTAATAAGGTATTTTTCAACACTTATTGAAGTCATAAATCCGAATAGAATGGTGCGTTGTACATTTATCAATACTGTTAAGTATAAAATAACCCTAAACATAGACGAATTCAACTTAGATCTCTTAGACAAACTAATTTTGCAAGATAGATATCGCTAATCGAAAACATATGGCAATGTCATTCTACAAACGTTGAAGAGTAGAAATCTAAAAAATATATAGGAATGACATATGGATCTATAACATAACGATTAAAGTCATACAATTTTTTAATTTCTATTCTACGATTGTAGAATGGCATCTTGTCACATATGAAATATTTTTAGATATGTTATTCGTATAAATTATTATTTTTAACGATGTCATTTTGTTAAAACCTGCAAAATATTTATCACTAGCTATAAATACCTTTAGAGAGTGAACTAAAAATAATGTTACAGTTAAGCTGGTTATTCATGATTATGTTTATCATAGAACAACACGACATCTGAATCGATAGTGTAGATGTTAGCCCGGCATTTTCCCGACTCGTGAGCACAACGCCATCGTGTACGACCGTTCGGGAACTCCTTATCCTTCACGTACGAAAAATTTCCAGTTATAATCATCGCCTTCTGCTTGCCACCGCTGAACCTAAACTGGCCGATATCGTCGTTATTCGCTAATAACAAAACAGTACAGTATAATAATAGGTAGAAATTATATTATTAACAACATAAAGTAACTAAAGTAATTCAGGTTGTATAAAAAAAGTGACAAAAACCAGCCTTTTTCAAGAGATTAAAGTAAACACACAATTTATATAAACATAATATTTAATATTTAAACCTTAATGAGTAATACTCTTAATAAAATCAACATCTTATATCTATTTTAAAATATCTTTAAATTACATAAGTATTGTATATTGTAAAGCCGATTTATAATTATAAGGAATGTTCAGTACAATTACGTTATCCTATCCATTAATAGACATGAATAAGGCACTTAATCCATATGTTGAAACACCAACCCATCCACTACATAAATCGTTATAAGTACTTTATAAAATATATAATGATAAAAAGCTTTATATAATATCTTTAGCCTTTATAGTAATAGAGTAAGCAAAGTATAAAATACAAAACTATCCTTACTTAACCGAAGTTCCATTAAGAATAAGCAAATGTACATCCTTTGCTCGTTCATAACTAATAAACAAAGCTATTATACCAAATATTGACGGTTAAATATATTATCACAAGCTAAATTATTGCAAGGTCCATCTGCTTTTGCATCATAATTACTTTTCACTATAACGAAACATAATATTTTACATTTACGAACTGGCCATGTACCTGTCCAGTGATGGTAAAGGCAATAACATCGTTATGTCTACACAGTATAACTTGAAAACTCCATCAAAATCACATTGAAATATCAATAATTAACTATACAATATTTTATAAAATGATCCACTCTCAAACCAGAAATCAAACCAATTTAAATACTCTAAAATACTTAAGTGTGTAGATAAAAACTCAGATACCCAAGTAGCACAAGGAGCAACGTTCTACGTGAAATAAGGCTTTAATACAGCGTACATCCTTTAGGTAGGTTCTACCAAAACATTTTTAAGTGCTAAATTTTTGGTTAAAATGCATGCATCAAAATACTAAAAGAACACGCTTTACACCAACATTAATGTATAGTTAAAAGAATTCCATTTAGTTACAAACGAAGCTATTAAAAGTGTTTTATTAAGTTCGGATTATTATAATGGCTAGCGCTGTACAAGTTTACTTTACGGTTATTAGTAAGCCATTATGCTGTGAGTATTCTGAAAATGCATAATTGAAACTGTTTATTATTAACCGGAACGGCACCTTCACCGACCTCGCAGCCGTGAAAGTATGTTGAAAAAAAGATTTAAAAATATATAGCGCATTCATCCACTGACAAACGAGACCTTTCATACTTGACTCTCAGACAGTACCGAGATACCTAGTGAAAAAACTAACCACCAGATAAGCTTTTAACTTTTTTTTTATAAAGCCGCATTCCAATTCTAAGATATAACAAAAATAAGTTTACAAAAAACCATAAAACAATAATAATTAAGTGGTGTTTCCGGTTTCCAAAATGCATAGCAAAATCAAAAGTTAAGTCTGCAAATATTTATCTGAACACATACTGTATAAAGCTACTTTTCAGCTGATAATACAAAAGTAGTCTATCAAATTTTTTCTCTTGCAAGCTTAATTGTTTAAGTTTTATCCACATAACTTACGTCAGAAAATGCTATGATGAATAAAATTGCTTGCTGGACCTTATGATACATTTATTTAAGTAACTGTAAAGATTTAAAAACATATGTAAATCAGTACCAATAAAGCTTTTTAACCGATTTAACGCTATAATGCTAATATTATACCATTTTCAACAATGTAAAGCGTAAGTTGTTTAATTTACCCTCAAATGAGTAGCAATAAAGTACATAATGCTATTATATGAGAACATTCAGCTTAAACGATCCTCAAATGTCGTAAGTCGGTCATTATAGTCCTTGTACAACTTGGGTAGTAAAGTTGAACTTATCACCCGATTGTGCGATCAATTAACTTAAACAGTATTAATTAAGCATCAATATCTAACTTTACATATAGCTATACCAAATTATTGAAATAAACATTTAAACAGAAAGTCTTTCATGCTTCGAGAACAAGTTTACTACTACGTACAAAATGCAAAGTAATAATACTATTATACTATTTTCAAATATTTGAAGAGATGATATAAGGCAGTAAATCTATGCATATCGACCAATATTTCGCCAGACGTCGATGTAAAATTACAAAAAATCGAGGGTCAAAATATGATATGATACATTGAGCTACTCTTAAATGTACTAACATGAATGTTAAAACTAAAATAAAGCTACGAACTAAGTTCATAGCTATAAAATTGATATAATAATAATACGAATATTCCAAGCACCGGAAGCTATTCTATATAGAAAACACTTACATTGGAATGATTTATATAAAAATATTTAGTTTTTATCGTCAATTAAAAACGTGATTTTCGTCTTGGGAGCTGGTATCTTGAAAATGTTTTAAATCAAGAATAAAATAAACTTAATAAGAATAAATAATCAATTAAATTAATAGTTTCAAAAAAATATTATTAATAATTTGCATTAATTAATTAATTATTAATTAGTCAGTGATATATGATATATGTGTTGCAAACTTTAACCGATCAGCTAGTTCGACATTGATAAAATTTTGTTACACAAATCAAAAAAAATTATGCGGGAAAAATTTATGTTTGTCCATATACCAACGAATTTTTCTTACTCCCTAGACGATATTATATTATTATTAACATATAAACATTAATATTGTCACTTGAATCACAATCGAATATTATCCTAAAGTATGCTTATATTTTTTACCTAAAACTACCAATGGAATAAATTGTATACGTAATCCGCGATATAGAAATTCATGTCTTTTAAACGTTAACTATAACAACTAATACATATCTTCCAGAAAAACGAATACCGACACGATATACGATTACAATAAATTACGAAAAACTTCATACGGAATTTTAATTTGGAAGGGGACACGTTCGTACTTAGACGTAGACGTAAAAAATGATCAAAATTTTAAAACATGTTTGAACACACCTTTTTCCCTAAATACTTAATTAAGAAGTGCGCGTCTATTTAAGCGATAAACGTACATAAAACGTTTTAATTCTATTACGTAGGACGAACTTAAAACCTCCTTGAACGCAATAACTTAAATCTTGTAAAGACACTTACATAAACGTTGTGTATACAATGATAGACGTCATGTAGGATGTAAAAAATATTCAAGTGCAGCAATGGGTAGATGTTGTAGGAAATGAAAAAAATATTTCAGCAGTTCTTCAAGCAGTTACCTAATATATGAATATTTTCGGTACGATTCATTTTGTCAATGTGTGAATATGGAATGCGTTAAACTCATTAAAAAAGTATATTATACTAAAATAAAATATAAAATATCGAAGTGAGAAATAGAAAATTCAGTCAAGTTATATAGATAAAGTAATATAAAAGTTCTAAAATATTCACGTATTAGAAACTTAGCTTTTTTATAGACGTTTTTTCTATATAAAAATCAAATTTCGAAATAAGACAAATGGAGCAAGCACATGAAAAGTAAACGACAATTCTTTTATAGTACCGAAACGTAAGCTGAAAAAATGATTAAATATACATCAAGACGACACGACCCTGGGCGGGTGGTTGTGCATGCCTTTTACAGCTACAACGTTCTTTCCCAACATGTGTATACGCGCCTTACAGTTGGTCTTCTTGGAGGTGCACCGCCAAATCACTTTATCCCTTAATTTAGATTCTTCGCAAAACGGAAACGTGTTCACCATCATGATAATCTTGCCGCGTCGAGATTTCATATATTGGATGCCTGCGACAAATATTATTGTCAGAAACAGAAAAAACATTATATTGTCATTTTACCTAAAACCACCACCACGTATTGTATAAAGGTATTAAAACACATGGAGGATACATCGTTTAATTATATAGAAATAAAACCAGCGATTATTGATAAGTACAATTTAATATTTCACAAAACATACCCCGTACAAGAACCCAAAAATTCTTATTATATAATGGTAAATACAAAATTACACTATAAGATTTGAAAGTATACAATAGTAACAGTGAATGAGGTAGATAGATAATGCTGATACTAGGTCAATCTGGCTCTTACTGAACCGAGGCGACTGACAATAGTCAAATTACCTTATTTTCCACTACGTAAGAGATTCACAATTAAGAACTATAAGAATTGCGATATTAGAATCGACTAATGAATACATAGGACACAACTTTATTAAATAGTTTTAGTGAAAACCTCAAATATTGAAATAATCTAAATTATGAATACGAAATAGGGGTTATATTTCACATCGAATTATGTAAATACAAAGTAATTGACGAATATTGTCATTGCTCTAAATATAATTAAAATCATATTATGCTAAAATATACTATAACTACAGGTCCGAGTCGTCGCCACGGTTCTAAGTAACCACGTTTATTTGGCGTAAGAGGCATCTCAGGTACAATAGAACATGTCAAAAGGTAACAGATGTTTACGATTAAGGCCTGCTTTTTTTATTATGCAATAAATAAAATAAATTCGAAATATCATGTGCTACATAAAATTTGTATCGATATGGAGAAGAAAAATCAATTCGAAAGTAAACACTTCAGCTTCTAACTGAAGTAAAAAGCGCAGTAAATAGAAAAATAATGTAGGTATTTTTAAGATCTATAAAAGACATCAGATAAGAATTAAACACCGCGAGTTGAAAATAAACAGCTAAAAATTTTATTTTAAGAGTCAAATATTTGTGTAAATCTAAAAAAGGTTTAGTTAAAAATTGTGAAGAGTGATAAAACAAATTTCAGAGTGTTAAAAATTTTAATGTTTTAAAAATAATGAAATCAATAAAAAAATCACTTAAAAGAGCTTGGTCTGTGATATAAAGATTAATTCCCAAAACTCAATTGCACCGAAACAGTATTCACATATTTCACTTTTATCTTGAAATCTTTACGTAGCATTACACCTTACAATATATTTAATCTACAATCGTACAATCATAAATATACCATTTGACATGATCTACACTAAACCTAGGTAAAATGTTAACTCATTTTATATCTCACGCACACACTTAAGACCCCCGAACTATCTAAGTTATCTAATAACAATTAAAATTAGTCAAAATTTGTACTTATTTCAGAGTCTTAGAGATATGGGCCTAATTTTTATTGAAAAAATAATTTGACAAGCAACAAATCATTATTAAAAAAAACAATCAATAAAATATATTTAGACAACAGTCTCAAAAGAGGTTTTATACTATAGTCATCAACAGCAAACACCCGAGTACAAGTTAAAACTATATAAAGAGGTAGTTGAGTTTCATAGAGGTAATAAGAAAGCGCGCCGGACCCTGCGCAGCGAACCGCCCCGGCGCGCCACGGTACCCTAACCTAACCTAGCTTAGCCTAAAACACCTTACTCGAGTAAAGCTTCTGAGTATTCATTCGTGTATATAAAATTGTATAATTAAACTAATCTGTAAAACCCGTATAAAAAGTGAAGAGGTAGTTGATTGAGCTTAAGTACTTAAAATCAATCCTAAGAGCAGAGCAACATCGACTGAAGTCTGCGCGCCACGACGAGAGCCGTGAGCAAGCGTCTTCTACGAAGGTAGGTACTTCGATAAACACCTTTGATAATAATTATTCGACTTGATTTCTTAGAGATAAGAAGGCGGACGTTAAATTGTCTAAGTAGCATTATTTGAAACTTGTAAAAGTTAAATCTCTCAAAATAAAATTAATATTTCTAAGTACAGTCGAGGGATCCTTTATTGCTTATTTCCGAACCGAGTTCGCGTTTCAGTCGCCAACGCGTCGTCGACGGCGTTAACCGCCTACCTCTCCATTACACCCGTTTCGATCGCAACTTTCCTACGGTCCTTCTCGAGTTCTGGCTTCAACCTACCCACCTGTTGACCAACTTGCTTAGTGCCGTTACAGGTCGACAAGCATACCCGTCTCAATGATGCTGCTCAGATCGATTGAGCGGACATTGTAAATGAAACGTTAAATTGGGCTTATTTCCGGATAATTACCATCTATGAAAAATTCATATCAATACATATACCATAAGTGTCCTACACATAGCGATGAGGCCGAATCGCAGAATTAAAACTACGAATTTACATCTCATTGTGTGATCTAATCCAAACTTGTGCGCTCCATCACTAATGTGAAGACTCTTATTCCATTCAAGAAGTTCTTAAATACTTATTAAACTTTTTCTTTAGCTCCCTATACATTTCCATAAATAACCCACACCTATACGAATAACTTTATAGACCTCGAAAAGACCGCTTAACCTAATTTGTTACGACAACAATCACATCATAGACTTGCTGTTAATATTCCGCCACATCGTAACTTTCAAAACACAACATCTAGTTTTTGAGGTTTTACATACACATACCGACATTAGATAATCCAACGATGCCATCGCATTAAATATACTCCATCCTATCCCCATCTAACCTAAGTAATAATTATGATAATAATAGTAATAGTTATTCTAAAACATAAATTATTCTATAATACGAGTGCAAAAAGGCTTCGAAAATATCGGTTGGTCGATATTTCATCGTCGTTTAACGTGAATTCGTGAATACAACCGTTATACGCTCAAACGTGAAAAGAGAGTCGTAGTCGCTATTATTTAAATTTCTCTTTTCTATTTAATCTTCCTCATTGCAAGGAGTATCAACCAACAGCGGTTTAGCAGCAGGGGTGTGCTGGGCGGGAGGTTGGATCGCATTGGGAGATTGCTGAGAAGCAGTTCCTGTAGACGCTGTTACAGCAGCCGAGGCATTTGCTGTAGCTGTTGCGTGAGCAGTGGCCGCATATAGAGCTAGAGCGTGTTGCAGTTGAAGTAACTGGTGATGGGGATCTAAGGGAGCTGGGGCGCGGTGACCGCTTTGATGTGGGGTGCGAACCACGTATCTTCCATCTGCAAATCGACGAACATTCGGGGGAGCGTGGTTATGTGCATAACGAGAGCGTACTATACGCTCGTAACCTTCAGGGCCCTCAGTGTTAACGTCTGCCAAACATCGCGAAGTTAGTCTTGAGGAACAATACCACTGTTTACGTCCATGTGCCAAATTGTTTTTCAAGCGAAATGTATAACCTCGGTGAAGTAGTAAACGTCCTTTCCCCGCTCGAATAAAACGCGCTGAAAATTAAAAATAAAGTTAGTGCATGTCTGGGGTTAATTTACTTTTTAAAATAAAACTGATCTTAATGTTATACATTAAATAATATAAAACCAATTAAGAACAATTTTATTAAGATTAGTATACTAGATAATTTAATGCTACTTATAAGTTATTTAATAGTATGAAATAGGAAGGTAAATAACAACTATTTTTAAGTAATATTTTATTTGGGGTTGCCATAATAAAAAAAAAAATACATTTAGCTAATTTAATATCACTTACACAAGTTACATTCCGAATTTCACCTAAACATCTATAAATACAATAGAAATAATTTTCTCTAAGAGATAAAAACATTTTCATGAGCAAGATGTTTTTGGCACAAATTACAACAAAACTTATTTAAGAAGATATAACAATAAAGTATCATAAACCCAGTATTGAAGATAGGTATATAATTATGGCACAATTATCTTTGTACTTTAACATTTAACACAAACACAGTAAAAAACATAAAAAGGGAAGCACGTGGACGAAATTTTAATTTTATCCTTACTTAATTCATCTGAGCATTGAAAGTGTTCAACATTTAGGTATAAAAATCTTAAAAACCTTAGTCACGCACAATAAAGAGAAAATTTGGCATCAATACCAACGTATCTAAATGGATTGAGATCATAATACTTCTATAGGCTTACATATAATATATTATCCTAACTAAAATATACAAAAAAGTAACTAGGAAATTATAATGAGACAACGATTGGAATAGGTTGTATGAAATATCACCAATTTTTTTATCAGTACCAGTTATTTGTACATTGTCAGATTCTGTTAAATGCACCGAATGTACCTACAGCTATAATTAAAACATCGTAAACTACCAAATAATTTAGAAATACGTGTTTGTCAAATACACTTATATCTTCTACCGAACTTATAACGTATATTATCGAAAGTTAAAAATAACAAATAATTTACACAAAAATTAGTCAAATACATTTTAAAGAGGACATATAGTATTTACATAAAGTTTAAAATCGAGACAGATTATTCCCGAAACGTGTATATTATAACAAGCTTAATATCTAGTTATCCAAGCGTTTGGATCAAAATTATCGAAATCGAGATGGGGCATTCTCGGCAGTAGAAGCGGTGTGGGTGGGGATGACGTAGGCGGTACATGCTGCTTATTATTCCGTCGCCCACAACGACCGGCGTGGTTGTGTTCACCGACGAGCTTATGTAGCTTTCCTTTCTGCGTGTACGCTTTACAACCACAGCCTCCCATAGTGCATCGCCATCTGACTATCCCAGACCTCATAGTATGTGCAGCGTAGAAACTGCGACCTTTGACCCACAAGCGAGGCCTGCCACCCGGTCCGACACACAGTCGTACGAATTTCTCTGAAAGATCAAATTATTGTAGAAAAACAAATATACACAAGAAATTTTCGAAGCAACAATAATTACCAAGATTTAAAACGATGACAAATAAATAATATCAATTTTAAATGGGTTGTTAAAATAAATATTTTGACGAAAATAAATATAGAATTATTCTTTTGTAAGTTATTCTGTCACAGCAATTTATTGATATCTGTAATTTAACATAGCTAAATATGTGGTACAGTGATTTATTGATATTAATAATCATAGTTTTGTGTAACTAGTCTTAACAGCAATAAATAATAATTAATTATACTAACAACACTCTACTGGTAATAAACAAGCTCTTGCATGAATAACCAAAAGAATCACACATTTATTAGATAATTATTGCTAGATTTACAATATATCTTAAACTTAGGTTTACAGTACGCCGGCCTTTATCGGTCGATGGCTGGAATAGCCATATATTAAAATGGGAATGTAATATTTTATCATTAAAGTCCTTAACTTACTATCGACCGATAAACACCTGTTATTTATAATATACAATTAACTATATCTTAACAGAATATCAGGTTTTGAGATCATTGCAGACCGTAGCTACAAATTTTCAGACTAGACATTTGACTAGAGATAACATTCTGCACTTGATAGACATATATACTGTTTGTGCACAATTAAATCTAAATAAATAAATAAATAATCCTAAGATAAAGCCGTGATAATTTTATGTCCAAATCTAATCACCTGGAACCAGTTATACAAATATAGTCCTGCTTGTTAAATTCCCGTTGCAAAACTTATATACGAGTGTAAACAGTGTTATATTTAATGCTTGCAATACTAATTATACTCTGTATAATGCAACTATGTAAATGCTCACACATCGTTAAAATCATTTTTCTTTTGAGTTTACGAAAGCTAATATGAATTTCAGAGCATAACAAGGGGCTAAAGTGACGTCAGATAAAAATAAAACTTATGGCGACGGCACCGTGTTACTATAATAAATTAATCATCCAGTACGGCTTTAGCTTGAGTAGCCAAGGCGGCATGAGTGAAAGCTCTATACGAGGAAGCTATCGTCGTGGGAGGCAAAGCCGGGGGCTCGTGCGAGTGCACATTGCTTAGAGCAAATATCCGATCGTGCAACGTATGCGCGTACGCACGGCAGGTCCGCCTCGTACACCGCCATCGCACCTTGCTCTTCTCGGGAAACACTTTCTCCGCGTAAAAAGAAAACCCGCCGAGCCGCATATGACGCCGACCGCGGTTCGATATCACGAACTCCACTGTAAGATAAACACACATCACTAACTGCTCTTACAAGATACTTATTTAGAAACATTACATTGAAATCTATTACGGCAAAAACTACGTTTTAATGTAAGCTCTTATCAGCACTAATATTATTAATAGTAAGATGAGGAAATAAAACTACAGTTAGCATTAAATATTTATTTTTCAGCAGATATTATTTCAATTAGGCTTTCAATGTGAGTAATCTGATCGGAATGCTTTTGTGGCACGTGGTTGTGGTCGAAGTGACGCATGACTAAGCGTCCTTCGATGGTCAGAGCTCGAGCTGGGCATCCTAGTGGTTTACGATTCCTGCACGTCCAGTATACACGGGTCCCTCGCTTCTTACGAGCCACGAACCCGTAACCGTCGAGCATCAGGCAGGGAGCCCCTCGCTGAGTCACCGTGTATCGCACCGCACTTTCCAGACTTCCAACATCCGCTCCTGTCACGTCAATTGCCATGGCAATGCATGATATTAAATTATTGAGTGTTTACAATAATAAGTCCATGTTATAATCACTATTTATTGATGCAACTAGATCACAATACTTGTTACAGGTCATCCAGAAATATCGTTCAATTTATTTCATGAACAAAAAACGCATCTTAAATCTAATTTACTTTAATATTAAAGTCTAATCTACACGACTTATCCTAAAAATTATGGTAATAAATCCACAAGAAATAACATTTCGTCAAAAAAAAATCAAGACGAACGACAAATTGCCCTTCTGAATACAAAATATTTACAATGAAATAAAACACACGTAGGTCACGTAATTATCAATAAACATAATAATAAAACAATCACACATGCATAATTCAAATATATATTATATTGTATTAGCAAATTTCAGACAGTCGGACAAGTGACCACTTGGCCTAGTTCATATTTACGTGTAATTTTTTTCATATGATTGTCAATATGATTGTGTACAGGGTTAGTTATTCTTAAAACATTATTTTTAGACGTAATCCTCGCTCGACAACGCTTGCCATACTCCATACAGCGCCAAAACGTGCGTCCACTTCTCACACTGTCGGTTACAAAGATATATGGTTCATATATTAACTGTAGGTGACCACTTTTTGTCTGGATGAAATGCAGATCCCCTTTTACACCACTGTTGATGCTTCCTAAAACTAAACACATAGTACATTTCAGTTTCAGGTCAGAAGATGTCCAATGCCCAAACAACCACAGCTGTCCAATTATAAAGATCTAAAATAAAACACATCAGGAAGAAAAAAAGTTTTAATTATTTAATTCAATTCATTGTAAACAATTAACAAAAAGAGACCTTTATAACATAACAGAGGCTACCATATCTTTTGTGTCGACACAGCCAAGTTACCTGAGATTAGAAACTAAGATTGTTCTATATAATAATATATGTATGTATGTTAGTTTTTGTATGTAATATTGTTTACTGTTTATGTGTTTTATTGCTCAATAAAATCATTATTATTATTATTTTTATTTTATTATTATTAGAGACATTTAAATCCCAGACTCAAAAATGTTCCAGCATCTAACAATTAAATATTAACAAATCTTCATATAGCAAACTTTGAACATAAAATGTTACAAGAATTTTATATGAAATAAATATTTGTAGTATATATAATAAAATAGCACTTTCTGTAATTCTAATTCTAAAATACAGTTTTATTTTGTTATATGTATATGTTAATCTAAAATATTTTATGTAAAAAACAACATACTATGTTAAGTTTATCACAGCTTGTCCACACATTTAAAAAGCATAGTAAAACAACTGACCTTATTTTAATAATAATACTACTAATATTAAAAAAAATGTATTATTGTTTGGTAATGGATAAACTAAAAATTCGTTAAACAGATTTAGATGAAATTTATTATGAAGATAGTTTAGAGACCCTGAGAAGGACATAGGATAGTTTTTATCCTGGAAATCATCGCTTAAGGGGATGAAAGTTTGTATGGGGAATCAATCATTTCTTAAGTAAGGGATATAAAACTCATCATACCTACATATTATATATACTAATATATTGTCTATCTATACCACATTAACCATTAAAACTTACCTAGGGACGAACTGGAACGAAGTGACAGTGAGTCGCTAGTTTTAATAATAATAAAAAACAGTGACATATAGAGAAAAAAATTGAGTTTCTGTCTGTAAACAGAATATTCATTGTCACATTAGACATGAATCTAATAATAAAAATACTAATACTAAAGACTATCTTGAGCTTTAATGATATATTTTTATATTTTTAAATTTGCAAATATAAATTTATTTGTAAGTATATTTTAATTATATATATATCCACATACTTAATTTTGTTATATTCAGTATAATATTTGTCAGTGTCTATCATGAGGGTCTCAATATTTTTGACTAACTTATAAAAGGAAAAGTTAACTTGAGTGTAAGTTCACTTTTTTCAGTATGCAAATGAAGATATAATGTAACACATATTTCAAGCAATATCTTCACCAATTGTGAATTGATTTTTATGATTTTATCTTACTTAAAAACTAGCCTGTCTGCAGAAAAGTTTATTAAGAAGTTTTTAACTTTCTAGTCAAGTTTTAAGATTGCATGTGTCTATGCGGCAGACATTATTGCTTTAAATTAGTAAAACAATAAGGCATTTTCTAAATATAGAGAAACTCAAGTAAATTGCTTTTCTAAGAATTTATAAATACAGCTTCATAAAAATGTATATAATTTAGAACACTTCTTATAGACTATCTATACATTTTTGATTTAAATATTTGACAATTTCTCATACAAGTGTTTCAAAAGCAGTAAATAAGCAAGGAATAGCGTTTATAACTAGATCATATATTATACACTAGTGGCTCACCCTTGCTTAGCTGGGGTTCGCCTCTAGGAAAACGTAAGCAAACCTATCCCACAGGAACCGTATATTTTTCCAAGATAAGAAGTATTAGCCTATGTGGTGTTCCAGACTATAATCTATCTCTTGTGCCAAATTTCATCCAGATCCACTCAGCCGTTCTGATGTGAAAGAGTAACAAACATCCATACATACTCACAAAATTTCACATTTATAATATTGAATACAGATAATCAGATATTTCTAAGTATTTTCTTTATTAATAGTATTAAAATACCTGTCTTTAACTTCAATATAGCTACTGCATATTATTATTTAGACCTTATCAAAGCCCAAACAACAATCATACCTATTAATCTCAGGAATATATAAACCAATTCTAAAAGACTAACTAATGTAATAAATTTTATGTATTAAATATAAATAGTATGTTTGTTATTATGTTCATTTCACTAAAAAAAATGAAAGCGATCACAGACACAATCTTATAACCAAAAATGATTGTACTTCATTATTTAAGTTTACAAAATAATTATTACAAATAGTAATAAATAACTATTTTTATTAACACATAATAAGTATAATATTCAAGTTCTTATTAATTATATGCAGATCTGAGATAAATTACAGTTTATAACATTCTCTTCTCTATATTAATGTATAAATTATATGCTAATACAGATAACTTTAAACTAACAATTTTTGTCATCTAATGAATTAATTAAAAAACTAATGTTTAAAAGAATACAATGGCATGGTAGTTTTAATATCACTCATAATAGGTTCATCCTCAGATGCAAACAAAATTATTTAAAACACATGCAAGTTAAAGCAATACTTACAATAGCTCAGTAAGACCAAAAGGTGTTCTAAAATATATAAAACTAAATAAAATAAATATAAGCCCCAATAATTTTATAAAAACTTTCATTTGTATAAAAATAAACCTGACCAAATTGAATTTTATAAAAAATTATTAAATATTTAAATACTAAACATAGAATAATTATGGCTGGTTTTAGTACTGACTTTCTAGCCGAGCAGTGTAGTAGCCCAGTAGTAACTTGAAAAATCAAATAAAGCAAGTTCATCCAGGTCTTGCATCAGTAATTTTGTTGTGTGACAATCATTTTCAACATGATTACCACATATTTAATGCATAGGAACTTGAAAACAAGATATTTATTGTAACTTAAACAATGTGAAACTTCAATAGAAAGAAAAAGCTGTTTTTTTTTAATTATGTTACTTTTATTGAAAATTTTATAATCCCTTGCCATTTGAACCTCATGACATAATTATCTCAAAATTCATAAAACAACTTTAGAGTAAAAAAATTAAGTGTTATATTCGAAAAATAATATTTACCAAGGAAGTAAAACCAAGAAAACAATGTAGTTAATAGGTTTTCTCTTAATAAACTCTAAATATAAAATTACAAAAAGTATATAATATAGATTGAATAAATAAACTATATTTAATTAAATATGCTTAACAAGTACACGTTTGTCATCTAAACTTATGTTTTTACTGAACTTGAATTTATAGGTTATGTTTACAAATAACGCGCGCAAAATATTTATAACGATGTTTGATGAATCTTTTAAATATAAAAAATGGCAGATAAAATCACATATATTTCGCGAAATCAAAATAAATCACTTAAAAAAGCCGCATATCAAGAGCAAGACTAATAATACTTGGTACTCGGTTTGACAACCTCTAGTAGTTTGATGTCGTGTAACTTATGAAGTTTACCTTTAAGTCACTTAAATAGAAACTTAAATTGTACATACCAAGAAAAATCCAATGCCAATTGCACTCTTTATTTCACAAGCACTAATTATTAACACTTATAAAACACTAAATAACATAAAACATTTGACGTAAACACGTTCAAAGTTAAAACGCCACTTACACTAAAACCACTTTAAAGTCCGTCTGAAAATACTGTAGTAATGTTTTGCTGTACACCATTACTATTTTATTCAAATAAACATATTCAATAAGCTCTATATTTTTTACTATTTCTCAAAATAGTAAACAATCCTTAAATGACACATTTGCGACCATAGATCTCACGGCGTTTAGACGGCAACCACAAATAACGGAATTGTATTCCGTGTTACGCATACTATGTAATAACTATATTATTTAAAATAATTGTGATGGTATTTTTCATGATGTATCATAATGAAAATTCAAAACTTTATTGAACGTTCATGTTTTCTTTTCTTTAAAGTAAGATTAAAAATTATGCAATACATTATAAAAAAACAACTTAGACATCTAAACTTTGTTAAATCATAGTCAGATATTAATATATCTAAACATATATTTTATTATTAAAACACTGACTTTCATCATTAATATTATATGAATAGATATATGGTTTTAAAAATGGATATGTTTTAATCATAGTAATAAAAGATTTTTGATGAAACAACTTTACTACCTTAAAATCCCATGTTACCTTAAGTTCACCATTGATTTGCCTTTAGCATATTATTTATGAAAAAATAATTTTTAAATATAAATTATGAAAAAAATGAAAGTGAATAGTGTTAGTGATGAATTATATAAAATTTGTTACTTATGGCGCCATCTGTTATGTCAATAAAGAAACATTGTATTTACTAATATAATAAAATAGGCTAAGTAGCGCCATCTCTTAATGAATTATAGTAATAAAATTAAGTTGAATCTTACTATTTAGTATTTTTGAATATAACCTAGTAATGTTGTATGTATCTATGAATATTCGTTCTCAACTTTTTAACTAAAATATTTTACTGATGGCTAAACTGCATATAATATAATCTTATTCTATCCAGGATATAGTAAAAAAACACGATGTGACAGTATTATACTTTATTCATGTTATCATAGGCTTTTAAAGGAACAAAATTCGTATGTTAATACCTAATACTAAGTTCACATAAAATAGTGAGTATCCGAAAAATGTTATTCTTTAGGTGTGTAATAACAAAATATTAAAATATGGTACATAAAAACGTTTTACATGTTTGCATGTTGCTTTTATTTAACAATTTCAAGTAATTGTGGATAGACAAAATAGGTACACCATGCTCAGCTTACTTCATCTTCTGCCGGCTGCCCCAGGCCCCTATAACAGCTCAATTCAAGAAACCACTAAGTCCACGTTTTGATTTACAAAATAATTGTACAGATATGTATATTCAATTATTTTTATTAATAATACATTAAGTACAAGTACTTTTTATTACATTTTTATAAACTTCATTATTTAATTATGAGTAAAAACGTCCTTAGTTCCGTTTTAATTACAAAATTCGTCTATTTAAATTACTTTTTAAAACGTAAAATTATCTTAGACTATTAGATTTTTTTTACTAATCTAACATGTACATACCTTGAATTGATATTTCATAGTTTATTTAGAAAATATCAGAAGGTAGGAATGTTTCATTTAATTTAATTATTTGATTTGATTACTAATACAAATAATGTACGTGCAATGCTATGGTTTTTGGCGCCAATATTCTTCATTCTCATTTCTAAATCTTATTTCATTTGTTTAAATTGTATGTCAAGGTCTATGTAAAATATTTATCCCTAAACGATAATAGTGAATATATTATGTCATAAATAAAAAATAAATTCATGAATATAAGTTGATCACACCTATACTTGTAATATTATAAAGAGGAAGATTTTTCTGTTTCTTTGTTTGTACCGAATAGGCTCCGAAACTACTGAACCGATATAGATGAAATTTGGTAAGAAAACCCTGGGAAGGACATACGATAGTTTTTATCCTGGAAAGCAACCTAGGGACAAACCCAAATGAAGCGAAGGCGAGTGGCTAGTATAATATAAATAAATACATTATATTACCTTTCTTTAATCATTTTTAATAAAATACT
The DNA here is from genome assembly GCA_905404265.1 of Fabriciana adippe. Lineage (NCBI taxonomy): Eukaryota > Metazoa > Arthropoda > Insecta > Lepidoptera > Nymphalidae > Fabriciana > Fabriciana adippe. Next base: position 13,396,240 of record FR989992.1, on the reverse strand, counting down.
TAATGTTATCAGATAACTATTTTAACTTGATAATATAAAAAAATGGTGACAGGAAGTTTTGGTTTGAATTTAGTGAATTTTAGTGGGTTTTGAAATTGCTTTAGAAGTATTGTTTTTGAACAGTTGGTGGTTGGTTTTTTTAAACACTGCATTTGGCATGACTTTTGACAACTTTGAACTTGTATCTTATTTTTGGGAAAACGCTTGATAACATAAACATACATATTTTTATTTATTTTTTTAAATAATTACAAGTTCGAATTTGTATCGATGATGTGCTGTTCCTCAATATAATAATACATTGATGAAAACTCCTAACAAGTTATTTATTCACGTTCCAATGAAGAAAAATGTAAGAAATGTGTGGCTAAATCTTGCAAAGCAGCAGCAGCTATATCTATTGAATGGGTAATTTATTTCTGCGAAGACCATTATGGCATAAGTATTTACTTTATTTACTATACATATAGTAAATCAGTGGCGTATCAAACATAATATATAGATTATAATTGTCAATAAAACTGTCGATCATGTTGTTGTTATACCATTAACTAAAAACTTATATTTTTCATACGGAAAATCTATTCAGTATCGTGTAATGGGTCAATTTCACAAGTGCATAAGAAATCAGGATGTATTCCAAAAAGATTTGAATGTTAACCAGAAGACAGAAAAAAAAGAGCTTCTAACACCACAGGACGACCATATTATGCTCACAAAAAGATGCTAATTGAAGAAAGTGTGAAAAATTGAACAGTGATAACTACATCTGAAAAACCCAACAACATGCATGCATTTCATTAGAAAGTTCGGATTCTTACTTACTCATATCTTTTTACCTTAATATCACCAGCAAATAAATTTTGTTTTACTTCATTATGTCATTAATTACATTAATTATTGATTGTTTCATAATTCATTATAGATGGGATCAGAGCTCGAAAGGACCAAAGTCATATCGATAGAACGAACAATAAAATGGAAAATATATCTAGCTCATCAGAAAAAAAGAAAATATCTAAATACCATAAACCAACAGTCAATAATAATTACAGTGTCTTGAGTTCCAGAAGATGTGACTTTAATATAATATTGTTACAAAGGATGATAGGATATAAATGACAATTTTCTGTAGATTTTTACAGTACTGACAAAAAAATATTTTCCATAGATAATCCTGAATCAATTGATAATCCATCACATCTGATTATGCGCAGTACCTCGGTCGTTTCCTCTTCAGGTAAAACTTAACGGTAATAGTACTATACAATACTAATATATACCAAGGTATATTTATGAATTTATAATTTCCAGAACCATCTGAGAAGCTCGAGAACAATCTAGACATCATAAAGATGGACCTTCGTCAGATTATGGAGGTGCTAGCTAGACTCAAAGCAGGCTCGGGAGTAGAACACGCGATAACTGATGATGAAATCGAAACAATTGCTGATATCGATAGCATGTTTCGCAAAAGACGCATGGTCAATTATGTGAATTAGAAGAAAATATCAAAAAGGATCCAAAAATGTCTTCTTGATCGGTGAGCATGTAGCTGAGCTCTAAACGTTTTATGAAATGCTGATTATTGATTAATTATTATTCATACATTTTTATTAATAAAGTCAGCTTGATTATTGCTGCTGTGAATTGGTTTGTGAAATTAACGGTGTAAAACCACCAAGATTTTATCGCACAATGTTACGAAGATTACACGGTTTGTGTTTAGCAATTGATAATAATTAGGTACTTCAGTGCGTTTTTTTATATATCACAGGTTCTTTAGATATACTATCTCCTGGTATAAAATTTACCAGTAAACTGCGCACTATATTTCGATTTTCTCTATTACATTTTCTTTTTTCTGCAAATGACATATTTCAAAGCAATTGGAGGCTCAGCTACTAATGACGCAATACGGTGATGTTTGGTGCGTACATTTCGCGACAGGCTGCTCTTGGGAAGATCGCCGAGGAAAACATAAGTTAAAAATGTTGGAAGTAATGAAGCTGATATATAGTATGTATACATTATCATTTCAAAAGCTCAACATTATTTACGCACATGAAGATGGTATGGTTTAAAAATGAATAATTTAATTTTATAGAGGCCGTCTCTCAGACTTGCAAGCTGATTGACGAAAAAATATTCGAAGTCAGAGTCCAAGAATGGTTTCGTTAAGCTCAGGGCTTCAAGCAGAATTTGCTAACGCACACGAATAAAACGTTTAAAATCCAAAGCGATCAAAAATGAACCATCTCAGTATATTAAGATATCATGAAATGAAATATTTTTGTTTTTACTTTTTATTATATCAATGTGATTTATTTGTTTAGTTATCTCATTATGTGATTATTATTACCTACGTACTTTACGATTTCCCCATTTATTTAGATTAGTATATAACTTATAACTGTACTTAATAAAGTCATAAAACATTTGTTGTTGAGTTGAATTGTTATTTTATATAATTTTTGTAATTTAAATAAATTATATTTATAACTTATAATAAATGATCTTGCTATTGATGTATGTCATAGTTGGCCTTTTAACTTTTTTGAATCCTCGACACAAAAAAAAGGGTGTTATAAGTTCAATGTGTATCTGTGTGTCTGTAACATCGCAATGCCCAAACGGCTGAAACGATTTTTTTATATTAAATTGAAAGAAATTGAATTTAATCTTTTGTTTTGTTTGAAAGTTAATTGAGTGTTATTAGCTATAAATCAAGAAAATCTGTTCAACCGTTTGCAGGCTATCAGCTCTTTTTTATCACGTAAAATTATCCATTCGAAACTTTGCATCCCGTTACTTCATTGACATTTCAACGGTATGGTAACCTAGGCCTGATGCTGCAGCGTCACCTGGAATCTGCACGATACTGAACTCGTCACTAAAATACTGCAGAAATATCGTATTTAGGTTCATTGAAATGGCCTCAATGAATAAGTTATTGTGTTAGGGATTTTTAAATTTAATTTGAGAATATGTACTCTATAAATTACTTAACAAAAATATTATATCAAATGATGTCAACTATATTATGAAAAATAAAATTTACTACATTTATGTACATATCAAAATATCAAACATAACGTTATATCTATGTGCTAATATAATATACTAAGAATCGTAAGTTTGATATATTTTTTATTAAGAACCATTAAAACTGACAATGAAATATTCACTTGTAACAAATGGTAATATCTCAAAAGTTTATGAATGAATCGAGCCGAGATTTTTTCCCTTTGGAAACATGTCTAGGAAGGGTTTAGAGAAATAAAACAAAAAAACATGTACAAATGTCGAGATATCAACGTTCGTTCATAGCAATATTTTTACATGGATACCTCGTTATGCATTTTATATTTCATAGAATATATGGGTATTTATATTTCTCATAATGAGACGCTTCGTTCATTGTCAACGCTACCACCGATAATTTCGTGGTGCCAGGAAAGTTGTTGACAAAAAAGATTTTTAAAAAAGCGATAATTAACTGCAAAAAAAAAATTGTATTCTATTCGATAGATGTCATCAATCGGCTGATGTATGAATTGTTTTTACGTAGATCTGTTGGCGAAGGGCGTACTCCCTATCAATGCAAGGGGGATCGATCAAGTCCTAGCCCACCACGCTGGTCAAGTGCGAGTAGGCGGATTTCACAGATCTTTTAAAAACCTTGCTAGGTTTTACGACACCGTAAGACAGAAGTAATCATGATGAAAATGATGTGCACATAAGAACATCAAAGATGCGAGACCCGGGATTTGAACCAGTTTCACTTGCATTCCTGAGCGAGCGTCGTTATCACTGGGTTACGACTGCCTTCTTTTACTTGATTTCAGAGTAACTACGGTTTTTAAATTTGGGACAAAGGACAGTTGTAGCCTAGTAGTGGCGATGCCGCAAAGGGTTGATAAACGGACACACGATAAATCAGTGTATGGATGCAAAATTGTTATGCCAAATACACAAGCTTGCCATTTGCCACAAACTTCAAACCCTTTACAAACGTGTGGTTGCATCACAAGGACTTGCCGCAAATTTCCAGATGTGTACAAAACTACACATTCGGAACGGCCACTTGCGCGTGCAAACCTACACAGGTCTAGCCAAATGCAATGTGCGATGGCTTGTAAAGGCTTGGCAAGCCTGTGGATCCGGCGTTAACGATATTTATCGCAGATTTTTCAGTAAGGTTGGGTTCACACGGCATTTTACTGCAAGTTTTTTTTGCAGTATACGTCATCTATCGAATACATAGCGGCACATACAATGTACATAGAACCGTTCACTCGTCTTATGTAGTGCCAAAAAACGAATACTCGCCAGACTCGTCAAACAGACCAGTGAACTATATATAACGTTCAGTACGTTATAGTACACTGATCTGTTTGCAGTGGCATGGTGCATAGTTCAGCAGTCATTCACATGGCACCTCATACCGTGCGAAACCATGTGAAAAATGCAGATATTCGATTTCACACGAATTAAAATCTACCATATGAACACAAAGCGGATTATACGTTTGAAATCGAATAACGAAACTGTACACAAACATGACAACGTCGTGTGAACCCAGCCTTACCTACCTTATATGCACTGTTGTCATACACAAAATGCGCATAACATTTTATCCATACCATAACGTGAAACTGAACTTGCGCTTATTAGTAGATAAGCGCAAATTCAAGTTACCTACCTATATGAATACCATACTTACCGGTCATTATACTGTAGACGGCTAACCTAAACAAATCATACTACATACCTACCAGTAGTTAGGTACCATGTAATAACGTATCACACACAAATCAGCAGTAGGTACTCAGATATTTCAGTAACCTGCCAGTAATTCGTGCGTACTACTTTACCACTCCCAAAAATGAAAATTCATTTTCAAGAATTTTCTACTAATTTCTCAGGACGCCGGTTGAACAATTTGCTTATGCAAGTTACATACTCACGGAACATGCTTAGGCAAATCGTTTAGAATTTATACCCTGTAGAACCTTCGCTTTTTATTCGCAGTTCTTACCATTTTTCAAAATTATTTACCTTACCTGTATGTTTTTATACCCACTTCGAAGCAATGAATTTTACAATTTACATTACCAGTTTATTACCTTACCAAAAATACCAGTACCGATACCTATTACCAAATTAAACCTTTTTTTAAAACTTTGAAGGAAATGCTTTAAGAAAAGTAATTCTATAAAGCATTACCTTTTACTCGAAAACCTGTAACATGACAAATTTATTACATAATCATAGAAAATAACTTATCTAAACTAATATTCTTACAGCTAACTTACAAATTTCATTCTAAAACTAAAGACGTATATGATCTTGTGTGATAAATAATTTACCATGAAATTAAGAAAAGGTCATTAAGATTGAAGATCATATAAGTCATGATTTTGGAGGTAGCCTTCATCAATATTTGATGAAAACTATCTTGACAATTGAAATGAAAACCTACCTTGTGCGTCACCAACAGCGCCGCCTTCTCCACCTCCAGTTATATTACCATCACCCGTCGTTGAACCATCAAAGCCTGAAATAATATATTTAATTAAATAATGAAATTTATTAAGACAATATATAGAACTCAAAACAATTCAATAATTACCAGTCATTTCCATATTCGAGTCATCTTCGCCGAAATTGGTTTCATCGTTATTCGTGCCATCGTCATCCTCATCCCACATGCTTTCATTTACAAATTCGGGTTCCATTTTCGGTGCCACTGCGTTATTTTCATCTTCATCCGGTATCGTTACAAATTCCTCTTTTGTTGATCCAGAGGGTCCGGCTTCTAAGGGGTCTACACATTTTCGTTTCGCAGGTCCACTTTGAGATGATGACGAATTATTTGATGCTATTGATGGCCTATTTGGTCTCTTAATTGCTACTGGAGTTGAGGAGGGCTTAGAATCTAAATCAGTCTCTAACTTAGTCATAACAGATTGCCTTTGTTGTGACGACCTCGGGCCTGGCCTCGACGTCGGCTTTGGTTTGGATGGCGTGGAACTTTCTTCATTTTGATTACCGGTTAAACCTTTAACTTGAAGTTGTTCCGCGGTACTAATAAACGACGCTAATTCTTCTTGCTTAACATTAACTTCACCTTGGTACATAAACTGTAATAAGTCCCTAAGCGCTGAATGACTAACATCTTTTAAAAATACTGAAACAAAAGAAACATAGTTAAGAATATTTTCATAGAATATAATAAACGATAATCAACAAAATTCAAGAGAAGATGTTTACCTATGGGATGTTGAGTGGGGTTCATTTTGAACATTTCTTGAAAATAAGGAGAACATACTGATAAAACTAATTTGTGTGCCTGTAGTAATCTGCCTTCGGCAGCCAACGTTACGTCAACTAAATCTCCACGCGACAGCAGGCCATGAAAGCCTGCTGACATATTCGCGTGGAAATTGTTCCAACATAGCGAAAATTGTTCGTCCGACGCCATGATGGCGGCGACCGTAATAAAACCCTGTAAAGAAGAAAAAAATGTTAGTTCAATGATTATCCTACTTACTAATAATCAATTATTAATTCAGGATTAAAATATACACTTTATAATTCAATAACTTACCTATCCTATTACTTTGTACTTATAATTTCGATATTAGAAACATTTGAAAAAAAATATAATGTTTCTAATGTAGCACTACACACTCTTTCATCCCACGTCCTCCCCGTTTGAGCGCTGTTCAAGGTATGATGACGCAGAAGCGACGTATTGTGTGTCGTCACAGTGTGGTTATGTACGAACAAAATTCCCCTAAAACGATTTTAATTCATATTTTGAAAAATAAGGGGTTTATAAAAAGGAAATAAATAAATATAACATCCTAGTACTATTGCCCACTAGATTATGTACAAGAATATTTTTTTAAAGGCTTAATTAAATTGCATTAAGTATTGATCGATTTGACTTAACACTTTGCGTGGTAGCTTACGCCACAACGTGAAGCAGTTGCAATTTCTGTAATAACTAATAAGTACCTATATAATAAAAAATTTTGGATGGTTAAATAAACATATTTTGTTTTACCATTGAAATTTGATATAAGATTTATGTTTTAAGAATATATTGTATAGACCCAACATACATCACCGTACAGACATACATACATCTCTGAATCAATATAAAAATAATCTAAAACCTGTATTTTATTTATTGAAGTTAAGCAAAATATAGATTTTGTATTTTCAAATGTTTTATATTATAATGACTATTTTGATGATTCTAATTTTAAATCGAATGGGCCAAAGGTATAATGTAGGAACTTATTAATTTTTAATTGGTTTACGTTTCGAAAAACTTAAATATAATAATAATAGATAGTCGTTAAGTCCGTTAACTTTGCAAATATTAAAAAAAAACAATAATAAGACTCCATATATTTTAAATGTTTAAATAATTTTACAGAGATTCAAGAATGTAAGCTATGCAACTTAAAATACGTATATGTATGAATTTATTATGCATAGTTGTTTATTACGGTTATATATATCAAAATATAAGAAAATATTATATTGATTCTTGAATGTTGTGATACGAATACTCCACGTTTAGACAGAGAAAGGAGATTCGACTGTTTTAAAAGTCAATCGTTTAGTATTTTCGACTTTAACTCATATTAAATAAAGTCTCAATTTGTGTACACAGATTTTCCTCATGAGTGTTGCAAGTGCACATATGTTACACAATTTTAGTGGAAATATTATACGAGGAAAATTTAAAATTAAATGACAAAAAACTCGCAAAAGATGTTTACTAATAAAAAACTATTACATATTTTTTTATTTGTTAAGAAATCTTTCAAATTGGTTACAATCAGTAAAAGGTGTGTGCAAAAAATATATAATTAAAAATAAATAAATATTACGTCAACAAGAAAATCGCTCAAATTAAGAACTTGTTTAAAAATAATAAAACTCAATAATAATTATAGGTACATACATATATTATACTAGCGACTCACCCTTGCTCCGCTCGGGTTCGTCCCTACGTTTTAACGGTTAGTATAGATTTCTGCGAGATGAGATATTTTCCGGAGTAAAAAGTATCCTATATGTTGACCTGGATAACCAGATATCATTATACAAAATATCATCCAAATCTGTCCAGGTTTCCGCGTGATGCTTTCCCAGAGAGACAGACAAATATCTAAAAACGGCCATCTCATATCCAAAATCTCATACATTGGGCCTCTGTATTATAATAATTACTATTTCAATAAGATTTTCCAAAAAAACTAGGTACTAGCATTTATTTATTCTTTTTACAATTAATAGTCCTTTTTTACATATTATAATATATAGTTTTTTTTTGCTCTGACTGGTCATCCTATATATATTAATATAATAAGTGTTTTATACGTCCTAGGAGCTGGGAGTCACGAAAAAAGAATTAAAGTTGTAAAGTGGGTGGACCATGGAAGGCCACTTTAACAAATGTCAACAGTTATAATTCTTTTATTTATTGGATAAATGAAACATACAAATTATTAAGTAACACTTTGTTCTATAATGTAACTTATGAAACATTTTATTTTATTGCAGAGTTAATGAATATTTATTAAATTTTAGTTTTATTAAACTCTTCCAAATTGGTCTTGCAAGAAACAAGGCTCCATATACGGCCGATATAATAAATCAGTTGTTTGACTTAAAAGTTAAAACTAACGTTGAGACAATCAAAATATCTGGTTAGGTATCCTCAATCATCATAAAAAGGTCTTTCATTAAAATAAAACATTAAATACATATCATTATATATTCACATAAAAAATTGTCAACGAGTTATTTGGACACTATCGTAAAACTAAGAATGTATTCATGAAAATGTTTTAAAAATAATTTTAATAAGTATTATATCGATATCAAATAACTTGCCAATAATCTTTATAATGAAATAAGAAAAAACTACAATGGCCTTCTTATGGGTTTGTTCCTTGTAAGGCCAAATGGAGTTTTAAAATAAAATTACGCATGATTATATATATAGATAATAATATTATGAACTTATACTTTGTTTTTCATTTCCCGATACTTATTTACAACTAAAAACTAAGTATTAATATTTTTGTGATTGCTAAATGTTCCTAACAAGGTCCTTGTAGTTTGTACCCTAGCAAGGCCAACTGTAAATTTTTTGATGATCTTTTTTCGGCCTTACGACGAACCATTGACTTTGCTAGGAATATTACGAATACGAATAAGAAGGCCATTGTAGTCGGTTTCAAATTTTTTTTTATTTCATTATAAAGATTTTTGGCAAGTTATTAAAATTATTTTTAAAACATTTTCACGAATAGATTCTTAGTTTTATGATAGTGTTCAAGTAATGTTTGTTGACTATTTTATAAGTGCATATATTATGATATTATAGGTATTAATTGTTTCATTTTAATGAAAGACCTTTTTATGAAGATTTAGGATAACCAGATATTTTGATTGTTTTACCGTTAGTTTTAAGTTAAACGACTGATTTATTACATCGGCCTTGTAAGGAGCCCTGTTTCTTGCAAGGTCATTTTGGAAGGGTTCAATAAAACTTAAATTTAATAAATAAGAATTAACTCCACAATAAAATAAAATGTTTCATAAGTTACATTAAAGAACAAAGTGTTACTTAATAATTTGTTTATTTCATTTATCCAATAAATAAAAGAATTATAACTGTTTATTTGTTAGACTGGCCTTCCATGGTCCACCCACCTTATATGAATTTAGATCAAAAAATAAAAAATTAAAGAGTACCTACGTGTATGAATGTGTACACGCGCAAGAAGTAAAACTTCTGAAGGTTATCGGTACTCTTTATGAAATTCAATTCATGTTTTAAATAATTACGATAGAAGAAATATTAAAAAAAATATTTTTTTTTATCGATATAAAAAGGAAAACAATATTATATTATTCACATATTACAGATGGTGTTAAGATAAAATTTAATTTTCAATCAGTTTTACAATTGATTCTGATTCAATACATTATATACTTCAATAAAATAAATAATAATACAGGAATGCAAATTTTTTAGTAAAAAAGAAAATTATAATGTATAAAAAAAAACGTGTGTGTGTGTACTTATGTACGCACGTAAGATGTTATACATATTACATACCTACCTACTTCTTTGGCGTAACAGAACAAAAATAGCTAAAGATTTCAACCCGTATGTCACAACTCTCTGTTTATAAAAGGAATGATAAAATTAATTAAATAGGGCATATTAGGCATATTACAATCATATTATATTTATAGAATACCATATATGGAAAGAATGTAATATTATATATTATCATTTTTCAGACAATGATAACGGTTACCATGGCAACAAACAGTTATCAGCTAACTTGATTATGTCGCTTTTTGACTGTCGATGTGCGCGCGCATCGTAAAAATTTTACTCTCATAATTTTTTCCAAACGTCCCGAAAGAAGTATAACTTCAACTAGCATTTCCCGCGGCTCCGCCCGCGTTCAGATGATCAAAAACCAAATTCTTAGGTTTTACACATTAGTATACTCTTACATTATACATTACTTTCATTGCGCACCGCATGATTGGTAAATAATGGCAGAGATTGACAATGCCACAAAGGTTCCTCCGTTAAATAGAACTTTTTGTTTTAGCAATAACATTTATGTATGTCTATACTTCTGTTTTGTTTGTTTTTTTAGTTTTTCACGATAAACTCTCAAACTACGGAATTAATTTTAATCATTTTTTACTAATAGACAGCTATAGATTAATTTAATATATAGCAGATTATTTAAATTACATAATGATAACTTTTCTTAATTAGCGCTAGTTAGTAATATTTTCCAAAACGATTTTCAAAAGAAAGTGTAATAAGTAAATAACTCTAAGCGAATACATTTTTTTATTTCATATGGCTCTGCTAATATGATTAAAGTCGTAAGCATTTTATTGTGTCCTTTAAGTCTTTACCTTCCAAGAAAAGGTGTCAAGAAAAAGTGAAAAAGTTGAGGTATGACAGTTCCTAAAATACTTTTTCATAGTTTTTGAGATATGAAATATTTTTAGTTACCCGCTTTGACAGTTTAACGGCCATGAACTTGTTTTCCATAAAATATTATAAAATAATATAAATTGAACTTATTTTTACGGTGCAAAAAATGAGTAGGTATTGTGGAAACGTAAATGTTATTCGTATTTATTTTAGTGTTAACCATACAAAACACGTAAGTAAGAAAAACAACATAGCATTTTGCTATACGAAACCTAAAATGCGCGAGTTGGATTTACATTTGCCCAATTTTTACATTAAAAGATTAAAAAACATTAACATTATTTACTAAACAATAAAAATTTACAAATATTCTCATTTGAAAATTGTTTAGGCCAACATAATATTACTAATATGTTACTAATTTATAAAGCCAAAAGTTTGTTTTACTAAAATTTAAGCACGGGCGGGGCCGCGGGTAATTTAGTAGTAATTATAGTAAAGTCATAGAAAGGTTATATCTGTACATTTTATTTTTTTGGATAAAACTACGTATTTTAAAAACACATGGCGACATCTATTGTCAAATAGCTAAATAACACATAAATAAATTTTCATTAAAATAACTATTTTAATGAATAAAATAGCGCTGTTAATATTTCTTTTAAGATAATATATAAGTTACCTTGCTAAAATATTAATAGCATCATCGTGCTTTTACTTTAACCATTTTTTGTATTTTTTCTCAGAAATAAGATATTTTCCTGCGGTAAAAAGAATCCTATGTGATGACCCGGATAACCTGCTATTACCATACAAAATTTCATAAAAATCCCTCTAGTGGTTTTTCTGTGATGCGGTCACATACAGACAGACAGAAAAAATTCTAAAAACTATAGATTCGGGCTCTACATCGCTAATAATGAATATTTCAATAAGATTTTCCGAAAAAATATTGAATTTAGGGGTTCGGCTTAGTTACAATTTTATTGTATGTATAGTTACTAATTTATGAAGCGAAAAAGTTTGCTTTACTGATAATTTAAACACGGGCGGAGCCGCGGGTGATTTAGTAGTAATTCTAATAAAATCGAAAAAAGGTCATATCTGTACATTAATTTTTTTGGGATTAAAACTATGTATTTTAAAAACACATGGCGACATCTATTGTCGAATATCTAAATAACACATAAATAAATATGAATTAAAATAACTATTTTAATGGATAAAATAGCGCTTTTGATAATTTGATTTTCAAGATAAGCTATTTTTATAGTTTTTACCATATTTTGTAAGTTACCTTGCTAAACTGTTTACAAATAGTATCTTCGTGGTTTTGTTCCTACCAGTTTTTGTATTTTTTTTCAGAAATGAGATATTTTCTCGCGGTAAAAAGTATCCTATATGTTGACCCGGATAACCAGCTATCATCATACCAAATTTCATCAAAATCCCTCCAGTGGTTTTTCTGTGATGCGGTAACAGACAGACAGACAGACAGACAGACAGACAGACAGACAGACAGACAGACAAAAATTCCAAAAACTATAGATTCGGCCTCTGCATCGATAATAATGTCTATTTTAATAAGATTTTCCAAAAAATATTTAATGTACAGATTCGGCTTAGTTAGAATTTTATAATATGTATAGATAAACACTATAAACATTAGAAATACAATAAATATTTTTTTAACAATATTCATTTGATATGATTCCGTCGTTCATTTAAAAATAAATGAAAGAAGTATTTTTTAAAAATATCTAATTTTAATTGATTTATTCTTTGGAATATTCATATAAAATTATTTTTACGAGTAATTGACCTCCGTAAATCCTTTTTTTTCCCTTTCATGACGCGTCTAAAGAAGAACTTCAAAAATCATGTAATCTTATCTAGTAATCTCGTCCAGTTTTATTAAAAACCATGCAGTAGAAAACGTATGTAACGAAAAGAGAACTATCTGTTAACACTAGCACTTCTAATGTTTTCAAACTCATAGATGTCGCACTTATAATGTTTAATTCATCATTTTACAAATGTCGCCGACGCAACTGTTTGTATATACTTGCTGATGTGTGAAATGCCAAAGGCAAACTATTATTAATTTTTCTGAACTGAATTCATATTCCCAAAATATGTAACCAACAGCTTAAATATATGTAAAACACCCTATTCTAGTTCAGCTGGATTATCATGGCGTCACAAAGCACTATGTTAAAAGGATTGGTATCAAAACTGAATCGGTAAAAGTCTTGAAATTTAAAATTTAATTTAACAAATATCTAAGGGTGTTTTAGTATGTGCGCAAGCGATCTCGCAACCATTGCACTGACCACTGTGGTAATTGTTCCACCGTGGGGCTTAGTGAGTAAGAGTCTCACAGTCCCCTGATCGTAGACTGCCGGCAGAGATGAGTTTCCCCATCGACGTTCAAAACAGGCGTAAACACCTTAATGGTTTTTATTTCTGCGAACTTTGTGATGGCATACCTATATTAAATAAAACTTCCTGAATTTAGTAGCAATAACATTAATTATAATCTTAATTAGGGAAAATGCATTAACACCGTATGGAACGTGGTTGCGATATTTGTCTACGATTTTTGTTACCAATTACCATATTCAATACATAGAATTACCTATGTATAGGTTAACTAGTCTCATGAATGAATTCAATACAAACTAAAATTTTTATTAAGAATAATGTCTAAGTAAGATTTTTTTTTATGTCGAGCCTATTTCTTTAGTAATATATAAAGTCGCATGATAATTGTGCAGTCATTAAGTTCTTAGTAATTTTCATACCGTAAAATAAACATTATTAGGTACTTTAAAATTCTAGTACTCTGCAAATTTCGGCCTTTCTTGCTAAATTATTTTTAGCTGCCAACATTTGAAATACAACTTATTGTTAGATCAGAAACACAAGTGGCGTAAAAGGGGTGATAATTTAAAGCAGCGGTCGGCAACCTTTTAGCAGGCAGGGGCCACAAGGTGGCTATACCTGGTAAAGGCGGGCCGCACTTGTGACAGCAAAAAAAAAAACGACAACATTCAATGTGACAATTTCTAAAATGACTTTTAAATGCTTATCTATGAGACGAGGAACATTTTCATTTTTTCGGTAATTACAAATTCAAAAAACTTAAAAAAAATACCATTAAATCTTTTCTTTATAAAACAGTCATGGGCCGCGGGCAGCACGGAGGCACCTCGCGGGCCGCGGGTTGCCGACCGCTGATTTAAAGGAAAGTAATTTTGATAGAACTTCTGCGTGATCAAGGACTATTTAAAACTAACGAATGCGAAAATAAATAACAATAATTTTAGTCTCGAAAAATAAATTTAAAAGCTACCGTTATCTATCTATATTCTATACTAATATTATAAAGCTGAAGAGTTTGTTTGTTTGTTTGTTTGAACGCGCTAATCTCAGGAAGTACTAATCCGATTTGAAAAATTATGTTTGCATTAGATAGCCCGTTAACTGAAGAAGGCTATAGGCTATATATCATCCCGGCAAAAAATGTACGGTTCCCGTGGGATAGATTTGATTTTGTCTAGAGACGAACCCGAAGCGAAGCGAGGGTGAGTCGCTAGTGTTTAATATGCGAATAACACATGTTATTCGTAAGCTCAAGTTAAGCTTTTGGTAATGACTAATAAATTAAAAAAAAAACCTTTAATTTTCAAATACTGAACGAAAATTACCTACTAATAAAAATAAAGTTTTAAAGATTTATAAAAAATAAAAAAAATGGCATTCGGCCTATTCTAGGGTCTGTCGAGGACCGAGTTGCTGACTGTTGATGATCAGTATTTCTGTACGCAATATTGTATATAATAATACTTATTGTTCGTAATACAAAATATCAGTGCCAGCCCAAATATACTTTTATCAAAAGCTGAAACGATAAAAAACTAAAATGTTCCATCTCTGTACACAAATAGCTAAAAGACAAATGAGCATAGAGTAAAAATAAAAAAAAAAACTTGAAACGAATGCAACATTAGATAATAATATCAGGATTCGCAATGAAATGAGCTTTTTCCGTCCGGTCTTGTATCAGTGATGTTTTGGCCGTTGTTTGCGTTGGGTTTGGCTGTGCCGGCGGCGGCGGTGGTGGGCGGCGGTCCAGCTGCTCCTCCCGAGCCTGATGCTGCAGTGGTCTTCACACAGAAACATGGCTTCAGCGGCCGCTTGGAAGGCCTCAAGGACGATAGACGAGGATATTATGTGTTTGCTGGAATAAGGTTCTTTTTGTTATTCTTACATATACAATATACATATTTATAAACTAGTGACTTGACGTTGACGGTGCGTCCCCTATGTGCGCGGATTTCATGAGTTTTAATTTTTTTACGCGGAACCCTAATTCTTTGAATGAAGTAAACTAAGTTACTCCTTATAATATCAGCTATATGCCAGTCACAGTCACGTCAAAATCGGTTTAGCCGTTTCAGAGATTAGCCGGAAGCCGAATTCAGAGATCAGGTAGACAAAAAATTTAAAAATTATTTTTTCTTATAAGTACCATATACATTACCTGTATACTTTCATATGCATTTAGTAAAAAGCTATATTATTATTTTGACATTACAAACAGATGCTTCAATATTATTTATCTGTATAGATAGTTTTCTTTCAGAGCGACACGTCAAAGGCAGTATTTTTTAGGGTTCTGTACCCAAAGGGTAAAGGGGCACCCTATTACTAAGACTTCGCTGTCCGTCCGTCTGTCTGTCCGTCTGTCACCAGGCTGTATCTCATGAACCGTGATAGTTAGACAGTTCAAATTTTCACAGATGATGTATTTCTGTTGCCGCTATAACAACAAATACTAAAAAACAGACTAAAATAAATATTTTAGGGGGCTCCCATACAACAAATGTGATTTTTTGCCGCTTTTATAGATAATGGTACGGAACACTTTGTGCGCGAGTCCGACTCGCACTTTTTTTGAATGTAGCCTTTGCTATTGTTCTCTGAATGTACCTATTATTGTATTATTCGCAGTGTCAGCGATTGACTTTATTAACTTAAGTATGCACGAAAACAAAATAATAGTTATTATATTCTTTGGGCTTCCATTTTGTATGATTGCTTACCAAATTTAATTAATATTATTACTTAAATAATTATTATAATAATAATGTCCTCCTGGCCAATTATGCCAACACAGACGTTTGCCTATTTTTTAATTATTCTCAGTTAAGCCGTAATTAAATATCAGTGAATTGCGTTTTTGAAAAGAGCTAATGCTTAGGTACTAAAGGAGAGAAAAGTATGCGGATGGGGTAGGAAAATTATTAGAGAGCTATTTGTGAGGTTTTGATGTACTTTTTTTATTTTGCATACTCTTAAAACTTGAAATCTGTAGAACTTTACTCTGAATATAATATTTATCAGAAACTAAATTACTATTGCAGATTAGAGCAATTAAAAAGTTCAAAAATTTTACTAGTAACCCTTGAAGTATTCATTATTCTCCATCAAATTATTTTATCGTCATCAGGATTTCATATACGAAGATTCTTATCGATACTGTTTTAGAAGTAGCTGAAGTTGTAAATGTGTTAATGTAATATATTTAAACGAGCAATTCTTGTATATTTATATCTTTATATCTTTATTTATTTATACCAGCGATCTCGGAAACGGCTCTAATGGTTTCGCTGAAATTTGGTCTGTGGGGGCTTTCGGAGGCGAAAAATTGATCTAGATTAGTCTCATGTCTGGGAAAACGCGAATTTTCGAGTTTTCATGCAGTTTTTATTTGCATTATTCTACGCAGAATATGCTCGATAATTTCTTACACTCACGCATAAGCATCGTGGTCAAGCGACCAAGGTGCAAGATTAACAAAGCAATAGATGTGTCTGAGATCGAATCTTTCGTTTTACTTTATTTTGTATTTATTCAAATTTTTCGCCAGGTACTAATAATAATTGTACTACGGTCACTTCGATTGTTATTTCATCAATGTACTTTATTTTTTTGTTTGTTTGTTTTTTTTTCTTTATTTTAAAGGCTGATAATGTTTTATATCTGAAATCAGGTGCTCATATTAAAATTGGTATCATGGTGACATTGCGAGCTTAATTTAAAAAGGCGCGAAAAGTCGCTAGTCATATATTTTTTAAATAAGATATAAAGTTTTTGAAGAGCAAGAGCTAAAAAAATGGAAATATAAAAAATCCATTAATTTTCTTAATGTTTCAAAAACATTTATAGCTGTCCTCGGTCTGTCTGGGGAAACACTCGATTGTGAAAAAAAAAATTATGGTGACACCACACATGTTTAACCGCCCCTAGTTACACTACCGATGCATTTCATTTTCATAGTAATAATTCTTTTCTAAGTAATCAATCAATCTTTTCATAGTAATAATTAACTTTATAACACATCCATTTAAATTATATATGAATTTAACTTATTGCATTTATAACATATCTTTTTCTTTTTCTTGTCCTTATCCCACGCTGCGTGGTATCAGACATCAGTACAACATTTCCTTCTTCCATTTGCTCTAACAGCCGGCATTTCTGCACACACATCCACAGTCCATGCAATCTCAACTCTTCACACAGTTCATTTATATCTTTCTTGGTATACAAACCTCTACTTATATGTCCATCTACATTCATACTTAATTTCTTTAAGCAGACGTAGTCCAATGGTAACGTACTTGCTTTGGAAATTGACTGAAGCCAATTCAAATCCCGGGTCTCGCCCCTCTGATATTTTCATGTTTGGATAATTTCCAACATTATTACCACTTGTCTCACGGTGAACGAAAATATCATGAGGAAACATTTATGTCCTTAGTGAGTTTTCGAAAGACATGTGAAGTCCGCCGACCCGCACTTGGCCAGCGTGGTGGACTATGACCTGATCCCCCTCGTATTGAAGGGAGATCCGTGCCCAGCAGTGGGACGTTAAAAAAAGAGCTGAATAGATCTATCATAAGCTTAATATGACTTCACTCATCATATTATGCCCATTGTACATACCACACTAAGTACTCAGCTTCTATGTCACAGGTGCTTCTTTCAAATTTCCTCTTTATACTTATGTACATACTTTGCGTTTTTAACATAACTAATATACCGGTTTTAATTATATGAAAAATATGAAAAAATAATTTTATTTTGCTATTTGGATATTATTTCCTGCACTTATTTTAGTGTTAGAAAAATCGCAAGTTAAGCAAAGCGGATGTCGCGATAAGCACTTCCGCAGAGATAATAAAGTCTGGTGGTCAGAGATTTTGTTAATATTTTAAATTTAGTTAAATTATATAAAATCTAAAAATAAAAGTTAAATAAAATGATTATAGAGTAACTCTTTATACATTAACTAGCGATTTACCCTTGCTTCGCCTAGAGCTTCAGCAACTTTGTTCTATTTAAATATAGATACGAACTTAATATTGCCTCCCTTGCTATAAAATAGTTTTTGTGCAATTATTGATATTGTGTATGAAGGACAATTTGGTCGAAGCAGTTATTATGTTTTTCAGGCGCCAATTTGTGTCTTGAAAAAAGTTTTTCGTCCTAATCAATCGAGTGGAAATATGCACAACTTATACAATATCTATATAATACACCAATACATTTATTTACAATAAAGGAAATTACAAATATACTTAATTATATGTATATACAAATCAAACACACTTAGTTAAATACTGTACAAGTCGTGTCCGCGTGGAATACTGGCAAGAATGCTAGCCGCATTCCCCCGTTGAATGGCAATGCCGATTCTTTGGGCGAAAAATGCGCCAGCAATTCTGTCATCAGTAGACGCGATAAGACAAGGTGTTGTCTTTTAAGAAGTGCTTAGAACTTTGATTCCATGAGCCGAGGGTTTCTACAGCAAATGGAATAAAAACATAATTTTGACTAAGGGAGGCGTATTTACGTAACTTAAGAAGTTCAGCCATCTCCGTCGAGGCCAATTTGTATCAATTGTATCAATTTCCTAGCTTCATATTTTTTTAATAACCTATTTAGATATGCAGAGCCACCAGTTGGTCCGATGAGGTTCCAACGGCCAGTACGCCGATATCTCGCAGGTGAAATCAACGCTACTAGAAACTGCCCACCATGCCCTCAGCTGGATCCCTTCGGCTCTGGGAGAGTCATTGGAAGGGAAGATTGCTTATGTTTAAATGTTTTCGCACCGAAAATGCCTGGTGAAGAGCAAGGTATAAATATGAGATATTTATTATCGTAGTTTTTTTATTGGCTTTTAACATAGAGTATAAACATTTTTGCATTTTTTTTTACAGGTAGTCCAGTTGTTTTCTTTATTCATGGTGGCAATTACAGATCAGGGTCGATCGCGCCGTATGGAGTAAGTAGAGTACTAAATAATTATTCACTTAATACGAGTAGGAAAGGGCGATGTTGACATTTGACATTTTGTAGTGATTAACTAAACTTCCTATACAAGTTTCTGTTTCATTCACCTGTTTTTTTTTTTTTGAGTTCACAAACATAATCATGAATGCAGTAGTACTTTGTATAAGTCTGTTTCGGACACGTCGAGTTTTATCTCTGAATCGATTTCCAATTTTTAAGTTCACTTTGGTCATTGGTGCCTGCATTATAACATAAATCTCGTTAACTATACCAATTAATATGGCGTTGCCGTTTATTTTCATAGCTTTACTAGAGGAAAAGAATAAATTGTTATACATAAGTGACACAAACATTTACAGCTTTCTATCAATACCAATAATAAGTCCATGTTGAATTTTAGATTGTTTTTTCAATCAAATTAAATTCGAATTTTATATCTTTCGCTATTTTAAATTGTTCATTTTAATATCTACTTACAGGGTCAAAGTTTCGCGCAAAAAGACACAATCATCGTAACAGCTCAGTACCGTCTGGGGTCCCTTGGGTTTTTAAGTACCGGACAAAGGGATGCGTCAGGGAACACCGGTCTCTTCGACCTTCGCGCTGCTATGGCTTGGGTAAGATCAAACTTAGCCAAAAGGCTCTATTTATAACTGTAATTAACATTATTTAAAAAATATATTTACAAAACCATAAAAGGTACTAGGTAGTACCTAATAGATTGGAATATTTTTTATTAGTAGAAGAATGAAATCAATAAGCATACCTTTACGTAAAATATTTAAACCTAACTACTTGAATTGGGTTTTAAATTAAATATATATTAAATTAAATAATATCTAAATAATTATTCCAAATTCATTTATTTTAATAAAAATATTAATATAAGTACTGCATAAAAAAATAAGCATATATCAAATATTAATTCTTCTTATTATTTAATTGTTAAAAATTAAACTGTCTTATTTACTTTAGGTAATCATTCTCGTGTATATCAATCAACTATACCATTTAGCAATTTTTGTTCCGTTTATTTTAAACTTCAAATGTTTTAGATCCACGATTACATTGAATTCTTCGGTGGAGACAAATCTCGTCTAATTGTTATGGGCCAAGGGTCTGGTGGCAGTGCAGCATCTCTTCTCTCATTATCTCCCGAAGGCAGATCAGCTACCGGTGTAGTCGCTTTATCTGGTGCTCCACTATCACCTGGAGCTATAACAGAAGATCCAAATAAACGTGCCGAAGTTATGGCGGAAAGGACCGGTTGTCCCAAGGCACCTGCAGAAAGATTGATTATGTGTCTAAGGAAAATTCCATTGGAAAAAATTATACTGGTATGTTGTGGTAGATGAATGCTTAATACGTTATAGGTTTTTTGTTACAGAAACGCGATGACTACGAATACATTAATTCCTTTTTAGAATATTCTTTAAAAAATTATTGAAACTTTAAATATTGAATCTTTTTAGCGCCTAAACATCATACATACATATTTCGTTTTCCTTATTTTTTTTTATACTTAATAATAATATTATTTATATTGACGACACGTTTGGCTCAGTTTGTAATGACCCTATTTGCGGTCGCGGGTTCGAGTCCCGCTGGGGGCATTCATTTGTGTGATGAGTACAAATGTTTGTACTCATGTATGCTCTGTTAGCGACCTATGTAATGAATAAATAAATAAACGATATATATATATATATATATATATATATATATATATATATATATATTTCTACGTTCATCACTTAGATAAAGCTAACTTTACTTATGTTCAGAAATTAATGCTATGATGCATATTTATGTTGACAGGCAGATAACGAAATTGGTACAAGCATGGTCGATACGAAGGCATTTTTGGATGAAATATCTGGACGCTCAGGTATGTATTAGTTTCTTATTTAAGCCTAAATGAGTTTTCTTTTATTTATAAATCAATTTATTTTTAAAAACTTTAAATTCTTTCATTTAAATAGAAAAAAATATCTGTAAACAGTAAAATATAATCGTATACATATTCGTATTCAGGTTCTGGTGTACGTGTCGAAGATAAGCATGATTACCGCGGTCTCCCTCCTATAGTACAAGAGCAACCGTCGGAGTCTCTGAAATTGAAACAACAAAGGTGTCCCATCCTCACTGGAGTCGTATCTGCAGAGACATCTAATGCTGTATTTGGTAACTGTAGATTATATTATTTTAAAGGAGAAATATGTTTCGTAAATATTTCGTTTTCCTTATTTTATCTATAATTAATAATAATATTATAAAGAGGCAGAGTTTGGTTGTTTGAACGCGCTAATCTCAACTACTAATCCGATTTGAAAAATTCTTTTTGCATTAGTTAGTACGTTTGTTGAGGAAGGCTGTAGGCTATATGTTATCCCGGAAAAATGTACGGTTCCCGTGGGATAGATTTGTTTTTGTTGAGTCGCTAGCGTACTTTCTATACATATAATAAAATTGTAACTAAGCCGAATCTGTACATTAAATATTTTTTGGAAAATCTTATTGAAATAGGCATTATTATCGATACAGAGGCCAAATATATAGATTTTAGAATTTTTGTCTGTCTGTCTGTCTGTCTGTCTGACCGTCTGTTACCGCATAACAGAAAAAACACAGATATTGATGAAATTTGGTATAGTGATAGCTGGTTATCCGGGTCAACATATAGGATACTTTTTACTGCGGGAAAATATCTCATCTTTGAAAAATCTATTCTAAACGTAAGCAGGGACGAACCCGAGCGGAGCGAGACTGAGTCGCTAGTTATATAATAAGTTTAAAATATTTGAAGGTTTCAAACAAATATAAAAAGTGGTTATATTTTGCTTTAAAACTATACACTTACATCAAAAAACTGTAGTTACATATCTTAATAATTCCAGGAAAGTACAACCAATTTTTAACAACTCAATTAAAAGCGGTGAAGGACTTTATCAAGAAAGATCTGATTGGAGGACTCAAGAATGTGGTAGATAAGGTCCAAGGCCTTAACTTATTGCAAGCAGCAGGACTCAACAGCGTAATACCTCTGCCGGATTACTATCAAGCTCTGTTTGATAGTTCCTTGAACGCGGTTGATGGACTTAGTCAGATCGCTGAAGCCACAGGTACGCTAATCTTATTACGAATATAATTTAGTAAAAACGTCTACTAAGTAATTATACGTAGACACTAGATGGATTTGTTGGGGAACACAAAAGACCTAAATATAAGTAGTCACGTAACTTGTTATATTATTGTCCCTATTTCACGTACCTACTTGTTATGACACGGTAATGTTCTATGTCGCCTTTGAGTATATAGTATAGTATATACCTACTATCTACTTAGAACTAGAGATGTATCGATACGCACTTCTGCCGATATGATACAGATACCGATATTTATAAAAAAGAATCGCCGATACCGATACCGATGCGGATATTGGATGCTTCAAAAGGTAGAAAGATTAATAAAGTGTAGGCTTATAGAAACACAGACATAAAAAGGCAATACTTACAAAAGTAATATTTATTTAGAATGTTAACTAGCAAAACTGGAAAATTTTAATTCAACAAAATATCAATTATGTTTTGAAAATTGTAATTTAACAGTAGGTATGTTTTGTCATTTTTCGAAAAAAGTAATTAAACAAAACGTCAATTTAATAGTAAAGTTCAGTTTAAAAATTAATATTCAAAATTCATATTTATGAGATTTTTATTCAAAAAACAACATTCTTAAATTACTAAAAATATATCGGTGTATCGGCAAACTAATATCACTGATACCGATGTGTCGGGAAACCGATGATATCTATCGGATGCATCCCTAGTTAGAACTTCTATTATTATAAAGACGATCGAAAAATTTCAAATAATAATAGTTTTGTTGAACAGCTGCAAAGGGTCTCGAAGGATTATTTTCAATTCCAACAAAAGTTACCCTAAGTAATTTTGTTATACAAAATCCACCCCTCTTGGCTTTTTATAGAATTCGTTAATCGCCAAGCTGGTTAAATATTTTTTTTATTCACAATACATTCATATTATAAATAGCCTTACTATAAATATTTACTTAACGAAGATAAAAACATAAAAAACAAAACAATAAATGGACGTAGTAAAGACGTGGTACACCATATATGTAGTGGGTTTGCATAGAAGAGTATGTACCTACTTAACAAAAAAAAACTTTTTATATTTAAGATGGTTAACCGATGAATAATGTAATATTTCAAAAATATCGATTTAAACCTTTGAGAAAAACTAAATGCAAGCCATATTAATTCTAGCCAGAATTTCCAGGTTAACGGACAACGGTAGCGTAGACCGTTTGAGTAGCACTAACTATGTACTAAATGCTAATATACAGAGTGGATTTTTGAGACGGGACAGTAAGGGCAGGTACCTTAAATACTATAGTTATAGGAAAACGCTCCTAGGAGACCATCTATAACTTTTTGAGATATTCTGAACTGCATTCACAGATTTTGGAAAAAATGTACAGTCAGCGAGAAAAATGCTAAAATACGAAAAATTTTTTTTTCATGTCAATCGATCCTATTTCATGTAAGGATCAAAAGACACCATGGGGCCATTTAAGGTTTGAGTACTAGAAATGACAGAAATCGCCAAAATCTTTTCCCATACATTTTGTATGGAAAAACGTTTAATCAACTCGAAATATTCTTTGTTGCCAAACGGTCCTATTTTTTAATGTGATCAAAAGACTCTTAATACAAACGTAAATAGGTAACATTTAGGTGATCTACAAAATAAATTGCTTAAAATGGATATCGTATCAAAAAAACACGTTTTGTTGATATAATTTTATTTTATTTTTATTTGTCGATGCAATTATGATTTTCTCAAAGAGTCTTTTGATCACATTAAAAAATAGGACCGTTTGGCAACAAAGAATATTTCGAGTTGATTAAACGTTTTTCCATACAAAATGTATGGGAAAAGATTTCTGTCATTTCTAGTACTCAAACCTTAAATGGCCCCATAGAGTCTTTTGATTCTTACATGAAATAGGATCGATTGACATGAAAAAATTTTTTTCGTATTTTAGCATTTTTCTCGCTGCCTGTACATTTTTTCCAAAATCTGTGAATGCAGTTCAGAATATCTCAAAAAGTTATGGATGGTCTCCTAGGAGCGTTTTCCTATAACTATAGTATTTAAGGTACCTGCCCTTACTGTCCCGTCTCAAAAATCCACCCTGTATATTGAGTTAATTTAAATTTTATTTAAATTACTTAACAACCTTATCGACTCTCCATATCTTTTGGGTAATGTTTATGTTAGATGTCCAAGCTTCCACAGATGTAAAAAAGATCTATTCTATGTACTTTTTACTAGAATAAGATTTGACTATAATCTGTTCTTACTTAGGTCCTGTTGTGATTACAATACTCACTTTAACCATATAGATATAATGAACTGTTCATTTTTAAATTTCAAGAAATGTATTAATAACATAGTCCAATAATTTTCATGATATTTTCATGTACTTACTAATTGTGTTTATAGTATATTTATATGTGTATACGTATGTGTCAACTTTTTTTTTTGTTTTTTTTTTTTTTTTTTTTTTTTTTTTTTTTTTTTTGGTAATCAAACAGCGTTACAGTATTAATTAAGATTGTACATTGTACACAGAGGAGAGTTACAATAAGGCCAAAATTAGATTACACTAAAAATACAACAATAATGAACAACAGACATTAAAAAGGTAAAGCAAAAATTTTGATATTCAAAGGATGTCTTGGATCTAAGATAAAATCTATTACGGTAAAAATCTAAATATCTATTATATCTAAAATATAAAGGTGTGTGTATGTTGTGTGTGGGTGTGTGTGTGTGGTGTGAGGTTGTGTGTGTATGCTCAAGTAATAATTTCTATTATTATTGCTTAAAATATACAAGTCAATGACTGCTCACGTATTATGACTTAATGGCGTAACACCTTTTTTTCTTTTTTTTTTTTAATCTCTTTTTTAAGGACTACTTCAGATAAATTAAATATATCCAAATCAGAGTACTGTTCATTATAAATTTTAACTGATCGCGTTAAAATGGTATTTTTGGCATATTGGGTTTTAGTAGAAGGTACATATAGCAAGGGTGTATGTCGCGTTCGCTGCTTTGGAACCTGAAGGGATATGTTTGATAGGAGTTCAGGGCAATCAATCTTATTGTTTAATATTGCGTGCAACAGTTTCATATCGCTTTGTGCTCGTCTACTTTCGAGTGTTTCTATATGATAATATTCATATGCATCACGATCTGTATCAAAAACTTTGTAATTTTTAAATTGTAGGTATTTTACAAATACATTCTGAATTTTTTCGATTCTCTGTATATCTGATTTATAATAAGGTGACCAAATACTACTGGCATATTCTAGTACACTTCGTATGTACGCAAAATAAAGCATTTTGATACATTCTATATTTATAAAATTAAAGGTTGCACGCTTAATAAACCCGAGTTGTTTGTAAGCCTTGTTAATTATAATTTCATAATGTTCGCTAAATGTTAATTTTTGGTCTAATGTAATACCTAAGTCCCTCACTGATGAGACCTTGCCAATTGTTGTTCCGTTAATATTGTAAGTATGGTCAATAGGTTTAATTTTTCGGGTGAACGTAATATGATGGCATTTATTAACATTTATCGTTATTCTATTTGTCTCATAGTAGGTAGCTAACCTATCTAAGTCTGCTTGAACTTTTTTACAATCTTCAATAGTACGAACTCTGAGGAATATTTTCTTGTCATCAGCAAACATCAAGAAACGAGAGTGCTTAAAGCAGTCACTTATGTCAAATAAGTATGCATTATATAAAAGAGGTCCCAAGATCGAGCCTTGAGGTACACCGGATGATATATTTAAGAAGTTACTCCTAGCACTTCCCATTTTAACTGCCTGCATTCTATTTTTAACATACGATGAAAACCATCTTAACAGATTTCCATATATACCCAGAACGTCAAGTTTACGCAATAAAATTACATGATCAACTCGATCGAAAGCTTTTTCGAAATCAGTGTAGATTACGTCAACTTGATCTTTTTCATCCATTACTTTTAGGATGTAGTCAGTGAAAACTCCCAAATTCGTTACTGTAGAACGTCTTTGCATAAATCCATGTTGTTCAATAGGAATGCATTTTTTAATGTTAAAACTAATTTTATCACATATAATTTTCTCAAATATTTTGCTCATGACATTTAATATAGAAATAGGTCGATAATTTTTTATTAAAGTTTTTGATCCACTTTTATGAATTGGAACTACTAATGCTTCTTTCCATTTTGTAGGAAAGCAACCAAAAGTATTTATGGATAAATTAAAAATAATTGTAAGGGGCTTAGCCAAGCTTTTTGCACATTTTTTAAGAAATATAGGCGGTATGTTATCGCTTCCAGGCGATTTTATGCTCAATTTAACCTAATGCTTTCTACTCTTTCTTCTAATTATGTGTTTCTGATTTGTGGAAACTTAACCGGTAAATGTGTGTATTTTTTATTGTAAATTGTATGTTCTATAATACTGTTTGTTTCCTTATAATAAATAAAAATAATTATTAGCAGTTCAATCCTGTACAATGTGAACGTTGGGATTATAATTAGTAATAACATTACATTTTATTAGGACGCTTTGGTCGCTTTAGTTATAGGAACGACATATGTACGAGTAGAAGTTATTTTCCTTAATAGAGTAGTAACTCCTAAAGTAAATATATGTCAGTATTTAAACATTGTAATATGTAAATCATTACCATAACAAAAATATACTAATATTATAAAGAGTTTGTTTGTTTGTTGGTTCGTTCGTTAGTTTGGTTGGTTGGTTTAACGCGCTAATCTTAGGAACTTACTAATCCAATTTGAAAAAAATCTTTTTGCATTAAATAGCCCGTTAACTCTCGTTAAATCCCGGAAAAATGTACGGTTCCTTTGGGATAGATTTGTTTTTGTCTAGGGACGAACCCGATGCGAAGCGAGGGTGAGTCGCTGGTAAGAAATAATATAAAAGATTGATATACCACCAGGTACTCTTTTTATGGTCGCAATGACAGTGTATATAAAATGACAAATATAATAAGTTATAACGTATTGCAGGAGACGCGCTGTTCAACTTCCCCGCGTATCAAACTGTGCGGTCGTGGAGCGAGTGCGCACCTGCCTTCCTTTATAGCTTTGAACATGTCGGCAATCTTACTAAGGGCTCTTATTTCTTACCCGGACTTGCTCTTACACGTGAGTACATTTTTTTTAATAGATATAAATGTTATTGACCAAAAGTACTAAGTCATGACTCATGACTATGTTGATCTATGTCAGTAATTTATGTAATAAAAAATTACAGCATACAGATGATATTTGTAACGTAGGTTTTAAATCTTTTCTTGTAAATTCTTTTTTTTTTTAACAGAGAACGCATCTACTACGAATAATGAAAAAAAACCTAAAGGACCGGCTCACGGCGATGAACTGGCTTATCTCTTTGAACCATTGGACGATAACGGCAATTCTATAGTCGATGGAATGTCACAAACAGACGCGAGGGCTCGAAATGCCTTTTTGGATCTAATAACAAAATTTGCCCATCAAACGCCAAATGATAAAAATAAAACGAAAAACGGAACAAATATCTTTGGATTTGAACCTTATTCATCTGATGGCGAAAAATATCTTAAGATAACTGATAAAGTAACTGCGGATAAAAATTTCAGGTATAATATCTAATTTTAAGATTTTTTAGATAATTTTCTTGATGATTTAATTATATACTGTTTAATGTATTAGACATACATAAATTGTTTACATGTGAAAGAAAGTAATTGGACTAATTTTACACTTTAAATCATGTCCCTCTATCAGTTATGTTGCACAATGCACGTGCACATAGATATGAGGCAAGAATCCTAGCTGCATTCCTTAGCTGAAATGCAATGGCGAATCTTTATTTTACATATATGATGTATTAATATTTATTTATTATAATATGTTTAATATTAATCGTCACCTGTTTTCAGATTTTGCCAAATGGGCTTATGGGGTAATATAGCTGATAGGGTAACGGGAGCTATTTGCAAAAATGTCTTAGGTCAGATTTTAAATTTGCCTAAGCTTCTAGACAAACCACTGAGCAATGTTCCGGTTGTCAATGCATTGGGATCAGCGGGTCAGAATTTGGGCGGTGGCTTGCTACCAATTTCAGCTCGGGAAAAGAATAAAAACACAAGTCCATCCGTAGTGTGGAGTAACACTTTCAATAATTTTGGAATATAAGTGAATTTTTTTAATGAATATATATTTTATCCTTTATTATTTCTTTTTCCTCTTCTCCTCCATTAACCTCTTTTTATCTGAAAATTCAATTGTTTATAATTATTTAATTCTCCATTACTCCATACCTTTGCCTCCTTTTAAATGGGAAAGAATTTTGCTTTTTTTCTCCCGCCAGATGTCGCGATCACTATGGCCTTCAATATATTTTAAAGCTCTATAGCGTGGTTGGAATATTTATCATTTGACTTAAAATTTTATTAAAATGACAAATTTTGGAGTGCCAAAATGCAAAGAAAATAGATATTATTTGTTCTCAAAAGACAAAAACTGAAGAAACTGTTGTTGTTGGCTTAAGCAATAAGGCAACCAAAATTGGCGAAATAACAATCTTTATATTTAAGGCTATGCGGACATCATTTTAAAGAAAGTGATTTTAAAACTCGTAAATAGTCTTCAGGTGAATATTTTTTTGATTTTTTGTACTTTTTTATATATTATACTTGTGACGTCCTCCTTTCGAGAAATCTTCCCCATTGCAGTTAACGTTTTGAAAAAAACTCAAAAATTACATTTTTAACTTACGGAAAGGTCTAGACCGTCAAAAAGAATCAAATGAGCCTAAAGACTAAGGCACCGATAGGCAAAGAATGTCAGCCTTTATTTTTTGTTACAGCCCGATACACGAACTTGCCATTTCCTATAAAGATTTTTATAACCTCATTTTAATTTAAATTTAAAACATAAAGTACTCGTAAATTACAAAACCCACGCGATATGCTGTATAAATATTAAAAGATAATTTTATGATGTATATTTAATCTTTAGAATGAAATGATGAAATAAATCGATATTTGCCTTAAGTATATGTGTACATATTTATTTATTTTGAAGGAATCTATATTACCTAGCATTAAGAGATTTCCTAACTGACCCAATTACATAATGGTTGAAACTTATGTGCATGTTTTATGCTAGCTGCGGGTATTGCTACGTATGTATATTTCTGACTGCATAATACTTACTATGTTCCGTTTTTTTTAACGTTAGGAAATGCATGCCTAAGCATACCACCTGCATATATATAGGTGGTTATGTGGGACTCACCGGAAAACCAGTACTACCCACTAAAACCCAACGGAACCTCCACCGTCTTGATGGGGCATCGCAGGATCGATTACGCACTCAAACACGCCGTAGATGGCAGGTCTGCGAAAGCAAACCACAACAACCATGGGGTTGCTCCAACAGTCCACTCTACTATCAGAAAAGTACCAGTAATCTACATGGTACATCGCCCACCGAGATGAGACGCCTCCCAGTGCGTTACTTGGCTTTCCGCCCGGCGGCGCCGCGCCGGTCTGCTGGACTCTAATAAGCTACCACGACAAGGACCTACTATGTTTAGTTCTCTTTTTCGCAGTCGGGTTTTCTATTTTCTTTTGTTTTACTACGTTGAGGATATTAATAATAAATATATTACCACTTATTATATAATAGAATAGGATTGGCCGTAATAAACATGTGACCGTCATATTTCTAGTGTTATATGG
The DNA here is from genome assembly GCA_905404265.1 of Fabriciana adippe. NCBI lineage: Eukaryota > Metazoa > Arthropoda > Insecta > Lepidoptera > Nymphalidae > Fabriciana > Fabriciana adippe. The sequence continues at coordinate 13,366,013 of FR989992.1, read as the reverse complement.
AATCATTATCTATGCATAAGTAATCATATATTTCATCTAGCTAGCTATTAGTCCACAGTACATAACGCCATCTTAATGATTAATAACAAGCTGAAACTTCACGAGTAGCTTCGTTTTGACGAGACACCCAACTTTTCACTCTACGAAAATTTGATAGCGGTTGATACAATGGAGAAGTTTCCAATTTTTTTGAAGTGAAAACTTCTATAGGCAGCTTTGGATGGGGAGTAAACTCAAAGTCGTCATCGATATGATCACGTGACGTGTTAACGCTACACTCAGATGTCAAAACCAGATCAGCCTATAGTTCTGTGTGTAAATTTAAAATATTTAATTAAGGTCAAACAATTAATTTGAATATCCAAAAATAACAACTGTTTGTTTATAGTTTTAAGTTTTCACTCTCAGTCAGCACTTCTCTGTTTTGACTGCTTTTTATTATTAATTAACTATAAAAACTTAAGTAAAATATAACAAAAATATGAAAGAATTATTAAAATATCTCAAAAAAAGAAAAAAAATGAAACTTTAAAGTTGCTCTTGTCAGAATAATTTCGTGACGTCACACGATCTGAACGACCGAAAGTTAAACTAAAAATAATACTACCAATAAATAAAAAACAAGCAGTTGTACGTAAATTAACTAGGAACAGCGCGAGAGCTCACGCGCGACTTAGAAGCAATTGAGCTATTGGGTGATATTTTGTGGTGAAACGATCTCGGTTAGGCAAAATGACGTCACACTCGAGTGAGAGACCGCAAACTTAAATAATTAATTTCTCAGTCGTTTATCGGTAGATTTCAATTCCATTCCATTGGGTTAAAACATATATTTATTTAATCCTTTATTACACCAAAAAAAAAAAAAACAGAAGTACAATTTGAAAATCACTTTACAAATATATATTTCAGTGTAAAGACGGCCTTATCACTTAAAGTGATCTCTTCCAGGCAACCTATGTTATAAAGAAACTCGTAGGTTAGCATGGATAAGGGTTGGTGCAAAAAAAAAAAAACAATATAACATACTTACTTAAACGGTACATACTATAAATTACACACAAGTTTACTTAAATAACAATAAAGAGTTACATATACAAATATATAGTAGGTATAATATATATGTTTGAACATAATACGTATATATTCCACGATAGACTTACATAAACGGGGCTTACATAAATATACATAGACTTACAAAGATAAATAGTAGTCTTTAAGACGACGTCTAAAAACTTGCACAGATTTTGCTTGGCGAATATCATGTGGTAAAGCATTCCATAATATTACAGCTTTGATTGTAAGCGAGTCACCATAGCTTTGTGTTCGACTGACGGGCAATGCTAATTTATTGTCGGTTTGCATATATTAACAACATCATGAAACTTCTCCATTGTGGGTTGATATTTGATAAGGAACATTTGGAAATCTTATCTGTGGGCCTAATTTTATTACTAACAGGTTGCTTTGCAATTTAATATTGAGATAATCCAACATAAAACAAGAAAAAAATGTTGTCCTACAAAACAAGTGGTTTGGATCAAATTGTCAGCCTCTCCGAATTTGTCAAAATAACAACGTCATAAAATTTATTAATAACAGGCTAAAATTCATAGTATTTATTATTAAAAATACGCATAATCGAATGACTACAAATAAAATGGTAGGATTTCTCTGTCCTACGCTCGGTAACTGTCTCCCGAACGGTAATACTTTGTTCATTACTGGAGACCGTATTATATGCATTTGCATATTTAAGCCATCCTCAGCGGTTATAGCATATTTTACCTAAGATGTAGTTATGATGCATATTTTCGGTACACTTACAATATTTTTCCGAGTGCAGTGCACTGACCCTGCGTTCCGAAATGCGCTAAAAGAGATAATTTCGCGAAACCGACCAAATTTAATAGTCACTAGAAATTAACATTTTAAAATATTATGATTATATTATAACAAATCGTTAAGCACAACAAAAAGATAGGCATCCTTAGTCAAATATTTCTTAAATAAACAAATGAAATACTGCATTTGTGTAGACCACTTTTAAATATCGGTACCTATTTTTTTATTATAATACGAAAATTCCTCAGTAGAATGTGTGCGAGCGAGCGTAGTGGAGCGAGCCTTTTTCACTTATAAAAATATTTTAAACGATCGAAGATCAGTCAATCTTACCACTAAACATTTGGAACAATACTTGATTGTTTACATTTATAAAAAATTTAAATAATTTTAATGTCATGTAATGTTACTGTATCTATTATCGCCTATCAAAGGATAATTTACTAATTGTATGCTGATTTTGAAATAAAAAAATTAACACTTACTTTTTTTCTTTGTTTGGGTTTCCAAAATTTATCATTTAATTTCGCATATTCTGGCATATTCTGCCAATTTTCGTGCATATTTCAAGCATTTTTCATGCATATAACAAGCTTTTTATGTTGCATATAATCCGGTCTCTAGTCATTACTAACTATAGGATGGAGGCAGTAAAACTAACTTTATTAATAACTATTAATAATTTTAACAAATGCTTAGTTTGTAGTGGTGCCTATCATTAGATAGATAAAAGCATAATATTTTCTTTTAGAACAAGGTTAATCGGTACGAGTAATATATTTTATGTAAAGGTTGTTATTTTTTTTTCATTTAACTACTTAATTTTTCAAAATGTCTGTAAATTAATCTATGGACTAACCATATTAAAGGACCTACTCAGTGTGTTTTTGTCACGTTTTTCCTCGTTAGAGTGATGAAAACTGTTTGTAACATTTAGTTGAGTGGCAAATACAAAAGTAATGAAATTGAAGAGATTTTTATATTTTTTTGTGTGTATTAATTATTATTTTATTTCAAACATACATACGTTGAATCAACAACCACTAAAAATGATACCTGTTTAGTAGACTACTAGAAGCGCGCAGAAATCTGTTGCAAGACATCCAGTATAATAAAACAAATCAGACGATGTTGCCCATCTTTCCAATCTTTGCTTTAGTAAAATTCTGGTAGTGTTTCCAGTCCGTTTAAATGTCCGAATAATAACGCCGAAATTAAACAACAAATCTGGGCATTTCAAAAGAAATCGTGAGATGTACATACATACTATATCTTCTCTCCGACTGCATAATACTAAGTTCCTTCGTCAATTTTTTTTTCATCTTTTTAGTTTGCTTTTTAAGCTGTCGGGTTTTTTATTTTTGTAAATAATTTTTTTATTTGTAATTTTTTAGCATTTCTCATTTCAAATTACATTTAAACAAATAAGTTGTGTATATTTTTCTAACCCATTTATAAAACCATACCATACATAGCCCATTTGATAGGTTTTGAGGAAAAAAATTTTTGAAGACATAATATGGCGCCAAAAATCAACCATTTTAATTTTTATAATTTTGATGTACACACACACACAAGCACGCGCGCGCGCACAAACACACACACGCATGCACGCAACACACACAGACACAAACAAAGGCACACATAAACACAAATACGCACACACACACAGGCACATACATACATACACTCTAATTGTGGGTCATGTTTATTGCAAAACAATTTTAGGAAACAATTTCTAATTTATTTACCTTGTCGTTGCCTTATCTATACATATAATTAAATTCTAACTGAGTCGAATCTGTACATTAAATATTTTATGGAAAATCTTATTGAAATAGTCACTATTATCGATACAAAGGTCGAATCTATAGTTTTTAGAATTTTTGTCTGTCTGTCTGTCTGTCTGGGCAATTACGAGAAAACCACTGGACACAACTTTGATGAAATTTGGTATGATATCTGGTTATTTTTTTTTTTTTCTTTTAATATTGGGAAATGCATTTACGCATACCGCCTGTAGACATACTTAATGGGGCGTCGCAGGATCGCTTATGCACTCAACTACGAAGCCCCGACGGCAGGTCTGCCGAAGCAGACCACAACAACCATGGGGTTGCTCCACAGTCCACTCTGTTATCAGAGAAGTACCAGGAGCAACCCGCATGGTACACCGCCCACCGAAATGGGCCACCATCCACTGAAGTGGGCCACCTCCCTGTGCATTTCTTAGCTTCGCGCCCGGCGACGCCGACGCTAATGTGACCCCCCACCACGACAATGTGAATACACATTGGAGGGATAGGACACTTTTTACTGCGGGAAAATATCTCATCTCTAAGAAATCTATACTAAGCATTATAACGTAAGCGAGGGTGAGTCGTTAGTATTATAATAATTATAATAAAAATGCATTAAAAAACTTCTCCTTGCAGTGGTAGCCCAGTGGCAGCGCACTCGCTTGGGAAACCGATTGAAGCGTGTTCGAATCCTGGGCCTTGCACCTCTGATATTTTCATGTGCGAATTGCCTTACTGTGAAAGAAAACTTTGTGAGGAAACCTACATGTCTGAAAGAACCTAGCGGGTTTTCGAAAAACGTATGTGAAGTCCCGAGAGAAACCCGCATTTGGCCTATGGACAAAGCGTGGTGGACTATGGCCTGACCCCCCTCGTATTGAAGGCAGAGCAGTGCCCAGCAGTGGGACGTTAAATACTATACAACTACTCCTAAATATGGAGAGGGGCCGGTTTGGCGGGAAAATGCTAGTCTATACATATTTTGAACATATTAAATTGAAATAACATTCAACGCATTGAATACTTTATTTAAAAAAATAGTTTTAGAAAATAATAAGAGAAATAAATAAGCGAAATACGGGATTAATAATAAACATCGTCCTGTGTTATTAACGAACGGTAACGTGTGTTGTTTTTATTATTGGTAATATCGCTGATACTGTACTGATTTTATACGGTGTATACTGTATACATATAAGGAGGCGGACGGTACCCCTACATCAGTCTACAACGGGACTTATCGGTAACACTTGTAAAGCTAAACTAAAATGCATCGTTCAATTATTTTACTGTTCCTTTTTTCTGTTATTCTTGTTGAGTTTTCTAACAGTTATTTGATATCCAAAGATATGATAGGATATAGATCGGGTAATCCGGGTGAAAAGCAATGCGCAAAAGTGGGCGAATTTGTAAGTTTACTTGCACATATTGTTTGCACCTTATTTAAATAAATCGCAAAATTATTGCAACATATTATTCGCAAATGCTCATAATATTAGTTAAAAGTTAGTTTACTCTACTCTCACATAGAAAAGCTTGATGTCAATGTTGTTTTTGTGATATTTAATTATGAATCAGTCGATAATTACTTACCTGTGACTGTTAATATATTTATTTAAATCAAGCTTGGAATTTTTAGATAAAGTGCGTGGGTAAGACATAAGAGTAGGTACATTTTAGTATTAAAGGTCGTTTCGAAGCAATGAGCATAAGTATATTTTGTCCATTCATTGTTATTATTAGTCATTACTAGAGACCGGATTATATGCATTTGCATATTCATTTGCATATTTAAGCCATCCTCAGCGGTTATAGCATATTTTGCCTAAGATGTAGATATGATGCATATTTTCGGTACATTTACAATATTTTTCCGAGTGCAGTGCACTGACCCTGCGTTCCGAAATGCGCTAAAAGAGATAATTTCGCGAAACCGACCAAATTTAATACTCACAAGTAATTAACATTTTAAAATATAATTTATATTAACAAATCGGTTAGCACATCAAAAAGATATGCTTCCTTACCCAAATATTTCTAAAATTATTTATTGAGTCTATCTAATTTATTGAGTCTTTCTGTCTAGTAAGTCTCAGTAGCAGCCCGGAGTTGGGAAGTTGGCGGTGTTTCACCCCCGTGCCTCGGAGAGCACGTAAAGCCGTCGGTCCTGCGCCTTAACTCTCACCGGTCGTGTCGAATAGTCGTCCCACCGGAGTATGAGAGTGACAGGAATAGAGAGTGCACTTGTGTCTGCGCGTACACTTGTGCACTATAATATCTCCTGCGCAGTTGGCTAGTCTCAATGAGATTGGCCGCCGTGGCCGGAATCGGTCAGGAGGACATCATTTCTAAAATAAACAAATGAAATACCGCATCTGTGTAGACCACTTTTAAAGATTAGTACCTATTTTTTTATTTCAATAATACGAAAATTTCTCAGTAGATGTGGAGCGAACCTTTTCCACTTATAAAAATATTTTAAATGATCGAAAACACAATCTTACCACTAAACATTTGGAACAATACTTGATTGTTTACATTTATAAAAAAATTAAATAATTTTAATGTCATGTAATGTTACTGTACCTATTATCGCCTATCAAAGGATAGGCGATATTGTATTAAATACAAGCGACTTACACTTCTACGACGGTTAGGGTTCCTGGGTGCCTAACAGCAGCCTATGTCTTACCCCAGGTAATATTCTATTTATGTGCTAATATTCATCTAAATCCAGTTTTCACTCGTTTCAATGTGAAGGAGTAGCAAGCCTACTCCCACATTTACAGACACACATACAATCTTTCGCGTTTTTTAACACTATCTGGTCTGGTTATATACAATACTTAAATTTATAACACCTATTTATCAGTTTTATACTAATTGCGTAAGTATTAATTTTAAAATAAAGTATATTATTTATATTTACATATAATTTACTTTTATTTCCAGTGTATCAATCATAGCGATTGCTGCTCCAATGGCTGCTTAGGATATAAGAGGAGATGCGTGTCATCATAATATCATTGACTAGCAGAACCCGCGGCTTCGCCCGCGATCAAACTACGAAAAAAAATCAATCTTTTTCCCAATACATACTTTATTATTTGCAAAAATAGATTCGTGTTTTATATTATTCCTTTAAGATAGATGGAAAACAAATTTAATTTTAGCGATCGTAACTCAAAATATTCAGTATTTTAAATGATGTTAAACGTAGGTACAGAATATATCCCCCCTAATATGCGTTCACCTTGTCGTGGTGGGAGGGCTCAGTAGTTTGTTGATTGGCATTTGGCAACGAATGTTTAAAGTTTAAACTACAGTGAAATTTGTAATTGTTATCATAGTCCTATTTTATTTTGTATTCGGTTATATATTTCCATACACTGTACGTGCTGTAAGAGATGAAAGTTCCACATCTCCGTTGACAAGTACAACTATTAGCGGAATCACCTATGAACACTAAATAATAATCGTGCAAAGTTCTATCTATGCAAAAATGAGTGTTCAGGATAAACTGTAAAAAATAAAAAATGATCGTGCTACAACTTTATACAAAAAAAGTAATATAATGCTCGATGAACAAGATTCTGCTTTGAATTAATTATAAGTTCCAGCTGATGGTTAAGTGATTTGAATTTTGAAATTTATTAGTATTCAAATTGTGAGTCATGTCTATTGCAAAACAATTTTAGAAAACAATTTCTAATTTATTTACCTTGTCGTTGCCTTATCTATATACTTGTATATTATATAATTAAATTCTAACCGAGTCAAACCTGTAAATTAAATGTTTTATGAAAAATCTTATTGAAATAGTCATTATTATCGATACAGAGGCCGAATCTATAATTTTTAGAATTTTTGTTTGTCTGTCTAGGAAATTAAGAGAAAACCACTGGACAGATTTTGATGAAATTTGGTATGATGATAGCTGGTTATCCGGGTCAACATATAGGGTACTTATTACTGCGGGAAAATGTCTCATCTGTGAGAAATCTATACTAAACGTTAAAACATAACTAGGGACGAACCCGAGCGGAGCGAGTGTGTATCGCTAGTATCATAATAATTATAATAAAAATGCATTAAAATATTCTAGCTTATTCTAACAGTGGTAGCCCAGTGGCAATGCGCTCGCTTGGGAAACCGAGTGAAGCGGGTTCAAATCCTGGGTCTTTCACCTTTGATATTTTTACGTGCGAATCATTTTTAACATGATTACCACTTGCCTTAAGGTGAAAGAAAACATCGTGAGGAAACCTATATGTCTGAAAGAACCTAGCGGGTTTTCGAAAAACGTATGTGAAGTTCCGAGAGAAACCCGCATTTGGCCTATGGACAAAGCGTGGTGGACTATGGCCTGACCCCCCTCGTATTGAAGGCAGAGCAGTGCCCAGCAGTGGAACGTTAAGTATTATAAAACTACTCCTAAATATGGAGAGGTGCCGATGTGGCGGGGAAATGCTAGTCTATACATATTTTGAACATATTAAATTGAAATAACATTCAACGCATTGAATACTTTATTTAAAAAAATAGTTTTAAAAAATAATAAGAGGAATAAATAAGCGAAATAACGGGATTAATAAAAAAAAATCGTCCTGTGTCATTAACGAACGGTAACGTGTGTTGTTTTTGGTATCAGTAATATTGCTAATAGCCTATACTGTTTTTATGCGGGTGTAGCGTAAGTGAAACATATACATATAACGAGGCGGACAGTTCCCCTACATCAGTCTGCAACGGGACTTGTCGGTAACACTTGTAAAGCTAAACTAAAATGCATCGTTCAATTATTTTATTGTTCCTTTGTTCTGTAGTTCTTGTTGAGTTTTCTAACAGTTATTTGATAAAAGCAAGAACCTTTGTGTCTACAAAGGATATTCCAGCATCACCATCCCAAGATGTGATAGAGAATAAATTGGGTGAACCCGACGTCGTTCCAGAAGTATTAGCGAGCGTTGGTTGCGCAAAAGTGGGCGAATTTGTAAGTTTCCTTGCACATATTGTTTGCACCTTATTTAAATAAATCGCAAAATTATTGCAACATATTATTCGCAAATGCTCATAATATTAGTTAAAAGTTAGTTTACTCTACTCTCACATAGAAAAGCTTGATATCAATGTTGTTTTTGTGATATTTAATGATGAATCAGTCGATAACAATTAAAACCATTCAATAACTCTTACTTGTGATTGTTAATATACTTATTTAAGTCAAGCTTGGCGTTTCTAGTTGAAATACGTAGGTAAACTTTAAGTAGGAACGTATTAGTATTGAAGGTTGTTTCGAAACGATTTGCATAAGTATATTTTAGTATTATTATTTATTAGTCCTTGCGATTCTTTTACAGAAAAATATAGTTTTTCTTTGTCTCTATTAAATCTGGTCCATATGAAATACTAAATAATGTCCGTCTTTAGTTTTGTGAAATTCCGATTGCCAAGAAACAAAGCTATCATAAAATGCTAATTAAAATAGAGAGTAGGTATCTTCGATCAACAATACTGCTGTTGATCGAAGGAGAGTATAGATACGTATCAAACTAATTTTCTTTATTATCTGTCTACAGTTAATTCGTATTTTTATAGTTAAAAGTAGATTTTACCTCATTGTATTAAATACTAGCGACTTATACTTCTACGACGTTTAGGATCCCTGGGTGCCTAGTAGCAGCCTATGTCTTACTGCAGGTAATAGTATCTGTGTATCTTCATCTAAATCCAGTCGTTGCTGGTTTCAATGTGAAGAAGTAGCAAACTAACACACACATTTATAGATACATGTACAAACTTTCGGGTTTTTTAACAGTATCTGGTCTGGTTATAATACTTTAATTATTCATAACACCTTTTTATTAGTTTTATATTATATAGGTATTTACTAATTGCGTCAATATTTACGTTTTAAAATAAAGTATATTATTTATATTTACATATAATTTATTTTTATTTCCAGTGTATGAATCATAAGGACTGCTGCTCCAATGCCTGCTTAGGATACTTGAAGAGATGTGTGTCATCATAATATCATTGATATATTCTTCTTGTGTTCTCTCAGATCTTTCATAATACTAGATTATTTTATTAGATATACATAAAATATCATAACAATTGTGAATCTGTAACATTAGGCTTCAGTTTAAAATTTCTTGTATTTAATATAAAGTTAAACACTATTTAAGTACATAACTGTTATTTACTGTAAGCTGCAAAAAATACAATTACATTTACAAAGGTTTACAAATAAAGGACCTAATAAGTACCTAGTTAAAGTAGAATGGAATAAATCTAAGTGGTTTGGTGCTACATAGTTAAAATCTGTTCTTAATACTTGACATTTATTTTATGCTTTTAAAACATTTTATTTATTTGCATCACCATATCATACAACATTAAAGCAATATAAAAAATTCTAAGTCGTTATCTAGAATTTGCAACGTTCACACTACAAATATTATAATATTTACATGGACCTACCTAAAATTAAAGGTACTTACTTAAAAATAATATTAAAAGCTGAAACACTGAAACACTATTAGAATAACATTTGCACTAGTAATATTATGTGACGATGCTTTAAGAGGAAATATGGATACAGTATGAAATGGAGACAAATTGAAACAAATGCGGTGATTCAAGCAACAACTGCGATTAATGTTATCTTTGTATTGTAACGATGACTACATTGTCCTGTTTACATCCTGTGATTTTCATATAAACTGTTGTTTTGAATTATTATTTTGTTTTTTTAATTTTTATTTTAATACTTATTGACATAAGGATAAACTAATGTAATGAGTCACATATTGTAAGTACTTGTCGAGAATTGATATTATACTTAAGTAATATTATATGCAGGAAAATTTCTATCTAATCGTTTTTTAAAGTATAAGAACTTCTTATTTTATACTAGCGACTCACCCTCGCTTCGTTCGGGTTCGTCCCTAGGTACGTTTCTGCTGAACTGAGCTGAACGTTGATAAGTCAGTCTGTGAGTCGCGAGTAGTGAATAAAAATAGTAGTTGCGAATATACCTTAGGTGATGGACATATAATATTGCGAACTTGCCTGTATAACTTTTTAAGACCTACAATTTTCTAGTATATTGTTTTGATGTATCTCTTAAGGTTCAGCCAGCGTTAGTCATAAAAATTTCTAAGGACGACTCGATAGAACCAGTCATTGCGTTTTCCCACGGGAACGAAAAATGTGTCTGTAGTAAAAGGTATCCTAAATGTTGACCCGAGTGATAAGCTATCACTATATAAAATTTAATTGAAATCGGTTCAGTACTTTTTGCGTGAAACGCGTACATCGATTTGACTAAGTTAGTTTTATTATAGGTATAGATAAGAATAGGTATTGCGAGTGTACCTTAAGAGATAGACATATACTGTTGTAGATCTTTCTGTTGGCCTTTTCAAGATCTACAATTTTTTAGTACATTGTTTTGATGTATGTCTTTAGGTTTAGCCAGCGGAGGGTTCCTAAGGAGGACTCGATAAAACCAGTTATTGCGATTTCCCGCGGGAAACCAAAGATTTTTCTAAAGTAAAAGGTATCCTAAATGTTGATCCGAGTAATAAGTTATCAGTTCACCAAATTTCGTTGAAATCGGTTCATTACAGACAAAAAGGCAAACAGACAAACTGACAAAAGATTTAATAAGTATTGATTTGGAGTCTATATTGTATACATAATACGTTACAGTAATTGTTTTTAAAAAATATTTCATGTACAGATTTCGCTAAGTTACTGCTTTATTATAGTATAGATATAATAGTCCGGTCAAGTTAGCCGGAAAAATAGGGGTACCCTTGCATAAATTTCCAAAAAGCTGAAAATTTACATGAACGCTAGAGATACCATTATAATGAAATTGTGAAAAGTCCCCATCGATCCTATGTGTGCAAAAAAAATTATGTAAGGTTCGCAAAAATGGGTTTTTGAATTTTTCTGCGAAACGGTTAATTTTATGATAGAAATAGTTCAGACAAAAATTGTAGATCATGAAATTATCTACCAAAATTGTTCTTACACTTTATTTATTAAGAGCCATTTCTGAGAAAAAACGATTCTAAAATGCACTAAAGTTGTGTTCTCCGTAATATGCATGAGTATAGTTCGTGCCACGAAAGATGAGACTTGACAAACCACGTGATTTCACTTGCGCAGAAGACGATTTATAGGTCACTTTAGCGGTACGAGGGCTGAGGCGGGAAGGGATCGGGCGACATCGGGGCATCGAAACCTGCGCGGGAGGCGCGGTACGGCGCTGCGCATGCGTGTTAGTTGCCTACCGTTCTCCTCACCCCGTGCAACCCCCGCTTGACTCCGCGATACAGACGAGTGCAACTTGTGTTTATTTTCTATTTTGTTTAAAGTTGTGTTGTATACGAGTGCAATTTTGTAAAATTTTGGTTATTCCTCGAGATAAAACATTAAGAAGACAAAGTAGGAAGATAGTTTACGATGTGTACACTTATATGTTAAAAGAAGCAAAGGAAGTGTACAAAATTTGAAGCAGGTACAAATACGTACCGTTGCGTACCATGCGTATCATTTCGTAATAAATATTGTTAATCATTTTAATATAACATTGCTATACACCTTATTCCGAATGACGTCGAAAAATCCCTAAAATAGATATAGAAATAAATTATAGATAACTATTTCGTACACGACTGTACCTGCGCGGGCTCCCCACTACTGACGCTCGTCAAGTCTCATCTTTCGTGGCACGTATTATACCTACGTTGCTTATGTATGTATGTACATCACTAGACTCATAATATAAGTAAAACTATTACGAGTAGTCTCTATAAATATATATAATTCTAAGAATATGAATGATTCTAAATAATATAATTCTAACTATATATGTACAATGTACATATATACTATATATAGAAAAGTAGTTGTTAGGTAGGTGTAGTATTATAAAAATAAAATATATACATATATATCCCTTACTTGAGAAATGATTGATTCCCCATTCAATCTTCCACCCTCCTTTTCGCCCCCTTATACATAGTGTGCCCATAAATACTGTTAGAACTAAAAATAAACAAAATATTACATTTTTGGAATCTGTTATTTTTATATGATTGTTCATTGTGTTTTCTCATTCTCGCGCCAATTGTAAAATATTTTGTGATATTAAAATGGAGTGGGGTGATAAAGAGAACCGAATCGCTGTGATTGCTTACACAAAGTATGGAGCCAAATACTCAATACAATTTTTAAAACTCCATACGCTTGATATTGGTCAAATGTTTGTGTATCGGGCTATTGATAGGTACAATGAAACCTCCTCTATTTGTAACAGAAAAAGATCTGGCCGCCCACGTAGTGTTCGTACGAAAAAGGCGATCAAAGTAGTAAGGGAAAGAAATCGAAGAAATCCTGTCCGAAAGCAAAAGATTTTATCTCGGGAGATGAAGATAGCACCTCGAACCCACTTTTTAATTTTAACGATTTTTATTTATTTTATTTTGTACAGAATAAACACTTTCTACGCCTTCCTGGTTGAGAACTTCTGAAATAAAAATTAACGAAATAATGAATTATTTTTAAATTAGCAAGCGCCTATCAAAATATAAGAGCCATTACTATTATTAGTAATATTTGTAGCAAAGTTAACAGGCGCACATAATTTCAAAAACCATTAGGAATCGCCATCGAATACCGTGTTTGCCATTCTCTTTGTACTGATCGAGAAGTCTACTTTTGTTTATTCGAATAACTCCCTATAATCTTTGCAGGGAACTCTAATTAGGTCACCTACTTATTCATTACCGCACCTATCGCGAGCGGAGCTAAAGACAAAAACTAATAACGATTAAATTAATTAGTTATTAAATTTATTGTAATATTTGTTAGCCTACAGATGACTTAAAAGCTACTATACTAGTGCAGATTAACATTCTTTTATACTGTCACACCTTCATATCGCATGAGTTAATACCAAATTTAAATTATTCCATAAACAGAAATAGCAATAGAGGTGGTCCATATTGTCTGATTAAGACAACTATAAACACGAATGTTTTACATGTCGGTTAAACCAATATGTATTATTTTTTGGTCGATGTTTCGATTATGGTACGTAGGTACTAACGTTGAAAGTTAAAAAATTAACAATAATAATTAATAAATCCAAAGAAACTATATAGTATATAGATACACATATTTAAAGGACATCGTTTTTTTTACAACATAATGATTTGAAGAATGACGATAACGACTGCGTGACGTCATATTTACTACTATGTAGTTAGTTGAAGTTAATCGATTCTATATCCGTATTAATATACAAACATAAGCTAAATAAAACACCTTGACATAATTGAAAGTAAATATACCCCGTGACTATAGTTAGTTGCAAACTAAATAGATTTAATTTTGTTGCAATTTATTAAAACCACAGGATCGTTGTTCTTGTAAATAAACCCTTTCGTGCTGATTTATCTTTTCTTTATATTCTTTATACAAGTGTAGGTACCATTTCTGAAATTCCCTTACAAAAATCCCATTAATATTATAAATGCGAAAGTTTGAATGGATGATTGTTATTAAATCACATCTAAATCACATATAAATGAATCTAGGCACTAGGCACAGAGATAGATTATAGTCTGAAATAGCACATAGGTTACTTTTTATCCAGGAAAAATATACAGTTCCCGTGGGTTAGATTTGTTTTTTTTTTTCACATGTTGCTAGTTATAATATTTTATTTAAAACTAGCGGCTCACACTCGCTTCGCTCGAGTTCGCCTCTAGGCAAAAAGATACAAATCTATCCCACGGGAACCGTACATTTTTCCGGGATAAAAAGTAGCCTACTTATTATTCTGATGTATGAACTATATTATTGTAAAGTTTCATTAAAATCCGATCAGTAGTTTTTGTGTAGTAAGCTGTAGGTATGTGTGCTGCTGTGTAGTAAGTTACTATAGTTTTTTAACTATCCCACGGGAACTCTTTAATTTTCCGGGATGAAAAGTATGTAAAATGTTAACCGAGGATATAAGGTACCACCATGCAAAATTTCATTTAAATCGGTCCAAAATTTTCGGAGATTAGCCCGTACAAACAGACAAACAGACAGAGAAGCAAAAAAATTTGAAAAAAAAAAAAAACTGGATTTGTTCTATTTCTCTTCTTACACCCCCCTGACTCGATTTTTTGCATTTTTTTTTTCTATGTATAGACATTCGACCTCAACAGTTTTATTATATATATAGATTATGTAAGTAAGGTGTGTCATGTACTAACGAGTATAATACATAGAAAATATAGTATACTTACATGTACTCGTACTATCTTGTAAGATAGTACAGAATAAGTTTTTTTAATGTAAAAACACTTAAGTCTTCCGATATATTATCAATTTGAAACACTCGAGTCATCTACTGTAAATTTTATTTTATCTTAACACTAGCGACTCACCCTCGCTTCCCTTGCTTCCCTATACAAACTTTCACCCTATTAAGAGATGATTTCGGAGATAAAAAGTATCCTATGTCCTTCCTACAAACAAAAACAAACATATTTTTCCTCTTTATAATATTAGATTAGAGAAATGATAAAGAGAACTAAACAGAAAAACAAAAAATATACAAACTAAATACTAAAACATCGTAGTCTGATATTGTATTCTTATATTGAAAAGGTATTTAATATTTTCAATGTTTTTAAAGTTTAAACAGTAAGTATTTATGTAATTACAACCTACACGTTTAGGGTTGATTGTGGAAGTACTTATTTCATAACATCACGCAGCGGATTTGTCATGAATATTATAAATTCTCTCAAACTTACTGAGCACTGTTTTAAAGCAGTTGTTTCAAAATGAACTTTTGGGACCAGTGTACGTTATGTTTCTTTAACTTATTATTTGTATCAGCATCTTTACAACATCCGGATGGGGCGTTTGGAGACAACGTTCGTACACGTCGACAGGCTGGGTATGTTTACGATCGTCCATCTATATCTTTCAATTTGCCTTCTCGAACTGTTTCGACGACTCAAGCCACAAATGTTGACAGGATATCAGCGCAACAAATGTATTATGCGTATCCTGCACCTGCGGGCGGCGGCAACGTTAACGTCGGCTCATCCAGTACGGGGTCTACGGCAACCTCCACTGCAACTTCTTCAGTCGGATATAGCTACGGCGGCGTTACACTCAATACAGGATCTGGAACAGGTGGAGGGAGTGGCGGTTACGGCGCTGCTGGCAGCACTGGTAATGTAGGATATTCCAGTTCAGGATCTACTCGTGCATCAGGATCTTCGGCCTCATCAGGTTCAGGATATAACTACAGCGGTGTTCAAGGAACGACTACGGGTACAACTGGCTCTTCCTCTGGAACTTCAGGAGATGCAGGCTACAATTATAGCGGACAAAATACAGGATCATCTGAGACGTCTGGTTATAGTTATAGTGGTGTACAGAGTACTGTTACGGGATCAAGTGGTACGTCGTCAGAGACTGGTGCAGCAGGCTATAATTATAGTGGTGAACAAAAAACTGTCGTAGAGTCGACTGATTCATCGTCAGGGACGTCACAATCTACCGGGTACAATTATAGCGGTGGACAAAATACTCTTACGGGATCGACGGGTACAGCATCAGGAACATCAACAGCAACCGGATATAACTATAGTGGGGTGTCAAATAACGCTGGATCATCTGGAGGTGGTAAATCCACAAATTCTGCAGATTCTGGTGGTTATAATTATAATGTACAAAATACAGGAACTACAGGCACGCAAACTGTTACTACTTCAGTATCTAGCGGCTATATCCCACCATCAACTTCAAATACTGTACGCGATGTCTCCACCAATGCTCCAGAGTACTTACCACCTGCTAACAGTGGTGGTAATGTAGGTATTAGTGTGTCTACTAATACTCAAAGGGAATCTGGATCGGCAGTAGCAGTACCAGAGGATACTTATTTGCCATCAGTCTCTGTAACTACCACCACTGGAGGACAACGTCCATCTGTTATTGAGACACAAACCTCAGGCGCACCTGCACCTGCGCCTACTCCTGGTTATTTAGCACCTAATTCAGTATCCCAAACAACTGTCCAGAACACTCAAACTGTTACGTCGTCCAGGCCAACTTCTGGATACTTAGCTCCTAATACTCAAACAACTAACGTCCAGAATAACCAACAACAAAGAACGGTGACTTCATCTAGACCAACAACGAGTTATTTAGCACCTACATCTCAGATTACAAACGTTCAAAACACTCAAGCGCAAAGAACAATCACCTCATCAAGACCAAGTTCTACTTACTTAGCGCCTAATCAAATAAATAATGGTCAGAACAATCAAGCGCAGGTATCGGTAACATTAAATAAACCAGTGCAAGATTACTTGCCCCCCAGTGTAACTTCCAACACGGTCAGCCAAGGAACGGTATCTAGACCAGCATCGTCATATTTACCGCCGGTTTTTAAATAAATAGTCTATAATAATAGTATTGCTGTATCAAAAAAATTATATTAAGATTATTGATTCTTCAGAAAAAATAACTATTTTTATTTACTGCAATTTGTGTATTGCAACAAATTATGTTTTGCAAAATTTTTAAAAGAATGTAACAAAATAAAGAGTTTTTACGTGTATTTATTTTTTTATTATCTAATCATTACTTAATAATTCTGACAGGAAATTATTATATTATATTTCTCTTTTTATTTGAATAATTTATTCTTTACATCATGTGATATTTAAAATCTCGGTCACGTTTACTTTGATGATGGATTTTTCACATGAATTGTTATCGCAGCGTTATATTTTTTATACGAAACATACATCCAGTTTCAGTTTATAAATAAAGTGAAAATATTGCAAACAAAATCATTTACAATTAGCTTGAAATCGATTATTAAACATAACAAGCTCTATAATTTTGTTTCATCAATTTTAATAATACTTTAATTTTACTAAATCGTCATAATATATTATTATTAAACGTATTTGTAGAGAATAACAAAATATTTTCTAATATTTCAAACAATTTCAAAATAACTAATTTTAAAAATATATTAGAACCACATTGTAGTATCCGTATTAATATTATAAATGTGAAAGTTTGTGAGTATGGATGTTTGTTATTTTTTCATGCCAGAACGGCTGAACGGATCTAGATGAAATTTGGCACAGAGATAGATTATAGTCAGGAATAACACATAGGTTACTTTTTATCCCGGAAAATGTACGATTCCCGTGGGATAGGTTTGTTTTAGGGTCAACCGCTAGTAGATTATAATTTTAAGTTTTTTAGTAGGGAAATCCTTTGTATTGATATATACATCGCATCATTATAAAATATGACCTCTTTATAATCCTAATATTGTTTACTGATAATTAATATTTGATTAATAGAGTTTTTTGGTACCTACATATAAAACTAAGCGCATCTGTCAAATTGAAGTTAAATCTATCTGTCAAAGTTAATCGTAAGACGTCATACCAAAATAGAATCAAGTCAAAGATGAAAGTTATTTTTAATATTTCTTTTTAAAAAATGTTTAATGCAACCTTTTGTTGTTTAAAATGAAGAATTTGACAAACCGTGAAAAACTATACATCTTGCAGGATTCTTATAAATTGTAAAACCCCTTTTAAAAGCAAAGGCTACATAAATTATGATTTTATTAAAGCAAACAGTAAAATATTCTCGAATAGGAAGCAAAGTAATTTCGAGGTATGATATTCACTTCATATTTATTATTCGAGCATAGTTAAATATGATCACATTGGACTTAAAAGTCCGTATTATTACTTTGTGTTCAAGGTTTTGATTCTTAATATTTACGAATCTTAGCGCACCTGTGCGTTTTAAATTCTAAAACATATTATTTTATTCAATTAATAATTTCTTAATGCGTATACTTAATATCTTAACAAATGCTTTAATATATTTTCAGGACTACCAGAGGGTGGACTACGGTGATTAAGAATGGTGCACCTCGAGATGACAGGTGTGCAACAATATTCTCACGCGCTTACTATAAATGATCTGCCAAATGAATTACTAATATATATATTTTCTATGGTTGATTTTGAATCACTGCTAGCAGTGGCTAAAGTATCAATAAGATGGCAACAACTCTGCATGACACCATGTATCTGGGATAAAACTCGCCTTATAGTATGTATGAAAAATTATGTGAGAATAAGAGATAGTATTGTGCCATTTGTGGCAAAATATTTAAAAAATGTTAAATTACAATATTTTAAATTATATTCACAAGTCAGAGCTTCCCTCATTAGCTACTGCCCAAATTTGACTCATCTAGAAATAAGTATATCACAAGTGGATAGTTGTATTTTTGATGATTTAGGTCATTGGCCTAATTTGAAATTCCTAAGCTTCCGCAATTCTTTAATAGTCCAAAATGCCGAAAATGCAAATGGAAATTTTGTTTATCACTTGCCATTTGAAAAGTTAAAGTATTTAGAAACTCTTATACTGTCTAATTTTGCATTGACTCATGGCAGTTTGTATAGCATGTTGCAGTGTGTAAATTTAGTTAGTATTAATATGGAAAAGATGAAGAATATCCCAGCAGACTTTCTTGAATCACTCCTAAGAACAAAACAAAATACATTAAGGGCTTTGCATATTTATGGTGATACATTGAACGATGATATCATATCCTCTATATCTAAATGTAAGGGTTTACAAGTACTGCATATCATGACCTGTAAAACTCTCTTTGATTCTAGTTTACATCACTTTTACAGATTAAAAAATTTAAGGTCTTTAAAATTGCGCCATGGGTATTTTTCAACAAATGCATTACTAGCATATTTTTCAAATAATATATTCCAACATTTGACTTATTTAAGTCTCTCGAGATGCCTTCATGTCACTATGCAGGTGGCAAAAGTTATTAAAACCAGTGCCCCAAACCTGAAAGAACTCTCATTCTACTTGTGTCCTTTCATAATAGCTCCAGATTTCAAAAGAGCAGAGTTACAGAAAATGTTCAAAATAGAATTATTACTTGACTAAATTTAATGGTTGTATTTTTAATAAAGCAGCTTTGATATCCGTCCCTCTTGTACCAATATACACGTCTATTAATAGGAATTGGGTATTATGCATTTGAACTTTTAGAACCCTTTTTCGATTACTGCATATTACAATGTAACAGAAATACCTGTAAGTATTTAATTATTTTATTGATTAAAAAAACTAAAACAGTATTGAATAAAACATTGTCATACTCAACAGTATTTAGACAACAAATATCCTATAGAGATTTTAAAAACATTATTAGGTCCTTAATTTTATAAGAAAATTATAAAATTTTCTTATAAAATGAAAAAAGTACTGCATGAATATTTGACCATTATTAAATGTAGGATGTATCCAACACAGAATATTTACGTTTTTTCAATATACTTTTAGTGTGGTATCACGTTTTGTTTATAATTAATTGATAACATAAAATTATACAATATGTAGTATAATATATTCTTTTTAGATTTTTGTTTATTGAAATTTATTATGATAATGTGAATGTTGAATTGTGCAATATTTATGCATATGTTATAAAATAGTAATATATTAAGATAAATAAATAAGTATTTACTAAGTGCATGTATGTGGTATCCAAATTCTGTAAATGAATGAAATCATCAGGACATAGTTCAGTATTGAAAATTTGTGAAGTATTAGTTAATGTATTGGTATCTTTATTAGTTATTATTATCAATAAAATTGATTGGTCATTACATATTTAATAAATTGGGAACATTAAATTTAAAGTGTCATGAAAATGCAATCACCTCATAGAAATATTTAGAAGCCAGATAATTCTAAACTAAGTGAAAAAATGTTTCAATTTATACAAAAATTATTAAATAATTTTTATACATATATACAGCAATATTATAATTTTTTGAAGTTATTATTATTATGACTTAATTGGTATCTATTTTTAATAAACTTTTAATATTCTCATGAGAGAAATATTTTTAGAACCAAATAGGTCCTTGGTTTTTACAATGCATTATTTGGCTTCTCTTTGATTCTATGATAAAATAGTCAATTGAAATCCATGTGCCTTATAAAGGTTAATAATATATGTTATTTATATGCATATTGTAATCTCTACATATTTTCTGCAAATGATTAGTTATAAATATTAGGCTAAAGGAAATATTGTATTTTTATAACAAAAAATGTATGAGATTTTCCTTATACATATTGTTAATCAAAGTTATCATTGAGTGAGAATTTCGAAAGGCAATGATGAAATATTATAGTTGAATTCTCATGTGCGATTTTTATATCTTTTAAACTTCCTCGAATTTTTCGTTTGCTCAGTAATAAATGATAAAATATCTAGTTTCTATAACTTATTTTTTTTATAATATCACGACTCAATATATGACACCGGAAAATACTTAGTATGCCACGCTTTTACGAGTTGACCTCAGAATTTCAATTCACGCATCATTATATTACTAAGTGTTTTATAAATTTTAATTTGTATATAAAATGTGATTTAATTAAATCGTCGTGTTTTAACTGAAATTTAGTCTCTACTTATTGTGTGTATAAAATGTATTTAAAATTATTTTGTTGTGCTGTTTATTACAATGTGACACACAATAAATTGAAATGTCAACGTTATTTTTTTTATTATGCTTCCTTATCCTATATGGTAGCCGTGTAGCGCTCGGCTTAGAATAGGGCTACCCCATCTCCTCCTGTAAGTGATCTAGTGACATCGCACCGTAAGCACTCCCAAAGAGGATTGACGTCAGCATGGGGTCTCATTAGGAACAAAGTAAAGATTAGTTAAAAATATTATAACAGATGGCGTAATATGTATTGATTTGTTTTTAATACTATATATTATGATCTGTGACGTCAGGCAGGCGGCCGGTCGGATTTTTTTTGCCAAAACCAATAAGCAGTACGGACGTACTGCGCCGACCCCAAGTAATTTGGGAAATGGATAGGGAGATGATGATCCTATATGGTAACCAAAACTAATTTGAAAAATTAATAAAAACAACATGTTTCCAATATTTATCGCATGTTTATTTTTCTATAAATATATGAACATATTGAATTAACGCTATCAAAACAAAGTAACACTTATCCATTAACATAATGACCTGGTGTATTAACTTAAACTTTGTTTAAATTAGGTAAGTTATAAATTTATTTATCATTTAAAAATAGTTCAAAATCGAATTCTACGGCAGAGCAGGGGTTAGTTAATTCGAAAGCAGTTAAGACATTAGGATGGAGTACTCCGATTTTTCCGATGACTGTACCCCGAAGAATTATGTCTGCGCATCGGCCTGGGAAATATGCTGGGTCTGAAAGAAAGTTCATATTTTTTATTGTACTTATAATATTGTTAGCTTGCAGCTGCTCTTTGTGGACGCTAATCAGTAAATATTATTAGATATATAAGCACCTACTTTTAATTATTTCAGTATATACCTAATGTTATTTATTTAATTTTCTGTATATTTTAATTATGAATTGAAAATATTAAATTGTACAATTTAATAATCTACATAATAGCTGTTGGTCACAAAACGTAACTACGCATTTTTTTCAAATAGGTCTTAATAAAAGTAAATACCGTAAAAGCATTATTAGGCATTCACAGCACTATATGATAGAGAATATGCGTGTGATTTAAATAAAAGTGATTATTTTATATTGCTTTTAAATTAAGCCTACCTATACCAACATTTTTAATGTATTTTTTTTTTGTCAGATCGAATATGACGTCAGAGTATATCATAACATAGCGATTAGCAATTTTGTTCGCTACAAATTAAGTTGTCATTTTTCTGTCTTTATTATACTGTGACATCACGCCAAGCGCGTGAAATGGCGGGCGTTTAAAGTATCCGTATCGGTATGATATTTTTTTATACAAGTATAACGATGTAAGCTATTAGCTATTGTATAAAAAAAAAATCATGCATATTCCCTATTATTATTCGGATAATTATATACCTTGAAACTTGATACCTACGTAGTATAGAACTAGGTTTTTGTACAATTTAATGTTGATCAAAAAAGCCCCAAACTGCAGAAACCGTAACGATAAATACTAAAATTGATTAATTTTTTAATTGTGCGCGAATATTTCGTATCTAGCTAGATTATTTTAATGTTTTTTTTTTACTAGTAAAAAAATATGCCGTCTACATATCAATTCATCAGTTCTTAAGTGGTCTTGTTTATAAAATTCGAATTGCGTTCTTATAAAATATCAATTATGTTTATTAAAGCATTCTAGGCCACAAGTTGAATTCATTTTGCCCCGCGGTCGTTTGCATCTTAGGTACATCGATTAAAAATAGACTGTTTTAATTCAAGACTAAAGCTATCTCGATTACGAATGGCACTTAAATCTGCTGAGTCGTTATAGAATGGAGAGCGATAAAGACATTTGCATACGTTCGAATTCAATATAATATAAATATGATAGGACATTAACAAACAGCACCATATAGTTCTATGGTAAGCTACAAGACTTGTGTTATGGATACCAGATAGTTGATACACTACACATACTTTGAACACGTACATATCATAAATATAAACAGTAAACAGCCATGACTGGAGTACAAACATTCACGCTCATCACACAAATTTGTGCCCCCAGCGGGACTCGAACCCGCGACCGCTTGCACACAAGTAGGGTCGCTACAAACTGTGCCAAACGTTGTCTTTTTATAATCGATTACAGTAGAAACTCGATTAACCGGACTATTTGTTGTCCTTAGGCATTCGGGTAATCGAAAATCCGGATAATCGAATGTATGAAGAAAAGCGGGTTTTTTCCTTAAACAATTACTAACTAAAACAATAACGAAACGCGTGGGGCAGCGATCCCACCGAGCGAGGGCGGGGTAATGCCAGTTCCGACACGTTCATCTGTACATATAATAAAACTGTAGAGGTTGAATGTCCGCACATAGAAAAAAATACTAGAAACCGAATCAGGGGGATGTAAGAAGAGAAACAGAACAAATCCAGGTTTTTTCATTTTTTTTGTTTCTTTGTCTCTTTGTCTGTTTGTACGGGCTAATCTCCGAAACTGTTGGACAAAAAGTACTAATTGGATTTTAATGAAACGTTACAATAATATAGTTCATACATCAGAATAACAAATAGGCTACTTTTTATCCCGGAAAAATGTACGGTTCCCGTGGGAAAGATATGTTTTTGTTTGCTTAGAGGCGAACCCGAGCGAAGCGAGGGTGAGCCGCTAGTTCTTGCATAAATTCGACTTGTAGGTATATAATTGGTCGGGGTTGGCAGTCTGGATAATCGCGAATCCGTATAACTGAGGATAATCAAGTTTCTACTGTATTTAGTTACTCTCGTTCGGTTCCTCCCTAGGTGCCTAACATTAGGTTATGTGTGTTACTACAGGATCCAAATCATAGTCTATATATGTCTTTTAAATTTTATTTAAATCCGTCCAGTCGTTTTGATGTTAAGGAGTGACAAACATACATACAAACTTTTATATTTATAATAGTAGTCTGAGACCTGCTAATATTATATGATATTGATAGAGATATGCTAATATTATAAAATTGAATTGTTTTATTGTTTTACCACTCAATTTTGCATTTAAAATCCTATTTATTGAGGGATGTTAGAAGCCGTGTAACATAACACTATGATATAGGAGCAGGGAAATTGTACAGAGGTAAATAATCTACGCGAGCGAAGCAGAGAGCAAAACGTAGGAGGTATATAATATAAACCTGGATTTTATTACTTAATAGTAAATATACAATTTCTTTAAAAAACAGTTTTAAATTTCATTTTACTGTTCAAAATTTAATTAAATAGTTAACCATTATCATGCTTAATCCGAATACTACTACTCGTCTTACTAAAGAATCTAGATTCTAGACAGGACAATCATATGTTAGGAGACGCGGGGGTTGCGTACCAGACTGTCATAGGCATTTTTATATTAAACTCTGGACACTAGCCCCGAGTTCCCTTAGTGTAAATCCAGCGCTGGAGGCGGAACTACAGTTTATAAGAGTCCGAGACCATTTGCCATGGAAATTGGTATTTTTGACATCTTGCATTTGGCGGGATTTCTAATAAGAACAAACATGCAAAGATTTTTATACTGTGCCATACTCTTTCAGAGATAAGTTTAACATTGCTAAATAAATTTTATGTTCAAGAATATAATAATATTTTAAATAAAACTATCTTTTCGGATTTTTTCGCGGATTATTCTGATTTTTGGTTCCCAACTTTTCGAATGCTTTACAGCAAACATGGAGAGACATTCTCTCCCGTGAAAAAATCCGAAAAGATAGTTTTATTTAAAATGTGAAATATTCGCGTAAATTTAAGAAAGTATTAATATAATAATAATACCTTCGCACTGCTTTAAGAAATATCCGTTGTCGACGTGCCAGGGCTGCCGCAGCATCGCCATGACGCGGTCGAGCAGGCCGTGCACGTGCTGGAAGCCGGCCGCGCGCCCGCAGTACACGGCGCACAGCCGCCGCACGTTGCGCGCTCCCGTCTCTGTCACAACACATTGCAGAATACGTACACTTCCTTAGATTTTGTGCAAATATTTTACACCTTTAATTATTATAAAATTTATTAAAATTATAAAATATGTTTAAAACTAAAATTAACAAATTATTGTAAGGTACTTTGGTGCCATTTCTGTATTTTTTTTTATTAATTTTGTACATTATGTAATTTTATTGGTAGGCACTGTCTGTATTTTTATATAGTTCTGTATTTTTCTTAGATTAACGAATATTTGACTTAAACATTTTTTTTATTAATTTGCGACCTTTTTATTTTATTTTTCGATTCTTGACTGTTCAAATGAATATTTTAATCAGACTTTTAAGCTCTATTACTAATTTATATAATGTGACACTGATTAAAATGATTATAATAACTTACATATGAGCGAAAAACCAATTATTATTAAATCATGTATAATAATATATAAATAATTAATTTAATATACATACCTGCCGTCTCATCTTTCAATACAACATCGCTGATTTCGAACAACTTCAGTGGTAGAGGCATCTTCTTGTTGGCGGCGAGGGTTTTGAGCAGTCCGGGCAGCAGCGCGGTGCGAACCACCTGGAACTCCAGGGTCTTGGGGTTGCTGATGTGCACCGCGGGCACCTCCTCGATACTGCGGCCCAGCTTGGTTGATATGTCTTCTTTTGAACACTGCATATAAAAGTTGGCAATTTAATAAGAATAAGAAATAATAAATAAATATTATATATTAATAGCTATATATAATATTTATTTATTATTTATCCATCTGAAACATTAATTTTATTGACTGCAAAAATAAATTTTATTTTATAGTATTTTCATGAAAAATCTATATTTATAAGGGCTCCGTTTTAGCTTTTAGGCTACGGAACCATAAGAAAGCTTAAACATGAACATCCATATTTCTAACTTAACAAAAATAATGAACAGTTCATATAAAACCTTACAACCTATTTAACATATTTTGGGCGATGAATACCCTTCTTTCTTCATAGAATAAACTTGTACAAAGCATCATTCTTCATGACTTAGGCTGTTAAGGGAAGGGATATTCAGATATCTGTACTTACAAGTGTAAAAGTGAGCGTCTCAGTGTAGCCGGCGTGCGCGCACTCCTGCCGGAACTGCTCCGTCAGCTTGTTGAGCGGCTCCTGCCCGCCGGCCGTGGCCACGTGGCAGGGCCGCCGCGCGATGCGGTTGTAGCTGAGGACATCGGTCTACTGTTGTAAATACGTGTGTGTGTGTGTGTGTGTGTGTGTGTGTGTGTGCGTGCGTGCGTGCGTGCGTGCGTGCGTGCGTGCGTGCGTGCGTGCGTGCGTGCGTGCGTGCGTGCGTGCGTGCGTGCGTGCGTGCGTTTGTGCCTGCGTGCTTGCGTGTGCGTGCGTGTGTTACAGACTATAATCTATCTCTGTGCCAAATTTCATCCTGATCCGTTAAATCGTTCTGACGTGATTGAGTAACAAACATCCATCCAAACTTACTCATTTATAATATTTATGGGATAAGTATTAACTTAAAATTTTAAGCTTACAATTAGTAAATATATGTTTGTTTGAACTTATAAAATATCTGTTTTCAGTTCAGTCAAAAATGGACAATTACAAATAAGAAATCATTGAACTTCGAAATAAACATAATAAAGCTCCAAGGTAGTAGACCTAACTTTTCTAAGTAGTTTATCAAATCACGTCTCACCCATAAGCAATGGCGATGTCCTCATACAGGTCGCACGCGTGTATGACGTCGTGGCGCGAGGGCGGCACGCGCACGCGCACCGCGCCCTGCGAGTGCGAGCTCGACAGGCACATGCGGGACAACAGTTGCGCTATATGGTCACCATCTTCGCTGGGAATGGATTGGTTTGTGAAAATACAATGTTGATATTGTTAGAGCACTCGCATGACGTATAAATAGTTGTAAATTCAATTGTGAAAGCGGAACGTCTGTCACCTAAAATACAAGCTCTGGCTTAGTTTAGGAGACAGTAGTTCAACTTATTTTTTGACCCTTTTTGTACAACTTGCTTATATTACATACTTTAACCCCTTATATTGTCACTTTATACAGTACAATAAATAAATTATTATTATTATTATACAAAATATTCGAATCTCTCAATTTAGGTTGCCGTTAAATGACTTAAGAGATAGACGTAAAATCGACTTGGTACCTACTTGCGTTACACTGACACAGCTAAGTAAGAAAATCCCAATAACTATACTGGCTATACTCAGGACTCGAACCCAGGGCCGAATCAAAAGCGATACATGTTAGTCACTAGTCCAAAGAGGTGGTTAAAGTTCAAGTTGTGGTATGCGAATTATTATAAGGCGCAAATGGCTGCGCCTGCGAGTTTCGTTTTGCCGTTATCACGGCCAGAATACTGCGGGCATTGCAGTAGAATCGTATACTTTATACATTTAATATGATTCTGTACCTTATTTAGTCTAAGTTCCAAAAAAGTCTAAGGGAGATTTAAGCTAAAAAGTAGTAGTTTATAGAAATTAAAATTATTTCATGTTTACATAATTATATGAATAAATAACTTACTTAATTCCAATATATTCATTAGCATTATCTACACTGATTAACTCTTCTCTATACTCCAGTTGTGGGTATAGCTCATACGTGCCATCTGGCGCAAACACTTTGCACTGTTGCACCTCATACTTGTTTTTGCAGTATTCAGAAAACATACACACTATAGTATCCAGAACTACTATAGCCTAGAAATTTAATAAAGAATTAATAAAAATATAGATAGTAATATTTATTAGAAAATTGTAAACAAGTATAAGTGTTTATTTAAATAACACTGGCTAAACTTTAAGACATTTATCAAATCAAAACAATGTATTAGAAAATTGTAGGGTTTAAAAAAGCCCACAGAAAGGCGTTAGTGTCAAATAATTCAGCATGTCAGAAGTTGGCCAGATGATGAATATGAGGTGGATCAGGCCATAGACCATTGCCCTGAGTAGAGGGACTTCATATTTTTCTTGAAAAGTAGGTTCTCTTAGACAAGGAAGTTTTCTCACATCTTCCTTCACCTCATGAGGAAGTGGAAAATAATGAATTATAGGTTTCTTACATTACACAATCTCTTATGTATAAAAAAATAAAAATGTAGTAAAGAAGAAGCATAAATTGTTTTTACCTTAGTGAGGTCAGTAGCTGTACATTCAATGAAAACGTTTTTGGTGTCTAGTGTAATTTTTGAATGGTCCCCATTAATAATGGGTGGCATAGATAAAACCACACCATTTTTATCCTTTATAACTGGATACACTGGGCTATCTTTGATGATACTAAGATACTGCTTCAATTGTGCATGAGTCTGAAATTCACAAAACAAAATTGTTAATAGGGAATATGCGTGATTTTTTTAGTTTTTATACAATAGCTTCCATCGTTATATAATTGTAAAAAAATATGCAGCGCCAAAAAACTAAAATTTAGTATAAAAATAAAATTAAAAATATCATATCGATACGGATACTTTAAACACCCGCCATTTCGCGCTTGGCGTGACGTCACAGTATGATACACACAGAAAAAGAAACAACACAATTTGTAGCGACAAAATCGCTAATCGCTGTTATGATATATTCTGACATCATATTCGATCTGATCAATGACGTTCGTTTCAACTAATTTGAATTTCCCACCTATATTTGCACTTTTTAGTAATTATATTCTTAATCAAAAAGAAATTACATTAAAAAATGTTAATATAGGCTTAATTCAAAAGCAATAAAGATTATTAAAAAAAAATATTTCACCTTTATTTAAATCACATGCATTCCTATTGTTCTAAGCTTAAATAATAATCAAAAATAACATATATGTATACAATCTTATATATTTTAAAACTTTATAATTATTGTCAATATTTATTGACAAATATAATATTTAATAAAAAAATTGAAATATACATAATATAATTATTCCTAATATTAAAATAAAATATTTAAAACGAAACAAATAAGCATTAACTGTACATTATAAACTTACAGAATATAATTCCATTAATTCAGAAGCTGTCATCTCTTTACTTTGATTCAGGGCTTTGAACTTTATTTGATTTGGAGGTAAGGCATCATACACAAAGGGGCCTTGAATTGTATCCAGGTCATGAGTTCCAATAGCTACTAGAGTTCTCTTCCTGCAGATATTCTGATGTAGTTTGTCCTGCAATATCATCATACTAGCTATTGCCCGCGACTTCGTCCGCGTGGAATAGTGACTTTGCTCGCAGAGCTATCGGGCGGCGGCCAGCACCCTCGCCTTGCATCGGGCTGAGAGCGCGCTCACCCATAGTCCGCGTAAAGTTAAATATGTATATTTTAAAACTATGATATCTCCTAAGATATTCATTGAAATCAAATGATGTCAAGGGCAATTTTGTTTAAAATTAAATACTTGTGACGAACAACATATTTATTTGGATAAGGATTAATATCATGTTTATAAAAACACCTTCGGAAGTAATGCATTATTTTGGAACAAATTTGATTACCATAAAAAGGGTTATATTGAGTCAACCTTAAAAGATAGACATATGCTGTCGCGGACTTTTTTTTAGAACTTTTAAAGGGGAACAATTCCGTCATACACTATTTTTGCGTAACTTTAACCGTTTGCGCAGCGCACGCAACGTAAACTCTCAAAAGGAATCATTTTTTCCCGTTTTTGCAACATTTTTCATTTATGCTCCGCTCCTATTGGTCATAGCTTGATGTTATATAGCCAAAAGCCTTCCTCGATAAATGGACTATCTAACACAAAAATAATTTTTCAATTCCAACCAGTAGTTCCTGAGATTAGCGCGTTCAACCAAACAAACACAAACAAACAAACAATCAAACAAACTCTTCAGCTTTATAATATTAGTATAGATTTAGACAATATTTTTTAATGATTCATAACTATTTTATTACATACTAGAGACTCACCTTCGCTCCGCTCGGGTTCGTCCCTACGTTACGTTTTAACGTTTAGTATTCATTTTTCAGAATTGAGATATTTTCCCGCAGTAAAAAATATCCTATATGTTGACCCAGATAACCAGCTATCATCATACCAAATTTCATCAAAATCTCTCCAGTGGTTTTTCCGTGATGCGGTAACAGACAGACAAAAATTCTAAAAAACTATAGATTCGACCTCTGTATCGATAATAATGTCTTTTTCAATATGATTTCCCAAAAAATATTTAATGCACAGATTCGGCTTAGTTACAATTTTATTACATGTATGGATAAATAGTATTTTTAAAAAAGGACAATAATTAAAGTTAATCTAAAAAAATAATTTTACACCTAATACTTTCTTATATTTACAAATATTTCACATTTTAAAAGAAAATTATCTATACGGATTTTTTCGCGGATTTATTTTGACTGTAAGGCATTCAAAACGTCAGGAACCAAAAAAATCAAAGCATAGAGCTATTTCCAGTTGGTTAATCGTTTTTCCGTAAAAAATGTGTGGGAAAAGTTTTTGGAGATTCTGTCATTTCTAGTGCTCATACCTTAAATGGTCCCATAGAGACTTTTGATCCCTACATGAAATAGGATTGATTGACGTAAAAAATTTTTTTTTGGTATTTTAGTACTTTTTTTCGCTGACTGTATAGCTTTTCCAAAATCTGTGAATGTAGCTCACAATATTTCAAAAAATTATGGATGTTCTCCTAGAAACGTTTTCCTGTAACTATAACAGTTGAGGTACCTGCCCTTACTGTCCCATCTCAAAAATCCACCTATATAAACTTAATATTTATAATATAATTAAGAAGGTAGATGTTTTTTAAATTCTACACCTAGTTTAAAAAGATAACTCAAAAAATTATATAAGTCTATCTTATAGTATAGTAAATGCACATCTTATCACTTATGCAATTACTGATAAAATAATAACCTTACTTTATTATAAGCAATACATATTATAATATATGTAATAATACTTACAATTACTAGATTAATAATCACTTAAAATATACCTGTAAGTCAATGAAGCTCTCATAGCTCTCCTTAGTAAAAGAAATACCTTTGAGTACAGCTGCTACAGCGTAAGGTCTTATTTGGGCAGTTGTAGGTGTTAGATGAAGTGAATAACAATCTTCATATTTTTTAAGGTTGTAGATTGGAGGAGATTTTCTGAAAAGGTATTTTTAAAAATATTCAATATGTGGAACAATGTAAATTAAAAGAAAGCAAATCTGACTATCTTATACACATTACATTCATTGTTTGAAACTGATTTCCCTTAAAAATCATCTCAAATATCTATATTGTTTTTTCATTTTCAATGTGAATACCACTTTTATAAATGGCAAAGTTAAATATTGAAATGAAACTAGCTTTTTACTGGCTGCATGGTGGATGGTGTCCTAATATTAATTCATTCAAACTTATGCCCCGCAGTGGAACATTCAAAGGGCTAATTTATTAATAATTGGGTTAAGACTATTCATACACAAGCATGTCTCCAGAGTGAATACTTTTCAAGATAAATTATCTTTCTTTCTAGGTTAGGTTAGAACAGTGACCATGACTAGAAAAGTAGAAAATTCGAATTGCATGAAAAATCCAATAGATAATAAGCTCAAAAATCAGATAATATTACATTCATGCTAGATTTTATTCTCCAAATTATCTAAATTAACGACTCACGCTAGAGATCCGCAAGACCCCATTGTGTACGAATAGCCTCAGCCTATTAATTAATAAATTATAACTTACTTTCCCTGAAAAACTAATATCCCATTTACTAGTCCCTCAAGGCAAAGTAGATCATATCTGTTTGCAGGAATGTCAATACGATATAATATATCCTCTGATACTCCAGTACCAGCTTGGTCTCCTTGCTCTTTAATTAACATCTGCTTTTCAGTGGTCTAAAAGAGTTATAATTACGTGAGTAAGATAAAATATAAAGACCCAATTTCATAAGAAATAAAAAACTATCTGAACAATACAATATCATAGAAATTGTGTACATACCACTTCATCTAATTCTAGACCAAATTCAAAACACAGATCTTGGAATTCTTCATCACCTGAAAAAACATAATTTAAATTTTGTTCACTCAAGCACAAAATATGGTAAAAACTTTGTAATTTTCTTTTAACTTATATTTTACAAAGTTTAGTAAGTACTTACTGTAAGTTTTTCCTAATGCAGCGAAAAGTGAATCGCGTTTTACTGATATTGTCGGCATCTTGTTTAAATTTAATAAAATAACTTATCAAAACATTAACCATTCAATGATTAAAATATATGCTTTTGTTATATTAAATTTTTGTAAATATTTTTTGGTTAAATAGAATTGTAGACATGCAAAATGCACATTGCACGGAGAATTTGGTCCATGTCATATGTCAATGTCAAATGTATGTCATCAATCATCATTACATCAAAAATTGCTGTCAAAAATTTGTGAAAAGCTGCCATATAATAATAATATTTTAATGAACTTCTTTACAGGCTATAGAATCACGCAAGATAAAAAAGGGAAGTGCTTAGCAGACGTGACGTCTATGGCAAAACGAGGCAGAACAACGTTTACTTGATGCCTCATGCCAGTCGTGAGTCGTGTTCTAACCACGTTCTATCTTCTAACGTCGCGTTGGATTGCATGTCGATGAATATAATAGCTCGAATATCTTAAAGTATCTACATTGTATATACATATGTATATATCATTTTTCATTTTACTTTTCCTAACTCTGTTATTTGTTCACTCCCCTTCCACTTCACACTTTGCTGTTTCCTACACCTAAACGTTGCCTAGAAGAAATCGCTGTTTTAGCGGTAATGCGCATATCTTGCATTTTCCTACCACTGTATTGTTTCTTTATTCTTCTCCTCTTGTGTGTGCAATAAAGAGTTATTATTATTATTATTTGTATCTCTTTGGAGTTTACGGGCTCGAAGGAGCCCGGTCCTTTAGAAGGCTTGCATGGGGACACAGGTCCAACACGTAGAGGCCCTTTAAGAGATTCAAGCTTGTTTAATGTGACGCATCAGCCGGGATCCACCTCTGAGTAACCCATAGGGAATTGCCCATAGATGGCCTCCGGATAATGCGTAGGGACTATGGAAAATATGGAAAACTAAATAGGGTTATGGAATGGAGTTTGGATGGACTAAAAACGGGCTATTGGATGAGTGACTCGCCTCCCCCTAGATGGGCCCCCACAAAGCGGCATAGTGCCTTGGGCGCAACATCAGCGTGGTCGGCTAAGGGTGTTGAGAGGTGTGCACCGGTTTCACCATCGTGAGAATGCTCGTGAGCGGGTTTCCCCGTTATTACGCAGATTGAACACTTCCACCCTTTCGAGCACTTGGTTCTTGCGCTCCACTCTGGACGGCCAATGAAGGCAAGCCAGAGGTGGGGGACAGATGTTGTATCCCCCGGGAGGTCTCAGGTCCGTGGTGTCGCCATTCACCAACAGCTCGCCACAAGCTGCCCTGCGGGCTTATTATTATTATTTTTTTATTATTTATATTTATTTTTATTATTATTTCCAACAACGCACTATCTTCTATCACTAACGCATTGTGAGGAAACTTGCATGTCTGAGAGAACTTAACAAGTTTTCGAAAGACATGTGAAGTCCGCCAACCCGCACTTGGCCAGCGTGGTAGACTATGGTCTGATCCCTCTTGTATTGGAGGGATGCCCAACAGTGGGACGTTCAAAAGGGCTAAATACACACACAGTATCTTCTCCGCATTCTCTATTGTATGTTACCAGTTATTACTTATAGGACTGAGAAGAGGCCGCTCACAATGACTCCTATAGGAAATATGTACATTGTTCATTGTTTACGAGCTATTTATTTTTTCTTTTCTTCTGTGGTCTGAGATAAACAAAAGAATAAAGGTAACCTACCAAAAATAAGTCCTACATATCTTTAGGTGAAGGAGCCAAACGCAGGGCACAACCCTATAACGCAAGCACAAGAATTGATCTTCAACAAAAAGTTCGTTTTATGGCATTTAAACTGTAAGATCTTTAAATGATATTGTTTTTCAAAAGTACTTTAGTAAGAGAAACCCATCTTTAATTTTCTAATTTGAATGTGATTTGATTTTTTTTGTGATTTGATTGAAATTTGATTTTTTTGGCAATAAAAGACATTGTAAGCATCCGAATGCTATTTAAAATTGTAATGTAACTATCAACCAAACCAGAAAACAAGTGAAAACTTCATATTTTTAGAAAAATCACGCTTTCGGAATTCGTTTAAATCACAAATCTGTAAAAATGTAAATGTACAATAAAATGTTTAAGCAAGATATTTAAAACATGTAACAACTTATAAGCCTATTCTTACTATTACCACTGCGAAATATTTATTTGCAAGTATTTACGAGTTTTTTTTTATGATTTTATTTAGTTTTTAATATTATATTATTTTCGTAGATTGTTGAATTTAGTGAATGGAAATTTTAATTTTATTTTATCTATATAATGGCAACTCTATTGTGATCACGTGATCTGTGTAGTCTCAGTTTTGCAAACGGTGAGTGGAGTGCCTTGTCATCAGTCCTTTAAGTTTTTGGATGATTTTCTTTGGAATTCATATTCAAAGTGAGTAATTTGATAAAGAAATTTATTTCTCTATTTGTATAATTATTTTACTGGTGTTTGGTTATGATATTGTGTTGTGCTTACGTATGACGAAATAGTACCTTGTTCCGTGATTAGTTTGATATGACGCCATTTTCTTCGTGAATGCCAATTATTAAAGTTCTACAATATTTTCTTTGTTTCTGTTTTAGAAATGTATGTGAGTTTGTTGACTAATTCATTCCTTTGAACCACTTCATTTGTAGATTTTGTACACTTTAGAATCTATAAGTTTTTGCCGTCAGTGCCTACTTTCATTATGTATGGTACGTCCTTTGCACGCATTTTAATCATGACACCACCTTACAGGCGTTTATTGTTTATTATATTTACTTTTAAATACGTAAAATTATCTATGTTTCCAGTATATATTGGGATATTTTTAGTTACGTTCTTAATATAATATGTAATTGTTACTTATCGCACATTATTCTCGTAAAAATGATGCAAGTTGTGCATGCATGTGTATGTGTGTGTGAGAAACGTGAAGAGTTTAAGTGCTTAAGGATATTAATCTTGATCTAGTAAATGAGTAAACTGGCCCTATTCCTCTTAAGTCTTTGTTCTATTCTGAGTTTACAACATTTTATCTAAGTAGCTCATATGGCAAATCTAACATAGTATTATAATGTCACTTTGTTCATTGTTTCATGTTACAAATTCAACTTTGTTAGTACCCTTTATCTTCATAAATTATTAAAATATAAATACTCTATGAAACAATCAACATATTGAGATTAAATGCAATATCATATTAAATATTACTGTTTAATAATTGGATAGTAACAAAAAGAAAATATACATTTTAAATACAATATCCTATAATTATTGTTTGTTCTAATTTCATGACAAATGCTATAATAAATATTATTGTTTTCATTAGGTAATTACATTCAGAATATTAGATGAAGATTTTGACCCAACTTTGTATGTATTCCAATATTTTATAATATTTTTTTTTTTATATTATGTTTATTTAATTATAATTTGAGAAATTCAATCATTTATTTTTAATTGTATACTTAACTCAGTTCATTAACAACTTTTAGCCTAACTCAATAAATTTGTGATAGACTTTTTTTAGGTTTTTACTCTTACACTTTATAGAACTAACTATATAGGAACAAATAGTAGCCTAGATAGAAATAAAATGCTGTGTAGATGCAAATGAGTTTTTAAATTTGCACCCTAAAATAGTAATGATTATGAGGCATAAAGGTGAGTGTGGTATGTCTTGATTATATTATTTTTATATTGTGTATTAAAACTTTTTGAAAACTAGTTGAAAATTTGTTGTGCATTTTGTTGTTTAATATTGCATGATTTAAGTTTTGGAAAGAGTAAATTATGTAAAAATTGCTGTATGTAATTCTCATTACCTTTACCCATAATTCTATATAATATATATGTGTAATATATAATTATGCCAAAATTTAGCTTTCATCTATAGTATAGATTTTGAACATTTGCATGAAATATATACATATTTTTATTTGAATACATGAAATATAAAAATAAACCACCAAAAATTTATTTTTAAAGACAAAAGCTTATCACTAACTCACTAGCAAACTAGCATTTGCAATGTTAAGGGATATTTACGAAAGTAATAAAATAATAAATGTTTATTATATAAGTTCTTCTGACTGATTTCGGCCATGGTGGCCAATCTCAATGAGACTAGCCAACTGCGCAGAAGATATGATACTGCACAAGTGTACACGCAGACACAAGTGCACTCTCTATTCCTGTCACTCATACTCTGGTGGGACAACTACTCGACACGCCTAGTGAGAGATAAGGCGCAGGACCGACATCTTTACGTGGTCTCTGAGGCACGGGGGTGACACACCGCCAACTTCCCAACTCAGAGCTGTTACTGATGCTTTACTAAATAGAAAGACTCAATAACTAAACATGGCCCGACCCGGGACTCAATCCCAGGACCTCAGGATATGCAGCCGTACAAGCTAGCCACTACACCACTAAGGCAGTTATTATATAAAAGTTATTGTTTATTATATATAATCAGTTTATATAGTAAGAACATTTATTCTCAACTATTTATTAATTGTATTCTACAATTAACCCTTTCTGCACATAAGAATTGAGTTGTCCTTTGTGTATGAGCTTTGTAAAATAGAACCCAGCATATGTTAACATTAACCCCTAGCACCACAGAAGTCAATCAGGCTGCAGCAGATTAAAATATGCATATTTCAGCCTTTTTTGTTGCATATATATTTAAGTCTTTAGTTATTATAAATACTCATTTTTCCATGCCAAAAAGTAACCTATGTGCTATTCTAGACTATAATCCACCTCTGTACCAAATTTCGTCCAGATTAGTTCAGCTGTTGTGGTGTGAAAGAGTAACCAACATCCATCCATCCATCTTCACAAAGTTTCACATTTATAATATTAATATGGATGTCATTTTTTCAAATTATGTTGTAATAATATAAATACAAGGTTTTTAAAAATGTTGTTCTATTTCAAGTGAAACTCAATACCTAATCTCCGAAACGACTGTAACTAATTTTGAATTTCAATTTTTTTTACTATATTTAAAAACCTCTTTTTTCGTTGATTAAATATATTTTACAGATGGTTTTTTTTTAATTTTTAAACAATTCTGACAAATATAAAGAAGATAGTATTTTTATTACTGTACTTTATAAATTCTTGATACTGAGAAGTCACAAGTTGTTTGTTTGATACTATCGTGGAGATAATGGCATACTAAATTATTTTTAGTTTCTATTATTTTTAAATCTTACCTTAACTTCAAACTGTGCACAAAGTATTACATTCATTCTTTTTCACAAAATAAAATATGTATGTATATATAATAATTATACAACTTACTCTAGATTTTCTGGGGTGTGTCCTATAGTCCGGTCAAATTAAACCAAAAAATAAGAGTGAAGCTACATAAATTCACAACAAGCTGAAAATTGGTGAAACCGTTCAAAATATAATTATAAATAAAATTTGAAAGTTCACCATCTTTCCCCTGTATGGAAAAAAATTTATTCAAGGTGAAAGGTCAAAAAAATGAGTTTTTCGCAATTTGCAACAAAACGGTAAGTTTTATCATAAAATATCTCAGACAAAAAATGTAGGTCATAAAATTATCTATAAAAAATGTAGAAATACTTTTTTTCCTACGAGCCACCGTTTCTGAGATATAACGATTCAAAAATTTGTAAAAGCTTGCTGAAAATCGCGAAAAACTCATTTTTTTGACCTTTGACCTTGAATAATTTTTTTTCCATACAGGGGAAAGATGGGGTACTTTCAAATTTTATTTATAATTATATTTTGAACGATTTCGCCAATTTTTAGCTTGTTGTGAATTTATGTAGCTTCGAATGTCTAAATTGACGGGACTACTAGGTGTCTTTTGTATTTATAATATTATATTATGCAGATAGCACCATCAGCACCAAATTATTATTAGTAATAAACTAGTATTTAAAATAGTATTACTATGCATGATCCCATTTTAGAAAATGTCATTTGTGTAATAAGGTAATACTTCTTGAATAATATACTTGCTTACTAGGTGGAGTAACTATTCATTGTGATGCCGGTGGATGCTGACCTCAACCGCACAGACGTGGTGTCGCCTGGTTGTGAGCTGAAGGGCCTTCGTACTTGGAAAGACATTTGTCTCGTCCGCAATTCCCTTTTTCAACATCAGGTATGCACAATATTGTAAGTGATGGTATATTATATATACATTTTCAATAGCTTATATTAAGGTGAAAATTATTCCCCTAATTGAAATTATAAAAATGTAATCGTCCCGTCTTTTTTATTCATTTTTGCTATACTAATAATACTTAGTAATTTCATAAATTTAAAAATAACATTGGTGAAACGAGACGTTTTGGCAACTTGTAAAAATTACAATATTCTTATTTATTTTAGGCGATAAGCAATTTTTATTTTTCTCGATACATAGAGGTCACGTGTTCCTTGATTGTACTTTAAAATTCATGCCTGTCAATTTAGTGAGAAATCGTTGTTTCCTCAATATCATTCAAAATCTTGATCATCCATTGTTTATATATAATTAGAAGTAAACAAAGAACACGTTGAGGGGTTGTTTATTACGAGGATTTATTGAATTGGAGCCTGTTCAGTGAGAAACGGCGACTCGTTTGCAGTGGCGGGCGCGTAGCTTACGAGGTCAGCGCCCTGGCCCAGGACTAATTTCGGGGAGATCGACGACTCGCGCCGTCGCGGCTTTGTCTGCGTCCAACGCACCCGAACCAATCTCATCATTGCACGATACATCTACACCTTTGTGTGCTCCTGATAATAGACTCGAAACACCCGGTGCTTTCGCACTTGTAGTTGTGCAAGTCTTTCGTCGTATCTTTTTATGTTTTCCCTCGATCTTTATTGTTCTGTTTTGTGTTATGAACGAGGAAACATATTGAACACGAAACGCATTTCGGGAAAGCCATGAGTCATGAATTGTGTCGTAGTTCGTGAATTGTGAGTCATCATCCTTTCCTATAACTTCTTAACTTCAATTTAATCTCGCTTTTTAATGATAGTGTGTGTCCCTGTGAGCGTGATGTATTTGCTGTGTGTAATGATATGTGAGCCGATGTCGAGCGAGTCGTGTGTTTATCAGTGGCGAGGCAGTGGCTTGTTTGTATTGGTGAGTGCGTGCGCGTGTGAACAGTGTGACGCGAATAAACGGCTGGCGAGCGGTACGGCGGCGGCGGTGGCCAGCGTGACCGCTGCTCGCTCTCCTGCTTGTTTCTAGCTCAGTTCGTGTAATTACGCCGCGCGCTTCGGAGCTCGTCGCCGCGAGGCCGATAGTGGAGTGAATATCGTTTCATATTAGGTGCGAGTAATGCATCTTATCTAAACCGATAATAGTGCAAATAATTGCGCCGTTTGTGTTCTTCTACAAATTCAAAATTTGTGTTGTGCTGTTTTCTTATGATTGTGGTCTGTGATACGCCTGCGAGCGTTGTTTCAATGTGGCCATGGAATTGTGCTCTTGCATGAAGGTAATGTCTTGTGGTTGAATATGTAGATATGTTTTCTAGAGTTGTATGTGCATCTGTGTTGCGAAATAAATGAAATGGAACCTGTACGCCAGCTAGACGAGGCTGTTTGAAGGCCGCCGCCCCGACCTTGATGCCAGAAGGTCAATGTCCTTGCTTGTTTAGAACTTTCATGCATTTTGCCGTTTTTATCAATCGGTTTCCATCACTAGACACTGCTATATATGTACGTAGATATTTGTGGAAAGGAATATTTTAAAAGTTTTAACTGGTTTTATCTAATTGGATGACGTAGCGGTGCTTGTATCTTCACAGTTACACATCGTTTCCTGTTATAGGAATGGTCTTTAGGTATAGTCATATAGTAAGATAATGAGTATTATCGTAGACATGACTGACAAGCTATTTCAGGATTAAATATTTTGCTTCACTTTAATGTTATCTTGGCTTGTACTACTTTACAGTTATTGCTAATATCGATTACTGATTTTTTTTTATGGTGTCTTTATAACATACGATCAAATGTAACTCTATGTATTGATTTAACTTTGTTAATACTTATTCTTTTACAAACGTGATACCTTTTTATAAGTTTTAAAATACGTATTAAAGTTTTGAAATTCTTGTTAATTACGAGGCGTATATTCTTAGCGATCATTGTATTAAGACAATGAATGTTGCGTCTTAATCAGCGCCGCCGAAAGAGAGAGCGATATACGAAACGGCACGTTTAGTACAGCTGCGTGTGCGCACAATCAGCTGACGCCGCGGCGGCCATCTTGCCAATGCCGAGCGTGCTCATTGTGAAGCGTCATTGTGCACGTCTGTGACGCAGCGCTACAAATGCTATGTCATTGTCCTTCTCATCCTGTTAATGCTTTGTTATAATTGTGCAAACCTGTTGTACGCTACTTG
This sequence comes from Fabriciana adippe, assembly GCA_905404265.1. Classification (NCBI taxonomy): domain Eukaryota; kingdom Metazoa; phylum Arthropoda; class Insecta; order Lepidoptera; family Nymphalidae; genus Fabriciana; species Fabriciana adippe. The sequence goes on along the minus strand of FR989992.1, from coordinate 13,325,172 downwards.
CCGAAACCACCTCGGCTTCACTTCCTAGTTGCAATACCACACGGAAGGTTCGAGCGAGGCCCTGGCTCTTCTATTTTAGGTGTGTAACGTTTCCGCTTTGATAGACATGTTGTTGAATGCGCGAGTGCTAATTTATTTCGTGCTTCGTCAGTTTTTTTATAGAATTCATGCCAAGAAATAATTTTATTGACCCCGTTTTCAGCTGTTGTATTTCCGTGTATTTGTTTGGTTTGTTTTTATTTGTTGTATTCATTTTCTTTATATTTTCTATCTCATAAACGTTATTACATGTTTTTTAACAAAACAACGTTTTCGGTTTAGTTTTTAAAAATTTTGATTTTTTTTTGCAAACAATTACAACATTTTATTATTCTATTATAATTAACGCAATAATAATTACTACGTCCTTTAATTAAATGAGTTAAAGTTGCACAGGGATTTATTTTCTCTGCTCGATTTTTACCAGATACCGTTATTGTTACCGTTGCTTTAGTGGTCAGACCTGTATTTTGTCTCGAACGCTTTAAATTTGATCAATTGAGAAATCTTATCATTTAGGATTCATAAATGGAACGATAGTGTAATTTTGCGACCTAATTTTGTGTAAGGCAGTAGTAGTAGGCAGCAGTTAGCAGTTAGCGACGGCAAAGTTTGATAGTAGTGAATAAAGTTCTATTTTGTTTTTGATCCGACTTGGGACCTTTGCATACCACCGCTATTTTTCGTCCATATATAAAAGTAGTATTTTACCACTTATTTTCTTCAATTGAATGTATAATTTATATCTAATTAAAAACAAGTTATTTTTACGATTCGTTAAGTTAGCCGATTTTACTAGGTGGCTTGTTTTTAAAATGTTGTTTACGTGGAGATGTTTATTAAAGCTACGTGTTTCATTTTTGAAAGTGGGCGTCTGTGAGATTGCGCTACCTAGAAATGTCTGTTAACAATATTAAGGATTACACCACACATGTTCTTCACAGGGGAGAATGTCTGCATGTGTTTTTTTTTCTGTTGAAAGTGTATTTTTTTTAACTCAATGGGATGAAATATTTTTAGTGGTATCTTTTTTTTTTGATATCTTAAGTACATATAACTTTCTAATCCATGTATTTCATTATTTTGTCAGAAAAGCGTATTTATAATTTATAGATATATAAATTGTTTTTCATGTCTACGTTGGAAAAATTCTTAGAGAGAATACTTTCTTAGATTTACGCGAATATTAACTATTTTAAATAAAACATCTTGATTTTTGGTTCCCCAAGGGAACCAAAAATCAAAATAAATCCGCGAAATAATCCGAAAAGATAGTTTTATTTAAATGTCAAATATTCGCGTAAATCTAAGAAAGTATTATGTAAAACATCTTGTCGGATTATTTCGCGGATTTATTTTGATTTCTGGTTCATGACGTTTCGAATGCTTTACAGCGACCATGAGTCTCTGGCGTGACCATGATTGCTGTAAAGCATTCTAAACGTCGTGAACCAATAATCAAATTAATCCGTGAAAAAATCCGAAAAGATAGTTTAATTCTTAGAGAGAATTTATGTTTTAGTAAAACATTGTTCTATTGCTACTGGCATATCTATTAGTATTTGCTAGACAACAGTAACAATAACGCACTAGCTTATCAAAGCACTGTTAATAGCTTTCTTGCGAACTTAACCGGAACGGTGTATGCCCTTTGTATTTAAATTGTGACAATGATCTTAAAAAACACGCATCTTCAAAATTGTGAACTAAGTCCGTTGGTGCAGCTCAAAGCGGGTCGCGCTCGAATTGCGTAGATCACTCGGCAAGTAGGTCAGCGGGCCGTGCACACCGCCACGACTCCACCACACATGCATAGCACACGCCCGAGTTATAGATAGGACACCTACAATACTATAGTAGATATTGTGTCCTCTGTTGCTAGAAATAACCTTTATCTAAGTACTATTGACAACTGAATCTTTGTATTGTAATTGACATTATTATACTCGTATATAATTTATAAGATTCACTTAAACAGCTCCATCCATTTCACAATTTATTATGCTTATACGATTTGAGTGAGTTATTTAATGATTTGGATAGTGTTATGTATATATAAAACAAAATCGGGTTTGTTACAACCAGGCCATTTTTTGTCACTTCTTTTTTGGGGGCACGCTTATTTTCGAAAGTTGTAAGTCCACAATTTTTCAAAATTTCCTTTGGGGGCACTGCGTGCTCCCACGTGCCCCCACAAAAAAAGCCTTGGACTTACAACCAACACTTATAACTCGAGAACGGCTGGACCTATTTTTATGATCTTTGTTCTATTAAAACATCGGAAAATTTCACGAAAAAAAAAATGAAAAAAAAAAAAAACCTTCAATACTAAGCGTCAAAACTTACCTAGAGACGAACCTGAGCGAAGCGAGGGTGTGTCGCTAGTATTACTATAAAAGTAAAGATAGTTTTGTTGACTTATCCGGCAGCATTTAGTAAAGGTGACGTACATACATATATATTTTGCATGGAGATGGTTCATTGGCATAAGGGTGATATATGGTTGCACATTCAGTATTCCCTGTGGATAGGTCCGTTGCAAAATGTTATTTAGAAATGCTATACTGAGGCTAACTCTTTAAAATATAATTGTAGAAATACCACTTATAATTTTAATACATATTACTGTATTGTCTAGCTGATTAGTGTCGTTACTCTAAATATATATCAACTGAGTATCCTCGGTACTTCAAGTCATATGAATTCAGACAAAGTGTGAATTTTAATATAATAAATATAGATGTATTATTTTGAAATTGTACAAGCTTTATAAAGTGTGTCAATTTGGTGTGACTATGGTATGTAATCGCCGATCGAAAAACCTTGACACACTTTTTTCAAATATCGCCAAAACTTGCAAAATTCTAGCAAGCTAACCCACAGATAAGTAAGAGCGACTTATGAATTTATAAATGAACAAAAGAAATTGATAAATTACTGGCGAAACTAATTGTAACTCACATTTGACGTATTACAAGTGACACCTCGTTGTTAGCTCTGCCGACCATGACCTGAATTACAAGCAAAATGTTAAATGGTTATTGTTGGTTAGATATCTCACGTGGGTGGGCACCATGGATGTGTCGATTTTGATAAATATCGATCGACGTCAATAATGACACGGCAATACTAATATATATGTATATAACATTACCGTGATAATGATGTCTGAAATAACAACATTTAATTTATTTCTGGTTTTCGTAACCTCTTATTTATTAATTTGAAAAATATATAATATCTAAAACAAGTCCAACTGCGTCGGTAAATAATGAAGCGACGACGACTCAATAACGAGTTCAGAATGTACAAGACGCGTCGCATCATATAATGTGGACTTCGATCCGCGACTGAAGTTTTACACGTGTAGCTTTGACGTATGGTGCGCGGGCGACTCTCGACGTAGGCCACCACGCACCCCTGAGATGTTCTACCCGGTCGATGACATTCCCAACTCCGATGGCTGGCCTGGTGTAACGACCTCGTACAGTACACTCGCCGCCACTTTCGTTAATATCAACATAATTAGTGCACGCTTTGTGCTTTTGAAAATGCTATACGAAATAACCACTCCACTTCTTTCAAATGTTTTCACAATTAGCTGTGTGAAACAACAATAGTTATGCTTTTAAATTTCGTTATACCGTTTGGATTTATTCTCAAATGTATATTTGTGAGTTTGTACAAGAGTGGTGTTAATCTTATAATAGATACCAAATTATTTATAATATAAGTAATGATAGTGACAAGTTATGGTTGAGTGAAGTTTTATCAGGACTGCCTGCTGAGTGTCGAACGTCGGGCGGGAGTCGCGGGACCTTGACGCGGGGCGCGAGCACCGCTGTTCGCGGGCGCGTTCCACTTTTGCCGTAGCTCTCTCTTGTTATGCAAACCTGTCGTTATGCATATTATGTTTTGCCTACGAAATCGTTTTGCGCTTAGATACCACTTTCTATAATACGTGATGTGTATGCGTCATACTGGTTTTCTTAATTTACGATTAATTCGACATGAGCAATGTTTAGCGTCTGCGTAGTAGGTGGTATGTGCGTTTTGTTTCTCAAGAGGCAATTATGAGAATTTAGCGTTAACGTACCAGCTGCTAAGTTTATCATTATTCTTAATGTCACACTGTAATACACGTGTCAATAATATATTTAATAATATAATTTTATATATTATATATATTATATTAAATAATATAAGTGATATGCAGATGTTCAGTAAAAACAAAGTGCGGTGTTAAAAATAATAAAATCGACAGTGGATTATAGTGTAATGTGTAAAACACCTTGTTATGCCGTATCTCAAAAATCACTAGAACTAAGAACTAAACTCTTTCCTTGTACTTACTCATTATTTTTGTTACAGGGCCCCTTGCGATCCTGACATAGAAAGAAGTAGCAGCTCCTCGCCTATCAGAAGGCCGCTCGTATATCGTGCGAATCAGGAAACTTTACGTCTAAAATAACGTCTACAAGTGCATTGTACTGTGATCATTGTGGACTTTGTGTTAAAAACAAGTGCAATATACTGATAGTGCAATCGTACTCTTGACTTTTGTTGTTGTTGTTAAAGTGAAATTATTGTGGAACTATGGAGAGAGAATCGAATCCCATGGAGGCCTTGTGCCGTTCAGGATGCGGATTTTATGGAAACCCTTCTACAGATGGACTATGTTCAGTTTGCTTTAAGGTAATTAACTTATATGTTATTTTAACATGTCATATTATTAGTCATGAATTATTGAATCCATACAATATAGTATAATTATACTGCTGGAACAAAAACAACATGTTTAATAATAACGTCAAGAATATTATGTGTGATATACGAATGGAACGAATAGAAGCTATATCCAAAAAGAAATATACTGTTTATTAGTGTTTAGATTTCATTAAATTAACAGATCGATTTTGATAATTTAGATTTTTACATAAATATCATATGGCTTATCTCAACTGCAAGTAAATAAATAACTTATATCCCCGTATTCGCCCACGTTTATTTATTATTATTGCTGTGTATCTTTAGTGTTTTGTTTTTTGGGGTCAACAGCCCGTAATTTTATTTGTAAATTTCATCTTGGCAATGAATATTGCGTCGATTTAAATAGGGTTGGTTGTTTAATTTGAGAAGTTTCTAAAGAATATGTACACGATTATATTTGTAAAAATTCCAACACTCGACTGTGGATGTAGGAAAAAGACTTGTAGAAAGAATAACATGACGTTAAAATTTGTACAAATAAAAAATTAGGGTATAATAAAAATAAAAGACATACAGTACACGCAGCAAGACTCGTAGCTAGTATAAAACATGTGCATTATATGTACATACTACATATGTCTCCGACTGCATAATTCTATGCTTTTTCAAGACGAGAACATCATCTTTTTAGTTTTTATTTTTGTAAATTAATATTTTAGTTTCGGTCAATTAGACATTTTTAGTTTTATTAAACAATTTCTTATCCTAAATTATTTTTAAACTTATAAGTTGTGTATATTTTTGTAATTATCTCATAAAAACCTGTATTTTGATATCCTAATGGCTATTATAATTGGCTATTTTAATTTCTAATTATATCTATATTATACCTTTTGACACTCGCGTTATGAAGACGAATCTAACGACTTATGAATCATCAAAATTGGTTAAGCTGTTTAGTAGTAATTACGATAGAATATAGGGTCTGAAATACATACATACATACATACAGGTCAAACTCATAACTTTCTTTTGGGTTCGCCGCAGTCGGGAAATAATATTTCATAGTATTTTTATGAGAAGCTAAAGTTATTTTCGCGATCAAACACATGGATACCGGAAATATCCAATATCTCAAAAATTACTCAACGTATCCTTTTTGTAATAGTTAAGTTGGAAGTTCTGTTTTCTGATTTCACGTTTTGAAAAGGGACAATGTTAACTTAATATCACACGGGCTTAATTGGACTTAAAAATTTAAAAAAAAGGGGTTACACAGAAACATCTAGCGGTACACATGAGACGGGAAAATTACCATATAGCCATCAAGCTCCAATAGCCTCTGAGTAATAGGGTTTTCACAGACGTCCAGACGGACATGATAAAATTATAAGAGTTCTCTTAAGATGCAACAGAAAGTTAAATATAACCTTTATTCTGTCTTTAGTTATAGTTATTCATACCTGACTATATAGTATAATAATTACTTATTACCGCGATACGGAAGACTCCTGATACCTTTTGTGTATTTAAAATATGTAATATATTTTAAGTATATTAAAATTATTTTATAGGTAAATAATAAAATATTAAAGAAACGCAAAATTTAGTCCAGGTATTATCTATATCTATAAATATATAATAAAATTCTAACTGAGTCGAATCTGTACATCATCATCATTATCTATACAAAAGCCGAATCTATAGATTTTAGAATTTTTGTCTGTCTGTCTGTGACCGCATCACAGAAAAACCACTGGAGGGATTTTGATGAAATTTGGTATGACGTTGGCTGATTATCCGGGTCAATATAGGATACTTTTTACGGCGGGAAAATATCTCATTTGTGAGAAATCCATACTAAACGTTAAAACGTAACTAGGGATGAATAAGAGCGGAGCAAGGGTGAGTCACCAGTTATATACTAATACTCTAACATTTTGAACTATTTTGTCTTGGCGGTAGTCTTATGATATAATCTAGACATTATTTGAATAGCTAAATAATAAATTTGTAAAACAAAATCACTTCTTATGGCAATCTTCTATCTATATATAAATAAAATCAAAATACAGCTCACATATTCACAGGTAAACTAATTTCTTTTACGGTCGACTGCTAAAATGCGGTCACGATAACTGCAGTACGAGACGGACCTGCGATTTAAAAATGGAATCCACAAGGTGCTGAGTGATTAGCTTAATAAAAATGATATCGGATAATCTTGTTAAATTTGACTGATATATTTTTTTTATGCAAAACAATAACAAAAACTGCGTAAAGTTGTAGATTAAAGTGATATAGATTGCGGTGTTAAAGGATCCTTGTTTGATTTAAAAATCTTTTACCGAATGAGCCCAAACACTATAGGGTTATATACTTTGCCAAATTTCTAATGAATTCCGTAGGATGCCAGCTGCCAAGTGTTCGTAAAATGAATTACAAATTGAACCGAAAAGATATTTCCATTGATTAATACTCTTGCTGGGATAGGAGCCTGTTAAAGTTCAGGTGTTTATTATATAATATTCTATTAACGTATTTATAGATTACTAGCGACCCACCCTCGCTTCGCTCGAGCTCGTCCCTAGCTTGATTCCCCATACAAACTTTCATGCCCATTTTCACTCCTTTAAGGGATGATTTCCGGGATAAAAAGTATTATATGTCCTTCCCAGGGTCTCAAACTATCTTCTTACCAAATTTCATCTAAATCGGTTCTGTAGATCCAGAGATTACCCCTACAACCACACAAACTCACAAACTTACATCTTTATAATATTAGTATAGATTTTAAATAATTATTTTTGAACTAATATCAAAATTACTATAAACATAATTATAAAGGTAAGATAATGTAGATATTTTTGTTGAAAATTATACAGAACCATCCTTGAGATAACTTAATATACATTATATTATCTACATATATATTCTTTTAAAAAAGAAAAAAGTCTATTTACATTTACGAAGAAATCGCGTAACAAACTCATGAGTCGATTAATAAAACCCTTTAAAACGATAAATATAAAAAGACTGTATAGTCTTTGATCACAAATACTAGCTAATTAGTGTTCACTGCTACTAAAATTTCTCATCAGTGAGAGTGTGAAGAGTAGCATTGGTCATTGACGGAATCAAGCACACAATGTGAATTTGCGCGATACATTTGCGGTTATTCGTGTATTCCACTTTCGTATTTACGATATTTTATTAACTTTATATCCATACGTTCCACTCTCTACTCTCAGATACACCAATGAAGTGTCATATATAAGTATGTGTTATGTATTGTTTGAAATTATGTTATACCTTTTGTATTATATATATGTATTTAGTATATTAAAATTATTTTTTAGGTAATTTAAAGAAAGTCAAAGATTAAACACAAGATTTAGTCCAGGTATTATTATATATTAATACTTTAACAGTTTCGAACTATTTCTTCTTGGCGGTATTCCTATGATATATTCTAATAGACGTTTTAATAGCCATAATATATTCTTAAAATACAATCACTTCTTACGTTTCCCTCTCACTAATGAAGTCTCATATCTGAAACGATTTCTCGGCTCGACTCATAAAATCAAATCAATTAGTTATTACAAAAATATCCTTTAATTAGATGCGTTTTAATGGTAAGTATGGAATAGATAGATTACTATAATATATTATATGATATATAGCCTATAACTTTCCTCAATAAACGGGCTATTTATTGCAAAAAGAATTTTTCAAATCAGATAAGTGGTTACTAGTTCCTGAGATTAACGCGTTCAAACAAACAAATAAACTCTGTTTCTCTATAATATTATTTCTCGTATAGATTTTTTAAATACAATTTTCACAAATAAATATCTTGAAGTGTTTGATATTGAGTTGGTTACAAGTGATACTGCTATTTGATGACAAGCCAGTGACAAAAAAATATCTTCGTAAAATTATATACAAGAAAACATATTAGATTATTTTTAATATATCAAATAGAAAAAGAGTAAAAAGTTGTTTTGTATTCCAGCAAAAAGATATTTTGAGTTGTGTTACTCTTTATCTAGGTGTGCGAAATATAAATACGTAATAGCAAGTTCTTTTAATAATACGAAAATGAAATCAGTTTCAGTGTCTTAATCTAAGATTCTGTTCTGTAGAAAATATATTGATTGATATTTGAGAGCCATATTTATAAGATGATAGTTTTGCCTTCCACTCTTCAAATGATTTATTTATGCCAGGAAATAGCCAAATAGCTAGTTTATTTATATAGTATATTATGTCCAATTAATATTATCTCGTGAGTCGTGACATTCTGAGTATCGTCAATTTATTTTGCAAAACTAAGCAAAATAGATTTAATTCTCTACATTTGGTAAATAACGGCTATAGCATTTGATAAGTCGATACGATCATCACTACAAACAACACAATCATCATTTATAAAAAAAAATGATATTTTTTTTTTCACTATCTAAAAACTTAAAAACATTTTGTTATGATGATGAAATATATTTGCGATGTACAAACTTGTATAATATTCGTTTCCTAAAAAGTTTCAAAACTTAAAATATATTCTAGATCTTAGAAAAATGTAATCATGAATTGAACCAATTAAGATAAGTCTTGAGTAACTAATGTGTTAGTTATCATTTCCTGTAATATGTTTCGTGCTCGACGTGGTTGCAACAAAGTAAATTATTGTTTCATATAATTGTAATTTATTGTATCATCCAACTTTCGTTTAAAGAATGATTTTATCTTAATTCTTAGAATTTATTACATTAATAAAATAATAATTACTATTGAATAGTAAATGATTGTACTTGACATTGCAACATTTTTGAAAAGATAATCAAATCAGGCGTATTGTTCATGTTAGGATATATCGGGATAGAAGATATTACCGTCTGTAGTTTCTTTAAATATGATGAACATTTGGATTTTAATGAATTTCTAATGATGTCTAAATTACCATTACCATTACATTGTTTTTTTTTGTCACGTAGTTCTAGCTGATAATGAAAGTTACCAATAATATAAACGATTATAAATAATTGTATACGCAATAACGGTTAGCTAAAAATGTAAGTTAGTTAACATTAATGCACGTATCTATCTATATAAATAAAAATGTATGTTTGTCCTATATGAGTTCCTAAATCTTTCATTCCTATTTTCTAAGGAAGCTCCTAAGCGAAGCGAGGCAAAGCTACTAATAATTAATAAAATACGTATTATGTCTATTTAATTCCAGGAAGCCTTAAAAAAGAAACAGCAGCCACCAGCGACGACGCCGTCGGCAGTATCCACGTCGTTTGTGGCCGCGCCCACGCCGCTGTCTGCCGCCGCGCCCACAGTGCCCGCGCTGCCGGTGCAGCCGCAGCTACACACAGACGTGAGGCCACATTTATAATACTACTCGTAACATATAATACGTTGTACTCACTATAGTTATCTATACTAATATTAAAGAGGTAAAGTTTGTAAGTTTGTATGTAGAGGTAATCTCTCAATCTACTGATCCTAGTAGAGCGGAAAGATATATTATCGCCGAGTGCTATAGGTTATTTTTATTCCTATAAAAATATGTTTGCTGTCAGAAATCATAAAACTTTAATCGAACTCGGAGAAAAATGCCCCTTGTGCTATTTAATTGGCTATTGCTAGGCACAAGAGCGAATGAGGATAAATGGCTTGTTACGAATAAATATATGTTATACTTACTATCCCCAGTCTACTAATCCATACAGTCTTAACAAAGATCTTTAGACAGGGAAATCATGTGCGCGTGTGAGGTGAGATGCGAGTGACGCTATACTGACTCTCATACTTTTATATGACATTTGGAATACGGCTTTAGGGTCGACCAATATATGTATAATTGTAACTTGCCATCACAAGGCAATACGGTTTAATTTAAAACCGTCCTCAAAAAAGGTGGCTTTTTAGTCAATTGTTGAATTTGACAGCATCTCTGTTTATATCAATGGGAGATCGCCTTCTGTATGGATTTTTATACTGTGCTAAAGTCATTACATATAATACGTTATATAAAATCTGCTGTTTGTTGTTTTGTATTTCATCTCGATGTGTTGTTTTAATGACGAACACATTGAGTTGTTTGTTGGACACAGCGTTAATATATTAGATAGTACTTTTTAATCAATAATAATATCTATTGTGCTATTAGCCGCATTTCATGCCTTATCTTTTACTAGCGACTCACCCTCGCTTCGCTCGGGTTCGTCTCTAGATACTTTTAGACGGTTAGTATGGAATATTTAGACTATATATTTTATATGGTATATAGAATATCCTTCCTCAATAAACGGGCTATCTAATGCAAACATAATTTTTCTAGTTGGATTAGATGTTCCTGAGATTAGCGCGTTCAAACAAACAAACAAACTCTGCCTCTTTTATGATATTAGTATATAATTAGATACCTTAAATTTCAAAGCTTAAAATGCTATCCGTTGTAATTATTTGATACGTCAGTAAATAATAAACCTTAAAATTTGATAAGAGATCACTAAAAACATATTAATACACTACACATTTAATTTTTATTCTAAGAATCTATTAAAAAATTGTTATTTGTATCAGTCATACGTGAATCGTGATACCATCCTTAATAACAAAAGAGAATCCGCTGGCAACCCGCCTAGCTATTTCGTATTAAACAGTATATAATTAAGTTATTCGTATATTCTACTCAATACATTTTCAATTTAGCATTTGCAATGCTTCTATAAACTGACCGAACTAAACACGATAAATATAAACTTGAACAATATTGTGTTTCTTCCACCACTTGTGCCTCGTAACGTGCCTGCGTTGCGGCAACACATGCACGGGGAGGCATTTATGTTTTATACGGATAATACATAACAGAAACCACACTGCTTATACACCACACAACTTATACGCGCGTATCGCATACCACATCAGATGCTAACCAGAATGGACAGCGCTAGGTTCCTGATACATAACATGTATAATTTTATATATATATATATATATATTTTTTTATATATGTATATCTTTCACACAGTTTCTGCGATTTCTATTTTCTTTGTGACACTACTTAATACTAGTCATATTGTACTCAAAGTACAATCGTCAAAGTAGGATTGTCAATTACTTTGTTTCGTAATTTATATATAAATATCTCGTGTCACGGTGTTTGTGGTTGCACTCCTCCTAAACTGCTCGACCGATTTTAATGTTTTTTTTTTGTATATTTGGTAGGTCGTAAAGTAACAGTCAAACTCACTATATAATGTTTTCTACGTATTGTATGATAAAATGGAATACCATCTTATCTTAATACATACATATAAAGTAACGGTTCTATCGCATGAAGACTGAGAACTCTTTCGAAACAGTAAATGGACATTTCATATTTATTGCTCCTGTGTACACATTAGGTGCACTTTTACAAATCGATCTACATTACATTAGGGCTACGGTCCATTAACCGTTCTAGTTCACGCCGTCGATACCATAAATATAACAGTAGCTGGCGCGCTCGTAGCATTTTTACTTACAACTATCTACATATTGTATGTACTTTGTTGCTGCAGAACATGAGTATAAGAAACATTAAAATACTGCTGTCTCGCTCGCACTTTTTCAAATATATTGAACATGGTTTATTGTCAAATACAGGGGAATAGTAAAGTATGCTGGTAATAACTATACGGGTGCTTCATATACGATGATTGTGCTCATAAATTAATAACAATTCCATCCTTCATCGTCAATTTTCATATTAACTGTTTATTTTTAGACTCGCCTTTGACTTTTATCTTGTATTACTAGAACAAGAACAAATTAATGAAGTTGGCTTGTAAAGCGTATGGTATTAAAGTCTTGGTAAAGAAAAGATATTCTTTTAATATTCATTGTGTCTTGGAATATTCACAAATGGGTCAGTAATGCTAAGTCGTTAAGACAACTTGAATCTGCAAATAATACGTAAAAAAGTAAATATAGCAAAAGGCTAGTAAATAAAGAGCCCACATCAGTGCAAAAGTGCAAATTGCATTGACCTGGTTTTAAATGTTGGCTAAAGGTGATTCACGCCAAAAACAAAGATGCCCTCATGCGCGAGCGGCGCGATCATTGAATCCCTTTATTCTCGGCCGAGATATAAATTAATCAAAGCATTTATCAAATAAGTTACATTTAAACTACAGTGCCGGTGTTCCTTTTTCATTAATGAGATAGGATTAGAATTTTAGCTAATGTAATTCAATAGATCTTGGGTGGAAACAGAGACGTAGAAAATGGACTCAGCAATATGAAATGTCATGAAATTGATCACTCTTTAGAAAGAGAGAAAGCAAACGTGCGGCCACTATCTGTCTTTTATTTCAATTTGAATTTATATATGGAGTGTAAAAAAGTTATAATATTATAATGGAATGTAAAATGATCTTAAATATCTATCTTCATTAATCGTATTACAGAAGACTTCTTGCCGCACATTCGTTTTGTCCCTCTCGCGCCTTTTCGCCATTTTTAGCTGACGGCTGGCAAATAACGCTCAGTCCAATCTCTTTGTCTATGGGTGGAAAGAAATATTAACACAACAAGTTTATATTTAAACTCTTTGTCAGTATAATAACGAACAATTCGTATATTATTATACATATAAAATATTAATTTAGGTCGGTCAGTCCAATCAGCTTGAGAATCGTTTTTGTTATCGCGGTTTTTTTATTTATCAATAACAAATGAAAAGCCGCGATAAAGTTATAATATATTATATTTTTCATTACACATACTCACATATATTTTATGTATGGTGGCGATATAATTTGAGGTTCTTGAAATGGGGCTTCAGGTAAGATTTTGCAAGATTTCTGCTTTGGAGAAAATAGCATTAATCTTAAGTATATATCGTAGTTATAAGGGAATAAATGCTTATTTTATATCTTTCCGAGCAAAAATTGCAAGTTTTTACTTTTTAAATACACAATTACTTATTGTGATCGCTTACAAAGGCGTGATAAAAACGCCTCGCACGTAATAATTACATGTTACCGCTACACGGGGAATTGAATGCTAATGTTTATCTATTTGTCTTCTTCAAATGTCTTTGATTGCATATTAAATAATGCAAATCATGTCCTATGAAATTGGCAAGCAATAAGTTTTTAATTTTGTCTTCAGTTCTTCGATTACTTGGCATAATTGTTAATTTTTTATGTCAGTTTAGATTTTCTTTGAGAAGAATAATAAAAAAATATACATTTTAGAAATCATAAGGCTCTCGGTTTCTCATGAAACAAAATTATTAATTGAATATATATGAAATAAATAGCCTAGCTTATTAATCTAGTCAAATGCAACGAATTACATAACAAAAGGCCTTGTTAACCGACACTAGCTGAATATTCAATGCAGCTATTATACGTCCATCAATTAGTCGACGGTGGGCCACTCCCGTATAATATATTACGCATAGCAACGACCCTGAGGGCCTGTCTAGTCGAGTATCTCAATAAACTGTCCTTTTATATATATACAAACATGTCAACTATACCCTTTTCCGGTAACAAACGGAATACCCTCAACATATCACGCCTTTAAAGTGGAAGTGCGCAAATGCTGATATGATATACAAGGACTCGTATTTAAAACAAGATTGTTATGTATATGAACACTACGCAAATGTTGCAAATAATGTTTTAGTTACACATACTGTAGAATATAATTATTTTCAAGGACCAAATAGATTTGTTTGGTTTTGACGTCTAACAGAACTGGCTGGCACACAACGCTTTTAAATTAAAATAAGAAATATATCCAAACAGACATATTTGTCAAGAAATCAAAAATAACCGTTTTTACAGTGTTTATTGTTTTAAAATATGCATATTAAACAAATATGTAATTTTTAATTTTTATCCATTTAAAATATTTAAAAAAAATGCCGGACGATATTATTATAATCATGTGGTAAAGTGTATTAACATTGTTGCTGTATTATTTTGGATTTTAAATCAAATTATTTTTTATAATATTCGTTTATTGCAGTCAAAATGTATAAACTCCTAATTATACAAAATAACAATAATGGAAAATGACCCTAACAAAAAAGAATCGAAGGGGAAGAGAATACTGAAGAAAGCCATACGACGAAATAGTAAATCTAGTAACAATAGCCAAAATTCCATTCTCAGTCAAAGTTTAACAGTGTCCCGATCGAAAAGTTTCGAAAATAAACGCTTGTCTGTCGAAATAAATGACAGCACTCCGTTGCCAACACCGGACGGAACTACCGACAAAGCAGAGCACACTCATAATGCTGGGCTTAAAATAGAAGATAAGATGCAGCGAGTTCAAGATAACTCCAAAGATGATTTAAAATTAAAAAAGACCGTTGGTATTAATGAGGAGTTTAATACAATCCACGAGGAAGCAGCCACTATAAGTTCGAAAGATCCGAAAGATTTGCCCAAACTTGAGGGATCTGCTGAAATAGGCACTAGTAAAAAGAATCTCAAACGGGTCGGTTAACAAAGTCGATATGTTTTTATCTTTTTCTCTGAGGGTGTCTCAACAATATCTAATAATATTATGTTTACACAAAAAACCGCGTGGATTATTTTGCAAAGAATTACCGTTTTATCTGCAATGGACAACATTGTAACTCAGTATTGAGATAATTTTAAAATAGATAATACTCATACATATATTTTAAATTCAAATTCTAAATTGGTACAATACTAAGTTACAATGTTAGTGTTAGCGGGTTTCAAAGTTTAGATTTATTACAGATAGATACTAAGAGTCTTACTTCATTATCATACAAGAGTTTATTTAACCCTAGAAATATATTATTTTCAGAAATTGGAAGAGGAGAGTGGGGCCGGCACGAGTGGGGCCAGCGCCGGCGCGTCCGACACTGACGCCGACGACAAGGACAGCAAAGACAAAAAGAAAAAGAACAGATGCGCTGTTTGCCGCAAGAAGGTTGGACTCACAGGTAAACACTGGCTGCTTATCTTATTCGGACCTTTGGAGATGAATTGTGTTGATAAATATCAAGTGGACATAAAACTTATTATTTTTCACAATTCGTATTTATTGTTACATATACATATTTTAGACAATTGTGACACGTAAAGGAATCTAAAAAGTGTGTCCAATCTAAATTTGAATTTATATATTTACTAATATAAAAATAACATTCGTTTGCGTTCCTAATACATAATAAATTGTTATCTATGTTTTATTTGTAAAAAGTTCAGGATTGGCTAGTCATTTATTTGCTCATTATTATTATTATTATTTGCCTCGTACACAAAGCGGTTTTAATTTTAGTCGATTAAATTAATTTAGTCTTACGTAAGAAACCAAATTTAGGTTTTTTGATTTAGTATATCTATAATAATTTACTTCCCTACTGCACGTCGATAGAATGATTGCCTTAATCGACGTTTGTGAAAATAATAAGTTTTATTAAAAGGTGAAGTGAACTATATTGTGTTATTAATAAATTTTAAATAATACTATAGAGATTCAGCAATTCCACTTTTATTTAAATACTTCTACGGAATGTTTTACAAAATGATTATCACACGTATTTAAAGACTATGTCCCCACCGTTGGGTGTAATGTGGCGCCACCTATCTTATACAGGTTACACATTACCCCACGGTGGATGACAATACTTTTAAAATATTAATATTACAATGTAACAAACACATATCTCTATTAATATTATAAACTTGTAAATAATAAAATACATTATAACTAACAAAATATAAAGCATCAATATGATCTACAAATAATGAACAACAATCAATTGAGCAACTATAACTAACAATTAATATAAGTTTGCAAAACTAAGTAATTGATTAGAGTTTTTTGATACATTTAGACATAGAAAAACTACTTACTACGCAACAAAATGTAATGACAAATTCGTTTAAAAATAATGTGACGCAATTATATTATAACTTGCGACTCACCTTTGCTCCGCTCGGGATCGTCTCTACTTACGTTTTAACGTTTAGTGTAGATTTCTCAGAGATAAGATATTTTTTCGCAGTAAAAAGTGTCCTATATGTTGACCCGGATAACCAGCTATCATCATACCAAATTTCATCAAAAACCCTCCAATGGATTTTCCGTCACGCGGTAACAGACAGACAGTCAGACAAAAGTCCTAAAAACTATAGAATCGACCTCTGTATCGATAATAATGTCTATTTCAATAAGATTTTCCAAAAAATATTTAATGTACCGATTCGGCTTAGTTACAATTTTATTATATGTATAGATATAATAGTATGAAGTACGTCTGCTTAACATTTGATGTGTTTTTATGATAAGTCAATTACTTTACAAATTAGTTTGACTGTCTAAAACAAATTACAAAAGATAAGGAAAATATGTTATATTTTGTTTGGTTAATTTTTTATTACTTACGTTATTCTTATATGAATAATCAAATAATAATATGCGTTGTTTGAGACGGTATAATAATCTAAATTACACTGTTGCCCGCTTGGTAATTTTATCCTTTGATCTCGACAGTCTGAGTAACTTTATTCAGCGTAATATTTTTTTTTATAATATTTATATGATACGTAGGACCATATTTATAAATATATACGAGGGGGCGATTTTAGTTCGCGGAATGGAGGTTAAGAAGTGGAAATAAAAGTACGAATTTATTTTTCCATTTCAATATATTCTCCTGCTACCCTTATACATCTTTCCGATCTTTCAATCTTCGAAAACAATGTTTTGTCAGTCTGAAAAATATGCCAAAATTGCATCCTTCACTTCTTCGTCGCTTGAAAATCTCTTCCCACGAAGACTTTTTTCAAGTTTGGGAATAGGTAATAATCGCTGGGAGTTAGGTCAGGAGTGTAGGGTGGGTGAGCCAAAATTTCGAAATCCACCTTCTGCAGGGTTAGCCATCGCAACACGGCTCTTGTGAACAGGCGCGTTGTCATGCAGAAGGAGGACACCTTTGGTCAATTTTCCTCTTCTTTTTTCTTTGACTGCTTCCTTTAATCGCTCTTGGACTGAAGTATAGTATTCTCCGAGACACCCCTATCTTTATAATCGATCAACAGGATCCCTTCTGAGTCCCTAAAAACTGTCGATCGGCTGGCCTGGCCGTGGGTCGTCTTCAAGTGAGTCCCTGCTTTGCTTAAAGAAGGTATGCAACTTGTAAACCATGGCTTTACCTGGGCAAAAGTCCCCGTAAACGAATGATATCTCTTCTATTATGGTTTGAACTGATTTTCCTTGCTTGGTAAGGAAATTTATAACAGCGCGGTACTCGATTTTCTCCATATTTCACAATTTTTTCCCGATTGACTTGTTTGGTCGACGATAGTTCAAAGAGTAATGACCTAATTACGATAAAACTTGGTATTTATACTAATAATGAGTTGCTTAATTCATAATGACTCAAGTAAGTACCCTAACTAATGATCTACCTACCCATTCCGCGAACTTAAAAATGCACCCTGGTTCATTTCCTGCTGTCTCTTTATTTAATATTTGCGCCTAAAACAAAATCGTAATACAATTTCTACACCTAAAGGTTGCCTGGAAGAAATTTCTCTTTTAGTGATAAGGCTAAACCGCCTGTGAACATTTTCCTATTTTTTTGTATAATTTCTTTATTTTTGGGCATACAATAAAGGGTTTATTATTATTATTATTTTATAATTAAATATATATTGCAACATCATGCCTCCATGAAACGATATCAATACCAAAGAGCAGAAAACTTAAATTACCTGTATTTAACTTAAGCATATTCAGTCATTTATTCTGCATTTGATGTTTACGTGCAATATAGATAGGTAATTGTGATGCCACTGTGTCATACGAATGTGATTAAGTTTAATCTTATCAATCCGTTATAAAGCTATAAATAATTAATATTCGCGTGTGGCATGAACGATGCATGTTTTCAATATATCATGCACACAATACCTTTGAAGGGCATGCTTTTAATATCTTCTATATTTATTTAATTGTGCACCTTATATAATCGAATTGGATACTATTTGGGTTACATTGTTCTTGAATTCGAATTCTGGTAATTTTTAGGAGTTTATCAATAAAATTAACATAGCGTGACTATGATTCAAACTGACAGTTATTTAATACGTTTTAATTCCATAATTGAATGAAGATATTCCTTTTAAAATGTGTAAAAGTCCAATAATGTATAAAATAATAATGGTGACCTACTTATTTCCAGGGTTTGAGTGCCGTTGCGGGGGTTTATTCTGCGCGGTGCATCGATACAGCGACAAGCACGAGTGCTCGTTCGACTACCGGGAGCTGGGCGCGCAGGAGATCCGCCGCAACAACCCCGTGGTCGTGTCGCAGAAGATACACAAGATATGAGCCGATACCCCCCCACCACCCCCCACCCCTCCCGGCAAAAGCCCGTCAGCGTAACCGGCCTACAGACAGACGAAAAGACTCATATAGTATACTATATATACTATATGAGTCCTCCATTGTAAATAGACCCCCTCGTTGAATGTCCGGTAAATATATCACGGTTTATTCGCATCGCGATACATGCTTATATGGAACGTTGTCGCGAGTGTAATTAAACTAGTGATGGTTAAGAAATTGTATTTTGAATGTACATCGCCGTTAGGAAGATCTTCCACAAATGTTATATAGAATGTGAACTCAGTCGATTATGACATCGCTTGTTTTAACACAAATGTATATTGAAAATGATAATTTGAACAGAACGGCTTATTATTATTTGTATTGAACACTGGATGATTCACAGATTAGAGACAATGCAGTGACAAAACTGTCGGGTTTCAGTGAATTATATTCTTCTATGTCCGATTTGCGTGTAACTAACACGTTTACTCTGTATTCTACGACGACGACTGCCAAAATACAATCGAAAACGTTAACTGACCGCAGTTTTGTTCAAGCTACTGCATGTTTAAACTCTGAATCATTTGACTTGTTTTCAAGTTTTTTGACAGTTGGACGCTGACGGCCTCTTGCATTATACTTTTATGAACATTAGATCGAGTCTATGTCTCTCATTCGGTTTCGTACACTTTAAATGACATCGGTATATGCCGCCGTTTTATCTATCGAGTTTCTCTTTGAGTCACGTATATTTTACATTGTTCGCGGAGCCAGAGACTCGATCTGTTTTATGTTAGAATAATTTGTGGTGAGAATTTTGCTTTTAAAGAAGATTGGGCAATTGTGTCTCCGGGTCTGGTTATGTTCTTTGTTGAGAGGTAAATGGCGGAAAGTAGAGGCTAGTTTTGATAGTCCGTAGACTAGACTAACTGTTTTTGGTGTTTTTTACAGTTTATATAATAGAGCTTCTTCTATGTACTTTGAATTAAATTTTGATTTCGTAATATTTGTACTACTTGGCTGGATCCTAATAAATGTAATGCTATTACTGTTTAAAAAATTATTCACGATTTTCATTATTAAAATGAAATTTAGCCTGTTACGAGTCTTTAATGAGCCGACTGAACAGAACTCGGGAACAACTTGCCCAATCTCGATTTTATTAAATTTGTAGATAATGTTCGTTTTGGGTAGGAATTTCATATTAATTTTCGATATAATAAGTAGAGTTCTGAATATGTCCATTCTCTCACTCCATTGTAAATATTAGATATAATAATTAATTATAGAAAACAAATCCTATATATTGTAAAAAAGTAAAACTCCAAAAAAAGCTACATTGTTACGATTCCAGGAGCATAGCATAGCTTCACAATGTCGAGTTAACAATCGTAAGCTGAGCTCAACGAGCGCGAGAGGCTCGAGGTTTTTGCCTAGTTGTAAATTGTACAGATGTTTCTCACTTGACTCGTCCCGCCGGCATCGGCTGAACGTTTCTTCAATTATTCAAATTGTTAGTACTTTAATTTCGGTTTGGGAAATCGCTTTTCTGTCTAACATTCGGCGTAAGTGACCTAGAGTTAGCGAGAATGTGTGTATCGGCATAAGGCGGCGGCTGCGACGGTCGCGTCGCGGCGCGTGGTGACAGTCGCAACCCGCCCTCGTGTGAAAATTTAAAGTAAGCGATAGTTATACATTTATAAGTAGTGGACACTTTATATTATTACACATTATATAAGTAGGAAAGAATTATTTAGCTTTTTTTCTTTTAATCACAATATTATTCAAAATTGTAAGTTGTATTATATAACCGATTTAGTGCTGAAGTCGAGCCGCGGTCCACGCTAGACTAACTGATTGGTCGGACTTAATTAATTTGATGACTTTTGTTGTATATTTTGTTAGGTCATTGATTAATTTTGGTCTTTGCTTAAACATAATCAGATAAAGATGTTAATAATGAATGATTTTTCTTTCTATCTTGCTGTTTTAATTTAGTTATTCTTCTATTAAAGTCATTAAATTTCCAGGAACATACCATTGTTTTCTTATTGTTTCTTTTACATCCTTACACAAGAACAACTGTGCATACATTGTGTGCACTCACCACTATCCTTTTTAATACACCTGGCGATACCGTTTAGTTTTAATAATATTGAACTAATTTTAATAATTACGATAAATATGGTCCATGATACTTTAATTCAATGGAGATTATTTAATTTTGAAGTTTTTATTACCCTTACTTATTTTATGAGGTGACCAAATATGAATTGCTTTTGAGTTCTTATTGTTGAGTAGTTCAAAAAGTAGTATTTACAAAGTACCTTTTATCCAAAAGGGTTTTTTTAAAAAAAAATAAGTATTTTTCTGTATATTTCTCCTTTTCTGATTTCATTGAAGATATTGCTTGCTAATTAAAGTTATAATATTTTTGTATAATATTGATGCATTCGTAGATTTTGAAATACAATCGACACTTGCAAAATCAACCTGTGTTCTACCGCTAATCGTAATTTGGGGCAAATAATTCTTCAAATAAACGCATCGCAACTTTTTTTTTTATATGGTTGCTGGTTATGATTTTTTTACCTATTCTATTGAGTACACTTTAAAGGAAAGAACGCACTGAGCGGCAGAACTGCACTACAATGGAGTGACCAACTACTTTTTACATAAAACCGTGTGATATCTAATATCTTTAAACGAGCAATTCTTGTATATTTATTTATATCGGCGATCTCGGAAACGGCTTTAACGATTTCGCAGAAATTTGGTATGTGGGGGTTTTTTGGGGCGAAAAATCGATTTAGATTAGTCTCATGTTTTCGAGTTTTCATGTGGTTTTCTTTCGCATTATTCCACGCAAAATATGGTAAATAATTTCACACGCTTGGGCATAAGCATCGTGCGGCCAAGGCGAAAGACTGACAGCCACAGGTGTCCGTCCGAGTTCGAATCCCGGTCGGATACCCAGTATTTACTTTTGTTTTTTTTTTTGTATTTATTCAAGTTTTTACTTTTTTTTTTGTTTTTAAGCCAAATTAAAAACGAAAATTTTATTTTATCAGTTTACGTTTTACTTTTAAGTTATTAATCTAAATTATCATCTAAAAAATACCACATAACAAAAAGGAACGCCGAGCGAAGCTTGGTCGCCCAGTACTGTAATATGTATGTATAAACGCACTACGCGGTGGTGAACTTGCGCGACGCAGCACTGAGGCGAAGTTGACCAACTGTCCAAAAGTGTTGTCTAGGAACAATTAATAGTACCACAGATGACATAATACTGTCTATTCTAATACATATGCCCCATCCATCCCATGCCAAACAAAGACATTGCACCGCGTTATTCGGGCTATTTGAATAGATAAGAGATGTTAATCCGTAAATTGTCGAACTAAGTAGTAAGCTAACTAATAATTATACGAATTACAATGATTAAACTGTTTTGTTTGTGGTATTCCTTCGTTTGTTCGTTCGTTTCAGCCGAAACACGGCCACTGCTGGATGTAGGTCTCCCTTTTAGATTCCCATGAGGGTCAGTCTTGTGCCATTCGCATCCATTGGGCTCCAGGGACTTTGACCAAGTAGTCGGTTCTCCTTGTGGGAGGCCTGCCAACGCTTCGCTTCCCGGTACGTGGTCGCTATCCAAGGACTTTTCGTACTTAACGACCATACGTTCTGCGAGCAATGTACCCCGCCCACTTCCACTTGAGCTTGGATATTCTGCGGGCTATGTCGGTGACATTGGTCCTTCTGCGTATCTCCTCATTCCTGATTCGATCTCGCAGGAAATGCACAAGCATAGCCCTCTCGATTGCTCTCTGTGTGTCTTTGAGCTTTCTTACGAGGCCCATATAAAATTGCGGAATGACGGATATTTTTATATATATAGAATACATAGACTCCGGTCCTGCGTGCACGCATAAAAAGTGTATGGAAATGATAAAAAGTGGACAAGGAATTCCTTTAAATAAATTATGATTACTATCATTTTAATAGAAAAATAGGTGTAGTATTTTTTTAAGGACATCAAAAATGTATTTTTTTTTCTTATTTATTATTGGTTGTATCATATACAATTAATACTATATCCAGGAACTGCGAAGGAGGAAAAATATATTGTGGCCGGATGCAGTGCCCAACCGAGATACTAAACAACTTATAATATTAGATCAGAATCCTGCCAATCAACGGCCGATATTACAATTGCAACAATACTTTTTAATTGCTATTATTCGAGAATAATTTCCGCTAATTAAAATTTGTAAAAAATAATATGTAACATAACTGGTGGATCAACACTGACATCGATTTAACCCTTATTCATGTGTGTTCAGCGATTGTACTAACAATGTTGCAAAGTTATTTGGATTTAAAAAAAATAGATAGTGAGAAACAGATTTTAGGTTACACATCGCAAAAGTGTGTTTGTGTGCCTGAAGTATCGTAACTATACGATAGTGGATTCTTACCATTACAATAATTTTTGTCAGAATTAAAAATTTCGTTTAAAATAAGTGAATATTGTGTAATTACAGTTTTAAAACTATACTAGCTTAATCTTTATAAATAAATTGATTCTCCAATCATAAGATTATGATTGAGAGAATTTTTTTTTATATTTTTGAAGTGAAACTTCTTTAGGCGTGCCATGAGAGGGGGAAAAAGGATTGGCGTTACGATTTTTGTAACGCAAGCGGTTACGCTGGGCTGGACGGAAGTGAATAATTAATTAAAAATTATAATTTAACCCTTAACTGGTATGGTGGGGGCCGCGCGGCCCCCACGCAGTATGTTTCTAAGATTTTCTAAGAATCTAAGCATCGTACGCAGCCGTCATTTTATGTAATCTCATCACATCGTGACTCGCGGCGCGTGCCGGATTTTTAGCGTTAGAGACCTTATCAGGACGGAGGTACGTAGATGGTAGGGTCCGCGCGGCCCCCACGATACCAGTTACGTAAGATTTTTTCGCATATCACTTTTTATTGTTTTTCAATTTTTTTACTTATTTGCTAAGATGTCACGAAGTTTAAGTAATAAAACAATAGAAGAGATACTAAACAAAGATTCTGATTCTGAATTAGAGGCCTGTGACCATTCAGAAGAAGAATGTAGTGATAGTGAAGGAATTGGTGTCTATGAAAAGTCACCAACTCACGATTCGGATGACGGTGACGATCTGGGTACCGAAATTCAAGCCTGTTCTTCGGAGAGTGAAGACGAAAATATTATATATGTTTATAGAACTACTATGTCATTAAAAAGACGAAACTATATGTTTCCTGAGTTGTAGGATTAGAGATGATTATACTACATGTCGTTTTTAAAGAAATGTTTATTAGAAGCCGTAAAAGTGTTATAATTTTTTAGAGATATTTATGTAGAATAGGAAAAAATAAATATTTTTGTTCAATACTTTTAGAAGAGTAGGTTTTTCAGGTTTCTTTTAACGTAAGCAAAAAATATACGAAAAATTTGTTGCACTCTTGTGATCTCTTGCAGTAACTGAGCAAGAAGATTAATATGAATAAAAACTAATTGACTATATAAAACGAATGTGTTTTTTATTAATCATTTATGAACATTTGAACATGCAGCCAGATAAAACTTGCTTTCTAGAGGCAAACTTCGTTTGGGGGCCGCACGGCCCCCACGATACCAGTTACGTATGTCAAATTTACGATACCAGTAGAGGGTTAAACTTATGTATTTATATGATTATTTCAAAGAATAAATTAAATAAAAATATGTAGATATTTATAAAAAAAATACTACTTTCATTTATTTTTAAATCAGCTATGGAATCATACAAATGAGTATTGATAAAAAAATATTTACTTTAAATGTATTTTTTTCTATCTATATCTATAAGTACATATAATAAAATTCTGAGCCGAATCTGTACATTAAATATTTTTTGGAAAATCTTATTGAAATCAAGACACGCGGTAGCGTGTCCAGTCAAGTTCAAGCCAAAGGAAACTACGACCCTTAATTTTATAAATACAGTTCAATAGTTTATTGAGATATTAACGTCTTAAAATCGGCATTTTTATCATTAACTGATTGACATATGTTAGTAAAACCTAACCCACTTCCAGATGACCTAGAAAGTTGAAATTTGGTGTCCAGATGGGTAATTGTGTGTATACAAAGGAAAAAATCCGAAAACAGTGATTTTTACGATTTGAAATATTTTTCAATTAATTTTTGTTAACACCTTGTGCCTACCAAAACATAATAGCAATAGCTTAACACGTACCACCTTTCGAAATATAATAGCAATCATAGTAATAGCAAAAACTTTCTTTGGCAGGGAAATAGGTTCCATGATGAAAGGTATTTTTTTTAATCAGTAGATAAGCATAGGTTAGGTCGTAAATTCTACCCAACCATCCGTCATCAACGTCACCGGTATCATAAATTTCTGTCAAACGAAGATAAATAACAATACATTAATATTACATGTTACATTTGAAATCATGGAAACTTCATCAATAAATAAAAAAACAACATCATTTAGATCACGTCTTAAAATTTTTAGTACTTCGTCTGATAAGGAAGAGTACTTGGAACAATATCCGTTCTACTGGCAGCTGAAGAAGCCTGTGTATTGTTAGACCGTTTACATTAAAAGCGGTAGTAGATTCCAATAGGTGCAGCTACTGCAACTTATTTATTCTTTCGCTTCTTAAACTAACTTGTTTATTAAATAACTTTTTCCTGTGCCGCCTGTTCCACTAAAAAATAGTCGCAAAATTGTGAAAAAATAATGATATAATATATGATCAAACGAACTTCTCAAGTGAAGTTCGATCATTATTATATGAGTCGCTTCATTCGAAGATATAACCAGGTAGTCCTTTTAACCTACAAGGTAGCTTTCGCACACATTTAAGAGATTTTTTAAAAAAGTCGATACATATATCGATTTTTAAATCAATTCATTAGGTACTCGTCAATGTCTACATCCCTACTACTCAGTGCCGTCATTCTTTTAGAGATTCATACCACCAATAAATACAAAACTAAGTTCGGGAACGGGTTGGGGGGGTCCTTATATCTTCGAATGAAGCGACTCATATAATAATGATCGAACTTCACTTGAGAAGTTCGTTTGATCATATATTATATTTCTTCGCTTCATTCTTCAGATATAACCAGGTAGATGTTTAGAGAAGTTTTGTATTTATATCCATCAAATCAACCAGTATAAAGGGAGTAAATTTAAAATGTATTACCAACTATATTATATTAACTATATAATATAATAATGTGAAAAGTTTAAAAGATATATCAATACTAATATTATAAAGCTGAAGAGTTTGTTTGTTTGTTTGGTTGAACGCGCTAATCTCAGGAACTACTAATCCGATTTGAAAAATTCTTTTTGCATTAGGTAGCCCGTTAATTGAGGAAGGCTATAGGTTATATCATCCCGGAAAAATGTACGGTTCCCTTGGGATAAATTTATTTTTGTCTAGGGACGAACCCGAAGCGAAGCGAGGATGAGTCGCTAGTTATACATATATGCCGCACAATGTAAACATGTAAACGCATGTTGTGGGTACCGCGGCAACCAGAATAAAGACCTTTCTGTAACAAGATTTTTCACAATAAAAGGTTTCCATATTAATTCAGACTTATTCACCTTCGTTATGAACGGATGCCAAGCCTAAAATGACAAAAAAGAATTTTCATATATAATATTTCGAAGATACTTTAGAATAATTGGAAAAAAAAGAAAAGCATAAAAGTATTTAGTATTCTAGTTTATTGTGAAAGCATCAATAACTAGAGAGTACGGATCTTTTTTCTATTAAAATATAGCTCTGTTATTTGGCCCTAACCATAGAAGTAAACAAATTAATTTTAGATTTTCTTAATTGTATTAATATTCAATTAAGAGCTAAATTAGACAATTCACTTTTTTTTTTCAGATTATTTCCAGCTTTAAAATTTTCTTTCGTGTTTTTAAGCCAAATATTTCTTTTTTGATTTTTAATATATTGTGACTTCACGAGCTTAGATCTTCTAACGAGGGACAAAGTTTTAACTTTGTTTCACAATAAACAGAATTTTATACCTTTTGTAAAACGATTATCTTTATATAATATATAATACTTATATTTTAATATAGATCCAGACACCTTTAGCGGCATAACGTGCATCAAATTTCAATTGCATATTACTTCAATTGATGAAATTTCCTGATTAAATATTTTTGTAAATGTAAAATATTTTTTGTTAAAAAATATTCATGGTTTTATGACATTTTTCGGTTCGCAAAGAAATGGTTGATTAATGAGCCAAACATGAATCAAAATTTTCAAAGTGACAAAATTTTCAAAGTGCAAAATCTTAAAAATGTAACAGTTTTAAAGAAACGTTTTGGCTTTCATTATAGTTATTTCTAATACAAAGAACACAGAGCCTGATGAATGAGTTCAACACTTTAGTAAATGTTCTATGGGCTACTGAAAGGCCGTAGGGTATATTACTAAATTCATATGTGATCAAATTGAATTCTCTTCTTCTCAAATTGAATTCGTCTTCAATTTGAATACTGCACATAGTGTTATTTACTGTACTCATGTTTGCTTTCTCAAAAATAGATAACAAATTTGAAGGTAGGTATATCAACTTGTGTTACTAGCGTTGTTGTAAACAACGAAAGAATTAAAATTAAATTAATATTTTTTTTTTTTTTTTTTAGAATTAAAATTCTAGCAATATGGGAAAATTCTACCTAAATTACAAAGTTATATTACGTTTGTAATATTAAGTAAGCAATGGTGAGAGAGGCTGTTAGCGTGAAGTACAGACTTACTGGCGAGATGCAGACGGCCGCGGTTTGTTTGAGCGCGCAGCGCTGAACATTTGCCGAGCTGGCAACTGGCGGTTCAGAGGGCCTCTGCTCGGGCCTTTGCACCTCTCCTGCTGTTTTGCTGATAACACGGGGGTCTGTTCCAGTTTTCCTGACAGGCCACGTATACGTTGCTAAGTTTATTAGTGAAAAACGTCAGCATTCCATATTGATCGTAACTTTTTAACTTAATTATCGTTTAATTTTATCATTTACAAGTACTACTGTTGATCAGCTTCTTGACAATCGTCAATGAGATTAGAGAGGTATTAGAAATTGCCTCATTATTTAATTTTTGTGCTAACAGAAGGTAAATTTAAATATATAAGTAGGTAAAAATAAAGGTACCTAATCTTTTAATAGATTATGTTTAACCTCTTTTATTATATTTAAGAATAGGCTAAAATTATCGCCAAAGTACTGTGAATTTCCTCAACAAATGAATCATTTTCAGTCTCCTTTCATAGTGCTATGAGAACTTCTGTATCGAATACTGTACCAACATTGGGACCACCATTTTTGAAAAACGAATTTCTGCGCTAGGCATAAAAGTGTCCTGATCGGAATTTCGAATTGTCATTAATTTTAGCCTCATTAATGTTTTGATCTAGAATACGTCGCTCAGTAATGAAAATTACGATGGTTAGGTACCTTTGTGTTTAACATACAATTAACCGCCAGGTTAAAACTTATGTGGGTTATTGCAAAATAATAATGTGGCGTTATTACTTTTTGAACATGTTATAAAATTAATAAAGCCGTCGTGTTAACTCACGGTTAACCGCCAGGCAAAAACGTTCGAAATAAACATTACAATATAAGGTATAAATTATATATTTTATAATTTTCAATTTTATACGGCCATCGTGTTAACGCACGGTTAACCGCCAGGCGAAAATGTTCAAAATGAACATATTACCATATAAGGTACAAATTATATATTTGATAATTTTCAATTTCATACGGCCATCGTGTTAACGCACGGTTAACCGCCAGGCGAAATGTTCAAAATGAAAATATTACCATATAAGGTATAAATTATATATTTGATAATTTTCAATTTTATACGGCCATCGTGTTAACGCACGGTTAACCGCCAGGCGAAAATGTTCAAAATGAACATATTACCATATAAGGTATAAATTATATATTTGATAATTTTCAATTTTATACGGCCATCGTGTTAACGCACGGTTAACCGCCAGGCGAAAATGTTCAAAATGAACATATTACCATATAAGGTACAAATTATATATTTGATAATTTTCAATTTCATACGGCCATCGTGTTAACGCACGGTTAACCGCCAGGCGAAATGTTCAAAATGAACATATTACCATATAAGGTATAAATTATATATTTGATAATTTTCAATTTTATACGGCCATCGTGTTAACGCACGGTTAACCGCCAGGCGAAAATGTTCAAAATGAACATATTACCATATAAGGCATATATTATATATTTCATAATTTTCAATTTTATACGGCCATCGTGTTAACGCACGGTTAACCGCCAGGCGAAAATGTTCAAAATGAACATATTACCATATAAGGTATAAATTATATATTTGATAATTTTCAATTCTATACGGCCGTCGTCCAGGTAATTGAAATATACTTATATAAGGTGCTCAATAAGAGTGCACTATTTCATTTAAAAATAAAAACACGAAGTTTTCGATGACTTTTTGACAAAGATGTAGCTGTATCTCACCGATGGCGCGTGGGCTATCGACCTTGTTTATTTTTAATAATCTAGGTAACAGCTGTCAAATTTCAAAGTTGTCACATGCATGAAACGATTAACGAAATGACGCAAAGTTTAAATAGTGCCTTCTTATTGAGACACCCATTATTTATTATTATCTTAATAGAAATTTTGTTTTAAGGTTATATCATTCTATGTGGCCCTCGTGATAACTTTCAGTTAGCCGCCGGGCTTTAAAATAGGATTATAAATTTATATCTAATATTTAAGAATATATAATATCAGAATTTATACCTTAAAATAAACATTTCCCATATAGTTTAATTGTTCATTAAACAAAATTACACAAACAAAACTATTTTCATCTATAGTAATCGAGTGATTATAGAATTTCGCGAATAATTTCAAAGTACGTTTTAATACATAAACGACTGGTCGTCTTCCTTATAGTATCAACAGAGACGCCTCGTCCAGCAAGTGTGGACATCGCGGAACGTCGCGTGCTGGTGTGCTAGATGACGTCACGTCCACACCACTCTATTAATACCTGCTTTATCCGCCTAATTATGGACGCCTTACAGTTATTAAGAGGTTAAGTATATTAGGAGGACGGTCATGTTGTGGAACAAACATATCATATCTTCAAGTCATATTGCAGAATATATGCAGAATCGAGATAAATTATCTCGAAAATACTGCAAAATTAGTGTTGGTTAATCTCGACCGACTACCTACGTCTTTATAATATTTTTGATTAGTATATTAATTCCAATATATATAATATATCATATTTTCGTATTTTGTCAATAAAAGGCTTTGTACGCGTTGGGCTGTATATAAAACTAAGAAAATTACAAATTTATTCGTAATTTTTCTCTCCTTATATTCCTTATAAGAATACCAATCAGATAAATTGTGGATCCCATCTACTATGAAACAGTGGAAAGCTGGGTTTTAATTTAAATATTTTTAAAATACTTTTAACACGTTTATCAGATCCAATATTGCTACTTAACAGAAGAGATAATGTGGATCTCTGGCTGTGAAGAATTCCATACCTATAGTTCCTTTATTATACTGATTACTTAAAAGCATAAAATATTCGTTACAAAGCTATGAATAATATGGTAATTATTACCATTGCAATTCTGCAACCACTGTTTAATAAAATATGACGACAAAATGTGGGTAATCGTAAATAGATAATATGTACATACCAAAGGGATTCTAATAATCATTTAATTTGAATCCGACGACGTTTAAACAATTATTGTTCCTTAAGTTTTTTGAATTCCCGTTTGTATTAGTTAATATCTTCTTGAACATTTTCACTTTTCTTTGTAATTTTTTACCCGAAGAGTGTACGTGTGCTTGCTACCTCGCACGAAAAAAGAATGACGGCACTGAGTAGTAGGGATGTAGACATTGACGAGTACCTAATGAATTGATTTAAAAATCGATATATGTATCGACTTTTTTAAAAAATCTCTTAAATGTGTGCGAAAGCTACCTTGTAGGTTAAAAGGACTACCTGGTTATATCTGAAGAATGAAGCGAAGAAATATAATTTCTTTATAAAAGTAATGATATCCCATCAAAAACATAAATGTGAAAATGGGAGCCTAGTTCAATATTAAGAATATGCATAATTGTAGGCTTCGCCGACAAAAGAATTGAGATCTAAATGGATGCTAAGTTCTGTAGATAATTCTGAAATTTATTCATAAGAACATCCAACATTCTGAAATATATTTAAAACACAATTTCTTGTTCTTTTTTTCTGCTACAACAGCGTTCGCTATTTAAAAATAGAACTTCTTAATTTTGAACCTTCGAATTATTTGCACAGAGTAGATAACTTAGGATAAATTGAAGTTCAAGAATTGTTTTTACATACAAGTTATCTTATATTTGCCTAATCACTTATATCTTCTTTATACTATACGCAAGTTACTGTTTTTTATATTGTAAGGTTAACATGTCTCCGTCTTCTAAAAATTTGGTTTTCTGGTAAAAACTAGCCAAGTCTCTACATTTTTCAAAGAGAATCGAAGACGGGCCTAAAACAGTATCCACCTGGTAAAAGTTACTTTTGCCTTGATGTGGATATATATTAACATATACATACCTGCCTACTGCATAGCAAAAATTTATAGCGGTAGGTAATCATTATTTTTCTTGAAATGAATAATGTTTCTGAATTTAACATGTTTCTATTGTTTTTTTTTAAATTTGTTCTTGCAATTAGGGATATGACAATGTTAAAGTAATTTGCATCTGCATTCTTCGACTTGAGAACCTATAGATGAATGTTGGTAGGAAATGTGAGTCAGAAGACTAAAATAAATGCATCAATATGCACAATGCACATTACGTATTTATCGTACGTGTACTTACATTGTGTAAAATATTCGAGGTATTATACGGTTCCCAGAAGACATGGCTTGAATCACGGTGATGGAGTAAAAAAATAATATAAAGTAATTTATTTAAAGTATAATACTTTGCATGTTAAGTAAATTATACGAATGCAGAATGAGACCCAGTTAATGCTTGTATTCAACCCTTTTTAACGTCCCACTGCTGGGCCAAATGCCCA
This sequence comes from Fabriciana adippe, assembly GCA_905404265.1. Lineage (NCBI taxonomy): Eukaryota > Metazoa > Arthropoda > Insecta > Lepidoptera > Nymphalidae > Fabriciana > Fabriciana adippe. Next base: position 13,292,845 of record FR989992.1, on the reverse strand, counting down.
ATGCCTCTCTTTAATACGAGGGGATCAGGCCATAGTCCACCACGCTGCCCAAGTGCGGGTGGGCGGACTTCACATGTCTTTTGAAAACTTGCTAGGTTCTCTCAGGCATGCAGGTTTCCTCACGATGTTTTCCTTCACCGTAAGGCAAGTGGTGATCATGTAAGAAATGATTCGCACATGAAAATATCAGAGGTGCGAGAACCGGGATTTGAACCCGATTCACTCGGTTTCCCAAGCAAACGCGTTACCACTAGGCTACTACTGCCTTGTAAGTAATTTAATGCTTATTTGTGAGTAATTGGCTATAATTTAGATGGTGGTGGTACACTTTTTGTTTAGCATCACACTAAAATATTTCTATATGCATGTAGGTATAACAAAAAAAAAACACAGGGCTGTTTATGTACATAGTATATTACAAATATTTTTTTTTTTAACTTAAAAAGATACAGTTTTCTATAACAACAAATATTGCCAATAAGACAAAGAATCTACCCTGAAAGCCGTTATATACAATCCTCTTGCTGCGATATTAATATGTACACGTACCTATTTCTTCTAATGGCGTAAAAATAAACAAAAGCAGTGTTTTTTTACTTTTGTGCCAGTGAAATCCTTTCAAAATATAATAGCGAAAAGTGAACCTGAGAAATTATTTAAGAAGATAAAATTTAAGATAGTGAAAATAACAAATGGAAAAGGATACCTAGTTTTAATGTTATTTACACTATGTTACACATTATATTCTCAAAAAAAGCCTTAGATATTAAATATTTCAGTAAAATTAGAAATTGAATAACTAATAGCAAGACAACGTTGTACATGCTATATGGTCTTATTTATAACCACAGTATTAAACGTATAACACTGAAAAGAAATGTATGAAAAAGTTTTGATTCTTTCTTTTTTTTATATAACTAATGTATGTACCAGTATAGATACATATAAATAATTACTATACGTACATAATTAGCAATTACTTATGAAAACATGCAAATATGACTAGTATGAATATGGAGAAGTAATGCATAATTTTGTACATAAAATGGTAGTTTTTAACAAAATGAAAATTCATCATCCACAGGTTATGCCCTCCACGAGAGGTAAAAAATTTGTACAATTTAAGTCACGGTTTAACATCCAGCATAATATACTTAGTATTGTCCATTTCATTATTGTTTAACTTTCATAGTCGTAGTTCTGACAAGTTTATTATTTTGCTTTGCTTACTTCATTAAATTTCATATTTTACGCTTTTCATAATATATCAATTTCAAAATATACAATATACATATTTCCAATTACTTGTAACGTGTACCTAATATAAATAATTCTAATTCATTAATATGATTCATTTTTTTATCATAAGCTCATATGCCTGTCACGTCTTGTATCCATTTTCTCGCGGTTGCCACTCTAGAAAATACAACTCTTGCACCGTTTCTACAAACGGTGGCGTCGTCTTCTACCCAAGATGCGACTCCGAGAATTCTGCCGTTACTTATGAGCCCACTGCCACTGTCGCCCTAAATAATTATGAGAAATATTAATAAATTATATAATATATGTTTATCTATTATGAAATAATTTTGTAGGACAAAATTTGAACTTACGTTACAGGCAGAGTCGTAGCGAGGTGGACGTCCTTTTGTACATATCATGTCTTCAGCATTGAACTGTTCCAAGGAAGAGCATTCGTTATCATCAAGAACCTGGAGATCCATGCCATGCATATCCTCGCGCATAGTTTCCTGCAAAAATTAATTTAGAATTGATTAATTATTAACGAGTTTAAGATTAAGGGATTAGTATATAAGAGTCTGGAGGTCCTGAACTTTTTCCAGATATAGAGCTAAATGGGCATTCAGTGAAATTAGCCGCCGGGACTGAAGTCAGCCTAGAGAAGAGATTTTTAATCTTATAACAATTCTTAAAAATAAGCAAATTTACAGGAATTAGTCCATTAAATCTTAATATATACAAAGCTGGTAACTGTTTTTCTTTTATTTTGAAAGCGTTATAAGATGAATTTGAAAATATGTTTAGCATACAAACAGACTTCCATAATCTATCGCAAAGTAGATTTCATAGCTCGTAATATAAGTACCAAAAGATATTTAAAAATACGAACCCCGTGTCTTTCTGCGCCATAGCCAGCATAGCCGGCTGGTTCTCCTGCAGGAAGCCTTGCGCGCGTATCTAATTGCGCTGCTACCATAGTCTTGCCGTCCAGAGGAAGAGGTTCTTCTAACTCCGCAAGAAGAAAATCATATCTTGCTCCAACCTAATCAACAAAAAGGTTATCATAACAAAGCGATAAACGAAGACCTCGGATTGACCTTTTATCACATGTTTCAACAATTTTATTGATTTAAAAATACGCTACGCAGTTGTATAATTTTCTGTTGTGAGGTCATCAATATAGATATAATATTAAATCCAAACAATTACTTTTTATATTTACATTTTCTTCAAACCCCCAAGAATAACAGCGTGAAGTTATCTTATACATATATATATATATATATAGGTATATGATTAATTACCTATAAAGAACCGGAGATACATGTACATAAAAACTGGGTTTCTCCACCGTGCGTGTTGTAAAGGTTATCGATAAACGAGAATTATTTTTGTTGGACGAACCGTGTAATAAGGAAAAAAAATATATATATACCTGCTTCAAATTAAATTGCTGTGCATCAAGCCAGTATGGCCCTACTGAGAAACGAGGGTGTATGACAAGACGCTTCACTTTTCGCCTCACGCCGGTATCATTCTCAGTGTTATTCGTCCCAGCGAGGATATCTCGACCGCCGGTGAATAGTGTGCTATAAAACAAAGTAAATCTTTATGTTATTCGACGTCAATCATACCACCAGGATCAAAATCAATTATAATGATAGAAATAAAGTGCGAAAAGTTTTAAATAAGAAATTTCCATTTTCTACAATTTCCACGGATTTGTATTGAAATAAATGCATATAATTTTATATAATTGCATCACACTTTTATTACAAAATATGAATTTATAAATTTGCATCGATATTGTGTCTAAGAATATTTTTATGTACGTAGGTATAAATAGAACTAGTAGACCTTGAGCATGTTAGCACTAGGTGATTGAAATGCTGTAAATTGATATTTAAATGCCTTACACCTGTGCAGGTAAACCCAGATGATTCATAAGAAAAACGTGGGTAGTCATTTTATCGTCATATATGAGTAAAGCGTGATAGTTACTAATATTTTCTATTATTTTCTTCCTCTATCTGTTCACTTATTTTAATATATATTTTTAATAACTTTTTCTACACATATCTGAAATAATGACAATAATTAATCGTAGAGTCATTAATTTGTCATTTTATATATGGTTTTGGTACTATGTAAGTGATTAATATTATCTTTACGATAAGTTAATTACATTAGTAGGACATTTTTTATGTTTACACGGTTATTTCGTCAGCATTTGTGTCACCTTATTTTTGTTAATTTTTTTAACTATTATTACACAAAAGGTCCTTGAGACTTTTTAGGATCCTTCTACTTGTATTTAAGTCTTCTGTTCCAATGCTTTTAAAAATCTATAAAACATAACTAAGTCCAACTTTGTATTTTAGTGACATAGGTCAACTTTCATAGCTTCATAATAAAGGTATTTTTGGTCTATAGAGACTTTTGTCTGGCCATTGGTCATCGAACTTCAGGTAATATTTGGGTTACGCTTGGCGGCATATTTCAATCATTGCACGCTTCAATCGATTTGGTGAATAAGACTGTAATAACTAGTGGACTGTGACTTGAAATATTAGCCTATCGTTTCTTCCTAATTTACCTGTTTTATGTTTCATTTGATCTTATACAAAAATATTTAGGTATATTTAGATAGTTCATAAAAATATACGTTTTTATAAGATATACCTATAACGGAATATTTTGAATAGTAAATCGATAATTGAGGACACGTTTGGCTCAGTTTGTAGTGACTCTACTTACTGTGCCAGCGGTCGCGGGTTCGAGTCCCGCTGAAGACGTTCATTCGTGTGATGAGTACGAATGTTTGTACTCCAGTTAGGTTTATATTTATAATGTGTATGTATTTAAAGTTATATATGGGTAGTGTATCAACTATCTGGTGTCCATAACACAAGCCTCGTAGCTTGACATGGAACAAGATGGTGCTGTATCCCAACATATTAATATTTATTTATATTGGTAATAATAGAAGAATCTTAAAATCATATCCGTTATAAGCTCACAACACGCTGAGAACGTGCACCAAGGTTTATGATTAAAGTAATTATTATAAACTAGTCATTAGTCGTTATCGAATTAATTGGCTCGTGTAAACAGGGAAAACCCTGCTATTTATTAGAACCTATGACGTACAAAACATGTTTAGAACTAATGTAAGTCGCAAGCCACAGTATTTAGAATATTATAAGAAAAATAGTCAAAGATTAAGTATATCAAGTATACTATAGCATTATTATTCTTATCATAATAGGTATATATTTTACGTCACCGTTCTAAATACATACAATACAGTTTAGCACTTTTTTATCAATAAATTTTTTTGGAAAAAAAAAATCTTTTTTTTTTTATATAGGTAGGTAAATTCCATTCATATATGTTTTCCCAAAATTTTCAATATTATTGTCGAATTTCAACCTTAGGCGAAAACTAGTTAATATAAATATTCCGATTCTCTCTGCCAGGGTAAAAAGTCATATACCAGGGTAAAAAGATTATATCCCTGTGCATACGTATACTCTTTGATACGTAACAGGCTTAAGATTATTTTTATATTGTTATTTGTTAGTAATTACGCTATTGTTTATTGAAAGGTTAAATACCTCCAACCAAATAAATTACGCTTTACACCTTAGCGGTCAGTAAGCCAAGGGGAAGGCGCGTTTGCAAATGCGAGATTTTTCACATTTTTCACATACACTTTGTGTATGTTTGTTGTGATTTAAACATAATTCTATATTTTTTGGGTGATTCTTTCAAAGGAAATATCAATGTTACTTACCAATGACCCGCAGTGAGAATCCATTTAGGACTGATGATGGTGCCTCCGCAAGTCCTGCCGAACAGAACGGCGGAAGGATATATCTCATTCACCGGCTTTTGTATATTTTCGTCTTTATTCTTTGTGTAAGGTATATCATTTCCATTCCATTTATATGGATTTCTTCCATTTACTAAAATAAAAGTTTAACACGTTATTATAATTGACTTAAATAAGAATCGTTAAATTTGGCACATCTGTCACTTATCATCTTTGCTAAAGCAAGGCGAAGATTTTTTCATTCCGGTTTGACAACAAATGGAAGCTATATGTCATTATGTACAGAAACAGGTTATCAAAGGTTAAAGGTGCATAAAACTTATTCTAAATGATAATATTAAAATTTATGCCCTTAATTTATAATAGTTTGCCCAATACTCATAGATTATTTTAATCTACCCAACAATTTCTCATTTCTAGCTATGTTTTTGTAAAAGATTGTATTCAAGTATATTTTAAATTAAAACATATTGTATTCGACGTAGGTAGGTCTGTAACGAAATGTTTTCCTTGAATACTTATTATTCGCACATTTCCTTTGTTCCAATACATTAAAAAGTTAAATTCTCTTTGTACGTATTGGAAATATAACACTTCATGCAATCAATAATATAATATTATGTACGTATATTTATTATCTCTGGTCAATAAACAGGCAGGTCGCGGTCAAGCTCGATATCAAAACTGATACATATTCATATCACGTGGACTAAATGGTAGGTATTCTTACGATAATGTATTTACATGTTAAGAAATACATATGACTAATTAACCGGCACAAAGAATTAGCTATTTATTTCCTCATTAAACGATTGTTATTGTAGGTACTTTGGTTAAACTGTTTGAAACAAGAAACTTCGCTTAGGGAAGGATAATAAAAATTACAAATTATTTTGTTACTATATACTTATATACTAGTAATATTTTAGCCTAATAAAATAAATAATAACAATTTTACTAATATTTTTATAAAAAATCTATCTTATATATTATATTGATAGTAAATTAACATAATATTGAAAAAGCTGAATATAAGTACTAACTGCAATAATAATTATTTACGTTTTAAAAATAACAAACTCCGTCGATCATACATGACAGTATAGTTTAGATATTATATAAGCCGTTATCCGTTTTAAATATATTTTGTTTTATAAACTTACTTTGGAGCGTCTCGACGTTGTGGTGTACGCCCGCTCGAACAAATGTAAATATCACAAACGTGAATACCACTAACGCGTCCGTTCTCATCGATTGACTCATGATGACTTTTCCTTACTCGAGTCAACTTGGTCTTTATATACATACGATATGTTGTTTCCTTATCATATATACTTCATTTATTTTATAAAATAATATGTACCTACTTTTTTATTTTTTATAACTTAATTATTGATAAGACATTTAAAAGATTATAATTCATTTACTACTTATCTACTAATAATTTTGAAGTCATTATGTTGTTACAAAATTAAAAGCGATATAAGTAATTAAGTAAATACTACCCACATACTATATAATATGTATGTATGTAAAAGCCAGCATGTAGCTGTCAGTAGGGAACAAAAAAACTAATAAAAATAAAAAAGTAAAAACCGATTTCAAAAAAAAATAAAACTCAAAAAATACAGCCATATTGAAAACTTCCTCCTTTTAGAAGTCGGTTGAGAAGTAAAAAAATAACTGGCATTTTCGAGTCAAAGCACACTACCTTCGAAAATATCTGATTAGGTACCTATAGTAAATGAAAAATATCAATCACTTATTTTTTAGTGCTTTTTTTTGAAGTCAGTTTTTTTTAAGTTTTTATTTTTCCATTTTTAGTGTAGACATAGTAACTCTAACTGAACTCTAACTGCCACGGTGGTCTAGTGGCTTATGTACGGTAGTAGATCCAGAGGTCCTGGGTTCGAGTCCATAGTCGGGCCTAGTTTAATTATTGTTAAAATATTCTGAGTATTACGCCTTAACGCGCCGTCCCATCGGACTTTGAAAGGAAAAGGAATAGAGAGTGCAATTGTGTTGTACACTTGTGCATTATAATATCTTCTGCGCATCTAGTTAGTCTCTCAGTGAGAGAGAGAACGCCGCTGTGGCCGAATTCGACCAGGAGGACATTATAATAGTTTAAGAATAGGGTAAATTAAATATATAAGGGTATATAGATTTTTAATAAAACTTATACCGTTACGAATTTGCGAATAATCTATTGTTATATTTATATGATGAATTTATATTGTACGTAAATACGTTAAATAATTTACGAATAAACTGTGTTCAGCTCTTATCATTTTCCTCACGATGTTTTCCTTCATCATAGGGTAAATTATAAGCATGTTGTTAATAATGATATCGGAGGTGCGAGACCCGGGATTTAAACTCGCTTGAATTGGTTTTTCAAGCGAGCACATTACCACTGGACTACCATTGCCTCATTCGTTTGTTTAAGGTGGTTTATTTAAAAAAAATACTAGTATCACGCCTTGGCTTTTCAAAGTTTCAAATTTGTGTTCAGAGTTGTAAGGTTTATATATCCGATACTTCTTGCTGCCACCTACATATTATATGTTGACACACGAAACCTTTATTTCACAAAAAAATTGTCGCAATTATAATATAAATGTTGTGGGAACGTGAAAAAATAATATGTCGTGATTTATCTATCGAATCGAAATCGAAGATTTATTTAATTTTTAAAACTCATATAACCCAACACAGCTAATGGGCTAATGGGCTTTACAGTTCGCTTGAGCACACGTGTCTTTTATTAAATTATATTTTTCGTATGACAAAGTAGACTTTTTATGAACAAAAAAAAAAACATTTTTAAAATTAGTTTTGTCTTTATTTTATGATGGTATATGCTGTCCTCCTGTCCGATTCCGGCCACGGCGGCCAATCTCATTGAGACTAGCCAACTGCGCAGGAGATATTATAGTGCACAAATGTACGCGCAGACACAAGTGCACTCTCTGTTCCTGTCACTCTCATACTCCGGTGGGACGACTATTCGACACGACCGGTGAGAGTTAAGGCGCAGGACCGACGGCTTTACGTGCTCTCCGAGGCACGGGGGTGAAACACCGCCAACTTCCCAACTCCGGGCTGTTACTGAGGCTTACTATACAGAAAGACACAATAACTAAACTTGGCCCGACCCGGGACTCGAACCCAGGACCTCTGGGTGTGCAGCCGTACATGCTAGCCACTACACCACCGAGGCAGTCATGGTATTTTTTATTATTTGGTATATGCTGTAATTAGCCTTAAAAAAACATTCTTAAAAAAAAGGTATTTTAAAAGATCTCGTATTAAAATAATTGGAAGAATAAAGCAATATTGACTTACACACATTACGATATGCCAATGATCACATAAGATTACCTTACTTCAATTTATATAATACTAGCAGAACCCGCGGCTGCGCTTATGCTAAAACTACAAAAATAACTCTAGAAAGGTAAGTTTCATAAAAATTTCCATCCCCTATTTTAACCCCTTATGGGATGAATTTCGAAAAATGCTAAAGTACGTAAGTAAGTACTCTACTTTATATCCCACACAGTAAGTGTGTAGTTACAGAGAACTTGAGCCATGTTACTCTGTTTAAATATATTCAATTTTTATTTTGTATTTAATAAAACTACAATACATGTTTATTTAATTGTATTGAAGAGCATTAATACTAAGTTTCAAGTAATTCTGATCATAAATATTTTTTTTGGATTGTATTATAACGTTAGAAGGAGATAATCTTCCGCGGTAAAAAGTAGCCTATGTCACTCTCCAGCCCTCCAACTATCTCGACGTGAAAGAAGGACAAACAAACAAACAAACACACTTTCACATTTATAATATTAGTACGGATATGGATGTATAAATTGTTACAAATAAAATCACGAGCGTTCGTTAGTTTTTTACAATTTGCCTGTTACTAATCGAAAGAGGGATTTCTATTACGTGTTAGTGGTTAGCGGTATTGTGAATGAATGTTCAGTTTTGTTTGGGAATGAATGCAAAAGTAGTTATATTTTATCCGACTTTGACGCAGTGAATAAGACGTCGTCAAATGGATTTAACTTTTTGTGGGACTTTTTCCTTTTTTTTTACAATTTCATTTTATATGTGCAGTGTTGAATAGTAATTTAACAAAAAAAAAAAAAAAAACTAATATTTATGTGGCACGTTTCGTGCCTGCCTTAAATACCTATAATATATTAACGGATTTAAAAGTTATTGAGTAGTATATGTAGACTAACAACGTATGTATAACTGTAAAAATAGGTAAGTATTTTAATGTTGTAAAGTTATATTTTTATTAAAACTAGCGACTCACCTTCGCTCCCCTCGGGTTTGTCCCTACTTACGTTTTAAGGTTTAGTATAGATTTCTCAGAGATGAGATATTTTCCCGCAGTAAAATGTATCCTATATGTACCCGGATAACCTATCATCATACCAAATTTCATCAAAAACCCTCCAGTGGCTTTTCCGTGATGCGGTCACAGACAGACAGACAAAAACACAGATTGCTTGCAAATGCTTTGATTTGTATTGGCTGACACCGACTTCGAAAATATCTGATTAGGTATCTATTCTAAATGAAAACCCCTGTTTAGTTATTTTTTACTTTTCAGTGCCTGGAAGTCGGATTTTATTTTTTTTTTAAGTTTTTATACGTTTTTACATTTAGACATAGTAGTTAATTGTTTCTTATTTTAGAATGCCGTTGAAACGACTTATTAAATTCGAATAACGGGAAAGCTAGGGCGGGCGGTAAGCACGTTCCCGTGTTGCACAGTGCACTGGTAGTATTTTCTAAATATACTTGTAGTCGAACATATTCAAAGACTCTGAAATCACGGATATTTGCTATTTAAGTGTAATATAATATAGTATATAGAAATTTATATTGAAATGGTATTTTCCATGGATTATTCCTCAGACATTTAAATGTTTTCCTTACGCATAGAGAAGAGTATCTAATGAGAGCACTTAAATACATCGGTATACCTACTATATATTTGTATACCGTATACTTAAGTGCTGTAATTATTTTTGTATTATTTTACTAGGAAAACACATTTTGTTTAAACAACATAGACATTTTTACATACTTTTTTTCAGTGTTTATAGATTTCTAATAACACTGCCAGATTTTATTACTCGTTGTTTCGTTGTTGACTCTCATTAGTGAGCCATTAGCAAGCTAAGTAAGCCTTATTGTTACTTACTAAATTACTATATGAAAAAGAATATTTTTTACAATCTCCGGTGAAAAACTTTAACTAAATTTAAGGAGCCTGCCCTGATTTCGTTCAGGTATAGATTTATTTATTTTTGTATACGGATCTCCAACAGTATACATACATACATTTTTATGTATTACCAATTACAGGTTACCACATCATTTGCTATATATGAAAGTTTTTCTTCATTTAACATAAGTTTAATAAACTTAATATACTAAAAGGAAACTGTCTGTGTAAAATAACTTATTAAAGGGTAAATAAAACAATTTCTAATAAATTCAAATAAACTTTAATACTCTCATCAACGTCTACAATGAAGTTCAATTTTTATTTATATAATCCCAACAAAACGTTCTGATACTTCCTCTCATACAGATATAATCGACAGCATTTCTATATTATGTTCTATATTAAAATGTACAAATACTGGTATATTGCTCTTTAATATCACTCTACATTTCTTTTATTTAGTGTTTGTTAGAGGACTCCACTAAGTATACACAGTCGTGGTTACGCTTGTACGAGTACGTAGGGATTAAAAACAAAATTGCCCGGTTGTTTTTGGTGAATAAAAAGGTTGAAATCATTTCCTTCCTTATTTCCCTTTAAGGGAATAAATGAAAATTAACATTAGTTTAAAATTAATTTTACCATGATACAATACATACATACATATGTACATACAATGCAATACAATACATATATTACAAATAGGATACAAATATAATATGACTCAAATATAGAAACATCTATGTAATTATCAATCTTTACGTGTGTTCCGTATATATTATTATACTAGTGATTCGCCCTTGCTTTGCTCGGGTTCGTCCCTAGGTGATTCTTTAAATTAACATAACTTTTGTATTTATGGAGAGATTGAAATAAAACAAATCTGAGATTAGCGCGCATAAACGCAGAGAGAAACAGACAAACAGAAACCGACAAACCGACAAACAGACAACCAGACAAGAATTATAGAAATCCTTGCTTTGCGTTCTATTCCGTTAATAAAGACCCCGAATAATAGATTTTTTCTAAATATCTTCCATGTACAGACAACGATTAGTTAAACTTTTATTATAGTAGGGGAGCCCAAGAGGATTTGGATTTACTTAAGCGCGGCAGATTTACATGAGGGGGGATTCCTTGCACTCTGTTGAGTTCCTCCACCAAATATAAGTCTTCTATATAAGGCTGCGCGTCTATGGCAGCCGATCAAAATGTTAAAAAAATATTTTAATAATTTATAAATATTTAAATAAAACTATCTTTTCGGATTTTTTCGCGGATTTATTTTGATTTTTGGTTCCCGACGTTTCGATTGCTTTACAGCAATCATGGTCACGGGAGAGACTAAGGTGTTAGATGTCTCAAAGGTATTATATAGTTGTTACAGACAGCCTACCCACAAATAACAAAATGAATTCAAAAAACTTGAAAATTGGCACCAAAGTACCTTACAATATTTGTTAATTTTAATTTTAAAACATTTTTATAATTGAATTACTTTTATATTTATATAATTTTACATTATTTATATAATTTTAGCTTTATTATTATAATTATTACAATTTTTTTAGAAAATTTATTGATTAATAATCTATATTTAGTGTAAAAAAAATCCAAATCCAAACCCAAAAATCAAAATAAATCCGCGAAAAAATCCGAAAAGATAGTTTTATTTAAATGTCAAATATTCGCGTAAATCTAAGAAAGTATAATTTATAAATACTTGAAATCGTCAGATTTAGGTATGATGGGTTGATTACATCCTGAAAAGTGTGCAATTCAACAATCCACTGATTTTCACAAGCCGAAGAGGCAAAAACCCTACATAAACTTTATTAGACGGTTTTTGCCTCTTCGGCTTGTGGATATCGGCAGATTATTGAATTGCACACTTTTCAGGATGTGATTAGCCCACCATACCTTAATCTGACGGTTTCAAGTATTTCTAACTTATCATTTTTTTTAATTTTGATCGATAGAGGACTTATATTTGGTGGAGGTACTCAACAGAGTGCAAGGAATCCCCCCTCATGTAAATCTGCCGCGCTTCACGCTTGTGTAAATCCAAAAATCTCCTCTTGGGCTCCCCTACTATTATATGTATAGATCTTTCTTAGCACTGACAAACAACAGTTAGTCATCTATCCATTCTCACCTTAGGTACGAATATAGAAACAGGGTCTATTTATAAAATTAGCTGCATTCTGCTTTTGTTTACTTTATTTAGCAGATCAATAATAATTTTCAATTCAGTCAAGCCATTTTCCGAATTACTATTTATTTTTAAGATGGTGTCTCCATTGTTTAATCACCTAATACCTACTCATTTTTACATATGTTGTATCTATTTTAGACGTTTTTGCGGTAACAAAAAAATAGGAAAATGATGTTTCATCAACAAGGGGAGCGAAAGGAACGTAAATTAATTTTTTTTTTTGCAATAGGTATGCCTAATCATATTCCTAAAATAAAATTCGCCGGTCTATCCAATCTAGTTAGTACCTATAACTCTTGCAAGAACACGCTTACCAATCTACTCCGACTTTAGGTACCTCGGTTCTTCCGTGCAAGGTTTTTTGAAGCAGAATTAATGAATTAATGATTTGATTAATTTTGTGTATGTTGAATTAATACAGGTAAATATCTTTTTCTAATGGTATGGATAATTTATTTTTCGAATTAATATCAACTTATTAAATTAAATAATTTTAATCATTATAATTTTTTATAGTGTGATATATACACTCTTACATTTTTTTTAAATATATGTGGCTTTTCCTAATATTCCTCTACATTTCGACGGTGGTGTTCACTGTTAAATACAAGATGATTGTAATACTAAGGTAGCACGCCCCGTTGCTATTTTAAATCTGTAAGCAGCAGTGTCTCGCGGAATAAGAGCTTGAAAACAGCTACATCTATTATTGCGATTCACTACACGGATGTCGTTCTAAATCTCATTTGATACATTTTTACTAGATTATCCAATAATATTATTTTTATGTTTTCGATAAGTATTAAAGGAACAAATTATCATTACACACTGTCATACCGTCACATTCACTTGACAAAACTAATCTATCGACTAATGTAAAATTATATATTTTATATTTGTAAATATTGACATTGTTTATGTATAACGAAGAAAAATAAATTTTGTTGTAATTGTAAATATTTGATGGGAAATTTGTCCAAAAATATAAATGGCAAACTACGTGTTTTGGCAGGTACGGGCTTTGCCCTTTGAGAAGTGTATCCTTTGTAATAACTCATATTAAAATACCTTGGCATCTAATACTACTAAATGATAATTCACATAAGACAATTTTGACCCAAGTAATGGCATAAATCCATCGTACAATTATTGTATTGCCTCTACTTTTGTCAATTTTTTTAACAATTGTCTAGTAATTATTGCTCGTAATAACTACACTAAATATTTTGCTACGTTGATAATTTTTCTTAATGACTAAAGATCGTGCTAAGGGGAAATTTCATAGATGCGTATATAAGATTTTGAAAATTTTTTAACCAAGCGAATCGAATATTTGAGATATAGTTGTTAAGAAATTTAGAAAAATGTTTTATTATCAGATCGTTACTGATAATAAACGTTAAACCGCAGTAGCATTTCCAAATTTTCTTTTTGTTGTATTTACAGTAATGTACATATATAATTTCAGAAATATTCGATCCTTATTAAGCGATATAAAGTGTAAAATCAATCTCAAACTTTTATTATTAATGTTCAATTTACTATATATTTAAAAATTAGGCCTATCAAAATATGCCAGCTCTAAGCCACCACACATTAAAAAATAAGTATTCACAGTGGTCATTCACTTAACTATGAAACTACTGAATTTTCCTTGAGATTACAACATCATAGACATATGGACATAACATTTTATATTTAACGGACAACTTTAAGTTATTCGATCGTTCGGTTCTTGACCACTAAAAATACTTATCCGGTTAATAGAAATATTTATCCTAAAAAGAAATCGAACTCACGATCTACGGCGTAGACGCAAGCAGTGGCTGGTCACATCGCCATATTTTTATTCTTAATATACTTCTGTATTTTTTAATTTTGTTTGTAAAATATTATAGTAATGTGTAGCGGCTTTTATAAAGATTAATTATGACAAAGATAAAGCATAATTTTTTTGGAAAAACTCGCGATCCTACAAAGCCAACAATGGATGAAATTTTTAACGCTAACATTGCTCAGTAGGGAGAGTCTGGATTATATGCATGAAATGAGCTACATTAAATGATTAAGATATAATAATTTTAGTATTTCATTTTAAAATTAACTGTTAATTATTAAACATTGGACTAAAATAATTAGACTATAAATAAAAGTTTACAAAGACAGGACATATTTTAATAAGTTAAAAAGGATCATTCAACCTGTTCAAATCTAAACCTACGATTTTAGCAATACATCGTAGGCGGTGAGCTTCGTCGTGACATTTCATTTATTGATAGGTAAAATATTGAAAAATATAGATTTTAGTTTTAATATACAATTTCCGATATGCGAACTCATACGCATATAATTCAGTCTCCAGACAAAATAAAATATATTTATGCGACAAAGTTCTTATTCAATGGTAAAAGTTTAAAATTTCATAAGAAATAGTAAGTCAGAATGAGTAAATTACGCGTCTTATTGTTATTCCCTCAATTTTTATGAATATTTGAAAGGTAACTAATTACAATATATATTTATTATAATACAATCAATGGTAAAAGTAGTTATTTCTAAATAGGTGCAGTACACCTATAAGTATCTACTCTAGCGCGTAGTTGCTTTATGGTCTTACACTAGGTTATTCGCCTTTTATACCAACTACTGTACGTCTTTCAATGTTTAATTTTTAAAGTTTAATCAAAAATAATGCCATTAAATTATAATTTATCTACGAAATACGCCGTACGTAAATGACCTAATGGTGGCGTCTAAACACCATTTTATATTGTCAAATGTTTTAAGAGTATTTTATAATAGCTACAGGGATTTCTCATTCAAACGATTCTACATGCCAAGTATCTACAAAATATTTAGCCTTAGTCTACTTCAACGAGAGCCAATTTTGAAAAAACTTTTACCATAACTAATTACAAAGCCTACGGAAGGTTTCAGACAGTATTGTGTAAAATATCAATTGTACTTGTTATCTTAACTCTACTTTTATTACAGCTATTAATAACAAATTTCTATTCACTTGTGGCGTCTTTAATAGTCCGAAACATTAAATAATTATCACGAGTTTGTGTTTCTATAAGGCAATATAGGCCATTATATTGTCCTCTACCTGTTGTGTTATAATAAACTAATGTCTAAAAATTGTCTTTGCATTTTGTAAACACTAGATTTTGGGGAAGCGTCAGCCAAAGTGTGAGAGTAATTTCCAAAGAATATTTTATTGTTTTAGGCTTTACAATGCTTTAAGTAATTTGTGATTGTGATATCTTATAATATTCCGGCATATATATAATATTTATTGCTTTTCAAGTTGAATTGACTAACTGAAAAATGTTAGAAGTGTAAATACACGTCTATTCTATATTATTATAATTCTATGATAATGGTAGGCGATTTATTGAATTTTTAATTTGACAATACCATATGCGATGTGAGGACAATTATTACAATGTACTAATAATTGTATTTAAGTATTTTGTTAGGTTGTTTACAAAATTAAAATATAACGCAGACAATGTAAATGTTCGTGGAGTCAGGCGTGCAGGTTGCGTCAGAGCTGACGCAGGGGCGCGCGGCAGTCTACCCGTGACATCCATGCAAGGTCTCGTGTCGTCACCTAAAAAACAGGACAAAAATAAATAACAAGACAGGATAAACCACATTTATTAGTTAAATAATATTCTTATTTGGAGTAAATAGTAAAAAAACATTCCACTCTGTTCTCTCCTTTGGATGGGATGTGAGAATTAAATATTTAAATTATATTTGAAAATTGGATTTAATGTGCTGTAAATGCTTTGTGTAGTTATTATTAACATACAGAATATATAAAAATGTAAAAAAAAAACAAAAACAAAATGGCACTATAAGCAGTATCATAATGGTTGTGTTGAAGAGACCGATTAGTGATAACTTATCTTCACCTTTCCTCTTTGTATCAATTATGTGTGCTTTTATGTTTTTTACATCGAAATTGTGTTGTAATAAAAAAGAAAATAAAGTAAAACAGTAGTAAATATGATACCCCATTTTAAAAATTTCACATTTTAAAAGGCTTTAGTTCTCAATATGAAACAGTGTTTAATATAAAAAATATAGATATTTTATTGACTAATTATTATATTCTTTATTGCACATTAAAAATAAATAATTGAATTACCTGATGCATAGAGTATACAGCAAGCACTACTAAGACGTGCATGATGTTGTGTGAGTTGAGACAGCGGTCCACCGCGCCCGGGAACCACTTTTCCGGGATATGCAGAGCGCCGATGACACCACCGCCTAGCGACACCGCGTCCTGTAACCGCACAATAATAATAAATAAATAAATATGTTGGGACATTAACACACAGCACCATCTAGTTCCATGGTAAGCTACGAGGCTTGTGTTATGGATACCAGATAGTTGATACACTACACATATATAACTTTAAATAAATACATATTATAAATATATACACCCATGACTGGAGTAAAAACATTGGTGCTCATCACACATGCCCCCAGCGGGACTCGAACACGCGACCGCTGACACAGCACGTAGAGATACTACAAACTGAGCCAAACGTGTCGTCACAATATAGGCTTCTACATCTCTTTGATTAGTACATTACAGTTTTAAAATTATAGTTTATAAAGGATGTAGGGTCTAAGTCTGAAACTACTGAACCGATATTGAAAATTCTTCCACTAATAGGACGCTACATTATCGCCTTGTGTTATAGACTATTTTTTATTTCGATAAAAATGTGTTTACTGTCAGAAACCATAATAATTTTAATTTATGTCGTAATAAAAACTGCTAGATAAATAGCTTTATCGGCGTTCGCTGCCTAAACGGTTTGAAATAAAGCAATAAAATGTAAAGCAATAAAATACCTAGAGGCACCCGAAGGAAGGGTAAGTTGCTAGTAATAATATAAACGCGAAATTGAAGGTGTTGGCTTGCTCTGCTTTTTTATAGCAATAATGCAAGGAGTCGATATACTTAGGTGGTTATTGGGCTACAGGGAGACTTTAAACATAGTACATAAAGTAGTTTCCAATGGATACACGTCCGTTGCAAAATGTTACATAGGCACATGCCTGAGCGAAGCGATGGTATTTCATTATTGTTATGGCCACACTACCTTTATAAACTAGTGATGCATCCTCGCTTTACTCTGGTCCATATGGATTTTGGAGGATATCTATGTCACTCTTGAACCTTCCGACAATCTCGATTCGATATTTTGTAATATAAGAGGAGCTACGGGTAAAAACTAATCCTACTAATAATATAAACACGAATATTTGATAAAACTTTTCAATAATATAGCTTCTCAGAATAAGGATTATAGAACTAAACACGAAGACAAACAGTAATGTTTTAAAATAGTATATAAATATTAATAGAATACTCATTATTGTGATACGTTAATAAATCTTAATAAATAAAAATAGCTAAGGGATGTTATTATAATAAGGAAAAACAATTTAAATAAACCTGTTACGTTATCTATACATATTATAAAATTCTAACTAAGCCGAATCTGTACATTAAATATTTTTTGGAAAATCTTATTGAAATAGACATTATTATCGATGCAGAGGCCGAATCTATAGTTTTTAGAATTTTTGTCTGTCTGTCTGTCTGTCTGTCTGTCTGTCTGTCTGTCTGTCTGTCTGTCTGTTACCGCATCACAGAAAAACCACTGGAGGGATTTTGATGAAATTTGGTATGATGATAGCTGGTTATCCGGGTCAACATATAGGATACTTTTTACCGCGAGAAAATATCTCATTTCTGAAAAAAAATACAAAAACTGGTAGGAACAAAACCACGACGATACTATTTGTAAACAGTTTAGCAAGGTAACTTACAAAATATGGTAAAAACTATAAAAATAGCTTATCTTGAAAATCAAATTATCAAAAGCGCTATTTTATCCATTAAAATAGTTATTTTAATTAATATTTATTTATGTGTTATTTAGATATTCGACAATAGATGTCGCCATGTGTTTTTAAAATACATAGTTTTAATCCCAAAAAAATTAATGTACAGGTATGACCTTTTATCGATTTTATTAGAATTACTACTAAATCACCCTCGGCTCCGCCCGTGTTTAAATTATCAGCAAAGCAAACTTTTTCGCTTCATAAATTAGTAACTATACATACAATAAAATTGTAACTAAGCCGAACCCCTAAATTCAATATTTTTTCGGAAAACCTTATTGAAATATTCATTATTAGCGATATAGAGCCCGAATCTATAGTTTTTAGAATTTTTTCTGTCTGTCTGTATGTGACCGCATCACAGAAAAACCACTAGAGGGATTTTTATGAAATTTGGTATGGTAATAGCAGGTTATCCAGGTCAACACATAGGATTCTTTTTACCGCAGGAAAATATCTCATTTTTGAGAAAAAATACAAAAACTGGTTAAAGTAAAAGCACGATGATGCTATTAATATTTTAGCAAGGTAACTTACTTATATATTATGTTAAAACTATTAAAAAAAACTTATCTTAAAAGAAATATTAACAGCGCTATTTTATTCATTAAAATAGTTATTTTAATGAAAATTTATTTATGTGTTATTTAGCTATTTGGCAATAGATGTCGCCATGTGTTTTTAAAATACGTAGTTTTATCCAAAAAAAAATTACAGATATAACCTTTCTTATGACTTTACTATAATTACTACTAAATTACCCGCGGCCCTGCCCGTGCTTAAATTTTTAATAAAACAAACTTTTTGACTTTATAAATTAGTAACATACTAGCATTTCCCGCGGCTCCGCCCGCGTTCAGATGATCAAAAACCAAATTCTTAGGTTTTACACATTAGTATATTCTTACATTATACATTACTTTCATTGCGCACCGCATGATTGGTAAATAATGGCAGAGATTGACAATGCCACAAAGGTTCCTCCGTTAAATTGAACTTTTTGGTTTAGCAATAACATTTATGTATGTCTATACTTCTGTTTTGTTTGTTTTTTTAGTTTTTCACGATAAACTCTCAAACTACGGAATTAATTTTAATCATTTTTTACTAATAGACAGCTATAGATTAATTTAATATATAGCTGATTATTTAAATTACATAATGATAACTTTTCTTAATTAGCGCTAGTTAGTAATATTTTCCAAAACGATTTTCAAAAGAAAGTGTAATAAGTAAATAATTCTAAGCGAATACATTTTTTTTTATTTCATATGGCACTGCTAATATGATTAAAGTCGTAAGCATTTAATTGTGTCCTTTAAGCCTTTACCTTCCAAGAAAAGGTGTCAAGAAAAAGTGAAAAAGTTGAGGTATAACAGTTCCTAAAATACTTTTTCATAGTTTTTGAGATATGAAATATTTTTAGTTACCCGCTTTGGCAGTTTAACAACCATAGACTTGTTATCCATAAAATGTTATAAAATAATATAAATTGAACTTATTTTTACGGTGCAAAAAATGAGTAGGTATTGTGGAAAAGTAAATACTGTACATTTTTTTTTTTGGATAAAATTACGTATTTTAAAAACACATGGCGACATCTATTGTCAAATAGCTAAATAACACATAAATAAATTTTCATTAAAATAACTATTTTAATTAATAAAATAGCGCTGTTAATATTTCTTTTAAGATAAGTTTTTTTTAATAGTTTTAACATAATATATAAGTAAGTTACCTTGCTAAAATATTAATAGCATCATCGTGCTTTTACTTTAACCAGTTTTTGTATTTTTTCTCAGAAATGAGATATTTTCCTGCGGTAAAAAGAATCCTATGTGTTGACCCGGATAACCTGCTATTACCATACCAAATTTCATAAAAATCCCTCTAGTGGTTTTACTGTGATGCGGTCCCATACAGACAGACAGAAAAAAATCTAAAAACTATAGATTCGGGCTCTGTATCGCTAATAATGAATATTTCAATAAGATTTTCCGAAAAAATATTGAGTTTACGGGTTCGGCTTAGTTACAATTTTATTGTATGTATAGTTAGTAATTTATGAAGCGAGAAAGTTTGCTTTACTGATAATTTAAACACGGGCGGAGCCGCGGGTGATTTAGTAGTAATTCTAATAAAATCGAAAAAAGGTCATATCTGTACATTAATTTTTTTGGAATTTAAACTATGTATTTTAAAAACACATGGCTACATCTATTGTCGAATATCTAAATAACACATAAATAAATATTAATTAAAATAACTATTTTAATGGATAAAACAGCGCTTTTGATAATTTGATTTTCAAGATAAGCTATTTTTATAGTTTTTACCATATTTTGTAAGTTACCTTGCTCAACTGTTTACAAATAGTATCGTCGTGGTTTTGTTCCTACCAGTTTTTGTATTTTTTTTCAGAAATGAGATATTTTCTCGCGGTAAAAAGTATCCTATATGTTGACCCGGATAACCAGCTATCATCATACCAAATTTCATCAAAATCCCTCCAGTGGTTTTTCTGTGATGCGGTAACAGACAGACAGACAGACAGACAGACAGACAGACAGACAGACAGACAGACAAAAATTCTAAAAACTATAGATTCGGCCTCTGCATCGATAATAATGTCTATTTCAATAAGATTTTCCAAAAAATATTTAATGTACAGATTCGGCTTAGTTAGAATTTTATAATATGTATAGATTAGTAATATTTTGTTGGCCGAAACAATTTTCAAATGAGAATATTTGTAAATTTTTATTGTTTAGTAAATAATGTTAATGTTTTTTAATCTTTTAATGTAAAAATTGGGCAAATGTAAATCCAACTCGCGCATTTTAGGTTTCGTATAGCAAAATGCTATGTTGTTTTTCTTACTTACGTGTTTTGTATGGTTAACACTAAAATAAATACGAATAATATTTACGTTTCCACAATATCGACTCATTTTTTGCATCGTAAAAATAAGTTCAATTTATATTATTTTATAACATTTTATGGAAAACATGTTTATGGCTGTTAAACTGCCAAAGCGGGTAACTAAAAATATTTCATATCTCAAAAACTATGAAAAAGTATTTTAGGAACTGTTATACCTCAACTTTTTCACTTTTTCTTGGCACCTTTTCTTGGAAGGTAAAGGCTTAAAGGACACATTAAAATGCTTACGACTTTAATCATATTAGCAGAGCCATATGAAATAAAAAAATGTATTCGCTTAGAATTATCTACTTATTACACTTTCTTTTGGAAATCGTTTTGGAAAATATTATTAACTAGCGCTAATTAAGAAAAGTTATCATTATGTAATTTAAATAATCAGCTATATATTAAATTAATCTATAGCTGTCTATTAGTAAAAAATGATTAAAATTAATTCCGTAGTTTGAGAGTTTATCGTGAAAAACTAAAAAAACTAAATGTTATTGCTAAAACAAAAAGTTCAATTTAACGGAGGAACCTTTGTGGCATTGTCAATCACTGCCATTATTTACCAATCATGCGGTGCGCTATGAAAGTAATGTATAATGTAAGAGTATACTAATGTGTAAAACCTAAGAATTTGGTTTTTGATCATCTGAACGCGGGCGGAGCCGCGGGAAATGCTAGTTTATCTTATAAGGGGAACATAAATAATGCTTAAAAAAACAAAATAATAAAATTAATTTTATTATTCATGTTTTAAATAAAACTATCTTTTCGGATTATTTCGCGGATTTATTTTGATTTTTGGTTCCCGACGTTTCGAATGCTTTACAGCAATCATGGTCACGGGAGAGACTAAGGTTTTAGACATCTCAAAAGCGTTATATACTTGTTACAGACAGTGCCTACCTACAATTTTACAAAAATGATTTCAAAAATTCAAAAATGGCACCAGAGTACCTTATAATATTTATTGATTTTAATCCTAAATATTTTTTTTAATAACTATTATAATTAAATACAGTAATATTATTTATTTAATTTTAGCTGTTATTATTATAAGTATTACTTTTTTTTTAAACTCTATTAATTTATAATATTATTTAGTGCTGCTATTACGATATTATGTACAATCACAAAAAAAAAACAATATTATTGACTGTTTTATATGTAATTTAAAAATTTAAAATATTAATTTAGATTGCTATTATTTAAAGTTAAAATATAAAGCAACACTATTGCTGTATATATAATATAGCAATATGTACATATTATTTTAAATTACTGTTATTGCGATCCACACAGTTTGAACTAACGATCGATGTGGCTCATAGGCACACATGGCCTCATTAAATTACTTATATTAATTATTCTATACATGTAATAAAATTTTGAGTAGAATCTGTACATTAAATATTTTTTGGAAAATCTTATTGAAATAATCATTGTTATCGATACTGAGGCTAAATCTATAGTTTTTAGAATTTTCGTTTGTCTGTCTGGGAACGCATCACGAGAAATCCACTAGACAGATTTTGATGAAATTTGGTGTGATATTATCCGAATTATCATATAAGATAGGTACTTTTTACTGCGGGAAAATACCTCATCTCTAAGAAAACTATACTAACCGGTAAAACGTATCTACGTAAACGTGTCTAGTTTATAAAGATATAGTAATACGTTGTTGTACTATGCGGACGGAGCCGCGGGAAAACGATTGTATAATATAAATAAAAAATATTCGTTTCGTTAACTAAGTTATGAGCAATTTTGTCTAGTTGCAAGAACTTAATAGACTTTCACTTTATACCATAAAATGGTTTGGAAGATATACTTTTCATTTGCCAGTGGAAATGTTGGAAGCCGTATTTAATTGCGCGCGCCGCGAAGCCTTACTTATAATTCTTTTACTGAGTGACTGCTTAATCTACTTAACGTTTGACCTATTACGAAGAAGGTTTACCGTTTACACTCCAAATAACATAATTAATGTATATACCTAGATTGCAACGCCTTTAATTGCTACTAGTGACTTACCATCGCTTTACACGGGTGGATCCCTAAGATAGATATTTGTTAGGTTAGAGATAGTGTTTATCGACATTTTTATTCTGACATTGACAATACATCAGTGTTTTTCAGCTCTAGAGAAATATTGGCCATTACGAATATATGGCCGTTGGATAGTGTTTGTCGGTTTTTTCCATCCCATGATTGATGATTACTATATAAATATTTAGAGTAATTGTTTGAAAAAAGAAAGATAAGGTAATTAAACATCGGAGCAATTTGCTTAGTATCACAATATTGTAAAGGTTTCGCGGAACAAGAAATTGGTATTACCGTCTTCTTTTGTTTCCTCCGTGACTTTTTAAAGTTATACTTCTTTTGGCACGTTTGGAAAAAATGATGAGAGTAAAATTTTTACAACGCGCGCGCACATCGACAGCTAAAAAGCGACATGATGAAGTTAGCTGAAAGCGCTATGATGAAATTGGCTGCGTTCCTTTTACAAACAGGGAGTTGTGACATACGGGATGAAATCTTTAGCTATTTTTGTTTTGTTACGTCAAAGAAGTATAATCCTTTAACGTGCGTATATAAGTACACACACACGTTTTTTTTATAACATGTTTATTTCCCTATTGTCATAATGCTGAAATTACTTCAACATTTGGCACAGAGATAGCTTGGATTTCATGAACGGAATTTGGGTTTTGGTGACAGGATCATGGGTACAAAATTTACATTTAACAATTGAACTGGTGTAGTTATTTGGATCTGTTCATATTATTACTTTTATATTATCCGATAAACGAGGGCATCCAGCGGCATATTTTATTTTATGAAATAATTCTATTAATTAGGATTTAATTGTATCCAATATTTTTGCTCCTTAAATACGAAGCAAATAAACTCTAAAGTCTAGATTCATACAATCGTGATAAGAGATTGTATTTTTCTAATACCATCAAATTTCGGTTTAAAGTCAAAGAAGAGAAGTTAATAGATATATTTCATTATAACAGATGGAGAAACCCATTTTAGGGCCCTATCAAACCACGAACCAAATATGTATAAAAAAAAACAAATTTCTTTTGCTTATCCCATTAAAATCTTAGATTTTGTACCAGTTATCTTATATTTTAGATTTTAACGCGATATGCAAAAAAAAAAAAAAATACCTTGTTAAAAAAATTCAGACCATAATCAATTAAATACGTCTGATCTTCTAACAAGAAGAATACTTATGATAGTCGTCAGACATACAGATATACAAGATGCGTGCTCTCCAAATAGTACAATAAAATAAAAAAAAAACTCTTCGATAAAAACTCGATTTTACTAACTTGCGCTTGGAAAATTGGGCTTTAGAAAAATTGTAAATATATTGATTTATAGCTAATTTTCAACCCAATATACACCGGACTCCATTTTGTATAGGGATTGGTTTCCTCCTTTCCAAAATAAAAAGAATCATGCCAACATTATTGTATAATTTTTAAGTTAATATTTTGACTTTGTGTATTTCAGCAAAGTATTAAATACCATATTAGATGAACCAGGGTATATGAAGATTTATTTATGGACTGTTCTTGCCACAGGCATGAAAATGTCACGATAAGCCTGAAAAAGGTCTCTTTTGAAGTGCGTTTGTATGGTTTAAAATTTCATGAAAGATATTCAACCGGACCGAGTTAAATTAAGATATTTTTTTAATAATAAATAACAAGGATCCGTTCAAACCTATTCGCATCCATTTGTCCCTTTTTACCCGATTGCGCGACGCAAAGGAGAGTAATGTGTTTATCAGTCTATGTATGTATGTATGTTTCTTTCTATGTGGCGTTGTAGAGACCAAACGTATAGGCCGATTTTGGTGATTCATACGTTGTTAGATTCGCCTTGATAACGCGAGTGTAACACTATAAATAGGCTATAAATCAATAGTCAGTCAATCTTTTTAGTTACCTTTTATGCAGTCGGGTTTTTTATTTTTATAATATATTTTTGTACATACTAATATCTCACGGCAAACCGCTAAGGGATAAGAAGTTGTAAATAAACTATACGGTATTCTTTATAGAATTCAATTTATGTTTTAAATAATTGGGATAGGTGAGATACTAAAAACAACGCATATTAATCATGTTACAATCATATATTTATAGAATATCATTTAAGGAAAGAATGTAATATTATATATCATTTGTCAGACAATAACAACGGTTACCATGGCAACAAACGTTCTCCTCGCCCGATTACACTTTTCGTAACGCATTCACCAGCTTACTCCCCAGGTCAAGCGTGCGTAAAGAAGTTTTACTTCAAAAAATAATTCAATCAGGAGCTCTCTTGTTGCATGAAGTACATACTAATAGACATTGTCACGACCTTGCTTCTATCAGGCTCTAAATACACAGCACACGTACGTCCAATATTTGTTCTGTGCTATATACACTGATATACATACATTCATACATACATTTACATATATGTCATAGAAACCATTTTTTTTTTCATAATAATATAGAGATAAATATGAGATTTATGCTTTTACGCTTTTTTTCTACAAAATACCTAAAATATTATATTTTAATCCAGTTACCAGTTAGTAAGAAAAATATTTGCGCTACAACAACAACAATCATAATCGGGTTATTTTTAGTACCCACAAATACAATACACATACAAACTTTCTTATTTATAATAGTTTATGGGTAATAATATCTTTTATGCTACAAAACTTAAATAATATTTGATAACCTACAACTGCGGTCTTCCAAATTATCTTAAAAGACGTATATTATATGCAATTAAAATTTCCATATGATTTACTTTTATCGATAAGGAAAATACATTATGTAAATCAAACATATTGTATCTTTGGAATTTACCTACTGTAGTATATTATAACAATTATAAGTAACTAGCAGAACACGCGGCTGCGTTTGCGCTAAAACTACAAAAAAAAAAAAAATTCTAAAAAAGTAGGTTTCATACAAACGTTTATTCACTATTTTACACCCTTATGGGATGAATTTTGAAAAATGCTAAAATACGTATTTATTTAAGTGTATTGAAGAGCATTAATACCAAGTTTCAAGTAATTCTGATTATAAATATTTTTTTGGGTTGTATTATAACGTGTTTTCCTGTAGGAATAAACAATTTCCCGCGGTGAAAATAGCCTATGTCAATCTCCAGCTTTTCAACTATCTCCACACAATTTCGCTAATCCGTCCCTATTTTTCGACTTGAAAGAAGGACACACAAACAAACACACTTTCACACTTATAATATTAGTTTGGATTAATAGGTAAATTCCAAAATTATTTGTAATTAAAATATACTTAATAATTATAACTCGTATATAATTGGTATGAAAGAATTGATAAAAATTTATACTCCTACACATATAATAAAATTGTAACTAAGCCGAATCTGAACAATAAATATTTTTTGGAAAATAATCTTTTTGAAATAGTTGTCATATTATCGACACAGAGGTCGAATCTATAGTTTTTAGATTTTTTGTCTGTCTGTCTGGAAACGCCTCACGAGAAAACCACTGGACGATTCTGATGAAATTTCAATTCAATACCAAACATCAACATATTTTTTACTGCGGGAAAATGTCTCATTTCTGAGAAAAAATACAAAAACTGGTAAGAATAAAACCACGTTGATACTATAAATATTTTAGCAAGGTTACTTACGAAATATGGAAAAAAACATTTAAAAATAGCTTATCTTGAAAAAAAAATATCAATAGCGATATTTTATTTATTAAAATAATTCCAAAAATATTTATTTTTGTGTTATTTAGATATTCGTGAATAGATGTCGCCATGTGTTTTTAAAATACGTAGTTTTAATTCCAAAAAACTGAATGTACAGATATGACCTTTTTATGATTTTATTAGAATTACTACTAAATTACCCGCGGCCCTGCCCGTGTTCAAATGACCAAGAAAACAAATTTTTTTGGCTTTATTTGGAACAATTTTCAAATGAAAATATTTGTATATTTTTATTGCTTAGTAAATATCGTAATGATTGTAAATCTTTTAATGTAAAAATTGGGCAAATGCAAGCCCAACTCGCGCATTAAGGGTTCCGTATAGCTAAATACTGTGTTGTTTTTACTTGGTTACTTATTTTGTTAGGTTAACACTAAAATAATTACGAATAATATTTACGTTTCCACAGTATCGACTCATTTTATCAACCGTAAAAATAAGTTCATTAACCGACTTCAAAAAAGGAGGAGGTTCTCAATTCGTCGGAACCTTTTTTTATCATATTATTTTTTCACATTTTATGGAAAACAAGTTTATGGTTGTTAAACTGACAAAGCGGGTAACTAAAAATATTCCATATTCGTATCAGAAATTACGAAACATATATTGTGCAAGGTAATTTTCTAAAAAATAAAATCTAAAAGTATTTTAGAAACTGCCCTTAATATATAAATATACCTCAACTTTTTCCGATTTTTTGACAACGTTTCTTGAAAGGTGGAGAAGGCTTAAGGACTAAGACCTTATCTAGCTACTTCTGGAACTCTCATTTTCCCAAACACTTTCTTTTGAAAATTGTGTCAGAAAATATTACTAACTAGCGCTAACCTATCCCTGTTTCGCGACAAATTAACCTTAAGACAAATTATTATTATGTAATTTAAATTATCAGCTAAATATAAATTGATCCATATTTGATTGATTGATATTAATTCAGTAATGTGAGAGTTTAAAAAAACTAAACAAACAAATAAAACATACCTACTATAAATGTTGTTGTTAAACCAAAGAGTGCAATATTACTAAATCAATTAGAGACTAATAATTTAATATACCTATTTATTTTAAAGGCTTACTAACTAAATTTACATAAAACATGAAATTAACAAAATAATAATTCTCTATTTTCTATAAAAAAACTTAAAAGTATGCACAGCTTTTTATAGAAATATTTTATTTGAATTTTATGGAGGAACCTTTGTGGCATTGTCAGTCACCGCCATTATTTCTCAATCATGCAATCGCAATGAAATTCGTATACGAGTGTGTAAGAACTAAGAGTATACTAATACGTAAAAAGAAGAAGAAGAATTTGGTTTTTGGTTGGCAATGTTAGTGTATTATCTAACTATACAGATAAATAAAATTGGAGTGTCTGTTTGTAATATTAAAATAACCGCTTTTTACTAAATAAATGCATATGGATGTATACACGGTACACATACTAAAACAACATTTTTTACAATTTATGTCTGTCTGTCTGTTTGTTTCGGCTAATCTCCGAAACGGTTGAACCGATTTTGACGGGACTTTCACTGGCAGATAGCTGATGTTATAAGGAGTAACTTAGGCTATTTTTATTTTAGAAAAAGAATCAGGGTTCCGCGAAAAAAAATTAAAACCTATGAAGCTCTCGAGCGAAGCGAGGGTAAATCGCTATATAATTTAAATGAATATCTTAGGAGTAGCAAGCTACTATTTATGTATAAACATAGCTAACCGTGAAAACGTACCTAGGGACGAACGCGAGCGAAGCGAGCGTGAGTCGCTAGTTATCTAATATATTTAAACGAGCACTTTTTGTATACTTATATATTTATTTATACCGGCGATCTCGGAAACGGCTCTAACGATTTCACTGAAGTTTGGTATGTGGGGGTTTTCGGGGGCGAAAAATCGATCTAGATTAATCTTATGTCTGGGAACACGCGTGTTTTTGAGTTTTCATGCGGTTTTCTTTCGCATTATTCCCCGCAAAATATGGTTGCTAATTTCTGATGCTCGGGCATAAGCATCGTTTTTAGTTTTTTTTTTATCTAAAAAATACGATATAACAAAAAAGAACTCCGAGCGAAACTCGGTCGCCCAGGTACTAAAAAGAAGGAGCGGTGATTTTGACATTTTCCTGAGCTTTTGGATAAAGCGTAGTTAGTTATGTGTTGGTAGTAATGATAAAACATTTCAACTTGATAGAATAATAATTACATAAACATAAAATTCAACTCCTAAAAAGCGAACTAAAAAGATGAAATCAAGATGACGTAGTCAAGCTTTTTTACAAAAAGCTTTTTAACTAACAGAATCTTTTACAATATTAAAACTGAAATGTGAAGCGGGTTCAAATCCTGGGTCTCGCACCTCTGATATTTTCATGTGCGAATCATTTCTAACATGATTACCATTTGCCTTACGGTTAAGGAAAACATCGTGAGGAAACATGCATGTCTTAGAGAACCTAGCAAGTTTTCAAAAGAAATGTGAAGTCTGCCAACCCGCACTTGGCCAGCGTGGTAGACTATGGCTAGATCCCTCCTCGTATTGAAGGGAGGCTCGTGCCCAGCAGTGGGACGTTAAAAAAAAGGCTGAATACAAATATCGTCACCAAAACGCAATTTGAATACGTAACAGCTTGGCAAACGGAGTCATACGAAATAACTCGTATAGAACCTTCGTGTATCTTTAATGTGATTTAAACATCATCGGTCCCCACCGCTCCATCCGGAACAAGCCTGAACCCAAAATGGCCGCTTATAAAATATTAAACGACCGCGTACTATGTGAACAGCGTTCGAGTTGTATCCTAAATAAATGTTAGATGCTTATAATTTGACGACAATCGATCAACTGTGCACTGTGTCATGTTTGTGCAGAAATGATTTGCCATATGGTGATTTTCATTTATAAAATCACCATATGGCCTGTATTTATATAAAAGTATAGTTAAAATTAAGGTACATACAGAAAAAAATTAAAACTAAAACGTTCTGTTCCTATTAAGTAACT
Organism: Fabriciana adippe; assembly: GCA_905404265.1. NCBI lineage: Eukaryota > Metazoa > Arthropoda > Insecta > Lepidoptera > Nymphalidae > Fabriciana > Fabriciana adippe. Next base: position 13,262,612 of record FR989992.1, on the reverse strand, counting down.
GTTAAGTAAGCAAAATGCTTTCGTTAACTCCAAAAGTAACCACTAGGAAAATCCTATCATCGCTAATAGAACTTATCTATACTATAATAAAGCAGTAACTTAGCGAAATCTGTACATGAAATATTTTTTAAAAACAATTACTGTAACGTATTATGTATATTTATACACTATAGACCCCAAAACAACAGTTATTAAAAATTTTGTCTGTATGTCTGTTTGTCTGTTTGTGTGTGCGCGTTTCACGCAAAAAGTAATGAACCGATTTCATTGAAATTTAGTGAAGTGATAACATATTACTCGGGTCAATTTAGGATACCTTTTACTTTAGGAAAATCTTTCTTTCCCACGGGAAATCACAGTAACTGGTTTTATCGAGTCCTCCTTAGAAACCTACCGCTGGATAAACCAAAGACATACATCAAAACAATGTGCTAAAAATTGTGGGTCTTGAAAAGGCCAACAGTAAAATCTGCAACAGTATACATACGTTTATCTCTTAAGGTACACTCGCAATACCTTTTCTTATCTATACAGATAAATAAAATTGAAGCGTCTGTTCGTAATGTCATAAATAACAGCTTTTTACTAAATGCATATGAAATTATATACGGTACTTAGGTATAAGAAAAACACAATTTTAAATTTTTTGTCTGTCTGTCTGTCTGTCTGTTTGTTCCGGTTAATCTCCGAAACGGCTAGACTAATTTTAACAGGACTTTCACTGACAGATAGCTGATGTTATAAGGAGTAACTTAGGCTATTTTTATTTTAGAAAAAGAATTAGGGTTTCGCTCAAAAAAAATTAAAACGTACCTACGGACGAACCCGAGCGAAGAGAGGGTGAGTACCAATAATAGAAGACTAGTTCGTCAATGTATATGTACTCGTATAATAATACATCGAGCAGATTATTTTAATAAAAGTGCATAAATGTTATTATGATATACTATTTTTATCATATTAAAGAAATAATAATATTTATAATTAAAACGTCGACTAAGCTAAAACCGTCACCGTGGCGTCATCATACTCTGCGCCTATATTTGGTGAGATGCGCTTGACACCGTTATTTTGTTATTGTGTACCCAATGTACTACAAGTGAATAAGGTTTTTAGTTGCAAGATGATTCAACTCAATTTATTCTAGTTATTATTATACTTTTCTTATTTATTATCCTCATGAGCTTTGTAAGCCACAGCAAGTCACACTTGTAAGTCATAGATATGATTGGATATTAGTATTTTAATAATATGTTAGTAGTTTATAATTTTATTTGCAACAATTTTCAATCAAAATTCAGTTTTTTTTTTAAATAATACAACCTGCACCTTTGTAGTTGTATAGCATTATATGCGAAAGTTTTTGGTAGATATTTAATATGTAATTTTCAACGATGAAACTGCCTACTCCTTAAAACTAAAACAGAAGGAAAAAATACCAATACATATTTACATATTCAGTGGATCAATAGCATAATAAGATAAAGTTGTTTACCGTATAAATCACAAAATTAAGGTGGAGTGGTTACTAAAAATCGTAACATGTGACATATTTAATAATATCATGTTTCTTTTAAATCGTAGGAAGTCGCCATCGTAAGGGCATCAAAATAATATTATGTTCTTTATAAAGTATTAGTTATAGATATACGTCGAATGTTGATTCAAAATTGAAATAACGAATGTTCAACTTATTAAGTACGTTGTGTATAATTTGTAGTTCAGTTAGGACTAAATAATTTTTATTTTGCTATAAATTAAAGTGGTTTTGTTAGTACGTGAACAGAGTTTTCAATGCGTTTTATATAAAAAGATGTATTTTTCGCAAAAAAACACAAAGAAAGTCTTATTATGCCGCACTCAAGGATTATTTAGTACGTCTCCATCTTATAGAATATAATATGTAGATGGAGCTAATTTCATATTATCCTTGAATTAAATTAAACCACAATTATTATCTTTACTTGCATTGTTTAATGTATGTATAACAATAGCAAATATACGTATAGTATGTATTTATTTTATTAATATCACTAGCGACTCACCCTCGCTTCGCTCGGGTTCGTCGTTCGTCGTCGTACGTTTTAATGTTTTTTAACGAAACCCTAGTTCTTTTTCTAAAATAAAAGTAGCCTAAGTTACTCTTTATAATATCAGCTATCTCCAGTGAAAGTCCCATTAAAATTGGTCCAGCCGTTTCGGAGATTAGCCGGAACAAACAGACAGACAGACAAAAAAAAATTAAAAATTGTGTTTTTCTTATAAGTATCGTATATAATTCCATATGCACTTAGTATAAAGCTGTTATTTTGACATTACAAACAGACACTTCAATTTTAATTATCTGTATAGAAAAGATATTATTGCAGGCATCGCAGATACATACAAATATCAGATAATTATCGGTAAAGTAAGACCCTATCTGGTGTTGGCATGAATACTTAGGCAGACTTTACTGGTGAAATACTATCTCTCTCAGAATATCGGTGTAAAGTAGTAGGTACTCGCACTGATGCGTTTCGTTCGGCGGAGTAAGAGCACCGGAGGTCTAACCATTTCCACTGAATTCCATTTCCCCAGGCCCCATACTACCCCCTCCCTGTCCTCCTCTTTATCTCCACCCACTCATACGGTAACGTGTGAATGATGACCCTATTCTCAAGCTTATATGTTAGACAGGACGTAGATATGTCAGTATGCCACCTCTGTATGCAGCATTTTTGTGCTATGGGCCTACTCAGTCAATTATATACATAACAGCTTGATCTGATAAACTAACAGGCCGGTGTGCTGTTACCAGCCAACCGTTATGATTTTTATATATAACTTTACGTACAGTCACCCTGGTTAACTTTGTCCTTTCGTATAACATTGGCCCATACTTACACACTGCCGATTTTAATTAATTTACTGTTACAGCGCATAGATAATGTATTTCAAATTTTAAAAAATATATTATTTAGCTATCTTTGATATGTGATTTGCACATGATAATGTCAGAGATGCGAGACTCAGGATCTGAACTCGTCTCACTCGGTTTCCCAAGCGGGCGCGTTTTCACTTGGCTACCATTGTATTAATCCGTCTTAATATTATAAACTATAAATGTGAAAGTTTGTGAGTATGTATGGATGTTTGTTACTTTTTCACGCCAGAACGGCTGAACTGATAAGAATGAAATTTGGCACAGAGATAGATCATAGTCTGGAATAGCACATAGGCTACTTTTTATCCCGGAAAAATGTACGGTTCCCGTAGGATAGGTTTGTTTTTGTTTTCCTAGAGGTGAAACAGGTAAACATGTAAATATTGATAATTAAAAATATTCATACTCCTAAAATAATGTAGGTACATACATATATTTTAATTTATTGGATATTTTAGCTGTAAAAACACCCTTAGTATTTGAATCAGGTATATTTTGATTAAATAAGTATTTTTACCTGTAAAAACACGTGGAGGATAGCATGTGGGTCGCCACCGCCCAGACGCGCGGCTCTCGCGCCTGCCAACAGCAGTCGCATGCAGAACGGCGCGGCGAAGCACAGCCGTCGCTCCCACGGGGACCACGCCCGCATTGCCTGAAATATCATAATATATCAGAATTAAATGAATACCTACATAATTATATGATGCTTTACTAATCTAAACAGATAAATAAAATTTAAGTGTCTGTTTGTAATGTGAAAATAATAGCTTTTTACTAAATATGTGTATATGAAATCATATACAGTACTTGAAATAAATATTTTTGCGTGTCTGTCTGTTTATTTCGGCTAATCTCCGAAACGGCTGGATTAATTTCGACGGGACTTTCACTGGCAGATAGTTGATGTTATAAGGAGTAGCTTAGGCTGCTTTTACTTTTAGAAAACAATAAAAGGTTCCCCTCAAAAAATTCAAACGTGCCTAGGGACGTACCCGAGCGAAGCGAGTGTAATTCGCTTGTCTATTATATTTCAAACTTTTAAAAATATACCAATAAAAAAAAACGCCAGCCAATACAAATCAAAGCACACCGACTTCGAAAATATCTGATTAGGTATCTATTCTAAATGAAAACCCTTGTTTAGTTATTTTTTATTTTTCAGTGCCTGGAAGTCGTTTTTTTTTTTAAGTTTTTATTTTTCCATTTTTAGTGTAGACGTAATAAGCAGATAATTTGTAAGAAGAAAGATTTTTAAAAACATATTCGATTAAGCCATTTATTTAAAAACCGCTTGACCGATTTCGATAAAATTTAAATGGGACCACCTGGGAAGAATACCATTTGAAACAAAAAAAGAATTTTCCAAATCGGTTCAGGCGTCTTCGAGTAATCGGTGAACATACATAAAAAAAAGGTTCCGACGAATTGAGAACCTCCTCCTTCTTTGAAGTAGTTATGATTTATAACAAATTTTAATATTTACATTGTGATAAGAATTAATTTTCTAAGTATTAGCAGTAGATAAATATTAAAAGACTAGCAACTCACCCTCGCTTCGCTCGGTTTCGTCCCTAGTTACATTTTAACGTTTAGCTCAGAGATGAGATATTTTCCCGTAGTAAAAAGTATCCTATATGTTGACCCGGCTAACCAGCTACCATCATACCAAATTTCATCGAAATCTGTCCAGTGGTTTTCCCGTGATGCGGTAACAGACAGACAGACAGACAGACAGACAGACAGACAGACAGACAGACAGACAGACAGACAGACAGACAGACAGACAGACAGACAGACAGACAGACAAACAGACAAAAATTCTAAAAACTATAGATTTGGCTTCTCTATCGATAATAAAGTCTCCAAAGATAAGATAAGATTTTCCAAAAAATATTTAATGTACAGATTCGGTTTAGTTACAATTTTATTATATGTATAGATATAAAAACAACTTAATTTTGTCATTTTCTAATGTTGATATATTTTCAAATTAAATGTTCCTGATTTCACCTTAATAAATACATTAAATTAAATCTGGCTACAGTTATAAATGCAAACGTTTATATGTTTATATATTATGTTTGTTACTTGTTCACGTTTAAACGGCTCGACGAATCTGGATGAAAAATACACACATAATAATAATAATATTCTTTATTGTACACCCAGTAAAGATGGGAAAATGTAAAAGAGGCGGCCTTATGCTAAAGAGCGATCTCTTCCAGGCAATCTTAAGGTGTAGGAAATAACACTAACATAGAAGGGGCGTGATAAGGAGATAAAATAAAATACATGTAATATAAATAATTTGGGACATTACCACACAGCACCATCTATGTAGTTCCATGGTAAGCTACGAGGCTCGTATTACGGATACCAGATAGTTGATACACTGCACATATATAACTTTAAATACATACATGTTATATATATAAAAACCCATGACTGGAGTACAAACACTCGTGCTCCTCACACAAATGAATGTCCCCAGCGGGACTCGAACCCGCGACCACTGGCACAGCAAGTAGAGTCACTACAAACTGAGCCAAACATGTCGTCGAAAATATATATTGAAATCATATAATCATATAATCATATCATATACATATACATGTATATACATATGTATGTAAGACAAACTTACATACTTATACACTAATATATTACGCATAAAAATGTAATGATGTGATGTCCTCCTGACCGATTCCGGCCACGGCGGCCAATCTCATTAAGACTAGCCAACTGCGCAGGAGATATTATAGTGCAGCGCGTATACGCGCAGACACAAGTGCACTCTCTATTCCTGTCATTCTCATACTTCGGTGGGACGACTACTCGACACGACCGGCGAGAGTTAGATAAGGTGCAGGACCGACGGCTTTACATGCTCTCCGAGGCACGGGGGTGAAACACCGCCTACTTCCCAACTCCGGGCTGCTACTGAGGCTTACTAGACAGAACGACTCAATAACCAAACTTGGCCCGGCCCGGGACTCGAACCCAGGACCTCCGGGTGTGCAGCCATACATGCTAGCCACTACACCACCGAGGCAGTTAAAATGTAATAAAATAAATATAACTACGTAGGTATAAGAATAGAATATATGTATAAATAAAAGGCAAGATTTACTAATAATCATAGTAATGCTTATAAGGATAAAGACAATATGTACATACAATATAGAAGGAAATAACATAGAAAAAACTGGCCAAGAAAATATTTTAAGAGTGTAAAAATAGACCTTAAGAAGTTTTTTAAAATCGTATGTGATTTTACGTTCTGACACTTTGGGGAAGAGAGTTCCAAAGACGAGCGGTAGTAGAAAAGGAGTTACTATAGAAGAAAGAACACATAGACCATGGAGTCAGTCTGACTATGGAGTCAGGTCATAAGCCTAGGCCCTAGAGTAACTAACTGTAAGGTACCCAGGCAGGCAACGAGGGAAACAAGGGTAAATTGCTTGTACGATAAGTAAACTATGAAATCCTATGAATTATTATTTTTATTTAAGTATTATTATTAATTAGATTTGATCGTTAACTATCCCATCATGTCCGACGTGACAATAGGTACATTATATTTCATATGTAACTTTCTTTGTCCCAAACTAGTCTTTATAGGGATTATTTCTTTAGGAAAATGGAGATTTTGTTGAGAAATGTCCTAACCTGACATAATACTGTCTAAAATATGTCATTTTTTACTATTAGGTACTTTATACTTAAATCTATACATATAATAAAGTTAAACCAAGCCGAATCTGTACATTAAATATTTTTTGGAAAATCTTATTGACTTTATTATCGATACAGAAGGCAAATCTATAGTTTTTAGAATTTTTGTCTGTCTGTCTGTTACCGGCTCACGGAAAAAACATTGGAGGGATTTTGATGAAATTGGGTATGATGATAGGTGTTTATCCGGGTCAACATATAGGATACTTTTTACTGTGCGAAAATATCTCATCTTTGAGCTAAACGTTAAGACGTAACTAGGGACGAACCCGAGCGGAGCGAGGGTGAGTTGTTAGCGTCTATATACAATTATAATTAATTGATTAAACATTTAATTTATTATCACATATTTTACCGCAAAATATTCAACTACGGACGATCCGTAGTCTTTGTACATAGAACTATGGACCTATACACTAATCCATTTTTAATTTTGATGCAAGTTACTGAATCATACTGGCATAATTATTTTGAATGATCACACAATAAATATCGAATGTTCTTAGAATACTACGTTTATTTGAAATCCCACAGTCAGTTACAATTTGTGTTTTGAATTATTGAAATCCTTCCTTCCTACTGTTTGCAGGTGAATTTTAAGGTAAATTAATTTTTATTATTCAATTTGCAGTGTCATCTTTTTTAAGTGCAGCGATTTACCTGTTTCTATTTTGTATTTACGAATATTCGCATTCCATAGCCGCTTCGGGTTTGTTATACAAAGATATGATTACTAAAATATTTCTTTATCATCTGGAACGTAGAAATGCCCTATCTGTTCGTCTCTTGGGTCGTATGACATATTGACTATAATTTAACTTCAAGATTACTGACCTGAGTCACTATCATAATTATCTAAGTTTCGTTTCAGTCGTTTTAAAGTTTTAGTTTGAAATTTCTATATTAATAGATCTAAACAAATGAGCATCTCAGTTACTTGTTGTTTAGGAACAAAATACGTCTTTAAATACCAGGTTCCTAAAATAAATCTCCTAAAATTCTCTAAGTGCTTGGCCGCAGTACGGCTAAACTGCCGCGGTTATTAATCGTATGATTTTGTGAGTCAAGTAAACTAATACAACTAATTACTAGCGGGTAAAAACCGCGCTAAATTTGTAACCCATAGAACTTAGTTGGCGCGCACGCACTACCCCGTTAACCGCGCGCGGTTTTTTGGTCAGTAGGTACTCGGCAGACTAATATATACTGCTGTCTTGAAATCCATCTTCAACTGTGAAAATCGCGGGCAGTTTCGCGGTTTTTAATCGTAGTGTGTGCTTCTCGAGCGGTTTTTGCGGTTACAGCGGCTAACCGCTCGATGGAAAAAACCGTAGTGCGGCTTCTACCTAATTTATATTCTAAGCGAAGAAATGTCAAATGCCTTTCATTTGACAAAGCACTTTTACCATTATATTAGACTAGTTATAGGACCTGACTCCACCCGCGTAATTCATTTACGTATGTATGTAAGACCGTAGTCTTAAATATAGTATCGTAATGCTAGATGGTCTTTCTCAATAAATGGACTATAAAATTCAAGAAGACTTATTGAGAGATTTGAGCGCATTCAAAAATCTAAAGTAAAAAAAAAATTAAAGCAAGTATTCTCTTTAATTTTACATTATTAGAATCTATGAAAACCAGTCTTGCAAAATGGATTAACTTTTCGTTTTAGACCATTTACAGAGTTAAACAATGTAATGCGATCTATGTTTTACAGTAAAAGATGATTTCATTGTAAATATTTATTGAATTAATTTTATTGATGTAATTATTGTTTATCAATTATCATATTAAAAGAACTGAAATTGCCATCCCCAAATAATGCCAACCCTAAGTGTGAAATAATCTATTTTAAACGACTTGAAGTCGGCGTGTTTTTTGATAAGAAGTCATCTTTACCTGAGGTAAAACATATAAAAACATTCTATTTTCTTCTTTAGGTTTATACTTATTGTGTAAATTGTACCTGTGACTTTGCTTGCGAGGACTTCTAATGAAAAATTAAATGTTAATGAGGGCAAGAAAGCTTATGATTTCTTATGATCAAAATTTTTATAATTTTCGCCGCAGAAATTTAATCAGTTTATTATAGGATAATTTAAAGTTATTCTAAATGTTCACCCGGGTTCTTAGTAAAATCTTTACCAAATAGCATTTAAATTACGACTAGGTAAAAAAGAAAACAACGAAAAATTTTATGATCTAAGGTGTATTGTTAAAAGGTCGACACCAATGTGAACATTATCGACATGTTTTTGTTAACTTCACCTGTGACTAAGTAATTTAATTTTGGGAGTCATTATTAATATTTTTCCTACTCGTAATTATAAGAGCCCCAAAGTTCCAAACAAAATAAGAATAGTACCTTCTTCACGATTCGCTTCATTTATGCTAATACTAGCTAGGCTCTATTATTTTTGCGCAGAAAACTTTAAAATAAATATGTCTTCTTTCTAAGAAAGAAGTATATATGCTGGTTCATGAAAAAGTTACCTTATAATTAAATAAAATTACCTTATAAAGTCCTAAGAGGCTGCCAAGGCTGTAGACGGCGAGAGCGGCATAGCGCAGCAGAGCGGGTGCGCAGTATACGGTCGCTGTTACCATTGGAATCGCTCCTGTAATCAATTATAATGATTATAATTGCGAAAGTGTGTATGTTGAGTATGTATGTAATTCTTCACGCTGAAACAACCGGATTTTGGATGAAATGATGTAATTCAGTGCAGATAGATTACAACCAGGAGTAACGCTTAAACGTCATAAATAAGCCGCTGTTTGTCGTTGGAAACATAGTTTAATGTGATTGGGCTCGAAAATTGAATTTAAGATTTATTAAATGAGATTTCATTCTAACTAATATTATAGTAGCAAACGTGTTTATAATTTTTATGTATGTTCGTCTTTTACGTAGTAAAGGAGGAATATCAGCGGGATTTTTGTATAGACAGTTTACGAGACGTAGTAGGTACACATTTGGTTAGGTTAGTAGTAAAATATATTTTAGTAGCGAAAACCTTATTTTTTTATTGTAGTTATAAAATATTACTACAAATAGAAGAACTAATTCTACTTCATTTTCACCCAACTAGTAGGTGCTTTACAAAAGTACTTAACACAAAAAAAAAAATAGTGAAACTTTCGCGTAGTCTAAAGTTTGGAAAAATACGAGAAAATTAAGTTGTTATGTAATAGAATTTCAAATTCCGTTTAATTTCGAATCGTTAAATTCATAGTGGAGTTGAATGTAAAGTTGAAAACCGGAAGTGACGTGCTCTCTGCAGTTCGGCACTTGATTGCCTCAATTTCTATGATTGCTCGGAACTCTCAACTGAAAATCAATTTATCCACTATATTAGCGAATTAAAATTATTGATATCACAACTTGAGTTATGTAGTAGATTTGTTTGTCGTGTATTATTCAGTTATTTATTAGTACTTTCGGTGACCGAGCTTCGTTCAGCGTTTTTCGGAAAAGATACACATAAAAATGGCGTTATTTTCACAAAAACACCTACGTACATAAATTTAAAAAATGGAATCTTATCTAAATACACAATTAGATCCAAATCGTTAGAACCGTCTCCAAGACGTACACCAAATATATATATATATATATATATATATATATATATATATATATATATATATATATATATATGTAAAGCGACATTTGAAATATTAAACTTCAACTCTTTATATAAACGAGCTTCGGATTGCCAAAGTGAAATATAATAAAAGTTTTCCATTCAGCTGACGAACAATTAAAGCGAGAACTGTGAACAAAGTCAATTTAAAACTAGCATTTTAGATACAGCACCAAAATTTATCATTTAAATATCTTAATTAGTGAGTGCAATAGCGACAGTTGGCAGCTTGTTCTCAGTAATCGTATCTGAATATATTAAATGTGAAAGAAGTTAGTGTCAGAAGTATTTCCATACATAATATGAGGTAAAATATTTATTTTAAACAATTTATATATTTACACTAAAAAGAGGTAAAGTTTATATGAGTTTGTATGTTGCAGGTAATGCCCAAAATTAATTATATGATTTCAAAATTTCCCCATCGTTATGGAAAGGATCTTTAGGGCAGGCATACATTATTCTTTTAAAATAAAAGGGTTTTTCTGAGACTAATTTTGTAACGTAAGAAGACGAAAAAAAAAATGAAAATAAATCGCGACTTGCGCGCAAAGTTATCTAGACTCTAGTAGGAATATTTTTGCATACATTGCGTATCCCAGGCTTTTATAAAATATATAAACATAGATAGGTACATATAAAATAAATTTTCTTCTCAATACAAGTAAAATTACATTAAACACTCAAAGTAATATTATATTTAGGTATTTCACAAACATAAATTAGTTTGTTAGTAAGTTATATTTGATTTTAAGTGTAATATGAATTAGTTAGTTCTAGAACGTTGAACATTATAAATAACTGAGCCATAACATGTAATTTCGTTTTTGTCAGACGCAGGTTTTAGATGATAGAAAGAGGTAGTAAATTTTATATAAGTTTTTGGTTTTCGCATTAATGACATGATGCTGTACTAGTGCAGATCCCATTCTAAGCAATGGAATTCAATTTTAAACGGTCCTAATTGGGGATATTTCTTTATCTAAGAAGACAAATGATGGCTATTATCTCAAAGCTGTTGGGTTGACAAATCAAAATATTTATTTGGAATAATTTTCCTCTTGTCCTGATGAGCCTATAGTTTTAAAGTTTTGACACTGACTTTGACAGATATCGTATTATGTTCATGATGAAGTATAATATGAAATAACGAAAGTAGGAAAGTATACGAGTATAATAAAAGCAATCTATTTTTTATCCGACTGCGAAGCGCAAAGGATGGTTATGTGTTTAACCTGTATGCACATATTGTGTATGTATGTCCGATCCTATGTTCCCTCGTAATTACTAAACTGTTTAACCGATTTGGATGATTCGTTGTTCGTCGTTAGATTTGTCTTGATAATGCGAGTGTTATAGGCTATACGAATATTATTAAAAATCAAAATGGTGGATCTCAGGCACCAATTTATGTGTCTTGAATTTTTTTCTGCCCAGCCTGTAGAATGAGGTATCAAATAAAGGTTTTTAAGAGGCGCTCACTAATTTATATATTAACATTTTATAGAACTCGAACAATTTTATAACAACATTAATATCTAGACAATTAACAAACGATGGGACAGACAGGCGTGGGCACAATATTTGTTATACATTATTATTAGCTAACATAGAGATTTTGATCCATTTGTAAACTTGTTTAGGCAAAGGATTGGGGGCTGGGGATTTCAAGAGAGATAAATATTATGTATATAATATATGTACATCTTACAATTATTTAAGGTTTAGTCGTATATTATTACTAGTTTTTTTATAGTTTCACAAAGCAAAATAATACTACTTTTGTAAGTATTTTTATTAGATGTCAATCAATAGAAATGAACTGAGTATACATACATATAACGTATAACGAATCGCTCAACAGAATATTTAAATGACCCGATACGTTTTCATTGTCTGTCCATTGAAAGCTTTTAATGCTCATAGGAATTTGAAATAATTCCGACAGTCAACATTTATTTAATTGCTCACAATTCAAACAAAATAAATGACCTCTAATTTTCAGAGAAATAATTGCATTTTCAATATCTATGGCCAACACATAATACATCTGCGATTTGTGGACGACATTGTCATCTTGGCGGAATCTCTGGAGGATTCCGAAACGTGGACATTCACCGTAGGACTGGTCCATAAATTTGAGGTAGCTCAGCGAGCGATGGAACGCGCCGTGCTTGGGGTTTCTTTGGCAGATAGATTCCTATATGAGGACTTTCGCTAGAGAAGTAAAGTCGCCGTCATTGCACGTAGAATTAGCACTATGAAGTGAGAGTGAGCTGGTCATGTCTTCAGGCATGTAGAAGACCGATGGAGTCGACACGTGTTACAGTGGGGACCACACTTAGGCAAATGTAGTATAGCACCATGTGGCAAGGTGGATCGATGGTTTGAAAAAGGTGGCTTGTACGGGATGGATACGATCGGGATGGTTGGCGTTCTATGGACGGCGCGGTGATAAGCTAAAAATAATGGGTTGAGTGACGTCACTTACAACTGTCTCCAGTGTTACCCGTTTCAAAATACAGGTAATTTAAATATACATTTATAATCAACTAATTAACAATTAGTAAATTAACCCGATTAAATGGCGCACGCCGTTCTTTATATGATTAAAAAATGAAAACGTAATTTTACCCTTGAAAGTATATGTTATTTATTAGTAAAGATGTCGCTACACACAAAAAAACATACTTCCTGCTTTTTTATAGTCGGGTTAAGGAAATAAAATATGACTGAAATCATTAATAGGTAAGTACATTAAAATTATTACAACATAGAAATTGGTATCAACAATTCTAGTAGAAAGAATTCAATGGAGCTCGTTTGTTGAGGATTTATGTTTGAAACTGTTCGATATGTTACAGTCAAGCACGTGAGGCGACTTTTATAGATTTTTATCCATACATATAATAAAATTGTAACTGATCGCTGCCAATACAAGGATGATATTCGTGAAAAAACTAATATTGAGGGTCTTTATTAACGCAATAGAACCCAAAACAATTATATTTAGAATTTTTGTCTGTTTGTCTGTGCGTTTGTGCGCGCTAATCTCAGAAACGGCTTAACCGATTTGGGCGCAATTTTCACTACTGTATTGCGGTAAACTTTACTTAACATTGTGTTTTTGTTTTATTTCAATCGGTTCATGAATAAAAAAGTTATGTCAATTTAAAGAATCACCTAGGGATGAACCCGAGCGAAGCGAGGGTGAGTCGCTAGTCTTAATGTATATAAGTGATGCTTTTTATATGTACGAGTATGTAATATTTAAAGAGAAAAAATTGTTAGTTAATTAAAATAAATAGTTACCTACTTAATTTCCTCGTATCTATCTATTACGAAACATTTCATAAATTCGATATGATCGATGATAAAAGTTTTTAAAGAAGTCAACCAGTTACCGGTTCGAGAGATTGGAAGAGGAAGATACGACAGATGGACTGTCACACATTCAAGGCGATGTAAACGAAAAGATGATATTACTAGTAGTAGGTATTATGGTCGAGTTTGTTGTAACCCTAAACTGGTTAATCTCTCCAGGATAATTTCTAAGAAATCCGTGCGAATTTCCGAGAATTCAATTGTTATCGTACACGCCGGCGTGTACGCGGTCCTCGAGGGACTAATTAATTTTAAAGAGCCAATAATTAAAAAAACCGAATACTTTATTATTTTTGTATACTACACTAGCGACTTATCGTCGCTTCGTTCAGGTCGCTAATATGTTTCAGGTTATGCCTATGTATTCTAGGTTATAGTCTACCTACTTATGTGCTAAATGTCATCCAAAACCATCCAGCGTAACAGACGTACCTAACATACAAACATTTGCATTTAAAATAATAATTCAATTTTCAGTTTGCTAATAATAATAATTGTTTAGTTTCATGAAAAATCTAAGCGAAAATTATATTAAGTGAAAAAAATATTGGCTATATTATGAACGTCTCGGGAACTTTGAATGAATAGCGCCTCTTCATTAAGTTGTGCCCAAAAGCATTATCGATCTTCTTGAAGTGAGTTAATTGAATTAAGCGTACCTATGCAAATACCTCACTAGACTTGTTGATGGGAAGTGTCGATTCAATTTGGCTGACTGAAACTTTGCTCTAATAAGAGCTTCGATGGATGATTAATTTGGATTCGCTATGCTGATATATATTATTCGGCTGCCTCGGTGGTGTAGTGGCTAGCATGTACGGCTGCACATCCTGAGGTCCTGGGTTCGAGTCCCGGGTCGGGCCAAGTTTAGTTATTGAGTCTTTCTGTATAGTAAGCCTCAGTAACAGCTCGGAGTTGGGAAGTTGGCGGTGTTTCACCCCCGTGCCTCGGAGAGCACGTAAAGCCGTCGGTCCTGCGCCTTAACTCTCACCGGTCGTGTCGAGTAGTCGTCCCACCGGAGTATGAGAGTGACAGGAATAGAGAGTGCATTTGTGTCTGCGCGTACACTTGTGCACTATAATATCTCCTGCGCAGTTGGCTAGTCTCAATGAGATTGGCCGCCGTGGCCGGAAACGGCCAGGAGGACATTATTATTATTATTATTATATATTATTCTTTTGACTTCAGTATTTTTCATGATTTTCTACTTTTCACGATCTTTTACTTTCCATGAAAACTTAATCTTATACCTATAAGGTCTTACTTTTAAGTGTCACATCACTTGTGTGCTCACCTGCCCGTTTGTCACAGTACATCAATAGATACGTATACAAAGTTAGAATAATGCAATATAAGACGTAAACAAATGAATTTTAATTTTCAAGGATTAATAATTATTAATAATATTATTTCTAAACGATGAAACATGTTACAGATATTCAGCATAAAGAATAGAATATACTCGTATTTATGATTATTGTTGATATTAAAATATGTATGGGCATACACTAGATATCATAAGTGGATACATCACCGGTTAAAATTATGAAAAATATTTACTTTTGCCGAAAATATATTTTTCAGAATGTGTTTTTAGTAATTCTTTGACGTTCAACAAAGTTCTTTATAATATAAATTAATTTGTTCGATAACATTTTAAAATGTGGTTTCGCTATCAATACGAAATGAATTTTTGGTGAGTTAGAAAAAGAGGAGCTGTATTTTTTGTGTGTTTATATCACGTGAAATCTCCGCCGATTGTTAACAGATTTTCATAATTCTTTTATTTAATGAACAGATCATACCTTAAGTTTTGTTGTACATTTCATAAAAATCTACCTCTGAAGACTTCCTTTAAGTGATTTCGAAGTAAGCGTATTTTTTAGCACTTTTTAGTTACTTTTTTTGAAGTAAAACTTCTTTACGCATGCTTGACTTGGGGGGTAGACTGGTGAATGCGTTACGAAAAAATGTAGGTATGTTTGTTGCCATGGTAACCGTTGTTATTGTCTGACAAATGATATATAATATTATATTCATTCCTTAAATGATATTCTATAAATATATGATTGTAATATACCTAGTATGCGCTATTTTTAGTATCTCAATTATCCTAATTATTTAAAATATAAATTGACTTTCATAAAGAGTACCGATAACCTACAGAAGTTTTACTTCTTGCGCGTGTACACATTCATATACACACTCTTTATTTTATTTTTTTTGCGTACGGAGTATCAGTCTAAAACATATTTATATAGATTGTATGAGGAAATGCTGCTAGTTATTTTATACGTATATATAGCTCACATTTAAAGAGTATCTCAGGAACAATTAACGTTAAGCACGAGAAACTCAACTATGTACTGTAGTAACTTAAGTGTAACTGTAAGCTCGTCTTAGGGCGTTCGGTAGTAACATTGTTTACAGTTTACATAACATTAGGTATAGAGAGCTTTCCCTCATTTAGCCAGGACTTGTTGTATTTACCAAATAAATTATTTTATAAGAACAAATGTATAAGAGTAACAAAACTTAATAACAATTTTATCAATCGATTTAGAAACTAGATAAATGTGCTTTTCTTTTTTGGCAACAGTACAAAAATAGTGTTAGAGATTCTGTCATTTGCGCTCATATTTTTCAACTTATTCTATATGAAAAATACAAAATTAAACTCTCATTATATAGCTGTTAGTATAAAGCTTTCTATTGGTAGGGAATAAAACTGTTAATCCAAAAAAAAAAAAACTGTCATTTATTTAAATGCTCTAAAAAGAAGAAAATAAACTTTAAATTAAATCAAACTCATCAATTTATTACATTACACAATTTTATATGATATAAAAAATTGTCGCGATATTTACCTATTTAAAAAAAAAAACATTATTTTTAACATTTTGTTTCTTGTTTATTTACACAGGTAACTCAAATTAAACTTACAAAATTCCACCACACACATCGCGACAGGTAAAACTAAGTAAAATCACCATAAATACAGTTAGAAGACCAAACATTATACTTTTTAACTACTTACAGTACATATTCGGGTCATGAAATAAAAGCTTACATAAGAGTGAAAACATTGACGTCGTTCGGTGTGCCAACACTTACAAATATGACTGAGCCCGCCGGTGATGTCTATTGTTCGAAACGTTGTAATTATATTTAAGAAATATAAACTTAAAATAAAAAACTTATAACTGTTCCTTGCTCACTTTTCCCGATGAAATTTTTAAGGCATCATATTCTAACTTAACACAGTCAAAAAACTTAAAGTTCTTTTAAAAACAAAATTATCTTTGGATCCAAATTAAAAATTTTGAAAAACTATTTTGAGCAAATAATATGTAGGTACGTTAATTAAAAAATCAGTCGACAGTCAAAATACATAGTAAGATTTTAAAACATAATTGAAAGGTATATATCGCTTCACAAGTAGAGCCGTATAATGTACTCTAAATTTTATTAATAATATTAATATATTACAAAAAACTGTTACATCGTAAATGCCTGTAAATTTGACTTAAAAGAGAACATAACTTATTATTATATGGCAAATCAGTAATCGCTTAGGCGTGGTGGTATTTTAGTTTCCAAAGATTGAACTACGAATAGATGGCCTCGTCCTACGCCGCCGCTATATCGGAGCGACCGTAGACATAATGTCTGGCCCCTGATAAAATTGTGAAATTGGAATATACATGTACATATATTATATTCTTTACTTATTTTTTTATTTTTAATATTTTACCTTATTGCTAGATAAAATGTTCATTTACTTAGCAATTGTATTCATAAAAGAAAGTATGATAAAAATGGTAATGATATTATTAAAAAATATATTATAGGAACCACCCACGTAGGCAGGTGGGTAGTTTCTGCATTTTTATCCTAAAGGCAAAGGTTTTATTATTTAACAAGATTTCAAATATTTAGCTTAAATCAAAAGAAAACTTAGTCATCATCAGCTGGTAATAAAAAACGTAGGCTGTGAATAATGTATCTGTTTACTTCGACTTGTTTTTCAGATGATGTTTTTCCTAATATCTTTAGAAGATTTGTTACAGAGTACTACAACAAATTTTCATCCCTCTTCAGTTTAATTGGATGCCTTTTCAATAGGAAGTGCGCGTCGGATTTTTACAATATGCTGGGTGCGAGTTAAGCAAACATTTTTGAACTTTTTTCTTCACGATTTTGGGCTTCTTCACGATTGTGTTAATCAAGTAAGAATCAATTTTACCTCACTTAGATTTTAATAAATATCGTTAAATTATGAAAAATGTTAATACTTTGTTAAAGTTCGTGAGCGTGTCTCAGTCTGCAACTGGGTCGTTTTCTTAATGAATTGTTCACTAATGATATATGGTAATAGTACAAATTTGTTATGATACGTATGGCTTTAATGTTGTCTTTTTAGTATGTGAATTAATATTTGAAAGCCATTCGTTTAATTTTTGATTTAAGATGGTTAGCGACGAACGGTAATAGCACGTTTTAATAGTTTATTATGGAATAGATTGACTTTAAGACTTCCTCAATATCTAATATGAATTATCTAATGCAAAAAGAAGTTTTCAAGTCGGTTAGATGGCTCGGTTTTAATCACATGCTCAAAACAAACACTTGACACACAGTTTATATCAGCATAGCTTCTACTAAGGAGAGCCTTGTTTCACTTAAGATATTAATAACTGGAGTAGAGACACACGTTTTCATAAAATATAAAGAAAATTAATAAATATCTCACTTGAGTCCGGAGAGAATCGAGTGTATGTGCTTTAATATTGACACATCGTAAAGATAGGTCACTTTTAGGTGGTAGTACTATCATACTGCACTGTATATAATTTCGTATAATTTACTTAAAATTAATTTAGATTGGGTAAAAATAATTAAGATTCATCATTCCATAATAAATCTATATATACATAAAATGCTTTGTCCTGACTGACTGACTGATCGATCAACGCAGAGCCTAAACCGCTGGTCGTAGAAACGTGAAATTTAGAGGACATATTCCTTATACAATGTAGGCATCCGCTAAGAAAGGATTTTTCTAAATTTATCCCCTAAGGGGGTAAAATAGGGGATAAAAGATTGTATGAAACTCTGTTATTCTTAACGCGAAATACACGGTAAGCGGTATTTAGCTTTAAGATGAAAAATAAGAAATATATGTATTAGATTTTTTTCGAAATTCATCCCTTAAAAGGGTAAAAGGGGGTGATAAAGTTTATATGGGCAAACAATTATTTATAATCAGAATTACTTGAAACTTGGCATTAATGCTCTTCAATACAATTAAATAAATATGTATTTTAGCATTTTTTGAAATTCATCCCATAAGGCTGTCAAATAGGGGATTAAAGTTTGTATGAAACTCTGTAATTGATGCACGGAAAATGGTATTTACTTTTAAAATGAAAACTAAAACATTACAGATATCATTTTTTTTTTCGAAATTTATCCCTTAAAAGGGTAAAAGGAGGTTGTGATGTTTGTATAAGGAAAAATTTGTTTATGATCAGAATTACTTGAAACTTGATATGAATGCTCTTTAATACAATTAAATAAACATGTATTGTAGATTTTTTTTTAATTCAGCCCCTAAGTGGGTAAAACTGGGCGGTGAATTATGAGTTGTTGAATATATTTAAATAGAGTAAGTAACATGGCTCAAGTTCTCTGTAAGTGCACACTAACTGTGTGAGATTTAAAGCAGAGAACGGAAATTATTCCGAATCTAAAAGAAAATTATGTGTAACTTTTCGGCTGGCCACAGCAACGACTACTATAACAGACCTAGAGCGCGATAGAGGGAACCTAACCTATATTTGTGGTTGGTTTTTTTAGTGTAGACTAGGTAACTTAAGTGAATCTAGAGTTTTACTCTAGACATAATATTAAAAATTCAATATGACAATATATAAATTCAATAGAAATTAAATCTGAGCAAATTTTCCAGTCCACGCGAGCGTAGCCGCGGGCAAAAAGCTACAGCAAAATAAGAATGGCACTTTATATACGTAACTTAAAAAAGAAGGAGAAGGAGGGAGACTGTAAGCTTCAGGTGTACATAGTATTGGGTCTTTAAAAATAACGTAGATGTTAGCCTGTTAGTATGTTAGTTAAAAAAACCCATATTAGCCGTGTTACATGAGTCTAAAGTCGTAAACATTGTATGCGATTGTATCATTGTACTCTCTTCCTCTAACTTTGGAAAGATGGAGTAGAAAAATGTACAAAAAATACAGGTAGTGCAGCTTGATAAATACCTAAAGTGTAATTTTAATTGCAGAATAGGCTTAACATTTTTTAAAATACTGGATATTTTGAGTTATGATCGCTAAAATTAAATTTGTTTCCATATATTAACAAATAATAAAACTTACACAAATTTATTTTTGCAAGTAATAAAGTATGTATTGCGAAAAAGTTTTTTTTCTTAGTTTGATCGCGGGCGAAGCCGCGGGTTCTGCTAGTATTAAATAAATTGAAAAAATAAACATGCATAAAACACATTCAAACAACTCTATTAGATGTAGTGAAATACTAGTAAAAATAAATAAAAACTTCAGCCTGCAAGCTAACTAACTCTGATCAAATAAAGCTAACTGTGATCAAATAAAGTGGTGTACTCTATATTCCATACATACGGAATTCCAATTAGGTATGAATATTTTTATTACGACTTTACTTTCCTACAGAACCTGTTTATTTACAGGCTTAAAGCTTTTAGAATAGTGTAACTTTACGAGCTTCACGAGCTTACGGCCAGTAGTAAAGTTCTCTTAATACTTAGAATTTATACTATAAAACGAAAAGTAAAATATAGTGCAGCGCGTGTACGCGCAGACACAAGTGCACTCTCTATTCCTGCCACTCTCATACTCCGGTGGGATGACTACTCGACACGACCAGTGAGAGTTAAAGCGCAGGACTGACGGCTTTACGTGCTCTCCGAGGCACAGGGGTAAAACTCCGCCAACTTTCCAACTCCGAGCTGTTACTGAGGCTTTACTAAACAGAAAGACTCAATACTTGTAAAACCACTAGGTACTTATTACTTTACTATATACTCCTTTACTATATATACCGTTTTACTATGTACTCCTGGATATGTGCGTAGTGCGGGTAAGTGCGTAATGCCGGTAATGTGTTTCATGCGGGTAATGTGCGTAGTGCGGCTATTTTTTAAGCCAATGGGCATTAAGGATGTAGTACTTTTTTTAACATCACAGTAGGTACTTTAAACTTGGATAAAAAATGTTGTCTCATTGAAATTCGCAACTTTAATATTTTTTTCTAAAGAAACTGTTCATGTTGTTCGGAAACTGCAAGAGACATCCAGTTACACATCTAGTCAGACATAATATTCAATAAAAAAATTAATTAAGCTTTCGCTATTTCAATAAAATGGCAGTAAATAATTATACGTATTAGGGTATCTGCCCACTACACCGTCTCATACCATGACCGTGCTATGAACGTATCAGGCACGGAAACGAGCACGGCACGGACTACTGTGCCCAGTAGACCGTATCAACAGCGTATCATGCCCGTACATAACGGTTATAGTGACCGTAGCATCCGCGTATCAACCGCGTATCATACGCGTATCAACCGCGTATCAACCGCGTATCATACGCGTATCAACCGCGTATCATCCGCGTGTCACATCCGTATGGTTCCCGTTTTAGTATTACCTGTTGTTTCTAGATAAATATCACTAATATTGAAGTATTAGTTACAATATTATAATATTGCCAGACGAATATATTAATATTACCTAATCTTGAGAAATATCGGTACTAACCCATCTTTAATAACGATTATCGCCCATCTCTACAAGACAAGCGGCAATACGTAACGGGCTTAGAACGGTCATCATACGCGGTTATAACGGTCATCAAACGCGTTTATAACCCGTATGCTCACCGGTTCAACAACGTCGCGTGTCAGGCACGGAGCGTACCGGCACCGGCAAAATATTCTCGCCGACAATTGTTGACGCTCCGTGCACGGCACGCGACGGTGCCGGTCGGTGACGGAACGGTCTAGTGGGCAGAGTCTCATACATTTCAATACAAAGAATATTTTTTTGCCTGATACGCTCCTAGCACGGTCATGGTATGAGACGGGGTAGTGGGCAGACTCCTTTAAAGTAATGAATTTTCAATAAAATCAATAAAATCAGAAAATCTTGAAAACTGTAACAGTTTTACTAAAATTTTTTTGGCTTTTCTCATAGGGCACGATCTCATCTCTCGCCACTTTTCGTTTGGACTACTATTAACGGGACAGCCTGTATGCGTCACAATGTGATATTCATCATTGCTTACAAGCACTATGTATAAAAGAACCAAAAAATACTTACTCTTAACCCTAATCACTAATTTTACTAATTTTTAAAGCATCTTAGCTAAACAATTTTATTTTGTTAACGCTAAAAAGCTATTTAAAAAAATAAGAAAAATAACATGGACATGACTAAGTAAGGACAATAAAAATTCAATCATAATCGTAAAAAAATAATAAAATAAGAATTTCCATAAATATTAAATACTTTTATGTTATAGTTTTTTATGACAAAAAACACATTATTTAGTACTAGCAGAACCCGCGGCTTCGCCCGCGATCAAACTACAAAAAAATGAACTTTTTCGCAATACATACTTTATTACTTGCATAATCTGTAAATAAATTTAGGTACTCTACTTTATATCCCACACAGTAAGTGTGTAGTTACAGAGAACTTGAGCCATGTTACTCTGTTTAAATATATTCAATTTTTATTTTGTATTTAATAAAACTACAATACATGTTTATTTAATTGTATTGAAGAGCATTAATACCAAGTTTCAAGCAATTCTGATCATAAATAATTTTTTCCTCATATAAACAGTACAAACCCCTTTTATCCTTTTAAGGGATGAATTTCGGAAAAATTGATATTTGTGTGGTTTTAGTTTTCATTTTAAAGGTAAATACCATTTTCCGTGCATCAATTTCAGAGTTTCATACAAACTTTCATCCCCTATTTGACAGCCTTATGGGATGAATTTCAAAAAATGCTAAAATACGTATTTATTTAATTGTATTGAAGAGCATTAATACTAAGTTTCAAGTAATTCTGATCATAAATAATTGTTTGTCCATATAAGCTTTATCACCTCCTTTTACCCTTTTAAGGGATAAATTTCGAAAAAAATCTAATACATATATTTCTTATTTTTTATTTAAAAGCTAAATACCACTTTCCGTGCATTTCGCGCTAAGAACGATAGAGTTTCATACAATCTTTTATCTCCTATTTTACCCCATTAGGGTATGAATTTCGAAAAATCCTTTCTTAGCGGATGCCTACATTCTATAAGGAATACGTCCTCTAAATTTCACGTTTCTACGACCAGCGGCTTAGGCTGTGCGTTGATCGATCAGTCAGTCAGTCAGGACAAAGCATTTTATGTATATATAGATAAGGTTAACAAGTCATAACTAGCTCATAAAAATCATAGATTTCCACTACTTATATAACGTCGTGTACATAGAAATTACGCACGTACACGTATCTAAATTCTAAAGGTATTTGTAACAAAATGATATTGGAATAATATGTACTAACATATACCTAGTGCCTTTTTATTATTAATATTTCACTATTCCAAGGTATAAAGAAAAAACCACACTCTGGCACTCCCTAGCTCCCTTGCTTCCTAACCTCGTGATGGTAAGATAAATCTACAAATATATTTTTCTCAATCATAATATTCGGGAGAATTTACAATATGTTATATGTAGGGTGTTTGGGTGTCTGTTTCAATAACTTATTAGGTTTCTTAGGGAGCGCGCGGAAACTAAAGCTTGATAGAGCGGTATAGGCCTTATATAAAATTTTGTCACTTAGCCAAGAAGCCCTAAAACTCTGATCAGTAAAGTAAAAATGGTAAGGAAGACATATAAATTGTGATAAAATTAAACTTTACGTAGAGAAAAAATAGGCAAAATGGGCACATTCAAAATAGGCAAAGTGGGGCCTTCCATTTTTTTTGCATTGGCGCCCAAAAAGGTTAGTTATACCACTTGTATCTACGTTTATGAATAATTTATATAACACATTCAATATACGATAATATTTATGATGAGGAAAAATACTATAAAGATAGGATAAGTCGTGATAACCTATGACTGTTTAATATGTATTATAGACAACATAACTATCCATAATGTCTATAACTACCTGATTTGTAGGTTCCTATGTTTAATCCATTTAATATTGGAGGAACAAAAGTATATTTGATCTCACCCTCGCTTCGATCGGGTTCGTCGCTAGATACCTACGTTTTAAATAGATGTAAATAGTTATTAGCCAGCGTTAGCCATATATATTTTAATTTTTTTTCGTTAATTTTTCTGATGTTTTGATATTTATTATCCTATTCCGGACTAAGAGAAATCCAAAATATCAAATATCATAAAAATTGGTCCAGCCGTTCTTGAGTTATAAATGGGGTAACTAACACGACTTTGTTTTATATATATATATATATATATATATATATATATATATGTATTGTTTTATATATATATATATATATATATATATATATATATACATACATATATAGATAACATACGATAACAATTCTTCGGTGTCGAACATTTGGTTTTTTTTTATATGAAAGTTGAAAAAGTTATAAAATGTTTGCGTGAAAATGAGTACCCAAAATATCTAAGTTACATAAAAATACTCGCAATTTTTACGCAGAAATAACGATTACTAGCCCTAAGCGTTAACATGACGTCGTGATCAGATAAAAGGTTGATATATTATATCAATAAATATTTTATTGAATAAAATATAGGTATCATTTTGTAACATTGATTTTTTTAACTAAATAGTTTTTCCCTATCTGCTAGTAGTTATTTATTATGTTTGCATCCCACCTAAAGGTCATAGCATGATGTTAGATATATAACCTTCTTCAATAAATAGTTTATAAAATTTAAAAAAGAACTTCTCACTTCTCAGCTTTAAGTGGGAGGTTCAGATATTAGCACGTCCAAATATAAAAACAAGGAAACTTAGGTTTATCCTTTTATTATTTTTGTAACAATATTTGAAGACAAATGTGTTTCTACATTCCTCACATAGTTAGTATAGTAGGTACATGGTAATGTAAAAAATTCGTTCCTTATTTTGTAAATATTTATTACACGATAAAACCATTACGTTTGTAATAAAATAACCTATTGTTAAGATTAATTGCGAGCCGTACTTTTGTTACTCCTGACTAATAAAATGTTATTGATGACTTTCTAAAGAAATAGGTGAATAGTGATGGGCGCAGCGAGCACGACCTTGAGTTGGAACCTCAAAGGTTATCGCTAGAGCTACTGTATTGAAGAAATACATCCACAGATTAATAAGGCAAATCTTTGTTTTCTATTTTTATGTGGAAAATGCATTTATATGTTATTTTATTAAAAAGTTTTATAAGACTAGTGACTCACCTTCACTTCATTTCGCGTTCGTCCCGAGACAAAAACAAATTATCCCACGGGAACCGTACATGTTTCTGGGATAAAAAGTAACCTATGTGCTATTTCAGACTGTAATCTATCTCTTTGCCAAATTCCATCCAGATCCGTTAAGCCGTTTTGATGTGATTGAGTAACAAACATCCATCCATCCTTACAAACTTTCACATTTATAATATTAGTAGGATAAGAACCATCTGAAATTTTATTAATTTATGAAAACGATAATAAATGTGACAAGTATAAATCGGTATTCCTACAGATTGAAATTGCTCACTACAACACATACGCTGTGCGTACCTAAGTTAGTTACCAACAGGATAGGACTGTAGTAGGGTTTAAAGCTCTTAGCGCGACAAACATTTGGTTAGTTGTAATTATTAGCCTGGCGAAAAAGCTAGGCTTAAAGAAGTTAAAAATATATTCTATTATGATATATATAATATAGTAAAGTTATTTTTACAATATAAAAATAATGGAACGATAAATATGGCTTGCTATTTATATATTTTTGAATAGTTATTTTATTCATAACAATAAAGCATTCCATTACCATTGTATGGAATAATACGTCACATGATATTGTTCCTCTGTCGAGTAGTCTATAGTTTCTTTTACCGTGTTCTTAAAAGTAGTTCATGCGTTACCATATTATTTAAAGAAAAAAATATGTATGAATCCCCCATTTTATATTTATATATTTATTTATTACATTATCGGTTAAAAATTATTAATAAATTTATACAGATAATTAAAATTGAAGTGTCTGTTTGTAATGTCAAAATAACAGCTATATACTAAATGCATATGGAATTATATACGGTACTTATAAGAAAAACGCAATTTTAAATTTTTTTGTCTGTCTGTCTGTTTGTTCCAGCTCCATCTCCGAAACGGCTGGACTGATTTTAACGGGACTTTCACTTACAGGTAGCTGATGGTATAAGGAGTAACTTAGGCTACTTTTATTTTAGAAAAAGAATTAGGATTCCGCTCAAAAAATTGAAACGTATCTAGAGTTGCACCCGAGCGAAGCGAGGGTAAGTCGCTAGTAATATATAAAAAAAAAGTATTTTATTTCGAATTTTTGAGGTTTGTTTTTGACTCTTGTCAACAGTAGCGCTAATATTTTTATTTTAAAACTTTTATGTTACTCGACAGCTGAATCCGTAAACATACATCATATTAGTTGTGGGAAAAGGAAGTACGATCGAGCGTTTCCAGCCGTAGAATTATATAAAAGTTCTTACAGAATAGCATCGTTGAGAAGAGTCCAAAACAAACCTCAATAGTCCTTTTTAAAAAATGTTAAATTATCGTATTTTTAAACACTAATTTATAATCAATTTATATGAATTCCACACATTTTATCTACAAAAACATATCACACTGTTGTTGCTTTACTTAGTTAAACGTTTTTAATATTACTTTTAAAATGTTGAAAATGTAAGATATATGAGGCATATTCTTATACACACATGTATACTTAGTTTTAGTTTACTCTGTCATATGACCTAAACAGACCATTAGACTACTGCATGATAATAGATAGTAGTTAATCTCATAAGGCTTCATGCACATTACGTAAAACTTAAATGTCAGGGCAGCCATTCAGTACACTGTATACTCTAAAGTCCAGTAAATAATTTATCTTATAATATTAAATGTTGCATTCTTGTTTTATATAAACTAGCGACTCACCCTCGCTTCGCTTCGGGTTCGTCCCTAGACAAAAACATCTATCCCACGGGAACCGTACATTTTCCGGGATGATATATAGCCTATAACCTTCCTCAGTTAACGGGCTATCTAATGCAAAAAGAATTTTTCAAACCGGATTAGTAGTTGCTGAGATTAGCGCGTTCAACCAAACAAACAAACAAACTCTTCAGCTTTATAATATTAGTATATATTTATTTTGGTTATCTCGGAAATGGCTCTAACGATTAGGATCAAATTTTGCATTTAGACAAGGTTTTGCTTTTTAACTTTCTCTAAATAGGTGTCTTTTCTGAAAAAAAAAACGCAATTTTCACATCTTTTCCGAAAAAGCCGCCGCCGAATGAATATAATATGTATGTATATGTAAGCGTGAAGTAGAATAATATTTCTATATCAATATTTTAAACCTGATACGTATTATTTTATGAAGTATAAGTTGAAAGGTGTACGTAAAAATATATTTTTATTAAACTTTAAGCTATTGAATTTTTATATTGAAATTTACTGGTGTAAACGAGAAAATATTGTAAAAGAGAATTTATATATTTTACCTGAAAATATTTTAATCTGTATTTTATATTCAGGACAAATCCGAAGCTTTATTCACACAAAGGATGACTTATATTTCAAAGTAACATTAACAAAAAGTAAAATCAGGTACAAAGTATAAGCGTTTAATAAACAAGGTATCATTTAATTAATGGCCTTATTGTAACAACGTAATATAACGGCGATCGGTAAACGCCATTTCAGATAATCCGCATTAATAAATCACATACCTATATTACTATCATGGATCGAGAATAGTCCAAGAGATAACTGTAAATAATCGACTACAGTTTTCCGATATCCTCTGTGAATGTAATTTTCCTATGTTTTGGAGAATAAGTTTTGCATACGTAACCATACAAGTAAAACTAGTTTCTTTAAAGGAATTAATGCATATAAAGATATCAAAGTATATAATTTTTTTAAATGTTTATATTTTGTTTTTAAAATATTTTCTCCATAATGAGATATATTGAACATGCATGTCTCTGCTGGGCACGAGCCTCCGTGCAGTGCGAGAAAGATTAGGGCATAAGTCCACACAACAGTGCGGGTTGGCAAACTTCACATGTATGGAAAACACGCTAGGTTCTCTCAGACATGCAGATTTCCTCACGATGTTTTCCTTCTCCGTACGACAAATGGTTATGATACTGGACATGATTCGCACATGAAAATATCAGAGGTGCGAGACCGAGGATTCCCAAGTGAGCGTACTACCACTGGGCTACTTTTAAACAGGCTTAACATTAAATGATACTACGTGGCATTTAGTAATTTTACAGTTAATATACAGTAAAGCTGCCTCTCTGCCTATAACCCGATGGTCATAATACGGGCTTAATTTAGCTTTATTAATTACATAGTGATGACTCTCGTACACACGGTTTTGTACCAAGTTGGTGCTGGTTATATTTTTGGAGCCTCAAAAAGCATTTTATTATTAATTCTCAACAAACAATGGCGGTTAATAAATATTTGTTATACCCTGTAGTAATATATACATATATTCTATAAATGTTTTGTTATACATACATATAATAACGTAATTAAAATAAATTTAATATTAATAACAAATGAATTATGCATACGAGTATGACGTTATTATTAATGCGTTATAAAGATTCACATACATATATTTTATTATTCTATTTTTGATCGCTTTCAAGAATAGCGAACAAATGTAGCCTACTATCTTTATATTTATATACTAGCGGCTCACCCTCGCTTCGCCCGGGTTCGCCTCTAGGCAAACAAAAATAAATCTGTCCCACGGGAATCGTAGATTTTTTTTTGGATAAAAAATAGCCTATTATTCTAATGTATGAACTTATATTATTGTAAAATTTCATTAAAATCCAATCAGTAATTTTACTATAGTTTTTTAACTATCCCACGGGAACTCTTTAATTTTCCGGGATGAAAAGTATATAAAATGTTGACCGGGGATATAAGGTACCACTATACAAAATATCATTTAAATCGGTCCAACAGTTTCGGAGATTAGCCCGTACAAATAGACAAACAGACAGATAGAGAAAGAAAAAATTGAAAAAATCTGGTTTTGTTCTATTTCTTTTCTTACATCCCCCCGACTCGGTTTATAGCATTTTTTTCTATGTACAGACATTCGATCTCTACAGTTTTATTATAGGTACATAGTATGTATAGATAATTCTTCTGTATGTGTGTGTATGTCACTGAATTCCTCCTAAACAGTTAAACCGATTTTAATAATAGATTTTGTTGTGTTTGAGTGGGTGGTGGTCGGTGGATGGCTTAAATTCACAACTGGAACCGGGAAGTGGCGCTGCAGTCGGGTTCTAGGATTTTTTATTTTTACATACAAACGTACACATGTACAGAAGAAAAATATACATATATGTTTGGACAGGACAACGTTTGTCGGGACCGCTAGTTTTTATACAAAACTAATCTTTTAAGTTAGAGTATACCTACTCATAATAGAGAATATTAATACCAAATATCACTATATTTTTTAGTTTTTAACTAAAATATTAAACACAAACAAGTTAAAAGTTAAATTAAAATTGCAGCATTACATATACTTAATATGTATTTTACTACACTGCATGGAATGAAGATGTTTTATTTCTATGTTCTATCATAACACTTACAGTGAGCAAAAGTTACTACAATAAAATATCATTTTAGCCGGAATTTACTGAAAGTGCAGACAGCACGTTAAATAAAAGTGGAGCAAAAGTTTCATTGTGAGGAAGCCGCATTCCCGAAGGGCATTGGAAGAAATACACCGACACAAATTTTTATTTTTACTACTAAAATTCATGTATAAAATTGATATTTGTTATTCTTTAATTTTGCAAAGATGAGCTAAAGCGAGGAATTTCAGCAATTGTTTATTCAAAAGGGGTCGTTCAATACATGCTCCATTGATATTGTACTTAGGGTTCCGTGTATAGTAATAGTATTAGGGAGTCATATGACTGGCTGTCTGTGATAGGTTATTTTCTTTTAATTATCATGAGCAGCAAAACTGAAAGAAGAGAGGTTTTAATTTTTAGAGCTAATTTTCGATGGAGGAGTGTGAGGAAGACATTAGTCTATATAAATAAAAATGAATGTTGATAAGCGCATAACTCAAGAATGGCTGGACCAATTCGGCTAATTTATTTTTTTGTATGTTCCTTAAGGTCCACGGAAGGTTTTAATAATTTAATAAATATTATTTATATCACGTGAGAACTAACGGTGATCGGTTTTTTGATACGTTAAAAATTATAATGTAAAGTATTTAGTATAAATACGAAATATCGAGCTAGAAAGTTCTTCTAAATTGAATTGATAGTGACAAAAAGAAGTGATGACTTATTTTTGATTCAGTACCTAGCATTAATATTTTTATTGTCGTTACCTTGTAACATGGAAGATTGTTTTGTCTTTCAAAGCCTAACTACATATTAAACTTTTTCATTTCAAGTAATATTTGGATATGAAAATTTTATTGTCTAATTTATTACATTACTGTTAATAAAAAGCGAAAATATCCTACTACTTGTTTAATAAAAGATTCAAGAAAACTCGTGTAAGAATGAGTAACGTTATCAGGGCGGCTATTTTTTTTTCTGTATACTCTAATCACATCTTATTTAACTTTGTTAATTAAAAAATGTTGTTTAAGATTTAAAAAGTAAAGAAGAAACGTAAATATTGCAACAACAAAGCGAGGTGACCTCGTTACAAAGGCCTGCTTACATCGACTCCGCTCCACTCTCCTTTAGATGAACTTCACTTGGAAACTATAAGGGTAAGAAAACATATTTACAGCAGTCAGGCAAATATAAGGATTTTTAGTAATGTAATGTAAAAAAATATTCTTATTAAAATATATATTTATATCGCAAGTCATTTTGTTATGTATTAGGGTTAAATTAATCGGAACAGGATCAAAATACGAACAAATTTAGTTCAAATGTTTCACTTTTATTATGTCAAGTGAGTTAACTGATCACTTTTTTCAGATGAGTAAAAAATCAGACCTTAAATATTTTTCATTAACGGATAGGAATTGAATACATGAAAATAAATTTTTTCATATTCTTACACATCTTACTTACATATTAATTATTGGTGTGAATACATACATACAATATGTATGTAGGATCCGGGGATACCAATAAAAGCGTTTAAAATACACTATTTACTATTTATTGAATTAAATTATAAAACTCAATGTTCACGCGTCCGTCGTGTCGCCATTATGACATATCATCCTTCTTTTCTTTTCTTCATCTTTCATACTATTCCATTCTTAAAATATCATACGTCTCCCTTTTATTCTTAAAATATCGTTTCACGCAATCTTACCTCTCAAATCCCACACTCGGCCATCCTGCATCAATGTCTGCCCTCAGACATATCTATAAACGTTAAACTTCTATCCTACTTAAAAACTATTCTTACGTTTATATATAATTTATCCTCTAATAAAATAAATTCCAAAACATAAAAAGTAAAAGCATCAAATTTAAAATGTACCTAATAGTAGGAATAAAAACAATACAAACAAAATAACAGGAGCTCTTACACGATGTCCTGTCACCTGCTTTGAACAGACCACTTCTTCCTTTGATCAGGCACGGTTGACCTTACCTTAGGTTCGTCTAAGTTAGCGTCTATGTTTTTTACATAAGGACAATATGGTTTTAATTTAAGTCCAGTCTTAAACTGCGTTCTTTTAAGAGCAACCAGGTCGCCTACATTATATGTATTATTTTTGCTTGTTTTCTTGCGCTTATTAAAATTTCTTTTATTAAAGTTTGTAATCATCGTTGTCTTTCGTGAAATTATATCTTTATTAATTTTGACTGGCGTTACTTCGGTTATGACAGATATGTCATTCGCGTATTTACCTGATTTTTTCTCTTTTAAATTCTTAACGGCATAGGTTTTTGTTGTAAATACATTTTGATCTCTGTTCGAAGTGCTAGGATAGTCTGGCAGTTTTGTCGTTCTGTTGGCAAAGTCACTCGAAGATATACGACTATTCACGTTGACCGCCGATCGATATTCATTTCTATTACACGTCGAACTAATGTGACCAAATGTATTGCATTTAAAGCATTTAAGCCCCTTGTCTTTATGTGGGCACTGTAAAGAAGCATGACCCATTTTACCACAATTATAACATCGTTTTCGTCGAACACTTGTAAAATTTTTGTTTCTTTTCGCTTCTTTCATTTTACTACTAACTGTTTCATATATTTTTAGCTTCTCCTTTAATTCTTTATAAGTACTTACTCCGTACAGTATCATTTTATTAACTTCTTTATCTAATATTCCATCAATAATATATTTAATAGCTACTTTATCTTCCATTTTCCCCCGTTGACCTAGCTCCTTCATTATAAACATATAGTTTATGCAGCTTTCATGCTGCCGTTTTCTTCTCGCGCTCATAATCTCATGTATCGCTTTGGCATCTAGCTGGTCTGGAAATTCTTTAATTAACGCTGCTTTAAGGTCGTCCCAACTTTTATATGGTCGCTCAGTCTTCAACCAGAGTGCCGCCGTCCCAGTAAGCGATCTTCGTGCGATTAGAAGTTTTTGTAGCGGAGACCACTCGAAAATCTCCGCATTCGACTCCACCTCATCAATCCATTTTTCAATGGAGTAGGCCTCATCTTCACCACTAAAATTAGCCACCAATTCAGCCGCCATCTGAAGCATGTGTGGCGGGTGAGACCTCGCTTCATGGAACTCTTCGATTTCCATATCCCGTCTTTCACGTCTTTGTCTCGACATCGTCGTATAAAATATCAATAGACTTTTGATAATGGCGTCGCGTGTAAAACACTATATTTTCCAATAAATAGGTGATTTTTTTTTATCCCGGACGAGCCCCCAATTTGTAGGATCCGGGGATACCAATAAAAGCGTTTAAAATACACTATTTACTATTTATTGAATTAAATTATAAAACTCAATGTTCACGCGTCCGTCGTGTCGCCATTATGACATATCATCCTTCTTTTCTTTTCTTCATCTTTCATACTATTCCATTCTTAAAATATCATACGTCTCCCTTTTATTCTTAAAATATCGTTTCACGCAATCTTACCTCTCAAATCCCACATGTATTTATATTTATTATTTATTTATTTATGTACCATAAAATATATTATGTTATACAAAATAAAGTAACAAAATGTCGACAAACGATAACTTGTCTCTTTAAGAGATTTCTTCCAGAAACCCTTCAGAAGTGAGAAAATAAGTTAATTTAGTGCGGTATAGGTACAGTACAGCATCAAAAGGTATAAACTTAATATCAAAATGTATCAACATATAATATCTAATATATTTAAACGAGCAATTCTTGTATATATTTATACTCGTATCTTTATTTATTTATACCAGCGATCTCGGAAACGGCTCTAACGATATCGCTGAAATTTGGGATGTGAGGGCTTTCGGGGACGAAAAATCGATCTAGATTAGTCTCATGTCTGGGAAAACGCATGTTTTCGAGTTTTTATGCGGTTTTCTTTTGCATTGTTCTACGCAGAATATGGTCGATAATTTCTTATACTGACTATAAACATCGTGGTCAAGCGGTGAAGGCGCAAGTTAGACAACATATATGCCCGGGATCGAGTCCCGGTCTGTATTCAAAGTTTTCACTGTTTTTTTTTATCTAAAAAAACCGATATAACAAAATAGAACTCAGTCGCCCAGGTACTATGTATAAAGTAAGTTACCATTTGTAAATTTTATCGTTGTAAAATTGTAACATAATTCAGAAATTCCGTTGGTCTATATAGAGTAAATGGACCCTTTATATAAGATTAATATTCATAATGACCCAGAATCGCAGTAAGCTGAAAGTGTCGTTAAAGGCATTCTCTGGAAAATCCCTGTGTAAAATCTACCATCTGGTAAAAAACGATTTCGCGGTCGGGTTCCTGCCTTATTAAAACGGAAACTGTTTAGCGTAAAAAATACAGTGAGTGACAATTGTTTAATATATTTTTGGATAAGGGTTTGGTGTTTAACACTGGTGTACACCTTTAGAAAAGCTAAGTAAGTCCTGCGAGCTCAGACTTAAATCTCGTATTACAGTGACTTTTATGTCGGTACGTATCATTTTCAGTATAATAGTTAGTACGGTGTAGGAAAATATACAATGAAAAGTTGCTGAAAGGAAAAAGCGAATCGAATTGAGAGCTGGTTTTTGAAAGACGTAAAGTCCATTAACACACATTTGGCCAGCGCAGTGTACATACGAGTGGGCATACGAGTACGAGTACCTCTTCATATTGATTTGAACTTTAACATGATGGGAGAAGAATTTGTGAATTATCAATTTTATGTAAAATAGTTATTATTTTAATTCAAGTGAATAAATATATGCGATAAATATGAAATTGTAAGAAATATATAATATAAAATAAAATACTGTAGTGGCAATAAGGAAGCATCTTTAATTATAAGCAGCTTCTAAACTGTGTCTATTATTTAGGCGTTGGGCCTCGCAGTGACTTGAGATTAATCACTTGTTTATGCAAGAGATTTAGGAGTTAGGAAGGATATTATAATTTCTACAGTTTGTGAGGAGCGAGTGAGAGGGTGAATGAGTGAGTGAGTGAGTAAGCATGCTTGTTACGTCTTCACGCTGTAACGGCTTAAATGGATTTCATGAGAGAAATTCGGAATTAGTTTCATCGGAATTTTGTGTGTTTGTTGACACATACAGCGCTACTTTTCAATGGCCTTACCTTCAACACTTTGTTAATAAAATATATTATTCTGTAATCCTACTAATATTATAAACGCGAAAGTTTGTAAGAATGTATGTATGTATGTATGTATGTATGTTTGTTACTCTTTCACGCCAGAACGGCTGAACGGATTTGGATGAAATTTGGCATAGAGATAGATTATAGTCTTGAATAACACATAGGCTATTATTTGTCCCGGAAAAATGTACGGTTCCCGTAAGATAGGTTTGTTACACTTTCAAACCAGAACGTGTGAACGGTTGTAGATGAAATTTTACGTTTATAGATTATAGTCTGGAATAACACTTAGGCTACTTTTTATCCCGGAAAAATGTGCGGTTCCCGTGGAATAGGTTTGTTTTCGGTTTCCTAGAGGCGAACCCGAGCGAAGCGAGGGTGAGCCGCTTGTAATAAAATATATTGAGGTTGTTACTACTAAAGAATAAAAATGTACTGAATTATTGTGTCAATAAGAAATTTTCAAGGGTAACTGAGAAGTGTATAACCCTGTCTTAATTTGGCTAAGAACTTTGGTGAGTTTCAAGTAACAGCTAACCATACATTACTCGTGTCTGCATTAAACTATAATTAGTATAGATTTATCAAATAGCACTAGTTATACCTACAAGCAATAGGCCGGATAATAATTTACACTATATAAAATAGTAAAAAATCATTTGTAAAACTTTTACACATACTAGCAGGTCCCCAGTAGTACAAAGTTTTCTATCACAATTTACAACAACTCACAAGACTGTGATGTACTCGTATCATAAATTTTACTTTTGATCTTTTGAACGAATTATGTATCAATTGGACATTTTAATATTCAGAATAAAGAAATATAGAAGTGGCATTAGGTCTCATTTTGTATTCTTAGGACAGAGCATAAAGTAAGAGCTTATTCAAGTATTAAGGCTTTTCATTTTTTCTAATACAAAGTTTTTC
The DNA here is from genome assembly GCA_905404265.1 of Fabriciana adippe. Taxonomy (NCBI): domain Eukaryota; kingdom Metazoa; phylum Arthropoda; class Insecta; order Lepidoptera; family Nymphalidae; genus Fabriciana; species Fabriciana adippe. The sequence goes on along the minus strand of FR989992.1, from coordinate 13,226,886 downwards.
TCTCTTGAGTCGAAGGCTTACACCTTTCCGCATAATAACGATCGAAATCTGATAAAGACTGAAAACTTAAGAAAAATTAAAGAGAACTAAGTATTGTTAAAACACATTTGTTTTTGATATTATTGAATTTTGTTCGACGTAATAAAGTAAAGAAGATTATGGAGGATAGTATTTTGCGTATAAGTTCACTTTTTTTGATTCTTTATTAAATTAATCGAGAGAATATATAGAGCTATATTTATATCTATATTTGGAAATTATATATTGTTACGAAATATTTTTACGAAATACTTATTAAAAAAAATAAGAAAATAAAAAAAAGTAAATCAGTGTAAAGACATGTGTACTAGTCAATGGCGGCTCTCTATTTTGTAGCGTTCAACCCAAGTTTCGGCTTCGACTTCGGCCACTTTCGGCCAAAAAATCACCTTCGGCGAAATTGAATGATCTGTTACGAATGAGTGACGAGAGCACGATAGATCGGACATGGGTGACGGGGAGTCAAAACTGTGCATTTAATTGACCAAAGTTTATTAAGAAAGTGAGTGTTTGTTTATTTGTTAGTAGTATAGTTTCGCACTAGTCTAGAAAAACAAAGACTGATTGATCGATCTGATTGTGATTGTTTAATTACTTTAATAAATAAATAAATAAATGTTGTAATTCGAGTCGCTAGTAAATAATAAATCAATAAGCTAATAAACTTGTACTTTCAGAGATTAGCGGGTTTTGCCAAGCAAAAAACCTATTTCAGCGATCAAATGTCAACTATCGCATTGCATTTGCTACGTACGTAATAAAAGTACTAACTCAATATTTAAAATCCATCTATTTTTATTATGTTGTAAATATGAAAAATAGATACTTTACATTCGCAAATTATAACGTAAACTAACTACATATAATGTTAACGATAAGTATAGAATAGACTATACATATATAATATGTAAAATGTACATATAGTATAGGTATAGAAAAGTAGGTAAGTATTGTAAAAAAATATATATCCCTTACTTGACAAATTATTCATTTTCCATTCAATCTTCCACCCCCATTTTCACTCCCTTATATATGACATGTTTTCCGAGATAAAAACTATCCTATGTCATTCCCAGGGTCTCAAAATATTTCCATACCAAATTTCATCTAAATCGAGTAAGCGGATTAAGCGTACAAAAGTGACGGACAAACGGACAGGCAGAAGGAGTTACTTTTGCATTTAATATTAGTTGGATATATGAAGCCAGTTTTTTTAGTGGTGCTGGTCTATCGTCATCGGCTTGGGCTGAACGTTAATAAGTCAGTCAGTGAGTCGTGACATTGTCTTTCATATAATAATATATAATAAAAATAGTTATTGCGAGTGTTCAATAAAAGATAAAAATATATTATTGCTGACTTTTCTGTAGACCTTTTTAAGACTTACAATTTTGTAGTACATTGTTTTAATCTATCTCTTACGGTTTAACCAGCGTTAGCGATATAAAGAACAATGGCAAGTTTTTACCTGAACGTTTTTAAAGCGTCTAAGATTAGGACATATACAAAACTGAATTATTTAATTTGCTCTTTTTTTTCACGGCGTTTGTTTTACATGACAAAGCCACGAAGAAATGTTTACATAATAAGCTACTAATTGATTGTTTTTATGTACTTCCGGCTTTGCCATTTGTCAAAGATGATGTAAAAATTGTCGCCACAGAAGAAAATGAAATGCCGTATTTATTTTAAATTATTTTTATTAAAAGTCTTATGTACATAATTAAATAATGATCTATGTCTTGTTCATTAATCTTACAGCTTTACATATAATGGAAACATTATATGTTATGCTGTATGTTTAATTGAAGCTATTACAGCTAGTACAGTAATTAAAATAATAGTTATAGCAACACAACAGATGACAGTGAGATTGACTTGATAATTGATATTGACATTTGACATATTATTTAGATTTTATATTTGTCATCCATGAATTTACGCATGCCTCTGACTACTACGTTTGATTTTGCTGTTACTGTTCCATTTTTCTAGATTATTATAAGTTTTAATTGTCGCTTTGCGCACGGACCCGATTACCTGCCCCATGCGACGACTTGTGCATTCTCTCGGACAATCGCCAGTGTATACTTACAATTAATACTGATTTCTCCTAACGGACTCAAAGTAGTACCTTGTTCTATCCATGATAAAGAAATTAAAAACGTAACTTATATGTAATGCGAACGTACTTTTTTTTAATTTATAATACTTAATTTATAATATTTGATACAATAATCAATGACAGCTGTCATTGCTAGGTAGGTTTATAACCGCAAATCATAAAATAAAAATGCTAATATCTTTTTTTTTTGTGACTTCCTAATAAAATAAATCTTTCTGGATAAACTTGTGTTATTTAATCCCTATCGTTTGAGCATTTTTTCATTTCAAGACGCCTCAAATAGATATCAGGTAAATCGTTGTATAGAGTCCTGCCATTGTTCTTTTTAAGAAAGGCTGAATAGAACTAGTTATTGTGTTTTTCCGTAGGAATGAAAAATTTTCCTGTAGTAAAAGGTATCTTAAATGTTGGCCCAAGTAATAAGTTATCACTACACAAAATTTTGTTAAAATCGGTTTAGTACTTCTTGCGTGAAACGCGCACATCGATTTGACTAAAGTTAGTTTATTATAGATATAGATAAGAAGAGGTATTGCGAGTGTACCTTAAGAGATAGACATATACTATTGCAGATTTTTCTGTAGGCCTATTCAAGACATCAAATTTTGTAGTCCATTGTTTTGAAGTATGTCTTAAGGTTTAGCCGGCGGAAGGTTTCTAAGGAGGACTCGATAAAACCATTTATTGTATTTTCCCATGGGAAGGAAAGATTTTCATAAAGTAAAAGGTATCCTAAATGTTGACCCGAGTAATTTAAGTAATAAAACACCTGAGTAACACCAAATTTCGTTGAAATCGGTTCCTTACTTTTTGCGTGAAACGCGCACACTCAAACTGATATACAGACAGACAAACATTTTAATAACTATTGTTTTGGGGTCTATATTGTGTACATAATACATTACAGTCATTGTTTTTAAAAAATATTTCATGTATAGATTTCGCTAAGGTAATGTTTTATTATAGTATAGAAGTTACAAATTGGTTAATTATAATATTGTAGATTCAAGGGTTCTTTAGAAGTTCAAAAGCAACATTGTAAGCTTTAACAGGCTCATCTCTCAGAACGAGTTCAGTCAATGGACCTTAATGTATTAGCTATCTGAAATAGTATTTAATGAACTTGATAATATGTAAATAGCTTAACGTAAAATTATTTCTGAAGGAATGTCTGTTCGAAAACCATTCCAATAAACATTATGTACAAATTGTAGGCTATATTCATAAACTAATACTGCGTTTTATATATTACAATGAAACTAAAATATGTGCGGGTAATGCGATAATTGTGTACCATAATCAAATCATGACCTCGCGATATCTAGATTAATAGTAATAAATTTTAATAGCTGTGCCTTAATTATTTTTAATGATTTGTTATAATTTAAGCCTACGTAAATATTAATGATTTCATGGGTAGATAATGAGAATTTGTAAATATAATCGTGCTTAATGCCAGTCAGGAGGGTCTCGCAACCCTTCTGTTGTTAAAAATTGAAAGGGAGCAAAGCTATGCAGACTTAATGATTTCCGCCATGAGTACACATAATGGAAAAACTGTGTTTTAATAAAAAAAGTATTGAGTTACAGTTTTGTTTGTTCATAAAAGTTTAATTGCTCTTTTTTTTCTGATTTGGTAGTGGATTTCTTGGTAGTAGCTAGTTTGGATACTAATTATGCCGTGACATAAAGATATGAGTGAAATATAAGTAGTGCTATGTACACTTTAGATTTTACTTTTTCACTTTATATAATTCTAACTAAATGACCCAATAAGGTTTTATTTTAAATATAAATTTTTTACAAGCTTTTTTCCAATTCCAATAAATAGAAAATAAAGTTTTGTAAATATCAGACACGATGGCGAGAAAGTTTTTAATTAAGGTACCGAGCAATAGTTTACTTTGAACGCGAAAGTGAAGTGGAAAATGCAGCTTAATAAGGCGACCTGGTTACACAGACCTACTGACATTTTCTTTTACCTGGGGACCTCATTTTTGCTCTTTAGACCTGTCTTCTAATGCGGAAATAGAATTGTATAGCTCGTGTCGTTACATTATTTCGATTACTAAACGCTAACATAATGGTTATATTTACTGTGACTTATATTTATTTGCTAACTTGTTACCTCGGCAGGCGTAGTCCTGTTTTAATTTCGATAAATTTAATTGTATAAGTGCATTTAAATTTTCTTCCCGATTTTTTCAATTTTCTGGACAATTTTTCTAATCTTTACCCCTAAAAGTCTTTTTTGAACTATTACTAACAATTTAAAAACGAAATCAGACAAATCAGTGCAGCAGTTCTCAAGTGATAATCCCAAGATCCTTATTATTAATTTAAATATCATAAGAACATTTATTTTAAGTACTTAAAAAGAAAGACGTACCTACTAAATGGTAATGAAAACAGCTACAATGGCTGTAGCAATTACCTATATCTTTAAAAGATAACAACATTAAAAACTACGTACTCAATAGACATTAATCTTTTTAATTAATAAAATAAAATTTAAATGCTTAAAATTATGAAGAGAACATCATAATTTATACATAAAGATAGCCTATCATAAAAGTCCCAAAATAACGAATAAAAGGTCAAACTGTCTGTAAACTTACCAAACTCACTCTTGACCGGTTTTTATTGCTTTTAACCCTTTATTCTTAGATGCAAAAATAGAATTGTAAACGAGCGACCCTCGTTGTCGTATTGTTTTAGAGAAGAAAAACGTAGCAGTTAATGTTGACAAAGGCCTCTTCAAGTCTAATCCATTAGGGGTAGAGTTCCGGAATTGAATATTAATTGAAAGGTATAAACTCACAAATACGATTTTACAAATATTACTCAAGCCTTCATTAATATAGTAAAATACTAAAATACTATGTGATGATTTTTTTAATATGTTGTATACTAGCGTATCGCCCTCGCTTCGTTTCGGATTCGTCCCTAGATAAAACCAAATCTGTCGTACGGGAACCGTACATATTTCTGGGATAAAAATTAATGTATGTGCTATTCCAGACTATTATAGTCTGGAATCTATCTCTGTGCCTTTCATCCAGATCCGTTCAACCGTTCTGGCGTGAAACAGTAACAAACATCCATACATCCATCCTCACAAACTTTCACATTTATTACATTAGTATGGATTTTCAAAGATTTATCTCGCGTAGTAGACATGACTGCCTTCACCTTAAGACTAGATATGGTGCCGTTAATACCATATATCTACACATATATTACCGGTATAAAGAGGTGAAGTTTATGAGTTTTCTCGGAGGAACGACAATCGGTTATATGACGATCGTTTTGCGCAGTGATAGCGTAATCTTCGCGGGAGATTGCGGGTTTAAGTTGGTCACATAAGATATAAAAGTTTAAGTTTTGATTTTCACTTCACTCACTTCAATTTAATCACTTTTTCTTCGAGATTCCTATGTTTAGGCACTGTTGCAAGCGCCATGGCCATGAGTGCGCTAAAGTTTAATAGATTTTTTCTATGGACACTCGTAAATATCTATTTGTATATAATTCAACACGATGCCGAAAGTGAAGAAGTATATTCACAGCCCGAAATATAATTTCTGTATATATTTTTCTTGGTACATGCAGTTTATGTGAGGTCTTAGTATAACGCAAAAAGTTACTGAAGACCGTACGAGGAGAGCAGTTCGGGCCTACTTAATAGTAATTAGATATACACTACACCATGCTGTTGGACTATATAAATAATCTTTAATGACCTTTACAATGTATTTTAAACTGAATGAAATACATTATCTACTATCTAGTATCCACGGGTATCGCACGCTACAGTAACAGTGCGGCGGCAGTGCACTTGACCCGCTTGCTTCACCTTGATAGGCAGAACCTTTCAAACTTTCTAACTATGTTGCTGAAGGTCTTGTACCTATGAAAATCAACTCTTATTAATATTACTTTCAAGAAACCTTTTAAAAGCTTTTTAGTTAAGCTTTTCAACTTTCTGACTTTGTGATTTTAGTTTACCTAGCAATGGACTTAAGGTAGTGTGTAAGGATTGCAAAATAATAAAGTATGCAGCGTCCATAATTAGCTAGCAGTATGTGCTATACTTACGTAAAATCAAACTATTCTTAACCATAGAAGTAAGTAAAGAGATTTTACATATTGTAACATATTGCATTCATCAACACTTTTTATTTGCTTAGTAGGTGAGTTCCATTCCTGTTTAAACATTTACATATTTTGTTTTATATAAACTGCACGGTATAGGCGCCTAAATATCGTGTATTACGTAATTATTTACAAAAATCTGCTATATTCTTCTTACTGCAGTCTATGCAGACCATGCTCGTAGGTAGTTAAACCCGTTTTGTACGCTTCCAAATTTTATTATTTTCATAAGCACAAAACAAAATCTTACAAAAGCCTCTTATATAATTCTGTTTAAAATATTCTTGTAATAATATATACAATGTTTTACGGGTCACGAGAATAATATTTAAATTACGAAGTACAAGTGACTTACTCTAGCGTCGTTTAGATACGTCTCTAGGTGCCCTACAATAAGTGTTACTCCAGATCATAGCCTAGCTGAATACCAAATTTTATTCAAATCAGTCCAGCCTTTTCCGCGTGAATACGTAACAAACATATAAAATATACAAATTTTCACATTTATAATTATAATAGTCCGATCTACGCTCCTATGGATCTGTGAAAAATAATAAATTATGATATAGATAAAGTTTGCTTAGGCGCTGGCTTAAAATAAACACTTAGAATAAATATAATAAATGGACATGATTAAAAAAGCGTAAAATTTTGTAAAAATAACAAATATATAATTGATGTAGCTCGTACAATATACACATAACAATTTTAGTGTAATAGATACGTATCTTGTATATGTTTCTGTTATCGTTAAACCTATCCAATATCCATATCAGCCCATTGCATATTTGTCGCCCACGCGCAGTCACGAGAGGTCGAGCCTCCCTATTATAATTTATTACATACATGGTACAAATGTCATTCGAATTTAATATTATTTAACCTATTATATCTTATGTTATTTACTAAAAAAATGATTTCATACTTTTACACATTTATCATATAGTTATAGGGTTGTTTGTTAAGAATGGTGACTCGCAATACAGATTTATTCACGTATCTACTTGTGTCACTTTTAACGGCAGTGACGACACGTTTAGCTCAGTTTGTAGTGACCCTACTTGCTGTGCCAACGGGTTCGAGCCCCGCTGGGGGCGTTCATTTATATGATGAGTACCGAATGTACTCCAGCTATGGGTGTTTATATTTATAATATGTATGTATTTAAAGTTATGTGTAGTGTATCAACTATCTGGTATCCATAACACAAGCCTCGTAGCTTGCCATGGAACTAGATGGTGCTGTGTGTTAATGTCCCAACATATTTATATTTATAATAGTTTATATACTCTCGTTGTACGCTCAAAAATGCCTTATTTCAGTCACTGAATACCTGTAGTTCTACACTTATTGTAACTTTAATTCAATTTCACTTCTTCGTATATTTATATATTGTATACAAACTATTCTTCACAAACTGGGCGTTAGTTTATTTATATTAAACAACTAGCGACTCACCCTCGCTCTAATCTAAAAACGTTAAAACGTAATCGCTGATTACGTTTTAACGTTTAGTATAGTTCTCAAAGATGAGATATTTTCCCGCAGTAAAAAATATCCTATATGTTGACCCGGATAACCAACTATCATCATACCAAATTTCATCAAAATCCCTTCAGTGGTTTTTGCGTGATGTGGTCAAAGACAGACAGACAAAAATTCTAAAAACTATAGATTCGGCATCTGTACCCATAATAATGTCTATTTCAATAAGATTTTTCCAAAAAAAACATTTAATGTACAGATTCGGTTAATCGGATATAGAAATTTCAAAATTGTTTGTCCCGTGGTGATTTATTTCTGAAGTATTTTATCTCTTTCTTAGTCAAGTCAAAACATTTACGTAAAATGTGAAAAGAACAATTCATTAGTATTTGCATGAGCAAGATAATGTGCCAATGTTACTGCAGTCTGCACTTGCTGATGGCGCGGGTATCGCTTGCGTTATTAAAACTGTCATTGACATGCTCTATTCCAAATTCACTACTAATTTAAAGTCTTGTTTATATTTGAAAGTGAATAAAATGTAAAAAAGAAACAATTTATATTTAATCGATGATATTTTATCGAGTCTTTACATTTGTTAATCTCGTGCGTGGGTGTATCATTTCTTATTTCCTTATTTTATTAATTAAGTACCGACCGTAGGCAGTAAAGCGACCGAGCTTCGCTCGGAGTTCTTTTTTGTTATATCGCATTTTTTAGATAAAGAAAAACTAAAAACTTGAATAAATATTTAAAAAAACAAAAGTAAAAACTTCGTATCCGACCGGGATTCGAACCCGGACACCTGTGATTGTCAAATTTGCGCATTGGCCGCTTGACAACAATGCTTATGCCCGATCTTGCGAAATTATTTGCATGGCGATAACCTCATGAAAACTGGAAAACACGCGTTTTCCCAGACATAAGACTAATCTAAATTGATTTCTAGCCCCCGAAAACCCGCACATACCAAACAGCGAAAATCGTTAGAGCCGTTTCCGATGTCGCCGGTATAATAAATAAATATACAAGAATTGCTGGTTTAAATATATTAGATAATTGGTCTTATATATTGTACGATGATAAAATTATGACGAGATGGAAGATATATATTAAATTTTTTTTTAAAAGTAATGTTTGCTACACAACATAAAAAGTCTTTGCAGTACAGTATATTCAATTACGCATAACTTAAGCGGCTGGGCGGAGTTTTACCTTGTTGTTGTAGGTACTGTTTTATGAACAGCTAATCATGATTTCGATTTTGTCGAGACCTATACATAACATATATGTTTGTATATGTGTATATTTATATTATAATTGATGCTTGTAGTTTGAACCTACACCGCACTTCATTATTATTATTATTTCTCACGCTTGAAGGTTTTTGGTAGAGATCTCTTAAAGAGATAAGTCATCCTTTGTACACATGGTATCTGTTTTCTATTTTATATTAGTATACCTATTCATTATTATTATTATTTCTCACGCTTGAGGGTTTCTGGTAGAGATCTCTTAAAGAGATAAGTTATCCTTTGTACACATTGCATCTGTTTTCTATTTTATATTATATATTTTTTTGGTACATAAATAAATAAATAAATAACAGATTTTAAGATTTGAAAAAAATCTTCTAGTGATTGGAGATTAAATAAAAAAATACACGCGAGCGCATCATACAAAGTGGCCACTTGTTTATAGCACAGCATTAAATACAAGTTTATTAAATACACTTTAAGAGGGTCATATATAATATTAAATATATAAATCATGCTGTATCATGTACACCACATCGCTTCTAAAATGTAAATTAATTCATGTCAACATAAATACATAATTCATAGATGAAAAGCCGATTTAAAGGGTTCCGCTTCAAGAACTGGCAGAACGATTTACGAGTGCTCCCCGCGACCACTCGGCGAAATGTTTGATATTCCACGTTCCAGCCATCGCTTAAGTTATCTAAGTAATGATACTTACGTCTATAATTAAAACTTTCGAAAGCTTTTTAGAGATAAGAACTTTATGTATGTATGTTAAAAGTCATTTCATGTTAATTTTCTGTTACAAAATTAAAAAATAAAATAAAATAAAATTAATAAATATTTGCAAATCCTTTTGTCCTATATGTGATGAAAAAGAGTAGGTTCCAGGCCTTATATAAAGCGATTATAGCCCGTAATTACTAGCCTTCTTTCCTATCGTTTAAGAAGTTAGTTTAATATAGGTATGTACCTATAACAGCCTTAATCAATACATCTATACATATAATAAAATTGTAACTAAACCGAATCTGTACATTAAATATTTTTTGGAAAATCTTATTCTAATAGATATTATTATCGATACAGAGGCCGAATCTATAGTTTTTAGAATTTTTGTCTGTTTGTCTGTCTGTTACCGCATCACAAAAAAGCCGCTGGAGGGATTTTGATGAAATTTGGTATGGTGATAGCTGGTTATCCAGGTCAATATATAGGATATTTTTTACTGTGGGAAAATATCTCCTATCTGAGAAATCTACACTAAATATTAAATCGTAACTAGGGACGAACCCGAGCGGAGTGAAGGTGAGTCGCTAGTATTTAATATAATTGTAATACTGAGTGAGTTTATTAAACCAAGATAATAATCGGACAAAGACATTTTAATAAAAGAATGTACTGCCACGTAATTTTACACTTTTACGTTATGATACTTTGATGATATTTGGATAGTTCTATTTTTTATGTACTTCATTGAATAAAATTTTATAGTCGGGATAGGCTACATTTTTGAAACTTTAATAGATATAAAAGTATTATTTAATTTGTTAGAATTTCATTTAACAAGAAAGAATTACTAATAACAAGAAAAAAATCTTAAGATTTGAGAAACGATGTACCAAGACATGACTAGAAATTCTATCACTAATAAATTGAAATGGGTTGTCAAAGTAGTAGTAGTAGTATGCAGTATTCAGCCCTTTTATTTAATGTCCGACTGCTGGTCACGGGCCTCCCTTCAATACATGGGGGATCAGGCCATAGTCCACCACGCTGGCCAAGTGCGGGTTGGTGGACTTCACATGTCTTTCGAAAACTTGCTAGGTTCTCTCAGACATGCAGGTTTGCTCACGATGTTTTTCTTCACCGTAAGGCAAGTGGTAATCATGTTGAATCAGAGGTGCGAGACCCGGGATTTGAACCAGCTTCACTCGGTTTCTCAAGTGAGTGCGTTACCACTGGGCTACCACTGCCTTATACCACCAGCCAAAGTAGTACGTAAATTCAACTTCTACGAGTGAGAAAGAATCGTGTGAAATAAGGTGGATAATATAAAGTAGGTACAATATTAAGTTAATTGCTCATACTGTGGTGGTCATTTTATATCCATAGAAACGAAGTCACGGGGTGGATATAGTTCTCAGTAAATAATTAATATCGCCACGCCGTCAACACTTTGTAAAAGTGCATCATGTATTTATGCAATCGATTTGTCACACTTGTGGTTTACCATACAATATGGTCTATTGTAAGTTTAAATAAGTTCAAAGCTTTTTAAAATGACTGATGACGTAATACTAGGTACTATTACAAAGATTTCAAATCGACTTATTTTGTTTTGCTTGATTAAACGATAGACGGCACTTCATGGATTTATTAAAAAAAATTCAGCACTAAAATATATAATAAAAATATATTGTACAAGAAGAAAACTGAGTTTCTCGCTAGCTCTTCTCAGCAGAACAGCCTTCCGAGCCGGTGGTAGGTTCCTCACGGACTGACTACACTGACGCTCTTTAAATTGACAATTCAAAAGTGCTTGCAATAAATCTATTTGAATAAAGTTTTATTTCATCTAAAACAATTTCTTTGGTGATTATAGCCCTTTGTAAATGGAACACATAAAATGTATAAAACGCTATCTATTAATATGTTTTTTGTGATGGCTGATTTTTGAGCAAAACTGTAAAATCGTCAATAGTTGGCAAAGTAGTAAAGTCATGAATTGCCAGTAAAATTGTCAAATCATGGAAACTTGATGTAATAACCCATTGGCTATGAGTTGAATAGATTTAGAGTATACTTTTATCTTTTTATAATCTAATATATAAAATTCTTTTTCATACCCCTAAGTGATAAGGGTCGTCCACCCTAGGGACGAACCCGAGCGGAGCAAGAGTGAGTCGCTAGTTATATTATACAATTATACAATATCAATAAATCCATAACTACTACGTCATTTATTGGCATTTATTTGTATTAATAGTGTTTTCTTCTAATGAAAACAACCAGCTTCGTAATATTAATTCGTAGCGTAGAAAGAGGCACTAAACGCATAATTTTCTATCTTATCGCAATTTTTTAGACTATATTCAAAAGTTTGTGTTCAGACGTTACGTCTTTGTAATCAAATGGCACGCCTGAGCCATGCTTAAGAATAATTGTCTATTTATGACAAAGAAAGCTAATGGGAAATTGTCGTGAGTGGGAAAGAGACAGAATACTTTTTTTTTAAATAGTCATGACTAGAACAATTTTGGAATTTCCATTACAAGAGCTTATTTTAAGCTCAAAGTCAAGTGATGATTGAGAAGAGATATAAGAAAGTGGATGCTGGCATAAAGTGAAGTTACAGGATAGTAGTAATAACACTAATGGAGGAACATAGTGCTCGGATACTTAATTATACAGTTACTGTGCGTGTACTGCGGGTGTATGAAAAAGCAATAATATTATAGGTGACAAGCCTTAATTTCCGATTCCAAAAGCCGAGCTCGTAACAGTATCTTATTACGCACCAACATGAAAACTTGTTATGAAGCGAATTACGTCGGACATATTCAGTAGGTTTATCCCAGGGGTAAACTTCCATTTATATCTCAAATCTCTGAACAGATGTTTGTTTAAAACTTCCATCCCGCAACGGGTGCGCAACTGGCAGATTTAATTCGTTTGAAATAGATACGTACATAATTAGCTAGAAATTTTTAATTGCTTTGTATTCTCATCCAAGTTTTGTTTTAATATAAGTTATAATTGACGGCATGACTGTACATATATTCTTATATATATATCTACTATTAAAACATGTATAAGATTTTTTAGTTCAATATACAAAAGGCCGATTTCATTCCTATTTCCAAGACCAAAACGTTAAGGCTGTGCAATACACAGTGGTTTTATTTGTACTTGAAAAAAAAACATTCATAGATTATAATATATGTAGTAGAATATTAAATTACCTCGTGCCAAGCTGGTAAGCATATACATATTATATCATTGGAAACAATAGTTTTTTTTTTTAAATAATATGAAACATATATAACTAAGTCCTCCTGACCGATTCCGGCCACGGCGTCGTCTCATTGACACTAGCCATCTGCGCAAGAGATATTATAGTGCAGCGCGTGTACGCGCAGACACAAGTGCATTCTTTATTCCTGTCACTCTCATACTCAGGTGGGACGACTACTCGACACGACCAGTGAGAGTGTCGGCGCAGGACCGACGACTTTACGTGCTCTCCGAGGCACGGGGGTGAAACAACGCCAACTTCCCAATTTCGGGCTGTTACTGAGGCTTACTAAATAGAGAGACTCAATAAATAAACTCGGCTCGACCCGGGACTCGAACCCAGGACCTCTACATAACACTGCACTACGGAGGCAATAAAAATATTCTTACCCGTCATATCATTTTTAGATAAAAATGCACACTAAACTTAGTTTCATCTCTCATCCTGAATAGTTCAATAAATACATTATAAGAACGACGATTCGATTTATTATAATAATATATTTTGATTTAAGAATTTCCGACAGCAAGCGTTGAGTTCACTTTGTTGTTCAAGAAAAGTGGAGTATATTATCAGAATATTGTATCCCTGGCGTGTGCAGATCATATTTCTTGCTTCAAATAGAACGATATATGTAACTTATACAGAGGTAAACTATAATGTAAATATGATTTTACATGAAATAGTTTCTGCCCGCGGATTCTCTCATGTAGGTTATTGGTATTATAATGAGTAACCAATGTGCTAAAGCAGGATATAAACTATCTACATTCTGAATTACACTAAAATTCGTCCAGCCATTACAACACGAAGAAGTAACAGATATACACACATTCACTAATTTATTATTTGTAATACCGTTGTGGCCACTATGATGCCGTGGTAACTTTGAAGATAAAGAATGTTTTATGTAACGATCCGCTCAAATACCTTTAAAAAAGGCCGTGTTGATAAGAATTAAAATATGTTTCCAAAAATATTGTTATGACTTATGTAAAAGTTAAATTTATATTTAAGAAGAATCTGGTATCTATATGCATATAATAAAACTGTAGAGGTAGAATGTCTGTACATAGAAAAAAAATGCTAAAAACTGAGTCAGGAGGATGTAAGAAGAAAAATAAAAGAAATCCAGATTTTTTTCAATTTTTTTGTTTCTCTATCGGTTTGTCTGTTTGTATGGGCTAATCTTCGAAACTGTTGGATCGATTTAAATGAAAATTTGCATATCGATACCTTATACCCTCGGTCAATATTTAAGATACTTTTCATCCCGGAAAATTAAAGAGTTCTCGTGGGATAGTTAAAAATCTATAGTAACTTATATAGCTTAGTACACAACAACTTATGCACCTAATTTAGTAAAATTTGGCATGCTAATACCCTATACCGCAAAAATGTACGGTTCCGATATACGATTTGTTTTTGTTTTCCTAGAGGCGAATCCGAGCGAAGCGAGGGTAAGCCGTTAGTCGTTTAATAAACGAGCGTCGGGCGTTGACACAATATTACGTAACATAATTCACATGCCCAAATACCCTTATAAGAGAAAATTAATCATGAAAGTATATATTTAATATGAAATATTACTTAATAATAATTATTATAAGGAGAATGAATTATTTTATACTGAGAACTATTTACTTCATAAAAGTCGATAAGGTAACAACCCCTGGTATCGTTTGGCCCATATCATTAGGTTTTGGAATTCGTGATCATGACGATATCGGTCTATGAATTGTGAAACATTCATTTCCAAAATCCATGCAATTTGGAATATTGTATGTTGCCCTCGTTACAAATGGTAAGTTATGTAAATAATAAATATACGTGTACAAATATATCCCAACGTATTTCAGGTTTTATTCATTTATATTAAGATTCTTATAATAATTCTTTGATTTATGAAATATGTTATCGACAATCTACTAATACAATAATAATTTGAACGTACACATAATGGGCATATAATACTGTTTCTGTAATTGATTTTTTTAAGCTTCATTTCTTTTGTTGTTAATAATGTAGACTTATTTTCCATTTCTTTTTTACGTAAATTAATTGTATAACTTAGTATGACATATGTACATAGGTAAAAAATAATATTATAATAGAAATCAGACGATTGGGACTATATTCTCATTTGGCGTAACTAGTAGTAGTAGTTATGTCGCAGGGAAATTGTAAAAACCTTTTATATGTTAAATTATAATTTCACTAGTGTTATTATAATTTCCCGCAGTTTTGTCAATCGTCGCCTTTTCTTACAATATCACGGGACAATTTTAGGTATATTATAATTTCACTCACCATATTCAGTGATAATGTAATTACCCTAGGTAAATTGGCAAAAATTGGCAAAAGTCCGGGTAATTTCACGGATTTTTAAATTTACCTACGACAGTTATAAACTATATTCACTTACCTATGCTTTGACTGACCCAAATGCCCAACATATCGAGCTGTAGCAACCTGTGGTATAAAGCGGCCCCTTGTGTGTGGTTCATAAACAGATGGTACAAGAAGGAGCCACACCACGGGGCCAAGGCACCAAGAAGATGACATAACGATAGGAACCAAGCACCGGCACCACCTCCGCCACCGCCCCAAGGAAGTAGCCCTGGGAGGACGGCCATCATGTACACCAGCGACACACCTACAACAATATTTTTTATTAAAATTTAAAACAAAGGTACCTAACTAAGCAAATTACTTTCTCAATTGAAAGGAATTTAGATTTAATTCTTGTTTTTTTTCTTTTCAAATAAGAGACCCTTGTCTTTGAATAAAAAAAAAAATTGGGTTGAACAGTCCATTGATGTAATTTGATAGTATAAAAATAAGTAAAGTAATAAAGCACTTGTACTCAAATTTCAATTTTATAGCTTATTTATATTAATAGTACACCCTATTTTAAATTGGTTAAGTAGCAGAATGTTTTTAACCGACTTCCAAAAGGAGGAGTTTATCAATTCGATTGGTATATATTTTTTTATGTATGTACACCGATTACGCTGAGATTTATGATCCAATTTCCGTGATTTTCCTTAGGTTTGATGCTGAAATAGTTGCCATTTGGTCCCATAAAAATTTAACATAGTTTGGCCAAGTAGTTTTCATTTTATGAAAAAAAAATTATGGAAATTTTTGTTTACGTGGATGTAATTTAATGTGTGTTTGCGGATTACTTCGTCGTTCATGAACCGATTTTAATGATTCTTTTTTGTTTGAAATGAGATATTCCAAGGAAGCCAGGATCTGATGATCGCAAAGATCATCAGATCCTCATCATCAGATCAGATCGCAAGAGAAATCGAGGGGAACCTTTGAAAATCGTAGTGGCGACTAGTGCGTTTGTTATTTTTTTTCATTAAGTATTTTAAAGCACTACTATTTAATGAAGGTCTGGAGTCGATCTGATGATGGAGCCGAAAGACAGTCGAGGGAACTCCTCAACGACTTACAGCAATTACCCGGTGTTTCGGTTCGATTAATTTGTATTGATGAGAACTTTACACCTAGATGGGTTATGACTGTCATTAGGGGTCTGAATAAATGGTTTAATCGAATATGTTTTTAAAAATCTTTCTTCTTACAAATTACCTGCTTATTATATTTACACTAAAAATGGAAAAATAAAAACTTATATTTTCGAAGTCGGTGCCAGTCAATACAAATCAAAGCACACCCACTTCAAAAATATCTGATTAGGTATCTATTCTAAATGAAAACCCCCGTTTAATTATTTTTTAGTTTTCAGTGCCTGGAAGTCTGTTTTTATTTTATTTTTTAAGTTTTTATTAGGTCAACACTTTGGGTTCGTATCTTGAGTCTGGCCTTAGGTATTTATGTCCTTGCCAAGTAGCTACCTACACTAAAATTGTTAATATATTTTCGTGTACTTTTATATCATTCTAAGCATAAAATTAACGAATGCCAATATTTCGCGTAATTAAAAATTAAATTTATAGTAAGGTTCGCGGGCTAATTTCGGACAGAAAGTCACTATGTAAATCTTGTTGGATAAACCGTCAGTAATATAGTGCAAAGCCAATTATTTATTTTATGCTCAACATGAAAACAAGTTTCAAAATAGAGTTTAATTATTGCAACTGCTAAATAGTTTTGGAATATTTTAATGAGATTTTGGGAATGATTGCCCTCTGCGATAATTAATGAAATCTGCAATATATAATTTACTAGCGGCTGACCCTCGCTTCACTTTAATACGTCCCTAGCCGAATCGGTACAGCCGTTCTTAAGTGATGTGCTTACCAACAAAGAGCATTTTTCTTTATAGAGATTTTTTTTATGTTTATATAGATAGAAATAAATTGACAATAAGTGCTCTCAAATCTTTTCAAATAACATTTTATGTTTGTAATTGTAAAGTAATATTGTGGGCCCATTTGTAATTTGCAAAACCAAAACCCCACATAGCAATTTAAAAATATTTTTGCTTGTCTTTGGAAATGTTGAGCTGATTTTATCGAGACTGTCGTTGAAAGATAAGGTTTCAGGTAAGAACATACCATATCATCAGTCGCGGTATAAAGAATAGAAAAATACGGCTTGGTTATTTTTAACAAAAAAAAAAAGGAATCTAGTCTTCTTTTCAATTCGTCAAGGAAAGTTTTTTAAGGTAACTAGCAGCTAGTATACTAACATTATTACATTTGCGCTTAACATGGCCAATGCATCATGTAAGTCGACTTTGATGACATGTTTGGCTCAGTTTGTAGTGACCCTACTTGCTGTGCCAGCGGTCGCGGGTTCGAGTCCCGCTAGGGGCAATCATTTGTGTGATGAGCACGAATGTTTGTACTCCAGTCTTGTGTTTATATTTATAATAATATGTATGTATTTAGAGTTGTATATGTGTAGTATATCAGTATCAGAAAGACTCAATAACTAAACTTGGCCCGACCCGGGACTCGAACCCAGGACCTCAGGATGTGCAGCCGTACATGCTAGCCACTACCTGGTAGGCTAGGTACTACCTAATATCAAATACCTGGTTAGTTTACCATGGAACCAGATGGTGCTGTGTGTTAATGTCTCAACATATTTATTTAACTCTACTGTTAGTTAACTATTCTAAGCTGTTACTCAACTTAGTTTTCAACATAAAAACTTTTACAAACTATAATAAAGTGTGCACTCAACGCTGTAGAGTTTAAAACAGTACTCCGTCGGGAGAAATTAACTTCATCCTAAGCTTTCGAAGCTAAAGGGAATAATAAAAAGAAGGTATTATTATAAAGATAGCGAGCGACTTTAAATTTTATACATGTATTTATATCTGTACAAAGAATGATAATGTTTTTAATATATAATTTATTGTTTTATCTATCTATGACAGATATTATTACATTGTTAATTTTTTTTTAAATACTGATTGGCCCTTAATAAAAAATGTCTCTACTTGAACACGCATTATTCAGACTAAGGGTCGGAATTCAATACAACTTTTAATTGCAAATATTGATTGAAGTGTGTATTCAGCCCTTTTTTTAACGTCCCATTGCTGGGCACGGGCCTCCCTTCAATAGGTACGAGGAGGATCAGGCCATAGTCCACCACGCTGGCCAAGTGCGGTTTGGCGGACTTCACATGTTTTTCGATAACTTGTTAGGTTATCTCAGACATACAGGTTACCTCAGGATGTTTTCCTTCACCGTAAGACAAGTGGTAATCATGTTGAAAATCATTCGTACATAAAAATATCAGAAATGAGAGACTCGAGATTTGAACCCGCTTCACTCGGTTACCTAAGCGAGCGCGGGTACCACTGGGCTGTCACTGCCTTTTGAAGTATATTATATACAATATACATACATACATATATTGTTGAATTTTCATTTTGACTGACTTCAAAAGGAGGCGACACTAAATTCGGATGTTACGTGAGATCTTCGCGAATTGCTATGAGCTAGTTGTCGTAAATCTTTTACTGATAGATTATAAAACTTTAAGGTTAATATTATAATAATATTTACTTTTACGGCGTCTAATGCGGGGGTCTCGGTGGAAAAGTACTAAACACTTCGTCTTATCGCCTCTACAGGCGACAAGAGAGCTGGCTCGTTTTTCACCAATAAAATAGCTATTGCCAGTTATTTTAGTATTGAAATTCGTGCCACGCGGACATGATTTGTATAGTAATAATTTTGCGTACATTTGTTTTGTATAGTTAAATAAATATATAAGTACATTGGACATTTCAATGTATTTCCGTTATTGTAAATAAAACTTGTAAGCTAAAAAAAATCTTTTTGAAATCCAATTAACCTACCTACGTCCTATTCATCAAAATGACAGTAATAATAATTAATATTTCATTGAAAATAACAAAATACCCGCGTCAATACTTAATATTTCCCTAATAATATGTGAAACATGTTGATAGTCGTGGGCGTCATATTAAGTGTATGCGAAACGGCACGTAGAGCTTAAGACAAGCAGCTGATACGTTACATCAATATTACATCACACCTATATACCTATGTATACCTATGTAAATATTGTCAAATGCAGTAGGAGTAATACTGTTAAACGCATTTGCTTTTGATATAGTTATATTCGGGCAAGATATTTATTTTGGCCATAAGGATAATGTTCCATTTATAAATACCTATATTAATAACGGCTTTAAATATTAAACCAGAAATATTTCTTATTCTATTAAATTAAAATACTACTCTTACGCTTTATTATTCCGTTCTAAACTTATGAATATCTATATAAATAAAAATAAATGTGCATAGGTTTGTCCTCTATGCGTCCCTAAATCACTGATCCGATTGTAATGAGGCTATGGTGGATTATTCCTGTATAAGCCTGCAAAGGTTTGCCTCACGGACGCACCCGAGCGAAGCGAGGGTAAGTCGCTAGTATTTTATAAATCTCAAATTACTGTTAAATAATCACTCGAAATAATGAATATTCATGAAAATCGATTTCTAATGATTCTATCCATTAGAAAATAATAATAGACATTGTATTTACTCGGAAAAGTTAAATATAATAATTATTTTTCCAAGCGCACACTACCATTTATACTAACGTATACCATTTATACAAATACTTAAGTTGTAGTATATTTTATTCTGAGAAATCTATACTAATATTATAGATGTGAAAGTTTGTGAGTATGGATGTATGGAGGTTTGTTACTCTTTCACGCTAGAACGGCTGTACGGATCTGGATAAAATTTGGCACAGAGATAGATTATAGTTTGGAATAATATATAGGCTACTTTTTATCCTGGAAAAAAGTACGATACCCGTGGGACAGATTTGTTGTTGTTTTCCTAGAGGTGAACCCAAGCGAAGCGAGGGTGAGCCGCTAGTAGTATCATATGCTTGCATATTAAATGAATATACAATTTTTTTATCAATTTTGCATTGCATTGTAGCCAGATTTTCGTAGATCGTATTGACCACACGATTTTTAAATTGTAAAAGCTACACCGTTAAAATAACACAATCAAATAGAACCTTCATACTTAACGAAGAAGGTGAAATAAAATTGTATCTTCTTATCAAAACTACTGTACTAACCACTTAAGAGCCTTTTCTAGTAGTGCCAAACATTAAAAATTAATGGGAAAGAATTCTAAGTGGATCCATAAAATTAGAGCATAAAAAAAAAATAGTTTTCTTTTAAAAATATCAAAGAGGGAAAATGGAAAGCTCGTACAAGAAACGCTTCGTAATAATAGAGGCCTGTACCATTAATCAAGCCACAAATAGGCGGACTATTTGCGTTCCAACTTCTTACATTAAGTCTTGCGTATTGTTGCGTAGCATTATAAGTTTTAGGTAAAGATTACTTCGTATTAATAATGTTTGTATAAAGGTCACTCGCCAACCGACTATGAAAGTAATTGACGGCCGTCACAGTGTGCTACAATAAATGACGTTCGGACGTCGGAGTCATCGTTTATCTCCAAAACCTACAACAAACCTGACATTGCGACTTATTTTGTAGCATAGTTTTTTTTATTCACGAGTACGTTTTTTGTTCGTATAAAATTCAATGTGGTGTAATAAAAGGTTATTGAGTTTAAAAAGAGATTTTAACAACCAGTCTTGAGGTAAAATGTACATATCATTAAGTTGATTAAGTTGTACCTAAAGAAAATCTTTTTGGCTGTTTTTTGGTATGGGGATACACTGAAACCATGTTATTATTAATAACATTATAGCTATTTATTAAAAAAAGTAGATCGATTTCGAAATTATAAAAAAGTTTAATTATTCCATCCTTAGCGGGGTTCTTTTTTTAATTTTTTTTTATAGAAGAAAGGGGCAAACGAGCAAGCGATCCACCACATGGTAAGCGGCTATCGCCGCTCATGGAAATCTGCAACACAAAAGGAGTTGTGAATGCGTTGCCGGCCTTTAAGGGATCTGAAGACACGGCTCTTGAAGACCCCCATGCCATAGCGCTCAGGGGAAACCTCAGGAGGAAGATCATTCCACATTTTGCACGTGCGAGGTAAAAAAGAATGAGATGCACGTACATTTGAAGGATGCTAAGCATCTAAAATGTGTGGATGACATCCAACCCGTAACATATAAATTAAATAATCCAACATATAAATTTCTTTTCAAATTTATATGTTGATCACCCTGGAATCATAAAATTCGGTTCTCAATTCACAAAAATATTGTAATTTAAACAAAAAAATAAAACAAAAATACAGCCAAATTGAGTAATAACATAGAAACATGAATTATGGAATTTTCATGAATTCTTTTCTAAAATATCATAAATAAGTCATAAACTTATTCGTTAAAAAAACTGTAAAATTATTACAAAGCGCCCAACTGAAGCTGTAATGATTGGCTACTCGATAACATTTTATAGCCATATATAAAAATAGAAAATACATAGTAAAAATAAAACTAGCGATTTTATTAAGTGAACCATTCTTTTTACCATTTATCACTTTTTTCAGCTTTTCCCGAATGCTATGTTCAAGTTCAGTAGCTTCGATTTCTTTTTGCGCTGTCAGTGACATTCGCGCCGCAAATATAAATTGTAACGAGGATCATAAAACACAACGCAGATTTTATGAGAATTGTTGCAGTTTGACCATAACATTTTAGACAAATATTGTTTTCCACTAGCGGCGTGACTAGAATGCACAGTTGTGGTCTCATGTAGATCAAATATTTAATTGTTATAAATGCTATGCGTAAATGCGATTCCAAACATAAATGAGGTAAAGTTAGTTTGATTTGAGGTTTGCTTGGAACACAAGATTCCGAGAAACGAGGGTGTGACGTACAGATAAACAAAAACATACTAGTGACCTCATAAGGCACCGCTTTTTCCTTTTAACGTAAAAAAGTTATTAGAATATATATTTTTACCCCGATTTATCGGAGTAAAAATATATATTTCATTTAGTTAGTCTATAGGGAAACATTCTTTAGAAAAAATTGAACGAAACGATCCAATTGCTAGTTTGACCTATATTCGTAGAAGCCATCGATTAATAATTAAATTATAACGGGCTTAAAATTTCATAGTTTTCGAAAAATTTGCTTACATGAAAATAGCTACAGTTTTTTGTCTGAACCATGTCTGTTCGTTCGCACATCCTTAAAGTCACTGGTATTAATAATCATGTACTGTTTTACTGTACCAAATTATATTTGAAACATAGCAACTTTAGAAGTTGGGGAATATTATATGAAAATACATATGAGCATTAACATTATGTTTCGCAGGTAAGTTTTGTAGACTCTTAGCGTAGGCCGCTACGTAAGATTACACCTAATTGTTTATTAAATCTACTTAGCTATAAGAGGGTTACCCTAACATATTCGGTCCTTTTGATGTAACTCTTCTTTGTTGAACATTGCTTATAAAATATTTGCGAGCCTTTAATACTAAACTTTCCAATTTTAGCCAACAATTTTCTTAAAGTTTTTAACTGTGCAATTATTTAAATTTTTCCTTCTAACAACTTTTAATGTCTTCATCTTAAGGAAGTAATGAGTTTAGAATTAAATTGAACAATAAAGAAGAATAATTTATTACACTTTCAGACTTGCTTAGTCATAGGTAATTATCCCCAAGAAACATCACCGTCACCGGTCACGTCGCGTGTTCCCTTTGCGTGAACGCGACGAGTCCAACCCACCCTAATACTAAGTTACATTTGGCAAAAGAACTAATATTTAGTTATTTATAAAATCGATACACTATTATAATATTTAAAGAAAAAAAAATATATATATATATATATAATGAGACTCCATTATACAAATTCCAGTACACTTTATGATTTCTCTTTCTAGAATTAGACAAAAGCTATGTCATGTTTAGAGGTTGCGAAATAAATAGAAACAATAAATTAAATTAAACATTTTAAGACCCTCAACACAATAACCTATTCAATGAGGCCATTTCAATGAGCCTAAACACGATATCTCTGCAGTATGCAGCATCAGGCCAAGGTTGTACCATATTGTTGCAATGTTATTGAAGTAACGGGATACTAAGTTTCAAATCGATTAGATCTGTGGGTATAACTCGTATCCTTTTACTGTCTAGAAAAGAGCTGATAGTGGCTTTAACTCCTCGCAGACCGCGAGCACACCGGTGTGCTAGATAACAATTGAATTCTCGGAAATTCGCACGGATTTCTTAGAATTTGTCCGGGAGGGATTAATAACTAAAAATACTCTCGATTAAGTCACCTTTCAAACATAAATACTAAATAAAAATAGGTTCATCCGTTTGGGCGCTATGATGCTACTGACAGACATACAAATACACAGATCGTTAAAGAAGACACACGACACGTTAAACTTATAAACTCCTTTTTTCCATCGGAGGTTAAAAATACGGGGATGAAACAAAAAAAGTACAAAACTTACAAATAATATGACAATATTTGTGATATTGATTTTAAATTACTTACTTTATACCCGAATTCATGTTTAAATAGTTTACTGTCGTGTCTGCCTTACGACAAAAGCATTATTTGATTTGTTATTTTTATAGGTTTCAAATAATGTGTCGGTATCCGTCCCTCCACATGTCCAATTTTATTTAAGTACCTTCCTACGCTGGAAATATTTGTATGGCTAGCAATAATACAAATCTTTTTATACAACCTATCGAATTGATTAACTTGCTATACAGGTTCAATAACAAATGAACAGAATAAAACATTTATTATAAATATTTTAATTGTTAGGAAACTAGATGTGTTGGTTGTTCGTCTGTTTGTATTGCTATAGATAAGTAACTAAAATATTTGAAAATTTCATTTAACCACTATAGTAAAAACTCTAAAATTTAATAATAAAAAAAGGTTAAAACTATGAAGGTTGAAATATTAACCAGAGCTTTTTTGTCTACTATATACAAGCAAGCTATGACTATTTAATGTGTGTATTTAATGCAACTTTTAATTAAAAACAAATTATAAAACCGGGTCACATCTGAGTAAGACCCGTGTTGGTGTAAATCATGGATGCATAAGTCAGACTCGCACTTAACCAGTTTTTTACATCTCCTCACGTAGGTATATACGTACGTACGGAAATGGTTCACGTACTCGCGTGCCTATAACACGACACATGAAATAAATGTAATTTTTTTGTAAATGTAGTTTCAATATGTATTTAATAGTTTAAATAATTTTTAATTTACTGTTTATTCACTTCCGTAACAACCGTTTCCGTTAGAAAAATCGTAATGCTAATCCTTTTTTTCCTTTCATGGCGCGCCTAAAGAAGTTTTACTTCAATAAACTAATAAGTAATTTACAATAGTAAATTCTTTATGTTTTATTTTAATTCTTAATGTTTTTTTTAAATTCTTTATGTTTTTTAATATATAATTGAAAATTTCAATAAACTAAATGATTTATTATCAAATCAGTATTCCAAAAGCTAAAATATAATGTATTTTGGTAACTTTAACCATAAATAGCATTGAAACGGAGCAAGTTATAGCCAAGTGACCGAAGTTCTATTAGGTAAGATTTCGCTTTGCGTAGTATGTCTATATTATAGTTGTTGTTTAATATGTAGGTACGCTGATATATACTAGTACAAAGTACAGAACTTTGAAGTACCGTCTATATTATATTTCATTATAACAACATTTATAACTCGAAATTAAAATTAGGTACTTTTTGTAAACAAAAATGCTCTTTATTTTTTTTTATTTTTTAGTCGGAACCTTTGTGGCATTGGCAACCCCCACCGTCTTTTTTTTTCTTATTTTGTCGTGCACAATGAAATTGGTATGTAATAAGTATATTAATATGTAAAAGAATTTGGTTTATAGTCGTTTGAACGCGAACGGAGCTGCAAGCAATGCTAGTTTAACCATAAAAGTTTTTATGTAGCCTTAAAGGCTTATTATAATATTCGAAAAAAAAAATTCATTACCTAAAAACAGCCAGAGGAAACTAATTAGAAAAGGTGTGTCAAGTTATAGTCAGGATTAATCACTGAAAAGAGATTTGGAAGCAAAGAAAACTAGAAATAATTAAGTTGAAAAAGGTTTGTAAGAAATGTTAATGTATGTATAGAGGCAGGACGTACGAATTGTAATGGCTGGAAAGTGCAATCACCTTAATTATAATAATTTGTTACATAGAATGATTATATAAATAATATTTTTTTTTGTTAGATTTACGCGAATATTTGATATTTTGAATAAAACTATCTTTTCGGATTTTGGAATTTGACAGCAATCATGGTCACGAGTCTCTACCATGACCAATGACCATGATTGTAAAGCATTCGAAACGTCGGGAACCAAAAATCTAAATAAATCCGCGAAAAATCCGTAAAGATAAATAGAATAGCCACGGTAATACGGGTTTAAAATTTTTCTATATATATTATGATTCGAACAGAATATTGAAAAAAAAAAATCGTAGATACTATTATAATCGTAGGTGTAACCAAAACTTTTTACAGGCCATTTGACTTGTCTCGATCTGGATTATAAAGTAAAAAGAATTGAATCGACGACGTTGAAAATTTTATACATAATAAAACAACACAATTGTTTTAAGGATATTTAAAGCTTAACATGTATATTTGTATTATATTTCGGTGTGTGTGCGTTCGTAATTCTTTTGGTTAGTCCGAATTTGTTTTTTTTCCCCGTGTACTTGTATGATAATCTGGATGGAATTTTTTTTTTTTATATTTTCCAATTAAGTTCGGTGGCACAACAACACCTACCGGTTCGCCATTGTAAATAAAAAAATCTTGTAACACATTTGACCCACTTACATAAAATAAATAGGTCATAAAAAATGAAAATTTACACTTCATTTTTTGAGAGAAAATTTTCAAGCGAAATACTAAATATGAATCGCGAATAGAAACACGATTCTTAATTGCTAGAAACGTAAATTGCAAGCAGTGTAAATGTGTTAAGTGCTTATGCGAGCTTTAATTCCGGGTCACGTAAATTATAACGAGCGTTTTTAGTTTTGCTCATAATTCTAAACTTATACAAATTTAACTTGTATGGACTAAAAGAAACAAGAGTGACAAATATTTAACGAGCGTTATAAGCTGTCTCTCATTACTGTCTATTCAATATATCCGGAATATAGGTATATATTTGTTTTATGGTATTCATTGCAAGTAAAAATGTTTAAAAAGTATAATGAGTACTTACTCACACACTCACACTCACTGACAACATTTTTTTTTACTATTAAATTTAAAAAATCTGTTATAAATATTCCCACAAAATTTAATGATAAAGAAAATGAATAATTTGTTCAATTAAATGTTTCTTTGATCCTTTATCGAAATTCGATTTTTTATTGATGTTTAATGAAAATTTCTTAAGTTTACTGATTATTGAAAAATCAGCCATTAGGTACTGAATTTGCACTGCGCATTCATATATAATTATGTACGTAGATGGGGTTGTATAAATTGTGTGTATTGTTAACCACAGTTAAATACCATACATAAGTAGGAAAATGTGAATGCAAAATGAATTATTAGTCTAGTCAACAAGTGCCTTTTTCAACTTTTTTCATTTTATTATCACACTTGCAATATTCATGTTCAAGCAGAAAAATATTAATTAACTATTGCATAACTAATTGAAAAATTGTGATAAAAAAATTTTTAGTTTTTGAGATATTTGCAAAAAAACTAAGCCCCCCTTTTTATTTTTAGTTAATTGTTTATAACTTTTTGCATTTTTTGCAAGCAGAACTTGACTTTTTCAAAAATCATCTACATGCCATTCCGAATCGAATGACACCTCGTTATTTATATAAATCTCGCCTCGTTTTTTCTTACTCATCATTCATCTCACACTCGCTTCGCTCGGGTTCGCCTCTAGATAATCAAAAGCAAATCTATCCCACGGGAACCGTACATTTTTCCGGAATAAAAAATAGCCTATTTGGTATTCTGATCTATGTAACTATATTATTCTAAAGTTTCATAAAAATTCAATCAGTAATTTTTGTGTACTAAGTTGTATAAGTTACTATAGTTTTATAACTATCCCACGAGAACTCTTTAATTTTCCGGGATGAAAAGTATCTAAAACGTTGACCGGGGATATAAGGTACCACCATGCAAAATTTTATTTAAATCAGTTAGTTAGATTAGCCCGTACAAACAGACAAACAGACAGACAAACAAAAAAATTAAAAAAAAACTGTATTTGTTCTATTTCTCTTCTTACATCTCCCTCACTCGGTTTTTAGCATTTTTTTATGTACAGACAGTTTTTTCTATGTACAGACATTCGACCTCTACAGTTTTATTATATGTATGTATAGATATATCTAGATAATACTTATTTGAAATTATGCTCAGGTACACGTTTTAGTTATGTATATATAGCAGGATAGAGTAAATATAAATATTTATTTAACCTACTTTGTGTGTAATTATTTTAATTGTGGTTTAGCATTTGAGTTATGTGTTTTGTTTCAAAGCAAAACATCCTATAAGATAATATAATCGGTAACTCAAATTAAATATAGACATATAATCAAAGGCATATTAAAAAAATTTGGTGATTTTGAAGCAATTACTCTTATTTACTTAAAATAATCAAGCTATAGCTGTCTTAAGACTACATACTACATAGCCCAGTCAGGATGTCGAATAAAAAGGCCTTACCCAAAGGATCAATACTAACCCGACTGGGCTAACATTAGAGTAAACCTAAAACTTGTTTAATTTTAAATATATACATATAAAAATGTTATTTATAGAAAAATGTTAACTGGTAAAATCTTTATTTCTCACAATACCTAGTAACAATATCAAAGAGCGCAACATTTCTGTTTTATTCTATGCTACGTAAGTGCTGCAGTATGTGGAATGCATTACATAAAAATAAATGTGTAGCATTTACATTTTAAGTAAATTGCATAATTTATATGTGGAATATAACTTTGTTATATAAATAAGAGCTTAAACAAAGTAGGTACATATCTATACATCTATACAGATAAATAAAATTGAAGCGTCTGTTTTTAATATCAAAATAACAGCTTTTTACTAAATGCATATGAAATTATATACGGTACTTATAAGAAAAACACAATTTTAATTTTTTTTGTGTCTGTTTGTTCCGGCTAATCTCCGAAACGGATGGACTGATTTTAACGGAACTTTCACTGACAGATAGCTGATGTTATAAGGAGTAACTTAGCCTACTTTTATTTTAGAAAAAGAATTAGGATTCCGCTCAAAAAAATTGAAACCTGTGTAGGGACGCACCGAAGCGAAGCGAGGGTAAGTCGCTAGTTGAAAATATTTAAACAACCATTATGCTATTATAGTGTAAGTTTTAAAAAAATCATTATTTCTAATATATTTATTCATAAGTTTATAACACATCCTAAAAACTTTCATTTCCAAGACAAAAACATAACAGATTATTTTAAACTACCATTGGTGTACTTACCACATAGTTTCATTCAATTACTTTACATCCGTACAATATCCGAAGAATCCAAGACAAAAGCTAATTTGTAAGACGTGTTATCTCTAGAACAAGCTTCTCGCATTTAGAAACATTCGCGGCAAAGAGAAAGCGATGTCGACAAAGTGATAAAGTTGCTCCACTAAGCGTAAGCCTTGAACAAAGGGGATGGGACGAGAGAAACAAAACTTAGCCGTTACGCATAGTTTTCATGGATTTTATATGAACATAAATAAAGTAAGCGAACACGTAAGAGATACACAGTTCAGTTTTATAGTTATTTTTATTTATTTTTTAGATTCACATTTTTTACGTTGCGAGGCAAATAAAGGACTGTCTGTCTATCGTAGAGACAAAAAAGCTTTCGTTCAAATACAGCAAATTGGCCCACGAACGACTGCGCTAGGTTGAGGTACTATTTCGGTGAACCATATATGGTTTTTTTTTCTCTTTCTATATCTCAAAGCTCGTGCATTCGATTTTTTTACTTCTGCGACATTTTGAGATTAGCTTGTGGGCGCTCATTCGAGAGAGTGGACTCGACCTAAAATTCATCTGTGGACCAATCCGCTGGACACGTCCGTATAATATGAATGCTGGCCCTTTTTTCTCTACTATATTTTTCGTCTTTCACTCCGCTATATATAATAATAGGAGCATGCCAACAATACTCTACACTTTACATTGTGACTTGAATAAACTATGAACTGCAAATGTATTATATTTATATACAGAGTATAAACAAGTTATCGCGTAAAATATCTGTAATATTTATAAATTAAAAATCGGATATAAAGAAAACTATTAGTGTGTAATATTGGTAACAAGAATAAATATAATAACCTCACCCTTGCAACGTATTTACCATAAAGTAATTATGAAAATCAATTCACTTTTAGCGACAATACACGAAAAATGTACAGTCGAATTAAGCATCTCTTTTTTTAGGTCATTTAAAATTAAGAATAACTCGCAATAGGTTTCTCAGATTTAGTGTACGAAATTTAAATTATCTTCAATTAATAGTTCCGCATTCACGACCAAAGCTGAAAATGGCGGTATTCCTTTGTGAATACTATATCTTTTGTTCTCTGCTCTAGTTAGAAACTGAGATAGTTATTACTAAGCCTACGCCGTCTGTCCGTCGGACACCTTTAAAGAGCTGAATCTTTTAATTAAACTATAGAAACTTGAAAACACTCTATCTCAAATGTTTAAACTTTTAAGCAATATAATACATATGTTGATATATACCTATACAAGATAATTTAAACATATTTTGTAGATTGTTTTTGTTTTTGCGATATCGTAATAACAGTAAAACATAGATGTCAACGGTACGTATATTGATAGAGCTAACTCTAAAGTAAACTGCTCTACTGTGAGTCGGATTCCCGTTTGTTGTTTCAACCGCTATAAGGTCCTATTTTATTAGTAAATACGTAAGATAAATACATTGTGAGCGTTAGATACACGAGTCTTAATTTTTTTCATGACTCATTCTTTTTGGTCAGTGTAATTCAGTATAGTCAATAACTTAATTACGTAGACGATAGATTTAAACGAAAATATGTAAATGAGTAGTTATAAATAGTCCAAGGTTCAAGACAAGGGGGGAAACTTGTCATATCGTGGGGAGGGGGGGGGGGGGGGCTCATTAGCGTCCGGCAATCCAGCCGGGCGTGAAGCCAAGAGTCACAGGGGAAGTATTCCACTTCGGTGGACGGTGTACAATGGGGCTTGCACTTGGTATTTTTCTAATAGCAGAGTAGAGCGTGGGAGCAACCCCATGGTTGTTGTGGTCTGCTTAGGCAGGTTACCCGTCAGGATGTCGTAGTTAAGTGCATAAGCGATCCGAGACACGCCTCATTAGACGAGGAGGATCCGTTAGGTTATAGTAATTTCTTTTCTGGCCGGTGAGTCTCACATAAGATCTGTTTGTATGCAAATAGTATATGTTAATATATTGCCCAGCATATAATATGCTTGACACCGAATAAAGCTACAATGATGACAGTTTCAACGTTGCGAGTGATATCATGCGAATCGCTATCAAATCGAAGTACCGTACTTACTGTGTATGTACATACATTATATATGATATATGTACTAAAAGTTTCAACATGAATCGATTTCTAAGTACAATAGCAATTATTATTAAATAATCTATGGTACAACATAAAATAGTAATTTCATTATTATGTAAGGTCGTTTTGATTTAGATTTCAGATAACTACATATGTATTTACCTACATTACATATTATAGGTATTTTTATAGTATTGTGTCATCAATGATATTAAGTTTGTAAAAGAGTGTTTTTCATCTTTTATGTATGTTTATTTATTATATAATATTATATATTACAAATTATATAATCTATACAGATAAATAAAAATTGAAGTGTCTGTTTGTAATGTCAAAATAACAGCTTTATACTAAATGCATATGGAATTAAATACGGTACTTATAAGACAAACATAATTTTTAAAATTTTTGTCCGTCTGTCTACCTGTCTGTTTGTTCCGGCTAATCTTCGAAACGGATGGAACAATTTTAACGGGATTTTCACTGGCAGCTAGCTGATATTATAAGGAGTAACTTAGGTTACTTTTATTTTAGAAAAAGAATTAAAGTAAAAAAAATTAAAACGTACTTAGGGACGAACCTGAGCGAAGCGAGGGTGAGTCGCTAGTAATATTATAAATACAATATTTTCAATCCTTTACCTACGACCGTGTTCAGTCCCCGCCATTACTACTGGTACAATGAAGATGTGATTTGATTCTACGTTAAATTATAGGGTTGGTTAAAAGTTCCAATAAGAAATGTATCGTAATTTCAATAAAAGTAGTAGAAATAGTATAAAATTTAATCGAACAACTTAGTTTTCTTGTCATTATTATAATCAAAATTTGTATTCCGCAAGTACGTACTAAAGCTAACATTTTGTGGTCGCGTAATGATAAATATGGAGTAGTATTTTCGTGTACATTATAGCAGAGATGTTGGCATATGTACTCTCAGTTATAAGCCGTATTTTGAATCAATAAATCAATCAGTAAGAGTGGACACGTAACCGTATCCGTAAACATAAACAACGAAATAGCGTCTTCAACAATTTTTATTACTAAGCACGACTGTCCCAAGGGAATATGGAAATAGAGAAGATTCGATTTCCGTATCGTAACGAGTATCTGATATCGGAGATATTGTCCAATACTATTGAAATGAAGTTACAAAAATACGTTGAAATATTATAAAACGCATTACTAATGCATTTGAATTGCATATGAGCTAATAATAAATAATGATACATATTCGATAGTGATTCATGTTGAATAATTTTATTTTGTAATGACAGATATTTTAATGATTCATTAATTTAAATTATATAAACCCGTTTTAGAATTATAGAAATAATTAAAGCAAGGTGGTCTGAGATATATTTTCTGACTAGCTTTTGCCCGCGACTTCGTCCGCGTGGAATAGTGACTTTGCTCGCAGAGCTACCGGGCGGCGGCCAGCACCCTCGCCTTGCATCGGGCTGAGAGCGCGCTGACCCATAGTCCGCGTAAAGTTAAATATGTATATTTTAAAATTATGATATCTCCTAAGATATTCGTTGAAATCAAATGATATCAAGGGCAATTTTATTCAAAATTAAATACTTGTGATGAATAACGTATTTATTTAGATAAGGATTAATACCATGTTTATAAAAACACCTTCGGAAGTAATGCATTATTTTAGAACAAATTTGATTACCATTAAAAGAGTTATATTGGGTCAACCTTAAAAGATAGGCATATGCTGTTGCGGACTTTTTTTTAGAACTTTTAAAGGGGAACATTTCCGTCATACACGATTTTTACGTAACTTTAACCGTTTACGCAGCGCACGCAACGGAAGCTCTAAAACGGAATCATCTTTTCCCGTTTTTGCAACATTTTTCATTTATGCTCCGGTCCTATTGGTCGTAGCGTGATGTTATATAGCCTAAAGCCTTCCTCGATAAATGGACTATCCAACACAAAAAGAATTTTTCGATTCTAACCAGTAGTTCCTAAGATAAGTGCGTTCTACCAAACAAACAATCAAACAAAATCTTCAGCTTTATAATATTAGTATAGTAGGTATAGATTAACATTCCTTTCATACACTTAATTTCTGGACTAGCGTCTCACCCTCGGTTCGCGTGTCACCTCTAGAAAACAAAAACCAATCTATCCCACAGGAACCGTACATTTTTTCGGGATAAAAATATATAGCCTATGTACTATTCCAGACTATAATCTATCTCTGTGCAAAATACCATCCAGATCCGTCCAGCCATTCTGGGGTGATTGAGTAACAAACATCCATCCAAACATCCAAACAGCTAAACTTTGATATTTATAATACATATTAGTATAGAAGTACAGATTTAATAACTGAGACAGTAGTACCTAGACTTTTTTGACTTCATTGTTAAGTAAGAGCTTTACCTAAAGAAGATTAATGATTTTTTTTGTTATTATTAAGTTTTTCTACGTAGCGTAAAAAAAGCAATGGTTTTAATTAAATTTTAAGGTAGCGCACCTTTGCTTTTTATCGCAAATTCTTGAAATTTATAGGGCACATAAATTTTAATGTAGATGTAATTTTTGAATAATACCTAATAAAATTAGTATACATGAAAAAACATGAAGTAATTAATACTTTTATACAAAAAAAGTATGAGTGTGTGCAATTTACACACGGTAGAAGTGAAACTTCAGAAAAGTAACCTACGAGAGAATGAGATGAATATAGAGGTATCAGGAGTAGGATAATTGTAAGGTTTTTTTTTATCATTTTTACCAAGTTTAAAAGTTATTTTACATTTTATTTAACATCTATTACATTACATATTATTCAGTATTATTTTTCACTTCCTGTGTAATGTATTCTATCTCATTCTCTCGCCGGCCTAATCCTATATATTTATGTATTTGTCTCTTTATTGTGACGCATTTTCGTTTCATCGAGTTTCAAATCATAACGATTCTAAAGAAGTTACATTTCAATAATAATTATTATATAATAAATATTTTATTAACGCCTCCGTGCGAATTTTCGGGAAGTTAATTGTTAAAATACATACGGGTGTGCATGCGCCTCTCAACACGTTATCTATATATAGGTACATAAAATGCTTTGTCCTGACTGACTGACTGATCGATCAACGCAGAGCCTAAACCGCTGGTCGTAGAAACGTGAAATTTAGAGGACATATTCCTTATACAATGTAGGCATCCGCTAAGAAAGGATTTTTCTAAATTTATCCCCTAAGGGGGTAAAATAGGGGATAAAAGATTGTATGAAACTCTGTTATTCTTAACGCGAAATACACGGTAAGCGGTATTTAGCTTTAAGATGAAAAATAAGAAATATATGTATTAGATTTTTTTCGAAATTCATCCCTTAAAAGGGTAAAAGGGGGTGATAAAGTTTATATGGGCAAACAATTATTTATAATCAGAATTACTTGAAACTTGGCATTAATGCTCTTCAATACAATTAAATAAATATGTATTTTAGCATTTTTTGAAATTCATCCCATAAGGCTGTCAAATAGGGGATTAAAGTTTGTATGAAACTCTGTAATTGATGCACGGAAAATGGTATTTACTTTTAAAATGAAAACTAAAACATTACAGATATCATTTTTTTTTTCGAAATTTATCCCTTAAAAGGGTAAAAGGAGGTTGTGATGTTTGTATAAGGAAAAATTTGTTTATGATCAGAATTACTTGAAACTTGATATGAATGCTCTTTAATACAATTAAATAAACATGTATTGTAGATTTTTTTTTAATTCAGCCCCTAAGTGGGTAAAACTGGGCGGTGAATTATGAGTTGTTGAATATATTAAATAGAGTAAGTAACATGGCTCAAGTTCTCTGTAAGTGCACACTAACTGTGTGAGATTTAAAGCAGAGAACGGAAATTATTCCGAATCTAAAAGAAAATTATGTGTAACTTTTCGGCTGGCCACAGCAGCGACTACTATAACAGACCTAGAGCGCGAGAGAGGGAACCTAACCTATATTTGTGGTTGGTTTTTTTAGTGTAGACTAGGTAACTTAAGTGAATCTAGAGTTTTACTCTAGACATAATATTAAAAATTCAATATGACAATATATAAATTCAATAGAAATTAAATCTGAGCAAATTTTTCAGTCCACGCGAGCGTAGCCGCGGGCAAAAAGCTACAGCAAAATAAGAATGGCACTTTATATACGTAACTTAAAAAAGAAGGAGAAGGAGGGAGACTGTAAGCTTCAGGTGTACATAGTATTGGGTCTTTAAAAATAACGTAGATGTTAGCCTGTTAGTATGTTAGTTAAAAAAACCCATATTAGCCGTGTTACATGAGTCTAAAGTCGTAAACATTGTATGCGATTGTATCATTGTACTCTCTTCCTCTAACTTTGGAAAGATGGAGTAGAAAAATGTACAAGAAATACAGGTAGTGCAGCTTGCTAAATACCTAAAGTGTAATTTTAATTGCAGAATAGGCTTAACATTTTTTAAAATACTGGATATTTTGAGTTATGATCGCTAAAATTAAATTTGTTTCCATATATACTTTAACAAATAATAAAACTTACACAAATTTATTTTTGCAAGTAATAAAGTATGTATTGCGAAAAAGTTTTTTTTCTTAGTTTGATCGCGGGCGAAGCCGCGGGTTCTGCTAGTATATACATAATAAGAATAAATAGGAATAGAACCAACGATTTAATAGTATGAAAACTAGAATTTAATTTTCTTGTTTTAGATATATGAATGTCCGTCGGTAATATTAAACACATTTCCTACACATAGTACCAATAGCATCTGCTGCAAGTTACACAGTTACCAGAAATATCCCGCCCTAGGGAATAGCAACTGTTGACACCGAAAATTCATATTATATACGTGTATTTCATAATAGCGACCCGCCCTCGCTTTGTTTAATCCCTGAATACACCCCGCGCTATTGAAATTATTTTAATAGCAAATATACTAAGCCATGGGCGAAGTTTTGTTTGTTGTAGGTACTACAATTATAAATATAATGTAGGTATATAATTATTATATGTATTCAGCCCTTTTTAACGTCCCACTGCTGGGCACGGGCTTTCCTTCAATACGAGGGGAATCAGGCCATAGTCCACCACGCTGGTCAAGTGCGGATTGGCGGACTTCACATGTCTTTCGAAAACTTGCTAGGTTTTCTCAGACATGCAGGTTTCCTCACGATGTTTTCCTTCACCGTAAGGCAAGTGGTAATCATGATAGAAATGATTCACACATGAAAATATCAGAGGTGCGAGACCCGAGATTTGAACCCGCTTCACTCGGTTTCCCAAGCGAGCGCGTTACCACTGGGCTAACTGGCAATTATTATATATTTAGAATTAATTATTTATTAATTAAAGTTGTATTTTATATACTTACATTATTTGAGATTCGATGTAATGTCATGCTTCACATATTCTACTTAAAGGATAAAAAAAAGTTATTGAAAAATATTTAATTACCGCTAGAAGTAATAAAATAATTTAAATATACATAAATTCATAAAAATAAAACATGTAGAATATTTCTACAACAATTTCTTTTTTTTTTATGTTGGGAAATGCATTTTTACGCATATCCCTATATACATTATACAGGGGGTTATGTGGCATTCACTGGCTACAAAAGCCAGAAACACACCCGGCTGGGGGGGGGGGGGGGGGGGTTGACTCATTTCCATCCCAACCTCAGTATGTAGGTACACAGCTATCTATCTGATGGGCAATATTAAATGGGCATCCGGCACATGATTCGATTTACGTCGGCAAGTTACGAAGTTAAATGCAGCTACAGATAGCTACTTTTATGGTGCTTTATGAATATAATTTTTTTTAAATATCAAAATAGGAGGTATATTTAAAAATCAGAATATGACAATAATATTATTATGTTACTAGCAGAACCTGCGGCTACGCCCGCGTTCAATCTACAAAAAACTCTTTGGCTTTATGTTATACAGCGACTCACCCTCGCTCGGGTTCGTCGCTATTTATTTTTTATATATAATATTGTTTATATAAAATACTAAAATCGCGATTAAAAAATGAGGGGTGGGGGTAGGAGGGTGAAAAATACCTTACGACCTATTCTCATACCTACCAAATATACAAAAAAAATCAATAAAATCTGTCGAGCCCTTTCGGAGGAGTGCGTCAACAAACACCGTGACATGAGATTTTTACATAATATACATCATGGTATTTTTTTAATTATTTAGTGTTTGCAGTATAATAATTTTGATAACTAAAATATTTTTATACTTGTAGGTTCATCACACTTTAATTACGAGATATTATAAAACTTCGCAAGACACCACTTGTAACCACACCACAATAATTATTATGAAGAAAATTATTTGACTTAGCATTTACATTTTGTTTTTTTTTTTTTTAACATTAGCCATCGAAAATAAGTAAGTAGGCTTACGAAGCTAGCATCATCAAATGTTACAATTAATATTGTTGGAAAAGACTTCTCTTCTTGTTTACCTTTTGTAGCGTTATATTATATATACCCATGTAACAATATATATAATATAAAATCAAGATAAAGTGTACAATTGTTAAAAGCTTTATTTAAATAACTACACGATTTGAGGTGTTGTTATTATACTATGTTTTGCTTAACATGGGACTTGTACACAATCTACACCAAATATATATCAGCTAGTTGAACAAATATTGTCAACTAGCGACTCACCCTCGCTCCGCTCAGGTTCGTCCCTAGTTACGTTTTAACGTTTAGTATAAATTTCTCAGAGATAAGACATCTTAAGATATTTTCCCGCAGTAAAAAATATCCTACATGAGCCGGATACTCAGCTATCACCATACCAAATTGCACCAAAATTTGTCTAGTGGGTTTCTCGTGATGCGTTCCCAGACAGACATTCAGACAAAAAATATAAAAACTATAGATTCAGCCTCTGTATCGATAATAATGCCTATTTCAATAAGATTTTCCCAAAAAATATTTAATGTACAAATTGGACTCAATTAGAATTTTATTATAATATGTATAGATAAGGTACGGCCTTCGGCTACTGCTAATGGGGATATAAACGTACTGAGCGCTAATGTACTAAAGCCGTTCAGTAATGATTTTAGGGGAATGATAATGATGAATGTGAAGTGGGAAGTGGCAGTGTACGGACCAACCAATTACTCACAGCGCGAGGGTGACGATGGAGGCGACAAAATGACGCACGCTATGAAAAAATTAATATAACAAATATTATATACTACTAATGAATATATTTGGAGTTCAAGTTATTTTAGAACGTTTGCTAGTTATTAAATATTTATAAAATATACATTTAAATGAAAAAATGTTATCAGAACAACGGTGACAATACGATAGTATACTGTCATTATATGTACAATGTACATATATATGTACTACATAGCGCGTTCATGGAGGTCTTATTTACTTTTTTGTTGTTACTATAACCTTTTAAATTTTAGCTATAAAAAGACATCAACCGCATTAATGTACACAAGACCTTACGTAATTTAAAGAGAAATCAATGTACGATGTACATATATATATAATGCATGTTTACGCGACTCAATGTCAGCGACACACGACGGCAGTAGCTCATTACCGTTTTGAGATGTCCACAGAGAAAACCAGCGCACAACTCAAAGAATCAATGTGTTTCTTTAAAGAGACATAAAAACTATTTTAATGTATCTTTCTCTTAAACTTAAATCCTATGAAAATCTCAATTTTTTTTGTAAAGAAAAACGATATTTTGTAACGAAAAACTAAAATATGCATACGATACGATACGATACGGTTCGCACATTGCTAGGCAAAATGGGTTATGCGTAAAATTTAAAACTGGCTTGATCGCCAATGAACTTTTTTGGCAGTTTTACAATTCTCACACTTATATGTAAAATATTCGACAAACGAGCGAAAAAGATCATTAAGCCAAATGTACTTTCGCCTATTTATTATGAACTACTTAGGAGTTGTAATTACAAGTGCTTTTTACATAATACATTAAGTACTAGCGGCCCACACTCGCTTCGTTCGGGTTCGCCTCTAGAAAACAAAAACAAACCTATCCCACGGGAACCGTACATTTTTCCGGGATAAAAAGTAGCCTATGTGTTATTCTAGACTATAATCTATCTCTGTGTCAAATTTTATC
Source organism: Fabriciana adippe (assembly GCA_905404265.1). Taxonomy (NCBI): domain Eukaryota; kingdom Metazoa; phylum Arthropoda; class Insecta; order Lepidoptera; family Nymphalidae; genus Fabriciana; species Fabriciana adippe. Next base: position 13,187,590 of record FR989992.1, on the reverse strand, counting down.
TAGATCCGTTCAGCCGTTCTGGCGCGAAAGAGTAACAAACATCGATACTCACAAACTTTCACATTTATACTCGTATAGATTTAAAAAAGAATTCTAAATATTTAAAAGAGAAACTATATATATATAATAAAAGTGTCTCTGTAACTCGCTGTCTGTACATGGATAATATTTGAGAAAAACTATTATTGGGGTCTTTATTAAGGCAATAAGACCGAAAACAATTTTTAGAATATTTGGTAGTTTGTGTTTGTCTATGCGCTTGTGCGCGCTAATCTCAGAAACAGCTGGACCGATTTGGATGCGGTTTTCATTAACGTATTATGGCAAGCTTCACTTATCATTTAGTATTTGTTTTATTTTAATCGATTCATAGATAATAAAGTTATGTCAATTTAAAAAATCACCTAGGGACGAATCCTAGCGAAGCGAGGGTGAGTCGCAAGTCGCAAATATATTTGTTATGCATGAAAAACAGGTTATTACATTTCTCCATTTCGCTTTGACATTTAATCGCTTTATGTGCGAAACGTTGAGATTCTATTTTGTGCTAGAATGTTATTTAAAGAACTGAAATATATTGCAGTACAACGTGGCATGAATACAGCCTTAACCTGGAAGTGGAACGTTGCACAATGGCTGGCACGCTGCCAGGTGCGAGGATATCGGGTCACCTGTTGTATCGTTTAACGTGAAATTGCTCTTTATATTATCATAGCTTGCATAAAAATTAATGAAAAACGATAAGCTGTTAGAATTATTATTATTAAATGGTTCAGTTTGATTGGATTAACTGTTTCCACAAAAGATTCATTTTAGTTAGAGCTTAAATATTTGCGAGCCCATTACGATTTTTAACACCTTTAATAAAACTAAAATTTCTATTTTTAGTTTTGAAGTACCTATCCTTTATTAACTCACTGTGGTCACATCAAGTATAAAGAAAAATAAGTTCAAAAAATTGTCAATAGATGGTATTATATGTATCGATTTCTTATTGATGTTAATGTTAAAATAAAAGGATTCAACAATTTGCAAACCAACGACATCTATTATCTATACAAACAAACAAAAATAGCTCAAAGGATAGCCCGTATTACTAGTGTCCAATTTATTAGCATGGAGGATGAGGTATCTGTACCACTCTGTACCAGTATAGTATTATGTCCTCTGTTACTACATATAACCATATTTACAAGATATAAAATCCGAAGGAACAGTTAAAAATCCCTGCACAGTTGTTTTCGATATTCTCCGAAACGAGTGAACCTATTTACAAAGGTTTTGGCAGATAGAATATCTGAATAAAAGTGACATACCTACGTTACTACTTAACCCAAAAAAGAAAATGAGTTCCCGTGTCGTGGATCATAGAAAAAAAGACAAATATGGCTTCATGAGCTATCATTGGTCTTTCGATGATTCGGCTTAGAAATATTAATGTACAAAAAATAAAACCATATATTCAGCAGCAAAAGCAAGGGCTAATTATTTTTTCATATTAATAAAATTAAAACCAAAAACAAATAATTTACATTCTGATATTATATTATGTTCAATTTAATCAAAGTAATGAGAGAAACCGTATAAGCGCTCATTCAATCAACCCAACCGTGGTCCTTTTAAAACACAAAGCGTAAAATAAATTACAAATCAAAAGCGAAAGTACTGTAATGAAGTGGTGGATAAAATCATTTATCTCATGTCATTATCATAAAAAATAAACCAATTTTATTTGATTACTACTACGTACGCGGATTTTGTTCACAAAAAATTAAAACACATAAAAATGGGTTTTAATTTTTTTGCTCAGAGCCATGATTCTTTTTCTAAAATAAAAGTTGCCTAGGTTACTCCTTATAACATCAGCTATCTACCAGTGAAAATCCCGTCAAAATCGTTCCAACCGTTTCGGAGACTAGCCGGAAAAAACAGACAAAAATTTTAAAAATTGATTTTTTTTGTTCTTATTAGTACCTACCGTATATATTTTCATACGCATGTTTTAGTAAAAAGCTGTTATTTTGATATTAAAAACAGATAGTTCAATTTTATTTATCTATAAGCCAATATTATTAGATTATAACGATCAATATCATTAAAGAAATCCATTTTCGAACATATAAAAATCTTGATTTTTAGACATTTACGAAATATACTGAATTTCGAAACTTTATCCTTAATTTCTCTAAACTATGATGAAAATTTTAGTGCGAGTTTCCCAAGCGAGCGCGTTACCACTGGGCTACCACTGCCTATCACATATAAGTATACACTCGTAATGATATAAAGTGCAATGCCAAAACTTTAAATGTACTAATTTACTTGCAGCTAATTAATCTTTCTGTACACTTAAGGCTCAACAATAAAAAGGATAGACTATATATTATAAGTATGAAAATTGCAAATGAAAACACATACATAATTGTAGTTTGTGACATTGGATGTTGGTATACACAAAATAACTATAGATATTTCTTAGCATCAAAAGAAAAATGTTTTTCAACTGTAAAGAAAATTGAAAAGTGTTTGTTATTTTGGCAACATGTCCATATATCGAGCGAATTGTACAATGTATTGTATTGTTTGCTGAACCCACTCCACCCTTTGTCATCCCTTACTAAAACGTTGACTCGCTATTTCAGAAATAATTGAAAAAAACTCTCATTTTTCTATTTTAATCTTCACCATCTTTCTATAGATCATCGCAGATATTGTTAAAATAGAAATGACCACGCATTAATGAGTTCTTTTCGAGTTTACGATAAATAATTTTATGCTACGTAGATACCTACTTGTATTATTCTTATTATTTTAAAGCATACGGCACAATGTTAGAGAAAAATTCAGTTTAATTAACAAAAGGTTCACTAAACGTTATTGAATTCGGTATACTTATTATAATATCCTTTTTATCCGCGAGGATTACATGAGTTATATATGATACAAATGGCTTTTTAATCTCTATTTGGTTTCTGTAGACTTTTTATAGAAAATTAAAGTAAAAAGAAATTTGAGAAATATTTATATTACTGTTGCTTTCACAGATATTTACAGTTTACTATATTAAAAGTACTTTTTCTTACTTATAAGCTCTGATTCCTGTGTGTGGTAATTTTTTATAGCCATAGTCCATTCTATTTTTTTACTGTTTTCGTTATGCCTACTGTAATAGTTTTGTAACTCTATAGTAAATTCTCCTTTTTACAATTTGACGGTTTCACTTTGATAGATTATAATTATAATCTACCCAAAAATAATGTGTTAATTGTAAGCAGTATGTTATGGTTCACAATCTTTAGACAGTTTTCAATCTCGCGAGATAGATTATAACAAGGTATTTACAATTTTCGGCGACATATAAGTACATGTAACATAAAATAAAATTCGGAGACGAATCTGTACATTAAATATTTTTTGGAAAATCTTATTCAACTAGTCATTATTATCGATACAGAGGCCGAATCTATTGTTTTAAGAATTTTTGTCTGTCTGTCTGGGAACGCATCACGAGAAAACCATTGGACAGATTTTGATGAAATTTGGTACGATGATAGCTGGTTATTCGGGTCAACATATAGGATACTTTTTACTGCGGGAAAATATCTCATCTCTGAAAAATGTATACAAAACCTTAAAACGTCACTAGGGAAGAACCCGAGCGGAGCGAGGGTGAGTCGCTAGTATATAATAAAACACAAAGTTAATTTTATTTTTATAGGCAATCAAACAATTTTAATCTAGGTCTGATTTTTATTTTCTAAAGTAATTGGCAATTCCATCAAACTTTGGATGAATAGTCTGCGGTGGGCTTTCTGACCATTTTGCGCTGTTATTTAAAACAGAAAAAGCGTTACGAACACTTACTTATTAGTAACCTTCAACATTTCCTTTTTATCTTTTGAAATTAAGTTTATTCTGATTGAAATATATATCGGCTTTATAACTCTACACCTAATATAGATTCAATTTGCACTAAAAATAAACGATATGAATGAATCCATATACGGAGCTTTTATGATTATGAATAAACCTGCAGAGAAAGATCTATTTTACCAAAATTTATTACCTATAGTTAAATACTGAATAAGAACGTGATCCCTACTTCAAAAGGCAAAATGGATTTATTGGGTAACGTGTGTCTGTCTGCCTGTTCGCCTATCACACCTTGTATTCTCTACCGTTGTAATATACTGAATGCTAGTAGTATTAATGGTTAATTTCATAGGTATTCAAATGCATTATCTACATATATAAAACAAAGTCGGGTTTATTACAACACTTATAACTCGAGAACGTCTGGATCGATTTTTATGATCTTTGTTTTATTGGTTTTGTCTTCACTCCGAATAGCAGAATAACTATTAAAACATCAGAAAAAAATCACGAAAAAAAAATTGAAAAGAAAAAAACAAACTATTCCATACTAAGCATCTAAAGCAGCGGTCGGCAACCTTTTAGCAGGCAGGGGCCAAAAGGTGGCTATACCTAGTAAAGGCGGGCCGCACTTGTGAGAGCAAAAAAAAAAAAAAAGACATACCACAAAATATATCCACTACAACATTCAATGTGACAATTCCTAAAATGACTCTTAAATGCTTATCTATGAGACGAGGGACATTTTCTTTTTTTCGATAATTACAAATTCAAAATACTTAAAAAACATAAAAACTTTTCTTTATAAAACAGTCACGGGCCGCGGGCCACATGGAGGCACCTCGCGGGCCGCGGGTTGCCGACCCCTGATCTAAAGTCTAAACGTACCTAGGGACGAACCTGAGCGAAGCGAGGGTGAGTTGCTAATGCGATAAAATAAATGAAAAGGCTCAAATTGAAGAATACAAATGTATTTGCTCTCATTTTAAAATGTGTAGTTCAATTTGTACTTCACTATTTTCTTTTAAAGAATATAAAAAGCCTTAAAAGAATAAATTTCTGCTCAATTTTCCAAATTGAGACGCTTTTTTTGTCTATCTTCGTCTATTTAATTTAACTAGTGTTCGCCCAGTAGTCGAAATTTGACCAAAAATATATTTTTTTATTGATAACTAGCGACTCGCTCTTGCTTCGCTCGGGTTCATACGTCATCCTAGGTACGTTTTAATTTTTTTGAGCGAAATCCCTAATTCTTTTTCTAAAATAAAAGTAGCCTAAGTTACTCCGTACAAAATCTGCTACTTGCCAGTGAAAGTCCCGTCAATATTACTTTAGCCTTTTCGGAGATTAGCTGAGAGAAACAACGTTTCGGAGATACATAAGTTTTTCTTATAAGTACCGTATATAATTTCATATGAATTTTACTAAAGGTAAAAAGCTGTTATTTTGACATTACAAACAGACACTTCAATTTTATTTATCTGTATAGATGTGGAGATATAGAAGCTCGTCAACAACTGCGAGTACTAATCAAAATTAGGTGACAGAGGAGATATAAGTACTGAACTGCTTTGTGTTTACCTATTTATATATCGATTCTAAAAATACAATTTATTTATTCATTTGTAACAAAATGATGAAATAAAACGTATTCTATTCTAAAAAATAAAATATGTATTCTATAGATTCGGCCGAACGAAACTCAAATGTAAATTAGATTTTTAATACTACTTTTCAGAGTAAATTTTACTTATGAGACAATTAAAATAAAATTTTGTAGAAAATATTTTTTATTCTGAAAGTAAGCAATTATTCTCAATCAGTATGCTATATTATGATAATAATAGACTACACTAATCGTCGTAACTCCGTCCCCTTAATAACAGTTGTTGTTTGGATGTTGGCACCAAATTGTATAGAATAATTGATGAAATTATCATTATACGAACAGTCAGCGATTAAAAATTTAATTTTGTTTACGCTATTACCTAATCGTCATCAGATTTGAAATTTTTGCTTTATTTTATAGTACCTGTATGTTGTTGTATGTATTCAGCCCTTTTTTTAATGTCCCACTGCTCGGCACGGACCTCCCTTCAATACGAGGGAAATCAGGCCATAGTCCACCACGCTGGCTAAGTGCGGATTGGCGGACTTCACATGTCTTTCGAAAATTTGCTAAGTTTTCTCAGACATGTAGGTTTCCTCACGATGTTTTCCTTTACCGTAAGGCAAGTGGTAATCATGATAAAAATGATTCGCACATGAAAATATCAGAGGTGCGAGACCCGGGATTTGAACCCGCTTCACTCGGTTTCCAAAGCGAGCGCGTTACCACTGGGCTACCACTGCCTTTATAGTACCTAGTACCAATCAATCATAAAAATATGGTGTACAGGGTAACACTATATATTTTGTTTTTTTTTTATGTCCAAAGTTACTATCATTTTTAAATTATTCATATAAACAAAACATTCTTGAGGTAGATGTTTTGGCAATTCAAAAACCAGTCCAATATATTTGATGAGTTTTCAACACTTCACATTTGCACTTAGTAGATATTACGAATAAGTATATCGTGTACGTTAAGGGCATTTGTCAATAAAAATATATTTTATAGGTTTATAGAGAGCATTTATGGGTTAGCTATGTTCCTTTATCAAAATTGCTATGTGTATTTCTGTATTAAAACTTACATAAACCGTTATAAAACTCAATTTACTGTCGATCACCTAAAACAATATGTAGCTACCATACAAAATATGTATACGTATTGCTATGCCGTAGTAGTATCGATTCTCTACGTATAGGTATGGCATAATCTCAAGAGATTCAAAGATCTTTAAATTTTAAAAAATAAAAAAAAATCTCTACGTATTAGATAATTATATTTTATTTAATTAAATTTTTATATTTAATAAGGGTTTATAAAAAAAACTCTACACGTTAATCTATAGTAAAAAAGGTTGTAAAAAAACAATTTTTGGCATTTTAAAATAAAATACAATATTTGGAACAATATCTATACATATAATAAAATTGTAACCAAGCCGAATCTGTACATTAAATATTTTTTTGAAAATCTTATTGAAATAGACTTTATTATCGATACAGAAGCCAAATCTATAGTTTTTAGAATTTTTGTCTGTCTGTCTGTCTGTCTGTCTGTTAACGCATCACGGGAAAACCACTGGACAGATTTTGATGAAATTTGGTATGATGATAGCTGGTTATCCGGGTCAACATATAGGATACTTTTTATTGCGGAAAAATACCTCATCTCTGAGCTAAACGTTAAAACGTAACTAGGGACGAACCCGAGCGGAGCGAGGGTGAGTTGCTAGTTTGGAATAAATTGTTTAAGATAAGAACAGTCTTTGGACTACATAAACATCCACACATTTTAAATAATAAATATATATTTTATATTTAAATAATAAATATATATTTTAAATAATAAATATATATTTTAAATAATATATAAATAGTTACATTGTAAATAATAAAGAATATTTAACAAAGCTTCCCCTTATGTTTCAATGTCTAGTATTTAAGGCATATATAGATAGATCTAGCTGGAAAGTTATAAATAATGGATCAGGAAAAGCTTACGCGTGGTAATCTCAGTAGAATGTTGCTGCCTCTGCCTCGGTGCCGTAGTGGCTAGCATGTACGGCTGCACATCCTGAGGTCCTGGGTTCGAGTCCCGGGTCGGGCCAAGTTTAGTTATTGAGTCTTTCTGTATAGTAAGCCTCAGTAACAGCCCGGAGTTGGGAAGTTGGCGGTGTTTCACCCCCGTGCCTCGGAGAGCACGTAAAGCCGTCGGTCCTGCGCCTTAACTCTCACCGGTCGTGTCGAATAGTCGTCCCACCGGAGTATGAGGGTGACAGGAATAGAGAGTGCACTTGTGTCTGCGCGTACACTTGTGCACTATAATATCTTCTACGCAGTTGGCTAGTCTCAATGAGATTGGCCGCCGTGGCCGGAATCGGTCAGGAGAACATTATTATTATTAGAATGTTGCTAGGTCATTTAGATGGATGGAATAATACAATTACCTCCATATATCATAGCATGGCTCATAATAAGAACTAAGAGAAAAAGATATGAAAATGTGCTTTTACAAGGCAAGGCCCAAAGGAGAGTTAAAACTCTTATACAGAAGCATTTATTTATTTTTTAAATTTTAATATTTAAATTTAACTTGAACCAGATTCCGCTGTTTAACTAACATTATTGCGCCGTAGAGCTTTTTTGATGTCATAATTTTACTTTCTTTAAAACTTGTCTTCACGATATCATTATAGTCCTTATCAGAATGATTTCTTTTCCTCATTTTGATTTTACAAAATGTGTTAAATTATTGTTAAAGCTTGTACCTCAGACAATACAAAATCGCGTAATGACTGTTGAATCAAGATGGCGTGGTGGGATGATGTTAAAGAAGTGATTTAAAAAATCAGTCAAGTGCAAGTCGAATTCGCGCCCGGAGGGTTCCCTACAATCATACATGTACTTTTTATTAATATAGCTTTTACTCTATGTATGTATATTAACTTCAATGATCGTTTACGAACGTTCAAAAATGTTTTTTGTATTGTTATTACTTTATTTTTATTATTTGTTGTTATAGCGACAATAGAAATTCATACTCTGTGAAAATTTCAGCTCTCTATCTATAACGGTTCATGAGATATAGCCCTCTGACAGACGGACGGACAGATGAGGCATAGTAATAGGGTTCCATTGGCACCCTTCGGGTTCATGGAGCCCTAAAAAGGTCAGGTTAACTCATAAGAAATACTTCGTTTAGGCTTGTTTTGTCGTCTCATATTGTCATTACAGATCTTTCATACTGCTCTTGGGTTGCTCTCGGACTCTCTTACTTTTATATGTATAACGCTTGTGTCACGTGTAAAGCAAATTATTAAGTAAATATTCGATTAAACCAAAGACATTCTTTTTATAATTGGTGTTCTACTTAGCACGATTAATTACCCTTGGATGTATTCAGCCCTTTTTAACATCCCACTGCCGGGCACGGGCCTCCCTTCAATACGAGGGGGATCAGGCCATAGTCCACCATGCTGGCAAAGTGCGGGTTGGCGGACTTCACACGTCTTTCGAAAACTTGCTAGGTTCTCTCATACATGCAGGTTTCCTGAAGATATTTTTTTTTCACCGTAAGGTAAGTGGTTATCATGTTAGAAATGATTCGCACATGAAAATATCAGAGGTGCGAGACACGCGACTTGAATCCGCTTCACTCGGTTTCCCAACTGAGCGCATTACCACTGGGCTACCACTGCCTAATTACTCTTGGGTGAGTAAAGTTTATTTCATTAATTAAAAAAAAAAATATGTTCTGAGGTTAAGATGCAGGTGGTTTCTAAATCACGATTACCATCTCGCGATATACTTTTCATAAGAGTAGAGGTAAGAGATTAATTTAATAAAAATAAGTGAAATAATAATATACACCAGGTATTTCCTAACAATAAAGTATAATATTATTGATTTTAAATATGCTAAGAACTAATTTTGTTAACTTAGATGTTCATTCAATATTCACTCAAAAATTTTGTTTTAAAACAATGCACAGCCCCATTTAATACAGTATCGAATAAAAAATTTCTTTTGACAAATGTATAGTCATTAGACTGTTCCGTTTTACGGTTATACGCTACAATCCGCTCAGCCGCGCCCACACGTGTAGTAGCTTAATGACGGCACAAATTCTCAAGCTTCAACGTAATTTACAATACAATAAACATGTGACGATATTGCGGCCTGTGCTTTCTACTTATAAAATTTTGATATTTGGTTCCCAATGTTTCGAATGCTTAACAGCGTAATGGTCACGGGAGAGACAAAATAAATTCGCGAAAAAATCCGAAAAGATAGTTTTATTTAAAACATGCGATTCCGCGGCTTCGCTCGCGCTAAAACTACAAAAAACACGTTTCATACAATTTTTCATCCCCTATTTTAACCCCTTATGAGATGTATTTAAAAAATGCTAAAACACGTATTTATTTAATTTTATTGAAGAGCATTAATACCAAGTTTCAAGTAATTCTAATAATAAATGATTTTTTGGGTTGTATTATACTGTGTTTTCCCGTGAGAATGAGATAATTTCCCGCGGTAAAAAGTATGCCTATGTCACTTTCCAGCCCTCTAACTATCTCCAGACAAAAAATTACGCTAATCCGTCACTCTGATTCGACGTGAAAGAAGGACAAACAAACAAATAGACAAACAAATACACTTTCACATTTATAATATGGAGTATGGGTATGGATGTCAAATATTCGTGTAAATATAAGTATTAACTACGTACCCTATTTCAATAGACTAGATAAACTAGATAGATAAACTACTCGATATACCTATGAAAATGACATCAACAACCTTTTTACCTAATAATAGATTAAAAATCACATAAATCGATTGCTCTTTGCTGCACGAAAGAAAAGCAAACATAAATGTAAATGTGTAGAGAGTCTATAAATTGTAAGTGACTAATCGCACTTTTCATCATGGTCGAAAGATTTTATTCTTTTTCTTATGTAAATGTATGAATTTCAATTTTTTGAATATATATACGAATTTAAGTAGGTAAATATAACAAAACTACTGAACTTTAATTTTTTTTATGTTTTTTTAAAAAGGCGACACTAAAATATTACAACCCTCTACAGCCGTTTTGTGAAATCTAAACAATAGCAAAGCGGCTGTAATTTTGTTAAGAGAAACGTTTAAATAAGATAAGAAAACTTCAAATGGTTTTATCCTAAACATACTAATTCCAGATTTGTTATTTACTTCTAAAAGGTTTAACAATTTGCATATTAAAATAATGTAACAATAAAATAATAGCAACTCCAGCATATATATACATTATACATACATCGTAAATCCCACAACAAAAGGTTTAGTTTATTTTTACATTTTTATGACTGGTTCAAAATAATATAATACTAGCGACTTACCGTCGCTTCGCTCGAGTGTGTGAACGTTTTAAATAAATAAAAATAGATATTGTGATGTAGCTTAGGAGATACACACGTGTAATCGCGGACTTTTCTACAAGTATAGGCCTTTTCAAAATCTATTATTTTCTAGTACATTATTTTGAAGGATCTTTTAAAGCTCTCTTGCGTGGTTTAGAATAAGTAAGAGGAGAAACAGACAGAGATAGACAGTGACTTTGTTTTATACTATGTATGTATAGGTATAAATATAGATGAGTGACTGGGGCTGGAATTAAATTTTACATTTTCTCATGAAAATGGAAGATTTTACCGCAATAAATTCTTAAAAATCTTAATAATAGCCCCGCTATTAAAAGTTTTTGTGTAATAGATCATTGAACGTTTTGTATGAAGGACAAATCGGACGACCAGTTATTGTGCTTTCCCAGATGAATAAGAGATTTTCTTGTAGTAAAAGTTATCCTAAACGTTGACACGAGTAATAAGTTTTTACTATACAAAATTAAGTTAAAATCCATTCAGTGCATTTTGAGTGAAATGCAGACAAACAAAAAATCAACAACAATTATTTAGAAGTGTCTGTTTGTAATGTCAAAATTACAGCTTTATACTAAATGCATATGTAATTATATACGGTACTTATAAAAAAAACAACATTTTTAACATTTTTGTTTGTCTATCTGTCTGTTTGTTCCGGCTAATCTCCGAAACGGCTGGACCAATTTTAACGGGACTTTCACTGGCAGATAGCTGATGTTATAAGTAGTAACTTAGGCTACTTTTATTTAAGGAAAAGAATTAGGGTTTCGCTCAAAAAAATTAAAACGTACCTACGGAGGAACCCGAGCGAAGCGAGGGTGAGTCGCTAGTTTAAAATATGTTAAGATAAAACTTCTATCTCTATTAAGAATTTCTATCTCTAGAAGAATAACGTATAACAAATCGTCAAGATCATATGAAAAATTACTTGAGCCGCCCTAAATGAGACAAGGTTCGAAGAAAAGAAGACTGATAACTCAAGGCAGCTTTGCTAAAGATGAATCGTTGGAGCTGAATCGAGGCTGACAGTTAATGATATCTGTAGTAATATAACTATTTTTATGAAAACAGAATAATATATTGAAAGATCTTTTTATATTATTAGTTCTTTATTTTTGCCAGGAATAAAAACCAATGTTTTCTAATTTAACATGTTTTCCTGATAGTTTATATATGTATTCGAGACGAACCTATGTTTTATTGTCTTTGATTAAAAATCTGATGAAAATGAAAAATGATCTTAATGAAAAATTTGATTAATATCTTTGTTTTATTTAACGGATTTTATTATCCATACAATGTTTTTAAGTTTAAACATAATAATAATGACTTTAATGATTTATTAATCTAATTCAGAAACGTAGAGTTATTTTATTTGAAACTAGCAATAGGTGATCCTTAAAATGATATACCTTTTTTATTTATGAACCGATTGAAATAAAAAAATACTAAATATTAAGTGAAGCTTACCATAAAACATTATTGAAAACCGCACCCAAATCTGTTAAGCCGTTTCTGAGATTAGCGCGCACAAACGCACAGACATACAGATAAAAATTCTAAACATCATTGTTTTGGGTTCTATTGCGTTCTTCAAATAGTTTTCCTCAAATATCTTCCATGCACAGACAGCGATCAGTTACAGTTTTATTATATGTATAGATTAAATCATCTATAAGTAATAAAATCTACTTATGTATACCTATTTTTCAGTATAGCCTACAGGGGAATAAACAATATAATACTATAATAATACAATATTCTACACCTGCTATCGCTAGCAAAAACAAAAAAAAATGGAAATGACATATTTAATAATGTTACACGGTAAAAACAATATGTCATCAAGTAAATTGTGTCCTAAAAGCCAATAAACAAAAGAATTCAATTGAATTATATTTAATTGATTACGGTATAGATTGTAGAAATCAACATTTCTAAAGGGCTTATTTGTTACGAACATACCGATAGAAGCGACTGAACGAAACGTAGCGTGCGGCTACGATTTCGTAGCAATGCAAGGAATTTAATGCACTGCTCGCAGAATGCCTGATCGCATGTAATGGCTATTTTGTTGTAAAATATAACATTTAGCTTTTATGAGCTATTAGTTATATTCGATTGTTGGTATAGATAATACATTGTAGAATAGATAGGTATACATTATATAATTATAATATTATTATTATCTATACTATAATAAAGCAGTAACTTAGCGAAATCTGTACATGAAATATTTTTTAAAAACAATGACTGTAACGTATTATGTATACGATATAGACCCCAAAACAATAGTTATTAATTTTTTTGTCTGTTTGTCTGTTTGTCTGTTTGTCTTTTTGTCTGTTTGTCTGTTTGTCTGTACGCGTTTCACGCAAAAAGTAATGAACCGATTTCAACGAAATTTTGTGAACTGATAACTTATTACTCGGGTCAACATTTAGGATAACTTTTACTTTTGGAAAATCTTTGTTTCCCGCGGGAAATCGCAATAACTGGTTTTATCGAGTCCTCCTTAGGAACCCTCCGCTGGCTAAACCTAAAGACATACATCAAAACAATGTACTAAAAAATTGTAGATCTTGAAAAGGCCAACAGAAATATCTACAACAGTATATGTCTATCTCTCAAGGTACACTCGCAATACCTATTCTTATCTATACCTATAGCAAAACTAACTTAGTTAAATCGATGTGCGCGTTTCACGCAAAAAGTACTGAACCGATTTCAATTAAATTTTGTATAGTGATAGCTTATCACTCGAGTCAACATTTAGGATACCTTTTACTACAGGCACATTTTTCGTTCCCGCGGGAAAACGCAATGACTGGTTCTATCGAGTCGTCCTTAGAAGTTTATATGGCTAACGCTGGCTGAACCTTAAGAGATAAATCAAAACAATGTACTAGAAAATTGTAGGTCTTAAAAAGTTATACGGGGAAGTTCGCAATATTATATGTCTATCACCTAAGGTACACTCGCAATTACTATTTTTATTCACTACTCGCGACTCACAGGCTGACTTATCAACGTTTAGCTCAGTTCAGCAGTGAAACGTAACCTAGGGACGAACCCGAGCGAAGCGAGGGTGAGTCGCTAGTAGTGAATAAAAATACTTAATTTCTCTTATAAAATCAGTAGGTATCTTTAGTTGTGTAATGAACATACGCTTTTTTCTTGGAAATACAAATATTTAAATAAGGGTCTCTTGACAAGGGTTGTTTGACGTTACCACAAATATTTTTGCATGAGAAAATGAATTTAACCCTTTAAGGGTAGCGCAGTTTCAACTTACTTACGGGTTACCATCGATTTATATTCAAATAAAATCATATGTAAATTGGAATCCCAATTATGTAAATTTATTAGGATTTTAGTCACTGTTAGATATCGAAGAACGAAAGGTGCCACAATGAAGCCACAGCCTATTAGGTTATTTAATAAGTACTAAAAAACTCTACGAAACAAGAGCTGTAATTTTAAAAATGACCTTACATAACGTCCATTATTTCCATGCTCTTACTTGCTACTGCTTTGTAAAGCCAAACCGTTTTTAGAACAAAAGTAATTTAAGAATGCAATTATGCGACATTTAAAGTGGTTATGTACAAAACATATTAGCCTACTTAACTAAACTATTTTGGCGCCGGAATTTTAAATAACATACATATACATAATACAATTGAAATTAGTATTATACGTACCATGCGTTAAAATATTAATCGTCTCATTGTGGAAGTAGAAGAGACTGCGTACGCATCCGCCCCAACTCTGCAAGGGCCGATAGCCGGTCAGTACGTATGGGTTGAACTGCAAGTGCTGCGGCATGTCGCGCCAGTGCAGCAACTCCACACCCTCGCTGACCTCTGCTCGAGCAACCTTCGGACCACCGCCATTCTTAAATTCCCCACCCTCGCTCTGCTCTCGTACACCTTCATTTAACTCAGCACGTTGATCATTATCACAGATTTCTAAAGACTTTTTCCTCTTTTTAGGTCCCTTGCCGTTCACCTCCTGAATTGACATATCGTACATATTTGTACACGAATCGGGCAAGTTCTGAACGTCTCTCATAACGACACAGAATGTGCCCGGCACGGAAGAGCGGGAGACTGCGAGGCGGCTCGCGATCTAATTCGTGCACGCATTGCGTGTGATTTTTAAATGGATATCACAGCTAGAGCATTGAATAGGTGTCCTGGTATTGTTATGAGTGAATAGGGTGTAACTTTTCTTTCAGGTTAGCGTTATCAGTGGATTTTTTTGGCTACCGCGTGGTGTAGAGTCGCGTGACGCGGCGGTGCGGCGGTCTCGGGGCGCGCGCGACTGGCCGGGCGCCGTTCGCCCCGTGCCAGTCCTACCCCTTGCACCCCGCACCCTATATTTGCGCACTGCGCAATCCCGATCAGCTGATTCCCGCCAGGCAAGCTTGCCTTCTTATCCACTGTAATTCTTTCAGAGATTTATCTTCTGATTTTGTGTATTTATTACCGAATTTTCGTTTAAAGTTCCTACAATTAGTTAATTGCATCATTCCTAAACACACTTTCACTCAGCCTACTTTTTAGTCATTGTTATAATTAAACTATTCAGGTTATGCAACGTTTGTAAAACAGAGCGTGATTCTGTTATACATTTTTATTTAATATAAATGTAATGTAATAAATATTTAACAATTATTTATAATGCAATAATTCTTTCTTTTTCATTAGTTCAATAATATTATTACTACTACATAATTTCATTTAGAAATATCCTCATGCTACCAACTTATGCTTGTACATTATCACAATTATTTTAAATTCTAATAATATAATTCTAAATATAATAATATACTGCAAATTTGGTCAAGGAAGAAGCATATTTAGTCTTTTAGATCCAAATGTATTTACCTAATGGTGGCACGATATTTGTTAATTTGTATTTGTTCTAAAGAATTAACGTTGCTTTTATAGAGTTAGAAGGATTTACTACTTGATTTATTGTATTGTACACAATATTATTAAATGGGATAACAAAATAATAGTATTATTTTAAATAATAAATGTTATAAATTTTATTTTTAAATAACTTAAACGACTAATAAAATAGTAGGTTCAATAGCAACCTAAAAAATCCGACTTCCAGGCACTAAAAAGTATAAAGTGCCAGCCGACAATGCTTTAAGATATGAATATCTAATCTATACATATTATAAAATTCTAACTAAGCCGAATCTGTACATTAAATATTTTTTGGAAAATCTTATTGAAATAGACATTATTATCGATGCAGAGGCCGAATCTATAGTTTTTAGAATTTTTGTCTGTCTGTCTGTCTGTCTGTCTGTCTGTTACCGCATCACAGAAAAACCACTGGAGGGATTTTGATGAAATTTGGTATGATGATAGCTAGTTATCCGGGTCAACATATAGGATACTTTTTACCGCGAGAAAATATCTCATTTCTGAAAAAAAATACAAAAACTGGTAGGAACAAAACCACGACGATACTATTTGTAAACAGTTTAGCAAGGTAACTTACAAAATATGGTAAAAACTATAAAAATAGCTTATCTTGAAAATCAAATTATCAAAAGCGCTATTTTATCCATTAAAATAGTTATTTTAATTAATATTTATTTATGTGTTATTTAGATATTCGACAATAGATGTCGCCATGTGTTTTTAAAATACATAGTTTTAATCCCAAAAAAATTAATGTACAGATATGACCTTTTTTCGATTTTATTAGAATTACTACTAAATCACCCTCGGCTCCGCCCGTGTTTAAATTATCAGCAAAGCAAACTTTTTCGCTTCATAAATTAGTAACTATACATACAATAAAATTGTAACTAAGCCGAACCCCTAAATTCAATATTTTTTCGGAAAACCTTATTGAAATATTCATTATTAGCGATATAGAGCCCGAATCTATAGTTTTTAGAATTTTTTCTGTCTGTCTGTATGTGACCGCATCACAGAAAAACCACTAGAGGGATTTTTATGAAATTTGGTATGGTAATAGCAGGTTATCCAGGTCAACACATAGGATTCTTTTTACCGCAGGAAAATATCTCATTTTTGAGAAAAAATACAAAAACTGGTTAAAGTAAAAGCACGATGATGCTATTAATATTTTAGCAAGGTAACTTACTTATATATTATGTTAAAACTATTAAAAAAAACTTATCTTAAAAGAAATATTAACAGCGCTATTTTATTCATTAAAATAGTTATTTTAATGAAAATTTATTTATGTGTTATTTAGCTATTTGGCAATAGATGTCGCCATGTGTTTTTAAAATACGTAGTTTTATCCAAAAAAAAAATTTACAGATATACCTTTCTATGACTTTACTATAATTACTACTAAATTACCCGCGGCCCTGCCCGTGCTTAAATTTTTAATAAAACAAACTTTTTGACTTTATAAATTAGTAACATATTAGTAATATTTTGTTGGCCGAAACAATTTTCAAATGAGAATATTTGTAAATTTTTATTGTTTAGTAAATAATGTTAATGTTTTTTAATCTTTTAATGTAAAAATTGGGCAAATGTAAATCCAACTCGCGCATTTTAGGTTTCGTATAGCAAAATGCTATGTTGTTTTTCTTACTTACGTGTTTTGTATGGTTAACACTAAAATAAATACGAATAATATTTACGTTTCCACAATATCGACTCATTTTTTGCATCGTAAAAATAAGTTCAATTTATATTATTTTATAACATTTTATGGAAAACAAGTTTATGGCTGTTAAACTGCCAAAGCGGGTAACTAAAAATATTTCATATCTCAAAAACTATGAAAAAGTATTTTAGGAACTGTTATACCTCAACTTTTTCACTTTTTCTTGGCACCTTTTCTTGGAAGGTAAAGGCTTAAAGGACACATTAAAATGCTTACGACTTTAATCATATTAGCAGAGCCATATGAAATAAAAAAATGTATTCGCTTAGAATTATCTACTTATTACACTTTCTTTTGGAAATCGTTTTGGAAAATATTATTAACTAGCGCTAATTAAGAAAAGTTATCATTATGTAATTTAAATAATCAGCTATATATTAAATTAATCTATAGCTGTCTATTAGTAAAAAATGATTAAAATTAATTCCGTAGTTTGAGAGTTTATCGTGAAAAACTAAAAAAACTAAATGTTATTGCTAAAACAAAAAGTTCAATTTAACGGAGGAACCTTTGTGGCATTGTCAATCACTGCCATTATTTACCAATCATGTGGTGCGCTATGAAAGTAATGTATAATGTAAGAGTATACTAATGTGTAAAACCTAAGAATTTGGTTTTTGATCATCTGAACGCGGGCGGAGCCGCGGGAAATGCTAGTAGATAAATATTTGTCATAATATTTTATATTATGAACTCTAATTATAATTAAAATATTATACATCAATTTGTAATGTATTTATACGCATCGAAATAGATTTGCTTTCCTTTGCATTGGCTGGCACTGATTAGGTATTTAATATTTATAGTAAACTAGCGACTCACGCTCGCTTCGCTCGCGTTCGTCTCTAGGTATGTTTTCACGTTTTATAGTAGCTTGCTACTCCTAAGATATTCATTTAAATTATATGGCGATTTATCCTCGCTTTGGTCGGGTGCGTACGCCGTACGCGGATTTTGTTCACAATTTCATGGGTTTTAATTTTTTTCACGGAACCCTGATTCTTTTTCTCAAATAAAAGTAGCCTAAATTGGTCCTTATAACATCAGCTATCTGCCAGTGAAAGTCCCGTCAAAATTGGTCCAGCCGTTTCGGAGATTAGCCGGAACAAACATACCGACAGACAGACAGAAAGACAAAAATTGTAAAAAATGTTGTTTTGGTATATGTACCATGTATACATCCATATGCATTTAGTAAAAAGCGGTTATTTTAATATTACAAATAGACACTCCAATTTTATTTCTCTGTATAGATGAAAGCCCCCGTTCGTTATTTTTAACTTTTTAGTGCCTGGAAGCAGCTTTTTTTAAAAGGGTTTATTTTTCCATTTTAAGTGTAGACGTAATAAGCAAGTAATTTGTTAGAAGAGAGTTTTTTAACCCCTCCCGGACTAATTCTAAGAAATGCGTGCGAATTTCCGAGAATTCAATTGTTATCGTACACGCCAGAGTGTACGCGGTCCTCGAGGAATTAATAACATATTCAATTAAGCCATTTATGTTACCATGCTGCCAAATTTTATATAAAGAATAGCGTCTCACCCTCGCTTCGCTCGGGTTCGCCTCTAGACAAACAAAAACAAATCTATCTCACGGGAACCGTACATTTCTCCGGGATAAAAAGTAGCTTATTTATTATTCTGATACATGAACTATTTTATTGTAAAGTTTCATTAAAATTTAATCAGTAGTTTTCGTGTACTAAGCTGTAAAAATTGCTATCGTTTTTTAACTGTTCCACAGGAACTCTTTAATTTTCCGGGATGAAAAACATCTAAGGTATTGACCGGGGATATAAGGTCCCACCAAAATTTCATTTAAATCGGTCCAACAATTTCGGGGATTAGCCCGTACATACAGACAAACAGACAGAGAAACAAAAAAATTTAAAAAAATCGGGATTTGTTCTATTTCTCTTCTTACATCCCCCTGATTCGGTTTTTAACGTTTTTTTTCTATGTACAGCCATTCGACCTCTACAATTTTATTATATGTATAGATAACATACTAAAAACTCACTTTTATTAGTAACTCTAAAAATCAGACTCTAAAATCCAATTCTAACGTATTGGGCTTATCAAATGAAATCAAATAAGCTCAAACTCAAAGTATTTACTAGTAGCCGTTGCAGAGTTCCACTATTTACCTTCTGGCCTCACTATCCAATCAACTCGATAATACAAAATAACTATATTATTATCAGAAATACAAAAACTTGCAAAGTTTCAAGTCGATATGATAATTAGAAGTAGGTAAAAAGGACTAATTAGATCTGTGAACATACTTCTTTCATGATTGTTTAAAGTATTGGGCTTATTAAATCAAACCAAATAAGCCCAAAATCAAAGTATTTCCTAGGAGCCGTTGAAGAGTTCCAGTAACCATCTTCCGGGTTCACCATCAGATCAGCTCCAAGATAACAAATTACTATATTGTCATCGTAATTACAAACACTTGTAAAGTTTCAAGTCCTTATGACAATTAGAAGTATGTAAAAAAGTCTGATTAAATCTGTTACATACTTGTTTTATGGTTTTTTTTTCAGATTTTGTCATAAACGGTAAACTCTATGTCAAAGAAACAATCTCGGGGCTTACCTTAATACAATACCGTTTAAAGGAGCAAAATCGATCAAGCCGTCTCCGAGAAATCGATTAACATACATAAAAAAAACATACATACAGACGAACATAGAACCTCCTCCTTTTTGTAAGTCGGTTAAAATTGAAATATAGTTATCAACATGTTATTATACTGTTTACATTACAATTTGATGCATTTTGTTCAAACGTTTGACTTTGGCAAGGGCTACCATCTGTTCGAATTTGTCCGGACCATTTCGGATATTCGGGCTTTTGTCTAGATATTGTTCAGATATTTGGCTTTCTCAGATTCTCCTCTTACCTCCTGATTTTGTGATGATTTTAAGCCGAGTTTGGAAAATGACCATGATGAAATGATATATAAGGCGATCGAAATAAGTAAAAAATAAAACATGTGTGTTTTTGAAATCTTCGCCAGACAAAATTTCAAATTTCGTAATGGTAACTCTAGTTATGGCGGTCATTGGCTTAAGATTTTATCTCGGCTAAATAAATATAGCTCACTTGTTTAAGGTACAGATAGCAATAATATAAACCTGAGCTAAATTTTTTTTTATCTTATCTATACTAATGTTATAAAGAGGAAAGATTTGATTGTTTGTTTGTTTGTTTATTTGCACCGAATAGGCTCCGAAACTACTAAACCGATTAAGATGAAATTTGGTAAGAAGATAGTTTGAGACCCTGGGAAGGATATAGGATAGTTTTTATGCTAGATATCATCTCTTAAGGAGGTGAAACGGGGATGAAAGTTTGTAAGGGGAATCAACCTAGGGACGAAACTGAGCGAAGCGAGGGCGAGTCATTAGTAATTTATATATTTAATTTTGACCCTACCATATCATATTCGCGATGTGCTATTATAATGTTTATGTTTACAATATGTAACATCATAATGTTTACGATTGACCAAAAAACATTTTTTGTCATTCGAATGAAATTGGAAATATTTCTATTAGGTCTGTAAAGGATATGAGTATTACAAATTATATAAAGTGACTTTGAATGGTGCTCTCAAATCTCAATTGCCTTATGCCTCATAACATAATAAATTACAAATACCATGATAATTTAATAATCAAAAGGTAATAATAATTCTCAAGTGGAAAATATATACTTGATTTTAAATACATAAATAAATTGTTTATGCTATCTATAAAGGTAAAGATTAGATGTACGAGTAAAATTATCTTAGTTTGAATTTCACGAATATCTTATCTTGCGGCTAACAAACACAGTTTGTTTTAGAAATTGTGGTTTTGTTCAGTGGAAACAGTGAATTTCTTCAGAAAGTTTCTCCTCTTCAAAATATAGTAATTTTACCTTGAGTGAGTAAAGTCCTATTTGATTTTTCTATAAGTACCATATAAAACTGAGCTGCTTGCTTTGATTGATTCACAAAAATCCAGGTCAAACTGCTGTACTTAAAGGGCTATTTTGACAGGCTATTCCTATATTGACATAGGTATTAGGTACCCACTAAAGGATATTTTAAATTTAATCTACAAAAGGTTAAAGAAGGCAAAACTTGTATAGAACACAACCTCATTCGAATATCTAATACTTACAACATAATAATTGTAATTAATAGATTAAGCTTAGAAAAATCTGACGAAAATATGTCTCCACAAACACTATAACTATTAGGATCAAATAGACATTATTTTTTTCTGTACCGCGCCCTTGGTAGCCGCAGAAGTGCGGGAGAAAAGGTACGTACCGTACCTACATACATATGTACGTGGTATAGCGCTCACGGTTCCATTATAATTTTCGCATGACTTGGAAAAGGTTTTCATAATGATATAAAGTCCTGGAAAGGAGTTCCCACTTTCCACATAAATAAAATAGTAACTTAGCGAAATATGTACATGAAATATGTTTTAAAAACAATAACTGTAAAAACAAAAGTTTTTTGTCTATTTGTCTGTACGTCTCTTTGTATATCTATGTGCGTTTCACGAAATAAGTAGGTGCTGAACCCATTTTAACTAAATTTTGTGTAGTGATAAGTTTCACTCAGTTCAACATTTAGTCTATCTCCTAAGATTCGCTTGCAATGAGTATTTCTCTTTATTTAAAACGTACTTAGTGATGCACCCGAGCGAAGCGAGGGTAAGTCGCTAGTATGAAATAAAATTCGACGTTCAACGCGCAGTGAACGCACTGTTGGCGCTTGTCGCGCGTTAGTATTGATAAGAACGCTAGCAATCTAATTTTTTTTTATTTATGTGCACATAATATCTGCAGACGGTGTACATTCATGATGCGAGCGTCGTCCGTGCGTTTATGAAACGATGTGTGCATATTAAGTTTATCAGTGCGCAGACGATGCATGTTCATACTCGTAATATGCGCGCCGCGAGCGCGTTTATAAAACGTAATGTGCCTACTGCCTAGTAGTCCGGTCAAGTTAGCCCGAAAAATAGAGGTACCCTTGCATAAATTCCCAAGAAGCTGAAAATTAGGGATACCATTATAATGAAATTGTGAGAAGTCCCCATCGATCCTGTGTGTGCAAAAAATTCCAATAAATCAATAAGATTTTCCAAAAAATCTATACTAATATTATAAAGTTTATGAGTTTGTGAGGTTGTAGGGGAGGGTAATCTCTGGATCTACTGAACCGATTTAGATGAAATTTGGTAAATAGATAGTTTTAAACCTTAGAAGAACATAGGATACTTTTAATCCCGGAATCATCCCTTAAAGGAGTGAAAATAGGGATGAAAGTTTGTATGGGAAAGCAAGCTAAGGACGAACCCGAGCGAGGCGAGGGTGAGTCGCTAGTTGTTTTATAAACACGGACGTACTAATATATCAAAAGATTCAGATTCATTTTGACTTTAATAAAATAAATTTAAAACGTTTCTAACTGTGATAAACTAGTCATAAAAAATAAAAATGTCGTTTGTAAATATAAACTACAAACTCATCACCTGTTTGCTGATTTTTTAAAAACCTATTACGAAAATTTTATGTACAATAGCATTATTTAGTTTTTTTTTTCACTTAAGAATAATTTTTAGAAACATAATATATCTTTTTTGGGAACATTCTTGTTCTTTTGATAAGATAAAGGTAAGGAGAACTATGTCTGTGATGAAAAAGTGTCCGTTGAAAAGCGTTATATTAGGATGGAGCTACTGTAGCAAGTGAGTAAATTTTAAAAAGGCGCCAAAGTTATCAGAGTAACATTATCTCACAGAAGTTTGAATTATATTTAGTAACGAATTTTCAACTAAGTAAATAGGTGAGGTTTTGCATACTGCAATTTCTTTAACCACTTGAACCCCGCTGGTGCCTATGGGCACCACTTCCGGCGTTACCGTTAAACCCCGCTGGTACCCATAGGCACCACCTCGCCCGCTGCACTTTTATCACTTATTACACGAACAAATTAGTTTATTTTATGCCAAATGTGTGAAACACGCAAACTTTAGAAGTTTTATCAATTATATAATAAAATAAAATTTTAATTAAATGCCGACAACGTTAAAAACAAACGCGTCAAAAATTGTTTAAATTTCAAGTGAAGCGCGCGCGGTTCACTATAGATTTTGCGTAATTAAAAATATTTAAACTAGTGAATTTGTGCCGTAAACGTATAAATATTTATTGTTAGTATTCTTTGCCACTATTGAGATACTAATAAGTTTATAATCACGTCATAAAATTAGTTTTTTGGTCCAATGAATTTTGATGTATAAAATTCGTAAAATAAGTCGCCATTTTATAACATGAATTTTGAATATTAGTCATTGATTTGGTGCCTGATAAAGGTATTTCACTAAAGAAAAACTAATATAATTTCATATTTTCAGTTGTTTGTGGCATATTTCAATATTTTTATTATATAAAATATGTTTATTTACAAATAATACCTATAAGCTGTCAAATTTGACATATTTGAACTCTCATCAAAGACCAGTTAGACATTGACACATGTCGATATGTGTTATCGATAATATCGATATTTTAATATAAATATAATGTAAGAGTGGGAAATAAAATGCAAAATAAAATACTCTTATATATTATAAAATATAATAGGTATATTTAAAAGCCTAAATACAAAGGCAAACATAGTAAACTACACTATAATGGGAATACAAAGACGCTCATCCATATTTTATATATAAATAAAAATGAATGGCTTTTGTTGCTAAGCGCAAAACTCGAGGACGGCTAGACCAATTAGTCCATTTTTTTTAATATTCATTGAAGTCCGAGGAAGGTTCTTATGAAGAGAAAAATTAGAAAAAAATCACGGAAAAACGTAAAAATCACATGTTTCTTTTTCCTTATTACTATATTATTATAAACGCAACCTTAAAATTAATATATACTACTTGAATGCATTTGTAAATTTTACACTTTCTCTTTCTACGATATACAGTTTGACGTTGACTTTATTTGTTTGTTTGTTTGTACTTCTTTCACGTCGAAACAAAGTGCTGAATATATGTGATTTTTTGTGTGAAGATAGATAGAAGGAAGGTTGAAGAATGAAATTGGCTACTTTTTACCGCGGGAGACTATCTTGTTCCCACTGGAAAACAATTTATATCTATTTCATACCAACCGTTAAAACGTACCTAGTGACGAACCTGAGCGAATCGGTCTAATAGTAGTGTAAAAAGCTTTAGTATTAGGGTATATTATTGAGTTGATCTACTGGGAAATACTCAGTAATAATAGTTTAGAAAAGGGCTAAGTTCAAAAACATAGTTGGCAAAAATATGAGTTTATAATATATATTAAACTTGTGTCTATCATTTAAGTAACGTAACTATTCATGGTTACTTCGAATATTGGCGAGGTATTATACGGGTATTTATTCTTACGAGTAAATTAAAGTCTTCTTTGACTATCTAAATGATTCCCTAGATTAGAGGAAAAGATAATAAAAGGGTTGGAAATCCTCGAGAACAGCAAATTTCTTAAAAAAATCTTTGAATCAATAAATATTATGTTCATTTAAATATTGTACTAATTGCGTTTTTCACATTGTTTAACACACGAATAAACGGAACCTAAAAGAGCTATATTATTGAATTTGTCATTCTCAAATTATTATTTTAAAAATAACAAGATAGGAGTACCAATACATGGAACTAGTGAAAAATAAAATTTTTAGTACCATATAAGTGGTATAAATTTTTAAATTGAGATAGATATTTCTCTTTTTATTAATTAATATTTAATTAATATATTATGTTACTTTTTCGTAATATATTAATTTACATAAATTAAATTTTTCAGGATATGAAAGCTTGCGGGCCAGAACTTTTATTCTCGCATTTATTAAATTTTTTATAATAATTTTATTTGTTATATTTTTATGAAAATTATACTTTATTTAATAATTTTTTATCTAATTTGTCCAAAAAATTACATTATTTTATTTCACTTATTTTAATTTTTTAAATACATATTTTTTATTGTTATAAATGAATATAAAAATTGTAATTGTGTTTATTTGTGTTTAACGGTTCACGAAAATAATCGATATTTTTTAGTGTTGTGGGGTACATCACTACGCACCAAAATATTATCAGTACATACTACATACATTATTACAGTCAACTTCACATGTTTAAATGTTTAGTTTTTTGAATAAAAAGTGTTAAGTTTTCATGTATATGATAATGTTTAGCTTGTTCTTTTATAATTTGAGCTAAATTTATACACAGAAACGTTAATTACAATACAACACGAGCGTCTATAACAAATAATCTCAATTTTTCTCTGTTTTAAGAAAACCATCCGAATTTTGATTACAGTGGCTTATTTTCAAGATTTATTGATGCATATTTCTAAAGCAAGGACTATTCTGTATTTTAGTATGAGTTTTATTATGAATCCACCTACTATAACTCGAATAATTGATTTGAAAATTGCGCGATGAGCTGCGCAAATACAACGAACGAGCCGCGTGTGCTATACAGTTTTGAATTTGATTGTAACTAACAACTAATATAAATAAATTAAGAAATGGTTTTGTGCGATTACGTGTTTATTCATAAAACAGTGTTTCAAATTTAATGTAAATTTAAACCGTGGTATTGTCAGAAATCAATATATGTATTACAACAACTACTACATTTTCAACTAACACTGATATATTGTCAGCTTATTTATAATTCATCAATAGTTTAAAGTGTATTTTGTATATTGTCATAAATGCTCATATTATTGAAAAATCCAAAACAGCTTACACATTTTAAATCGGTGCTATATTATTTGAATTATGAGTGTTTTTTTAAATCATGGTTGTATCCGGGAAAAATGACGCGCGGGCTCGGTGTTTAACGGGTGTTGCATGTCAAAAAGCGCGGGGTTCAAGTGGTTAAGTAGTGTAATCACCAAAAAATATTACATTTTAAACTCAGTACACTACATTCCGTCTACAATTGCTACATTCATACCATACCCTCCATCTACACTAGCGCCATTCTGGAAGGTTTATAAACTGTTCTTTACCGCTTACAACTGTACACTTTTCATCTTATCTCCCATACTAATCATGGATGACTAAAAAAATAATAAAACTAGGAGGGTAAAACTCAGGAGAATTATCTATTGTATAAAAAGTGACCGCTGACAAGCTTCAAATTGGTGGCGCCACAGAAAACAAGTAGATGAATTTTAAACATAGCGCCAAAAGCCATAAGAGTAAGATGGGGAATTAAACAAGGAAAGAAAGATTTCCGCTTTGTTGTGACGCACTTTTCAAAATAGTTTTAATGTAGGCAAACACCGATATAGAATATGATTACATATTAATTTCAAGTAATAATAATTCAGCACAATTCACTCCGTTTAAAACTACTAACTTCATATTAGTTCTACTTGCTACTCTAGCGCTATATCGGTGAGTTTCTGAATTATAATTTGCTGCTTCACCACTGGACACTTTTTCGACTTATTTCCCATATAATAAGTTGGTTCGCCTTACTTCAACTCTCCATAGAACAATATTTTTGACAAACTTTTTTATTTTTAATAATTTTATTTTTTTATCTATATTTCAATTATCTATTACCATAGATAAATTATAGTTATTATTTTATGTCATATATTTTTACATGTTTTTATTTAATTAGCATAATTACATGATTATGAAATGATCTCGAAATATACTATAAGTATTGTTTCTAAGCGAATACGTTCCTATATGTTGGCACCATAGATTTCGTTCTGTAGGTTGGCAGTACTCTTCTCGTTTTGATTTTAGTTTTGTTTTTTGTTATAAGTTCAAATATGGAATTAAGCTAATTTAATAAATATGCAATTACTGCATATATATTCATTAAAGTATTTATAATACCTATTTATTTATTTTTTTGAAAATATACCTTTCATCAACAGGAAACAGTTTTTGGCGAAACTTTACGCCAAGACAGTGTTGCCAACTATTAAATAATAAATATCGGCTGTCTTCGCCTTTGGATCGATGTTCGGGCCTTTATTGCGAAGAAGCATTCTTCAGGGTTCTGCATCGCGAACTTGGAATTGCCTTACTAATTTTACTCAACTACTTTGGTGTAAATTGAAATATTTACGTGAACTTAGGGTAAGTGGAACTGAAATTTTAGATCTTTTTCTCTTGGTGTACGTAGGGCTTCCTCGACCCGTAGAAAGAACATGGCGTCAGCATGTAAATAACTTCTAGTGACATCTAGTTTAGCAGCATGGGATGTTTTGGTGTTAATTATTTCTAGTTATTACTTCTAGAAATTTTTATAAGCAATATCCGTAAATAATAGTTTACTACTTTGTGTTAAATTTTTTTGACATTAATGCACTCTACGCATTAAAAACTACAGCAGACAGCTGGTGAGATACAAGCTTCTTACGTGACAGTTCTTTCTTATTATATATTTGACTTCTATCAATATCTCTGCCAAATCACTTTATTATTTAGATTTTAAAACAATATTTATTTATTAATATTCAATGACCAATGAATATGCATATTCTTGTAAGTATGTTTGTATTGTCACATACTTCATGTTGGTAAAGTTATAATTTTAATGAAAATCTATAATATTTTGTAATAAAATATGTGATATCTAATAAGATGCATGTGGGTTACTAGTTAGTAACACCAAAATTTTGACCAGTTACTGGTGGTCTAAAAATTTTAATGTTTTTCAGCTTATACTGCTTGGATACGAGTTTTGATATCCTTTTTATGGTAAGTGGGGGTACCAGCAGTACTTTCCTAATTTTTAATCAGTACCTCAACATTGTAAAAGATTAACTAAAAGTTGTAAATATGCATGAACAGTAGAACTTCTATCTGCATGGCTTCACAACAATCTTTCACATAATGCAAATTCATGAAACATCCAACAATCATATCCTATGTTGAAATCTAAGAGAATATTACCTCAAAATGTAATATATGTATTTTATTAATATGTCAATCGTTGAGTTAACAAACAGAATGAAAGTATAATCTGGTTATTAGGTTTTGGCGTTGAAAAATTACTTAAAGTATGATTATTTTATTCAAAATTACGAAAGATTAATAGAAATCTTTATCAAAATCAAAGTGAAAATATCAGTTAAACCTGTGTTGCTATATTAATTCCCCTCCTCTTGCGGCTTAATTCATGTAAATAATATACATATGTATACTACTAGTGTCTACCTGTTACTTCACTTGCATGAAAAGTGTTTTCTTAATTATCTATATATTAATAGTCTATAGATGAGCTCAGATCATAGTGTAATGTTAAAATAACATTATAAAAAACTGCTACCGTATGAGAAAGTAGCAAGGTAAATAGCCTGCATACATGCCTGTAGTTTCGTTTAATTTAATTCAATGGTTTATACATAACTGATAAAGAGACTTTCACACAATTTCATTAACTTTTACACTATAAATATTTATAGTTTATTATCAATAAACATTCCAAATCCATAAGAATCATGTGGGAGAGTAGTGCTTAATCTAATATATGATTCTAGTCATGTTCTTAATTTGTAGATCCTACATATATAGTTATTCTTATTAATATAAACTAAATAATAACATTAATTCTTTAAAATATATAAGTGATTATAACAATATTTTTTTCTGATCAAGCTGTTTTGTGTCTTCAATAGCCACACTTACCATTATAAGATTTAATTAAATAAGTGTAATAAAAAAAATCACAATGTTGATAATAACAGTAGACTAATGTCGTTAATTTTTTATTTCTCCTTTTTAATTTTATCAAAAAGAGTCATGCTGTTGTTGTGATCTCTAGCACAGCACTATTGAAAACGATTTGAAGGAAAAGATTTACAGTAACAAAAAATTTGCACGACAAACTGAAAAATGTTTTTTCAGTTAATGTATGGTACAATTAAAGATGTATTCATTATATAGGCTTTCGTAACTTTTGAATAAGAAAGTAAGGAGCAGGCAATTTTCAGTTGCAAAACATTGAATTAGCATTGTGTGAAAGTACTGTTTTGTAATGCAGATATAATTGAAAACAAAAGTGGTTTAGCTTTTTTGCTCAAGTATATTCATTATTTCAATGGCTTTTTATTAACTGCTGAATTTGTATGAAAGTGAAATTACTGAAATATTTCTTCACTCTTAAAGGCAACTGGGAAGACAAGGATTTATTATTTAATAATATATTTATGATTTTAAGTGGTGTATAGGTAGAATAATATAAATAATTAGCATGTTATGTATTTAGAGTCATTATTTAGTACATTAATGCTTTAGCCTTTAAAAAATATTTAGTAAACTTGTAATTGAAAAATGTTAATTTCTACATTTATTTCTGAGCATTTTCTCTCATTCTTATTTTAAATTATATAACTTCCATCAAGCCAATACATCTTTATATCTTGATTTGTATAAGTAATAAATAATAATATTCATTGGGTTGAATGTATTAATAACTTCATCAATGTCATCTACAGTATATTACATTATAGTGATTACTTTGCATTCCTCATTACTCTTACATATTTTCTTTCAACTAATGGTATTTCCGAGTGAGTTAACAAGCGTGCATTTTCGCCTTTACTGCCATTGTATAAAACAATTGTTAATAAATTTAACAGTTGTATACATACTGGCTAATAATAGAGCCATTTTCATGGTGAATTGAGTTGTTATTGATATACATAATATAATATAAGTCTATGTTTTCAGATGCCGCGCACTCGTAGGAAGCACTACGCATCACATTCACGGTCACGGTCGTATGAAGCGAAGCGCCGGCGATTAGACGACGGTGTCAGGGAGGAGTCATATAGAAAACGTAGCCGCAGTAGAGATCATGACAGGTAGGTTTCTTTTAATAATTTGTTATTTGTTTGGAAAGCATAAAAAGAAAGTTTTATGCTTTGTTCAAATATTTGAGATGGTTTTTAAGAAATATTCTTACGTGTTTATAATATTTTTTTTCCTCTTTTAGCTATTAAGTACGATCCTATAAAACCACCTTGCATAAAAAAATGTGTAAAATAATTATATAGTAACTATATATACAACTATATGTTTTTATTGTTTCTATCCATAAGATTCAAAGACATTTCATATCTTATAGGGTAGTCCAATGAAGATTACAATTATTTTTATAATAAATGTAAGAAAATTCACATTTATTTATCATAAAGATTACTCAACTCGTTTATTTAACCGATTCATTGCGACGGCCTTTTTTACGAACTACGGCCCGTGGCGGCGAACAAATTTTTCATGACACCTCTAGGGCGTCACGCGCCATACGTTAAAATGACACCCCTACGGTGCCTTCAGCCATATATGAAAACTTTGTGCTTTTTTTTCTTTTTTTGGCTTATTTACACTTGATTTCGTTCAGTCAGCATCTAATATCAGACCTAAGCAGTTTGTTAATTCGTTTAGAGTGAGTTCCTTGTGTTTAGATACGTGATTTGCTTGAAATGACTATTTTGAATCAGATATTGTAAACATTTGGTATTCTTTTTTCTTTGACTATACAATTTAAATAGCTTAAGATTATATTTTAAAATATGGTCTGAAATTGATGTTGCAAAGTTTTTTTTATATACTTGGTGCAATATTGGCAACTAAAATTCCCAAGAAAAGTTTGAAAGTATTGAGTTTAGCTATTGAGATGACGTCTATTATTTCGCTCGAGTTCGGCCCTAGATACCTTATGACGGTTAGTATGGAATACATAGACTATATAGTCTATATACATATATCATACATAGGTATGATGAGTTTTATATCTCTTAGTTGAGAAATGATTAATTTCCCATACAAAGTTCCACCCCCCTTTTCACCTTCTTAAGGGATGATTTCCGGGGTAAAAATTTTCCTATGTCCTTCCCGGGATCTCAAACTATCTCCATACCAAATTTCGTCTAAATCAGTTCAGCGGATTAAGTGTGAAAAGGAGACAGACAGACAGAGTTACTTTCGCATTTATAATATTAGTATGGATATTAGTATAGATTTTGTAATACACTGCGACTTTATATTTTTTATAGCTTAAAGAATTGTTACAATTTTTTGAATTGAATCGAAAACGCCCATACATCCCTGAATCGCAGAGTGATGAAGACGAAACGCAGTGTACTTTGGAACAGAACTCTCAATCATATGAAGAGTATGTTCTTCGTAAAAAAAAAGAAAATGAAAGATATTGGGACATGCACAGAAATTAAGAAAATATAGATTGTACTATTACAAGTTGCTTTTAAACATAATTATTTTGAATATAAAAATAACATACATTTTCTTTGAGACCCCTTCATTTTGATAAAAAAGATTTAAAGCCTAAAAGATAGCACCCGGTATTTTGTTATTTTAATTTACACATGGACATTCCCGTCACCAAAGAAGAATCTACCGATCAATATCGATATATATATTATAGAAAATACATTATAGAAAACACTTTATCCGTTCCGTAGCTACGAGGAAACATCAAATCATACATCATAATCATAGCCTTTCTCGGTTTCGTTGCAGTCGGGTATAAAACTATGCAAAACGGGTAAAATGTTCAGTTCGATACGTTATTCTACGATTAACAGAGTTTCAACGGATTGGATTATGATGACGCCGCTCGGGTGTCATCCGCCACACGTAAAAGAAATGTATTCGGAACAATGAGAAGGTTTTTAACCTCTGAAAATTTTCTATTCACACTAAATCCTGAAACGAAGAGTACAGGCATGATCTGTGTGATAAAATAATGATAGATTTATTTAGCGAAAACCTTTAAAAATGTCTTTTTAACATAGTTTCGACGAATTGAATTATGACACCGCTCGGGTGTCACACGCCACACAGGAAAGAAATGTATGACACCCCTAAGGTGTCACCCGCAATGAATCGGTTAA
This sequence comes from Fabriciana adippe, assembly GCA_905404265.1. Lineage (NCBI taxonomy): Eukaryota > Metazoa > Arthropoda > Insecta > Lepidoptera > Nymphalidae > Fabriciana > Fabriciana adippe. Next base: position 13,155,036 of record FR989992.1, on the reverse strand, counting down.
ACAAATAGTATGTATTTATTAGAACTTTGAACACCAACCATGTAAGAAATATTGTAAGCATATATATTATATGAGTTTGCATAGTTCCTTTTCTAATATGATTAAGTTGAACAATAATTTAATATAAGCCAGTAACAAATCAATGATAATTTATAATTAATAATTTAGTATAGGTACATAGATTAAATTACTGATAATACTTTCCCTCCTTTCAAATAATAGTAGTGTTTAGTAATGCAGTGCCATCTAGTGAAGAATAATGTTAACATTACAAAACTGCCACATTGACAACATTGACATTTTAATGTTTCGCCTTTCTCATAGATGGCACTACTTGTTAGTAAAGACATGGACCTTTTTAAAGAAAATGTTGCATACATGAGGTGGTGTAGTATACTGACACTGATAATGATAACACTCTAAATAAATACAACTTAGTGATTAATTACGAAATCTCAAAATGTCAATACCAGCTTGGACCATGAAATTTGTTTATCTGAATAGATAATAGATGTCATTGGTCTGCAAATTTTCAAACATTTTTTATTTCATAAATATGTGTTAACTAAAACATGTTAACTATTGTAAAATACACCCATTTCAGGGATTTTAATAGTTTTTAAGTGACAAAGAATTCATAATAAGTAAAAGCGCCATCTGTGAATATACACTACAAACCCATTATCTGATTGCTGATTTTTTAACAATCAGTAAAATTCTTTGCTTATTTGGACAATTGTGTTATATAAAATATATGATTATTTTTATAATTACCTCTTAATTTACCTGTTGATGAACATTAAAAAAATAAATATGTTGAGTCATCGACACACAGCACCATCTATAATATTCCATAGTAAGCTACGAGGCTTAAGTTATGGATACCACATAGTTGATACACTACACATACATAACTTTAAACACATATAAATATAATCACCCATAACTAGAGTACAAGCATTTGTTCTCATCACACGAATGAATGCCCTCAGCGTGACTCAAACCCTCGACCGCTGGCACAGTAAGTAGGATCACTACAAAATGAGCCAAACGTTTTGTCAAAACATTGTGTATGCCTACTGTATAATATGTATTACTTATACATAGACAGTTTTGAAAGAATAGAACAGAAAACACATGGTTTCAATTCTCTGATACTATGATAAATGTATACAACATTTTCTTGAAAGAGTCTCATAATAATTTAACAGTAACATGGACAGTTTGAATTGAACGTTTTAACTATTATTTTTGTTTACTAACGTTATCGGTTTCAATTATTTTGCGACTTCATTCTTCACTGACAATTGATAAAAGAACAACGTTTAACAGTAACAAAATGGCGATGCCATATTATGTACAAGTGTGGCAATTAGTTGATGTCTGGTGATTTGCTCCCATTTCTTCTTTGTTTAATAAATCCTGATAAATTACTCTAAAAATGTTTTATGTAATTGTTTTTCAATAATGTACGATTTTAACACTTGTGTTATCCAGATACTGTTAGAGCAACGGCGGGGGCAAAAGTCATTTTGCCGAGATTAGAGTCGTGCTAGTTGAATCATATAATTTAACAGTTACTTGCCTAACAATTCACTGAACTTATAATTTCTCTCATTTTATTCTTAAATATATGTAAATATGATGCAGAGACTAAGAGTATTTTATATTTAAGTGTTATACGAGCTGAATTCTCTAAATTTGGTCAAACTAAAGCAATCATTGTGTGCTTTTGTTTAAAATTTTATTTCACATATATGTACTTATTAAAATTTTAAACATTCGAAATCGTAAATATATTTTCCTCCTAACGTAAGCCATGTAAAAACTTTCTTAAGCATCACATTAACTTCGGACTTAAAATACGACGGGTGTAAAAAAACAAACTTAAAAATGTTCAGTCGTTTAGCAATTGCAGATAGCACAACAATTATGGGACTTGTTAAAGTTTCACTTTTCAAAATATTTGGAGTTTTTTTTATGTGCCATCAGTTCAATCGACAATGTATACTTTATAGTCTCGTGCTCACTATCTGCAATCTTGTCGAAATAACGAAGTGGCCATTTTAAAAAGTTGCGTTAATTTTGACCGAGAGGCAACAATTTGGTTGTTTATGGAATAAATTTAAAAACAAATTCGCCTTATATAGGAAAAATATTATTATTTTCATAAATATTTCTCTACACAAAGTACTCATATGTAACAACCTTTTAATCATCTAAAATTAATATCTTAACTAGCGACTCACCCTCGCTCCGCTCGGGTTCGTTACTAGAGTGGACTACCCTTATCATTTAGGGGTATGAAAAATAGTTTACCTCCTATTCTCAGACCTACTGAATATACACAAAATTTCATAAGAATCGGTCAAGCCGTTTCGGAGGAGTTTAGTTACAAACACTGACACGACAATTTTATATATTAGACAAGCGACTCGCCTTCGCTTCGCTCGGGTTCATCCCTAGGTACGTTTTAATTTTTTTGAGCAAAACCCTAATTCTTTTTCTAAAATAAAAGTAGCCTATGTTACTTCTAATAATATTAGCTATCTGCCAGTGAAAGTCCCGTTAAAATTGGTCCAGCCGTTTCGGAGATTAGCCGGAACAAACAGACAGAGAGACAAACATTTTAAAAATTATGTTTTTCTTATAAGTACCGTATATAATTCCATATGCATTTAGTATAAAGCTTTTTTTTGACATTACAAACAGACACTTTAATTTTATTTATCTGTATATATATCGTAATATGTAATATAGCTGCTTATAAAAGAGCATAGATTTTTCCATTTAGTAGAAGCTCCTTAAAAAGTAGACTAACCTTCACTTTAAAAAGCTTGCACTATTATAATGTAATAAACGACACAAAGATACGAGTATCTATCCTTCAGACGCTGGCATACAGAAATTACCGAGTCCGAGTTGTTATAGGCAATTAGCACATGAACTTTTTATTTTATTACACTAAAAATACTATAAAACTTGACAAAGTCCCTTAAGGACTTTTAAGATTTATATTTATTTTTATAGTGCTCATTTAACTCAAGTTGTGGTTTATCAAAATGTTAAACTTAATTGTAAATGAATCATGAGCTTTTTTTCTTCCTGTATTACAACTAGGCTTTTGACTGATTTGATTAAGGAAGACATTTTCAGAGTTTGGTAGTAAAAGAGAAAGTATACATATACCGTATATTAGCAACTAACGACTTATCCTCACTGTGCTTGGATGCGTCTCTAGATGTACATTGTACATCCTGTGTGATATGACCTTACAGTGGCCTATGTGTTACTCTTAGAATATTGTATCTATATACAAATCCATACTAATTTTATAAATGTAAAAGTTTGTGATGATTGGTGGATAGATGTTTGTGTCACGCCAGAATGGCTGAACGGATCTGGATGAAAGGCACAGAAATAGATTTATAGTCTTGAATAGCACATAGGCTACTTTTTATCCCAGAAAAATGTACGGTTCCCGTGGGATAGATTTGTTTTTGTTCGCTAGGGTTGAACCCAAAGCGAAGAGAGGGTGAGTTGTTATTCCGTTATACACAAGGAAGAGCAACAAATTCATATACATACTTAGATAAGAGAAGGTGAATATAATAATAAAAAAAATATTCTTTACTTTCCCAATTTTTAGCTACGGAACCTTGCCATTTACCTATGTTACTTACGCTTTATAAATTAATAGCTTTTTTAGGACGATTTTATTAGCTTCACTTGTATCTTATAACTAACCAAGTAATAAAATATTGGAAGTCGATCGACTTCTTACTGTCACTAATGTAAAACTTTGTAAATATATGAAATCTTGATGACAAATTAATGATTTAACCATCGTGTTAATCTTATTTTAGAGCCAGGAGTTTTTTAATGGTTTCTAGATAAGTAAGTAGGCAGGTACTTTTGACTTTTATCTCAATTGATTCGGTTCAAAAAGTCAACTAGTCAAAAACTTTTTTTTCTCCTATGATAGACATAATATGTAGTTTATGAGTTTAATATTATACGTTTCGTCTCGTGTGATCAAATTGCAGTATCTCAATAAAAATATCCATAAATATTGTATTTCTTCTTGAGCTGATCGATATTTAATTTTTTTCACATACCTAATTGAGACCATAATACAAGGCAACGCATTATAGATTGATATTCGCACAAAGGACCGACAACGATAATTGCGACTGGCCCACAAATTTGCACGTACGTGTCTCGACATCTTTTCTTTTATCGCATGTTGAGTGTGATTCAAGGATGCGGAGTATGGACACAGGCAAAGCTTAACTGTAAATTACAAGAATCACAGGCTGCACCTAAAGGTATAATTCAAACAAAGTAATCGCGTTCTTCATTTTGTACGAATAATATCTTACTGAATGTATTTACACTGCATACGTGCCGATATGGTTTAATTTTTCATGTCTTTCGCAATAATTGTATGCCAAGGACCTGTGGAAGGTCGGACCCTAAAACGGTAATCTTTATGTTATCTCAAGACGTGTAATATTTGGTATTTCACTAACTGGACTCACGTCATCATAACTCTTATTACATTCCTTTAATACTACAGGCGATTCGATACCACATTTCTCGTAAAAATAAACACAACATTACTTGTGTGTCGTCTTTAAAATTTTGCATTTTTACCAAAGAGATTTTAACTTACATTTTCTTTTGTGTCGATTTTAATAAAATAATAAATGATGGTCAATATGTATATGATCGTACAGTTTTATCTCTTTAAATACTGGATGCTGTACCATTTTTATCGAAGTTTTTAAGCACAGGTGACAAAATAATGGCGCGGTGAACACGCGGGGCGGGGGACGAGGCGTTGTTCTTGACACAGTAAAACTAGAAGTGCAGTAGGTGCAGCCGACCCACGTCGAGCTTTTTGCAAACTACAAATACAACTATCCACGAACTGACTGACATCTGGGTTCTAGGCTTTGCTGTTGCAACATCGCTGTTGTCATGCTAAAACTATCCGTACAACAGAAATGCGCATACAGCGATCCATACTCGCCAAATGTTCTGTGCCCTGCGCTAATGTTAATTCTGCAATAAAGTTATCCAAGACCATGTTAGGTAATCTATTGGTTTAACTAGACACGATCGCTATCTAGGCGACAATCTTGACTCTTACATAATCTGAAACTTAAGCTGCTGCACTCTCGATTACTTCAAATTGTTAGTTTATTACGCGACCTGTAAAAGTTTCATAAGCGTATACAATAATAATTGTCTTAAAAATAAAGATTAGCATGCCTCGTAACTCGTATAACACATACGTTTACGAAATATACTTGCTCTTCTTATACGAGTATTATGTCAATTCCGAAGTCACAATAAATACGGTCATTTTTTTTTTTCATTTAGTTATATGTAGGTTTTTCCTCATGCTATTTAGACGTCCTATAGGTAGCAAGAGTGAAGACTGTCAAACAATTAAACTGACTTAAAACTAATATTACTTATACGGATTCTTTTTTTATTTCTAAAGCTCCATATTTTAAATTCTAATTGTAAGTCTCGCGTATGTTTTGATAATGTTAAACGTTTAATTTTTATTTTTGACACCGACCCAAGGTGAGGATCATTAAAGAAAAACGCTTCCTGTTCCCCTACAAATATATCGGATTACGACTGCGAGGTCGTTTTTCATATCCTGCTAAATCGACAAAGGCTCATCGGCATGACCTTGTCTTCATCTGCAACGAAGGTATTATCAGGGTCTTATCATACACGCTTGTAGTGTCTTTGTTTATTTTTTTTAGTTTTAAAACCAAATTATTGCTATACTTCAAGACTAATATTTATTTTAATGTTAGAAATGAATGTGATTCCGTCATTCCTGCTTATAAATCTTGAATGTTGTCGGTGCCTTTATTAAGTCACTTGAAATTTATTCGGTCAGACGGCTTTGTTGTATATGCAATCGACAAATGGAGTGACCGCAATCGACAATTTATTTCTTTTATGCTCCGAATTGCATTACAGCTTTGATATGCAAACATTAACATGAATTATTTCTGTGTGATCAAATTGAAAGAATAAAGAAGCGTGCTTATATAATATATGTATTACTTAATTATCGCGTTATGCATTTTTACACTAAAGTTTTTTATTAAAAATCACATTGATAAGTATTTATTTGATATTGACAAATATAGTGTAAACGAATTAGGTAACCGCATCCAAGACCACACCACACACACACATATTTATAATGGTTGCAGTCGCAATAAGTTTTCACAAAAACTTCTAAATCTAAATCTTGCCGGTGTCGTACAATGTAAAAAAAAACCTTTGAGACTTTGTAATCCATGAATATTTTTTTAGTGCTCATTCATTAAAAATATAAAGAATTTTCAAACTTCTTGCTATGTTATAACTAAACTGGACAGTAAATTTAAAAGATATTGAAAGTATCAGAGAAGAAATGCTTTGAATATCCTAGCATGAATATATCGCAATAGCTAGGTTTCTGGACCACGAACAATGGGATAGCTGTCACGGTGGTGGAAACTTTTAACAGCCGTTCCACTTTAGTATTAACTTAATCTTTTTGACTCTGCTATTCTAAGCAATTGTCCGCTTTCGTTAAATATAGTAGAACTGTCAGCGACAACAGTAACTTAAAAAGTAATTGTTGCGCAATATACACGTACCTACCTACTATTTGTAATAAATACGTGGTATTGTTCGATGACTATTGTTACGTATTATATTTTATGTAATAGAAAAATTTCAAAATAATATACTCCTGAAATCTGATATTTCAACTGTCAAATGGGTCTTGGAGCTCTTCAACCTTGATTGAACGAAATACGCAACAGCGAAACAACGGAAGTTGAACAAAGACATTCACTTTAATACAAATGTACAAATAAAAATTTAAACTTATAATTAAGCAAAGTTTTGATCTCATTTAATTTCCATTGCCATATCATTGTTAGATACTGAAATTGCCATATTTTAAGTAAGTACTTTATATTATGATGCATATAGAATATTAGATTCATTTTAAGTGTTGCGTGAAACACCTTGCCATGTAACCAAGTCTGCTAGTTGCGCGGACGCCGTTATAGTCGCGTAGCCGAGGACAGGAGCGCGGGCTGTTGTGGGAGCGATTAGTGAACCGGTCCCCGTTCGTTGACTCCCGAGAACCGCCTGCGCCTACGAACGCGAATTATGCACCTCTCTATTGCACTCCTCCCTGCCCCCGCGCCCCCTCGCGCGTGTCTACCCCCTGCGTCCTCTTGGATGCGGTCAGCTCAACAAGTATTTCAATAAGCGCCCTTGTACCGCTCAAGCCGGCTTTATGAAGTTGTCTCACAGCAAGTCAAAATAGGTCGACTCTATTGTACGTTCAAAGTAATTGCTCTTAAAATTTGCAACTTTTAAAGGATGATTCCTTGTAGCACATAGTGCATTTTGCTTACATATTGATTAATTATTATTGAGTAAATTCCAAGACGGGTAACTCATACCCAATTATCTTTGATAAACTTCCAAATAGCCCTTATCTCCGATTAATCTGAATTTTGGTATACATATGGATTTCGTCGCGTTGATAATGGCCACGGTATTCAAAATACCCACAAATTTTATTTTCAAGGTCAAATCTAAGAAAAATCTATTTTTTGTCATGTTTTTCGCGTTTATTGCGATAAATATTGATTTTAGAGGAAAATGTTTTCTACAAAAGTTGTAGACCCTAAAAAGGTTGACATTTTTTGTTCTATACGTTTTTCGTGTAGTAATGTAGTAGTTTGAGAGAAAAATATACGTCATTTGATACTTCCAATTCTTCTGACACTGTCCAATACTTCATACTACGGACTACCTATTATAATTTTCGAGTAAAAACTGCCATCAAATTTTAAATAACATAGCACTTATGTTGTTGGGGGTTCTGGGTTTGAAATAAAAAAAACATCTATTTTGAATAACATATTCGTTATCAGCGCATCGAAATCCATATATACCAAAATTCTGATTAATCGGAGGTATAGCCTATTCGGAAGTACAGCCATTATCTTAACTGCATAATATGTTTGTTTGCATCTATATTGTATTCGCTAGTGTTGATCATTAAGGTTATAGATAAAACTTGTGACATCTTTAGTACATTTATATACATAAGTTTAACTTAGTAAGTCAATTGTTCGAAGAGTTAATATGGTGAATAAAACTTAAATCTTTTATTATAAATATACAAAATATATAGAAACATATATTGTTCCAGTTTATTATATTTGCTCATTTAATCGATATAAATTGTTACTGCAATAGATATTATAATATCAATATTGACATGTAAATTAAGAGATAAATAACACTTAGATATTTCAAAAATATTCTTAGTTTAGTAACAATGGATAACTAACGTTAGATAACTCATAATGTAAATATTAGTTACATGATTTACCTATACATAATCTATAAAACTTTATAATGTTGATTATGTATACATTTAATTGTATAACTTACACAAACGCACACAATATGACTGCAATCACGTGTTGTGTCACTGATAATTTAAATGAGACAGGATGGTTATGAGAAATGTAAATAGTCAGGTCGTCGTCTTAGCTGATTAAAAGCGATAAAAACGTCTGACATCGTTCAGGATAAAGGGCTGAGGGCCGGGAAGTCGAGGAGTGCGGAGGGAGTGCGGTCGACGAACTTATCGTGGGTCGGGGGTCAGCCGCACGACACGCGTTCATTAGCGTTGACATGCGCTTGCGTCGTTTTTACACGACTATTCCTTATGAACGCTTGCATCCATTATTTACATTATGTCCATTAGATGATTAACAGATTCAGGCTAATATTGGTAGTAAAGGTTATCATTTCCATATAAAAGACCTCAACGGAAGCTGTAAATTTTTGTTTCCGCTGGTTTCAAACCCCAGCTGCTTTTAAACGTTTCAAGCCTGCATTTGCACAATATGACCTTTAGCGAATTTTTCAACCATGGATCTTGTTTAAGTACCTATATTTTAAAGCACATTAATTTTACTTATTTTCCTGGAAAAGATGCTTATTGTAGATATTAACGATTTGTGAGGACAACGAACTATCCAGGGTCGTCTCGCAGGTTTTGCTTATAACTTTATATTCGTATTGTTCGTAAACCACAAACAACGTTTTCTTATCATATAATTTGTATATTCCGTTCTTACACAATAAGCGTTGCAAGCTTATTTACCAATAAAGCGCATTATAAATTATTTTATAGAGCCCAGACCTACAACATAAGTAAAATTTTATAGCATAATTTGCTCTACTACTATTCTATAAAATGAAGAAATAAATTATTAGGTATTACGCATGGCTGCGTAAATGATTTACATATATATGATTTTACATATACAAATATTTTAAAAATGTTGCAATAACAATCATAATTCCATTTCCCAACATTAATTAATTTAGTAACTTATGTTTTTATTAAAATATATTGATATATTGATTAAACGCGCCCACTTTTGGTAGTTTACTGGTCTGAGAGATATGACAGGCGAACTTATTGGTGTCAACGAAAGTTTCTTCTGTCTATTGACCTGAGATATAGATCCTAAGAGTAATTGGAAACATTAATCTAATTCAAATAGTAAGACGTAGACAATGAATCAGTATGAGTCAATCGAGAAAGTAAACCAGTAAGCATTGTTCCGAGTGGATGCACGGCGTACAGCGGGTGCGTGGGCGCAGGCAGCGGCGCGAATTAAAGCAGCTCTCTATTCATTACTCATCGTTATTGCTATCGCCATTTTGGGAGACGAAAGCGAGTGTAGGCTTGTTTAACCTCAGATAAATTAGTTTAATTATTTGTGTTGAGATAAGAGGCGAAAGGATATGAATTTAGTTAAAGTTATAAAAAAGCCATATAACATTTTGGCCAATCATAATTATTTTTATTCCTTTCACTTCTTTCTTTTTCGATTTCGTCTCGACGACGATAATGAACGACGTATGTATAAAAATTGTCATAATACATGTTCTTAAAATAATCGTATGTAGTTTTTATGAGTATCGTATATCGCGGAAATCTTATTTTTACTAAAAATAATAAGCAATCTATACATATAATAAAATTGTAACTGATTGCTGTCTGTACAAAGAGGATATTTGAAAAAAATATTATTAGGGGTCTTCATTAACACAATGGAACTCAAAACAATGATGTTTAGAATTTTGTCTGTCTGTGCATTTTTGCGCGCTAATCTCAAAATCGGCTTAAACGATTTGGGTGCGGTTTTCACTAATGTATTGTGGTAAGCTTCACCTAGCGTTTAATATTTATTTTATTTCAACTGATTCATAAATAAAAAAGTTATGTCAATTCAAAAAATCACTTAGGGACGAACCCGAGCGAAGCGAGGGTCAGTCGCTAGTCATAAGAATAAAATTATTTTGGAGTGATGTAAAATCAGAACACAGATGTGCCCTCTTCCTATCTCTGAAAGTACTAATGATTTTTGAATTTTGAAATATACGATTATCAACGCCTTGCTCACCATTTACACTAAGAGTATAACTCTTACACTTTTTAATTTTCATAATGTAACCCTTGTTCATGCAATTCGTGTTCGCACTATGCCATCTTTCAAAAAGACCTTTACTTAAATTTTAAATTTTACTGCTGTCGTCTTATGATAAAATTTTTCCAAACTACTACTGATTTAATTTGAGATATACTGCATGAAATACTCTAATTATATGTATTTCTCAATTTTATTTTATACTAACTACGTATCAGTAACTTTTATACTCTTTCCAATATGTGGTCAGCTTGTACACATGAGTGACCTTTGTCGTCGCTGTGAATCGTTTCACGCTCAGTGGGCACTTATTTGAGCGTTCTGGTTACAAAGCTGATATTTATATTTAAAATATCAGTACTTATTTTTTTTTTTAAACATTGTGCAAGACAAACCGCGATACATGTTTATTGGCAGGATGAAGGTTATTCATAAAAGTAAAATAAATAATAGTACGATAAAAAGATAGAACTTTTAATTTATTCGGGGCAGACATGAGAATAATAACTTCTTCTCAAAAACGTCATCTAAATATTTGGCTCTATATAATATTATATTAAGAAAATAATAGCAAAAATTTACTAAAACCTATAATATACCTAGTTATAATAAATGAATACATGATTTTGTAAGTTGACTGTACATTATAATACTTTCCTCGGTAACCCAGTGAGAGCAGTTATGTTTTGTAATAGCTTCGAAGACAGCATGTTTACTTTTTACCAATACGTACGAGTGTAATGATTGTGCATTGTGGAACGTAGAGGATTCTCCTAGAAAGTCTGACGCGAAAACAGTAAATAACTCAAACCGTTTTGTTCTGATATAAATGATCATTATATATAACTACATTTGAGAACGTTTTAAAATAGTTTAGGTTTAGATAATCTGTATGAAAAATAAGCTATTTTTTATTCTTAGTATTTTTAAACCTATACAGATAAATAAAATTGAACTGTCTGTTTGTAATGTCAAAACAACAGCATTTTAGAAATTATTTATGGTCACATATAAGAAAAACTCAATTTTTAAAATTTTAGTCTGTCTGTCTGTTCCGGCTAATCTCTGAAATGGCTAAACTGATTTTGATGGGACTTTCACTGGCAGGTAGCTAATGTTATAAGGAGTACCTTAGGCTACTTTTATTAAAAAAAAAAAGAATTAGGGTTCCGTTTAAAAAAATCAAAACGTATCTAGGGACCCGAACAAAGCTAGGGTAAGTCGCTAGTATTTAATAAAATATTTAATTCATTAAGATATGAAATTATATCTATCTATAAATAAGTTAAAGTAAAACCCTTAATATTGATTAACATTTAACACATTGATTTTACTAAATAAAAATAAATAGATGATTAATATAAATTACAGAAATTGTGTGATGGTATGGTCATTATAGACCAGGCGATAACGATTATTCACGCTGATTTTTGTTGGAATAACTTAAGTATGTTGGTAATATTATAAGGAATAATATTTAGTATGTCCAACAAAAATTTTTAATTTTTTTAAACCTGTGAAATGCGAGTGAAAACTTTTTATTTTTGTTTATCCTACATTAAAAAGTTAAAATAATAAAAGATACTTAATATTTTTTGTATACAATTTTAGACTTTTATTTGTATACGTGTATTATATTAAAACTACCAATCTTAATAATATAATAACAAAAAGTGCTATTCCAACAGAGATTAACGATGATATAAGTGCTCCACTTAAAAAATCGAATCTGCCTGACCTCCATGTAAAAGTAAATTTGTACAAATTGATATATGAAATACTAGTTGTCTGCATAATATGTACGTATATCGATATAACAAAATACAAAAAATAAATAAATCCAGGATATTATGAGTTATCTCCGTTCTAAATTTCACTCAAATCCGTTGAGCCGTTACAGTATGAAAAAGCAACACTCACTAACTTTCGCATTAGTAATATTTGTATTATATACTTATTATCACGTATAATATTTACAATCATATAAAAATAAAAACGCAGTGATAACCCAGTGGTAACGCGCTTATTTAGGAAACCGAGTGAAGCGGGTTCAAATCCCGGTTCTGATGATTTCTGAACCTCTGATATTTTCAAATGCGAAAAAAATCATTTCCAACATGATTACCACATGCCTTACGGTGAAGGAAAACATCGTGAGGAAACCTGCATGTCTGAGAGAGCTTATTAAGTTTTCGAAAGACATGTGTAGTCCGCCAACCCGCACTTGGCCAGCGTGGTGGACTATGGTCTGATCCCCCTCGTATTGAAGGAAGGCCCTTGCCCGGCAGTGGGACGTTAAAAAGGACTGAATACACACACACACACACACACACACACAAATAAAAATTGTTTACTTTGATATTTTCTTCTCTTAGTATAAACAAGTTATACCTACAATAGTGTAATATATGTATTATCTTTTAAAGAATTTTAAATAAAAAAATTGTGTATACAATTTAGGTTAAGTTGTAATATAATTAAAAAATTATGTAACTTATCTAAGAAATTAATGGATCTAATTAGACATGTTTAACTCCCTGCTGTTAAATAAAAATGCTAAAACATCCTAAGACTGTAAAATCAGCCTTTCTCTATGTGAATAATTATAAAGCGTGTAATAATTTTAACTTTCGCTACAGCTATGTCAATCAAATTAGGAAACGAAATTTTTAAATTACTAGAGTCTTAATTAAATTAGATACGTAATTTATAATATTCGACTTATAATTCTTAACACCTCTGTAACGTATGGAGAAACCCGTCCTGTGTGTAAACATTAGGTATAAGTGAAAGCACATATGCTGCGATGATTTAGCTACAGATATAATTTATACACTAATTAATTACTTTTTACGAAAACTGCATTCGTTTTATGATTTATTTCATAAAAACTGTTTCTATATTAGAATCGTAGCATGATATATGCGCATCTTTTTCCTTTTTGATAAATGAAAGAGTCCGTTGGCTTACTAATTATTTTCCATTTATTGGTCTCTCAGACACCGTCGAAGATAGTTTAATCGTTTCCATTCGATACAGGCGTTGAAATACCCAATTTATTGGCGCTTCGTGACTTATAACTCTGTATTTTATTACATTCTAGTAATATTTTCATATAATACAAGTGACCTAAAATAAAGTTAAAAACAGATTTTGCCAATTATATCACTAGTAATATACATAAATTATTTAAATTTTATTAGATTTCACATGTTTTGACAAACATAATATGTTTGATTCATTAATCTATACATATTATAATAAAACTGTAGAGGTGGAATGTCTGTACATAGAAAAAAAAAATCCTAGTCAGAGGATGTAAAAAGAGATTAAAACAAATCCAGTTTTTTTTTTCAATTTTTTTGTTTCTCTGTTTGTCTGTTTGTACGGGCTAATCTCCGAAACTGTTGGATCGATTTAAATGAAATTTTGCATAGTGGTACCTTATATCCTCGATCAACATTTTATATACTTTTCATCCCGGAAAATTAAAGAGTTCCCGTGGGATAGTTAAAAAACTATAGTAGCTTATACAGCTTAGTACACAAAAACAACTGATTGGATTTATGTGAAACTTTACAATAATATAGTTCACACATCAGAATAACAAATAGGCTACTTTTTATCCCGGAAAAATGTACGGTTGTCGTGGGATAGATTTGTTTTTGACTGTCTAGAGGCGAACCCGAGGGAAGCGAGGGTGAGCCCCTAGTCTTTTAGGAAAATCTTACTGAGATTTATAGACATTATTATTGATAAAGAGGCCAAATCTATAGTTTTTTAAATTTTTGTCTGTCTGTGACCACATCATTAATAAACCACGTGATAGATTTTGATGAAATTTGGTATGATGATAGCTGGTTATTCGGGTCGTATAGGATACTTTTTACTGCTTGAAAATATCTCAGCTCTGAGCTAAATGTTAAAACGTAACTAGGAACGAATTCGAGCGGAACGAGGGTGAGTCGCTAGATCCATATATTTTCGAAACGCTTGTTTATTTTTCAATTCTGTCAATGTTGCGTTAATACATAACGAACATCCAATAATGTATAAAGGGATCAACGAGATTTTTCCTGAAGAGATAGTTCACGAGCTGGAGAGTGACATAGTACCTACACTTATTATCTGAGTACATCAAGTGGTTCTTGTGGGGTATATTCTTGTATTACAAAGGTTGCAAAAATATATAAATATAAAAAAGTTAGTAAAATAAACTATCTATACATATAATGAAATAGTAATAAAGCTAAATCTGTACATTAAATTTTTTTAAAAACCATGACTGTTACGTATTGTGTACAAAATATAGACCCCAATACAATAGTTATTGAAATTTTTGTCTGTATCTGTGTACATTTCACGCAGAAAGTAATGAACCGAGTTTAACTAAATTTTGTTTAGTGATAACCCACTACTCGGTCAAGATTTAGGATAACCTTTTACTATAGGAAAATTTTTCGTTCCCACGGAAAAACATTAACTGTTTCTGTCGTGTCATCCGTAGGAATTAATATGGCTATCACGTGTTATAAAAGCCTTTTTGGGATTTAATAACATGCCCACTATTAAATTATTTTATTTATTGGCAATAGCTTAAGTAGTTTCTTTTAAGATAAATGTCATATTCAATTGTTAGAACACATTAAAGCTTGGTTCGTATTAATAAGTGGTATTCGTATTCCGATGTTTATTTATCGAGTTTCATGGAACTGGAGGACAATATCGCATTGTGTCTAGCGGGATGCGTGGGTCGCGTATCTGTAACCTTACTTACCATGGTATATATGTATGTATACAAAAGAAGCAACGAATGAGCGAATATTGTCGATAAATATTAAAGTATTAAGTACAAAATGCAAAAATATTTATTTCTATCTATATACTATTAATGTTTAAAGATAATACTTTTTTTTAAATTATATTTTACGTACTGGTAAGCTTGAGCTTCGGCATAGTTAAAATTGAAATGAAGGACTAGAAAGCTAAAATATTATTAATTGACTTTCTTTTATAGACATATTATTCATTTACCCACTGCGCTCGCTTAGTTCTTTTATATATGTATATTTAGAAGCAGAGTATTTACGCTTCTAATAGCTGCAGCGTTATGTTCCTATCAACCTTCATCAATTTTATACTAATATACTTATTTTATTTGAGATTTTTTGTTTGTTCGCACGTGCTAATTTTTGGAATTACGGATCCGAGTGAAAAAAAAAATCTTTGTATTTTGAATTATGGTCGAAAACCGCGGGATATAAATTAAAAAGAGATTATTATTTAAAATCTCATCGCTCATCAGTCGTGGACATGAATTTCAGTCACCAGTATCTTAGGCTCTATACTGAAGAATAACTTATAATAATACCTACTTGCCAACTCAAGCAAAGCTGCAGGCATGCAAATTTTTAATATTTCACATTTTTAAAACATCTTTTCTTATACTTTCCGTATCCTCGCAGCACAAAATACTTGTACTACCCATATATGAACTTTAATTTACTTATTTTTTTTTTTTTTTTATATAAAATTTCATTTTTAAAAGTTATCTTACAACACACATCACACCACACGTAAGTAGGTCGCACATATTTTAGTGTGATCTATACTATAATAAAGCAGTAACTTAGCGAAATCTGTACATGAAATATTTTTTAAAAACAATGACTGTAACGTATTATGTATACGATATAGACCCCAAAACAATAGTTATTAATTTTTTTGTCTGTTTGTCTGTTTGTCTGTTTGTCTGTACGCGTTTCACGCAAAAAGTAATGAACCGATTTCAACGAAATTTTGTGAACTGATAACTTATTACTCGGGTCAACATTTAGGATAACTTTTACTTTTGGGAAATCTTTGTTTCCCGCGGGAAATCGCAATAACTGGTTTTATCGAGTCCTCCTTAGGAACCCTCCGCTGGCTAAACCTAAAGACATACATCAAAACAATGTACTAAAAAATTGTAGATCTTGAAAAGGCCAACAGAAATATCTACAACAGTATATGTCTATCTCTCAAGGTACACTCGCAATACCTATTCTTATCTATACCTATAGCAAAACTAACATAGTTAAATCGATGTGCGCGTTTCACGCAAAAAGTACTGAACCAATTTCAATTAAATTTTGTATAGTGATAGCTTATCACTCGAGTCAACATTTAGGATACCTTTTACTACAGGCACATTTTTCGTTCCCGCGGGAAAACGCAATGACTGGTTCTATCGAGTCGTCCTTAGAAGTTTATATGGCTAACGCTGGCTGAACCTTAAGAGATAAATCAAAACAATGTACTAGAAAATTGTAGGTCTTAAAAAGTTATACAGGGAAGTTCGCAATATTATATGTCTATCACCTAAGGTACACTCGCAATTACTATTTTTATTCACTACTCGCGACTCACAGGTTGACTTATCAACGTTTAGCTCAGTTCAGCAGTGAAACGTAACTAGGGACGAACCCGAGCGAAGCGAGGGTGAGTCGCTAGTAATTAATAAGTGGTATTCTTTTGGCCAGTTAAACAACGATGCTTTTGTTCGTCATCAACTGCGTGAAAGTACATTGTTCAAGTTAATAAATAATCTTTGTAGACAACCATTAGAAGTTTGCAGTTTGATAAAATTTTTATTAATGTCTCAGATTTCATAATTTGAAAGTATAACATTGGTTTAGACTTTTAGAGCACTTTTGGGGTATATATGTAGGTACCTTAATAGTTGTATAGTTTTTGTATACTTAACTACATATGTATTGTGTATATACTTGACTCTTTGAAAATATGTAGGTATTATGATAAATAATTAATGACCTTCTGCTTATTTATGTCCTTTAAATTCACGCTGATTATATCTAAAAAAATACATCTTTTAACATTGACAGGCGAAAAGTTTAGTACCTATTACCTATATATGTAGGTAATGTGATCTTTAAAAACTGGGTAATTAGAACATTCATACCCAGACCGATACTGTTAGTTTCGGTACTGACTCACCAATGCCAAATTATATTGTACTAACCCAAATATCTAAAGCGTATGTGAAACACTTATGTAATTTTACAAACAATTATTATATTTAACTATATATTTTTAATATATCGGTCTATTTTTATATCGTAAGTACAAGCGCTCGCAAGTCGCTAGGGTGCTTAGGTGCCTAACCGTAGTCTATGTGTACATCCAGGTCATAATACTCTATCTATTAAATTTTATCTAAATGCTGGAGCCCTTTCAGCGCGAAGACGTAACAAATACACATACACACATACATATTACATATATGTATATGTATGTACAATGTACATACCAATTTTCACATTTATAGTAGTAATCTTATAAAGTAAAGGGTAATAGTTAATACTGTAATACTGATAGTATTACAAAAATAACGATCCTTGCAAAAAATATGAATGTGCGTAATTATGAATATATTTAACACGTGCAAAGAAACAACGATGATATCAGGAAACAATATATTAAAACTTAGGCACGTTTTTGACTCATAGATAGCCCTTTGTTCGTCGCTGCCGCGTCAATGCGTATAGTAGCACTGACATTGACCATCACAAGCTGTACTTTGCATACGATTAAAAATATTAACTTTGCACAATTGCAGTATTTACATCACAGTGCAGCTATTAACATTAACTTGACATTTTATTGTTAATTTATTCATACTATATACATACACTACTGATCAGTACTTACTAGTTCTTAGGCATGGTCGGTTTATTTGCTAAATCTACTAAATATAGCCAATCTGTGACAGCTCTTAGTAAAATATGCTAATCAGGTCATTTGATGCCTTTTTTGATTAAACATATACCGAAGGTTGCATCAGTATGTCGATGCTTAAAAGTCGTACGGATGATTCGAAGCTTTTGCGCCTGCATCATGTTTACGGAAGAACAACATTATCTTGTAGGTGTCAGAATAAATTTTACCGAACAATGTGATAGCTGGTCGATGCAGTGCTCTATAAGCAAATAACCTACCAATTTTTAAAGTAGAGAGAATTTAATGATAGACATTACTATAGATCGATATTGACTGTCCTAAAGATAAGACTAGTAGGTACAAGGTGTCCGTTTATGGATGACCAATGCATTGACCGCCCGCGTATACAACTCCGAAATTGATGGAGGCGTCACACTAAAACACAACGAAATATATTTTAATAAGTTTACGGAAGCATTTATCATAATTTGTGGTTTTACCATTTGTAATACATACTTAAATCGACCTAAAGTATATACTCCAATATGATATGTTTTTTGTGTCAACTATGTGGGTTTTAATATTTGGTTCACTTTTTGTTATAGTATTTCTTTTGCAGACAATAGCATACAAGACACTAAAGCTCGACAGTATCGCATCAATTTTTAATTAGCATGTTGAACTTACTCTTTCTCGAACAAACTTTCTTCAAAAACGCGTAGGAGTCATTCTTTGCCATTTCAATGGTTAAAAAGCTTTTCAAAGCTTTGTTTACATAATAAGATAAATTCGAGTGCGTAAACTGCGATCACTTTTGTTTTCAAACGTCTTAGCTTGGCTTGTGACCTTGATTATTATCCACCCGCGCAGTTAGTTGCACATTGTCTGCAGTCGTTTGTCATCAAACTTGACATGATTTCCCTTTTTATTGAGATGTTTATAAGCGAAAGTTTTCTTCATAGTTAACACCACCGTCACGATTCCTATTTGAATATAATCTTTGATAAATTACTTAAAGTGTTTATTGTATGAATTGAAAACCGGTTGAAGTGACTTTGGAGTTATTAGCATTGAACAAAAAATTGACTTCAAAATACTAACAATGTTTTAATATATACATATATGTTTTTTGTAATTACTTGGAAAATAGACATCCATTAATTCTTTGTACATGTATGTATAGGTTTAAATATATACAACTGTAGCTTGTGACTATTTAAAAGATCAATTAACATTTTTATGCGTCACTTCTATCTTCGCAGGTGTTAATGAGTACTGCTAGATAGGGTTAATGAGTTCCTAATGATTCAACAACAATATAAATGTTCCTTACTTTTTATACATTCCTTAATTTCATAAAGCAATATGCATATTCTAGCTTTTGCCCGCGGCTTCTTATAATTACTCCGTTATTAACGCGATGTTAGATTGCCTAAAACCTCCCATCTACACATATAATAAAATTCTGAGTCTAATCTGTATATTAAATATTTTTTGGAAGATCTTACTGAAGTAGTCATTATTATCGATATAGAGGACGAATCTATAGTTTTTAGAATTTTTATCAGTTTGTCTGGAAATGCATCACGAGAAAACCGCTGGATGGATTTTGATGAAATTTAATATGATGTAGCTGATTTTCCGGGTCAACATTTAAGATACTTTTTACCGCGGGAAAATATCGCATCTCTGAGGAATCTATACTAACCGTTATGACGTACCAAGGAACCAACCTCCTGAGCGGAGCGAGAGTGTGCCGCTGGTAGGATAAAAGATGCAAAGATTTTTCTGACTGAAAGTTTTCTCTTTAGCTGTATAATATGTATTATAACGGCACGGCTTTTGCAATTTCAGTTATCTTTACAATTACATAAATAGACGTAGTCTCCCACTCATATTTTTTGTATATTTTTATATCCATACAATTACAATCTCCTTTCTAATGGCTCATCATAAGTGTGACGGCGACCCCGAATACAAATTATGGGAACAAATAATTTTCTGTATGAAGGATGACGACCGGCAATAATGTAGTAACACCTACGCGGCTCTTCGACGAATCGAACAGTACCTATGCCAGTTTATTGACAGCATTTTGTCCTAATTACTCGTACTTTGATAACGGCACATGACCAATAGGTACATATCCAAAAGTATCATTAAAGTCTCATATTAGACATTTTTTTAAATATATTATTAGGTATAATTCTTAATATCCATTTAACAATTTTGAGTTTTTATAGTTGACGTAATACAACATTTTTGGTCGTATAAAGGTCCCGCACTTTATAACCATATCTTATAAGAAAACTGTTAGAGCTTTGTTAGCTTTTTAGTTTGAATAATTGAAAGTACAAAAGCGCGAGATCATAATTGAAACAATTGTGTCAGTGTGACGATGAGTGGAATTTTGTGCTCATATTTAAAATTCTACCTTTTTGTCTGGATTAAAAAGGCTTTAGCCGTCGTGACTCATATGTACAAGATCTTTGTTGTATTTCTCAGAACAACAAGGGCCAAGTTGCTGTGGGAAAGATATTTTAATGCAGGCCGACGGTCCGATTTCTCCTGTCCTGCTTATATAGACCTAAAATATAATTAATTAAGAGTCTGTTTTTCACGAGCTTAGGGAGTTTTTTAGAAATATAGAATTAAAAGGCCTGTTCCGAAACATACTATTGTTTTATTTCAGTAATTTGATGCTAATCAATAGTAAGCTAATGAAAAAAATATCACAAGAATAGCTTTTTAGAAATTGAAAATAATCGAATAAATATGATGAAGAATAAAGTACTGTATGAAAATACGCGTTAAAAGTATGACCAATTTTGACCTAGATAATTAATGAAGACCGTTATTCTTAAGACAGTTATTATTGTGTTAACTTTTGAAACACATGAATTCCTCCTCCTTCTAAAACCGCTAATTTGCCGTAATTACTAGCAAAAAACGTCTTACAAAAAACCTAATGGATCACCTACATATTTGTGTTACACTAGAACTGTCTTCCTGATTTCAATTCAATTTCAATTTCAATAACCAAACGTAAGATGTATCCCAGGAAGTCCATTTATAGGTGCTATTTTGATAAATTGTTTAGATTGTGTTGGACTCGTGGCTGTCGGATCAGGTTTCTTTAAGAGCACCATTTACGGCATAGGATTAATTCACCGTGGTCATTGCTTGAATTACGAATACACTTTGAAACATTTAACGATTACTTATATAAAAAATAGTGATGCCTATTTTTGTTTGTTTTTAAATACAGTGGAATTTTCTATGCTAAGTTTTAAGATTTCCACGTTAAGCTTGAGAATTAAAATTTATCTAATTGGGCCATGTGTGATGTGACTTCTATTATATTATTTCTTATAATAATACAATTATTTAAAAACTAGACATTGTCTGCGGCTCCGCTCGCGTGGTTAGCAGGATGAGAATAAAAGGATTTATGTAGGTACATCCCCATGGTAAACAAGCAAAGTAACACAGAGTTACCTGTGAATGTATAATTATAGATATAAAAGAAATCTATGAACCTATATATTCTATATTCAACAAAACAAACATTATACACACATACGACAAATAGGTATTCCAAAGTTAAAAGTTTTTATATATTATTATAATATTATGGTTGTTTTTTGAACTTTCAAACTGTTTCTTAACATTGAGAGACAAAGAGCTGTGAAGCAATGGCATGGCTCGTTAATGGCGACCGATTTTTCTTTCGTTAGACTAGGCGGCCCAGTAATGAACCATTTGGGTCATTGGACCTCGCCGTTTGTCGGTTACTTGCCGCCTCACTCGCCTCCGGTGTCATTATTTTTTTGCAACCATTTACTTGCCACCAATTGAATAGTCTGACTCGGACGAGAACACCGATTTATGTTACGCTATTGATACAATGTTTTACCTCATTGTAAAAACATTAAGGTGCGCATAAATAATACCAGTTGCAGTTTTGGCGCAAGAAAAGCTAACGGAAAAGCAGCTAACGGTCTCTAAAGGAAAGGTACACTGAATCAGACATTAAGCAGGCCATTTCTCATATCCCAATGTATTGCGCAATACTTTTTAAAGCGAATAATATTATTATTAGTCAAAAACGTGCCATTTTTATGTGTACACTCGATATAAAAAGGAAATTTATAGGATTTATGCGATACTAGCGAATCACCTTCGTTCCGCTCGGGTTCGTCCCTAGTTACGTTTTAAAGTTTACCATAGATTTCTCAAAGATAGATATTTTCCCGCAGTAAAAAGTATCCTCTATGTTGACCCAGATAACCAGCTATCATCATACCAAATTTCATTAAGATCTGTCCAGTGGTTTTCGCGTGATGCGGTCACAGACATATAGACAGACAAAAATTCTAAAAACTAGATTCGGCCTCTGTATCGATAATATGACTATTTCAATACGATTTTTTTATTATATGTATAGATTAAAGGCTAAACAAATAAATTCTGATTATTTTCTAATTTGTAAACTAAAAATTTATGGTGTCCAAAATCACTTTGTGTAGAATGAAAAAAAAACGGGGAAATACTTGTACCTAATCCATATAAGGAATTCTACTCGCACTTAGACAAATATTATAAAAAACTATTATTAGGTACTTACTAGCCCGTTTTTATTATTCATTCCACAACTAAGCGATTGCAATTAAAACAATACTTGGCTAAGTTTACAGTTTTCATTTTTAATAATTTTCAAATCTTCATATTCAATATAAAAAAATGTATTAACTATGGTACATTAAATTTACCCCTCGCTTTGTTATAGTATATTATGTAGATACTGTTTTAATATATCATGTGTAAATATATCACCTACTTATAAAGGGTACTCATAGTAGGAATAAGTTATTCTATTCTTAGCTTAGGGGCAGAAAATCACACAAGCGAATAATTATTGACACTGACATACATCGCTGTTGGATTAGCAATAATATCGTTCTTATATAGGCATAGGCATGTCTTTGGTCTATAAATATTTAACAATCTCTGACACGAATGGAGGATTCAGCTTACGCTTGATAACACTAAATCAGTTATAACTATATAATGACGTATTTACCTGCAAATTTCGTGTGTATTGATAACTCGATATAGATTCATTATCATTCCAAGTATTTAGTGAGTGTGCGAAGCTTTACTGTAAATTGATTAAACATGCTATTTAATTATTCATCATTTAATAATTCAATATGGAATAGTGTTATTAATTCAAACTTTAAATGTATTTTAAAGTAATATTCGCTGTCTATTTTACTTTTATGGAAAATTTTTAAATACCTTAATAAAATACTACTCCTCCTTCCCTTTTAGGTTGGTAGCGTGAGATAATCATATATATAACCTTCTCCAAATAATACGGCTATAAAATACGAAGAGAACTTCCAAATCGGGTACCGCGTTCCAACCAACATCATAAGTAAACAATTCTTTCTAATATAACAATAGTACAAATTATAATATGTTGCTGGCTCTTCGATAATGAATTATACCTTAAATGAAATGCATTAATTGTGTGTATTTGAACTCTTATATTTCTAATTGTAAATTATACATAAAATAGATCTAATGAAAGACACTTTTATATAAAAAGTTATATAAACTTTAATTTTTGATAATGTTTAAAATAATCACTAATCCGACATGAAAATAATCATGAAATAATTATTTTAATTTACCCGCCCATGTGCCGTCGTCTTACATCGAAAAATGCTTGCAATATGAATGTCTCATTCATTTACGATCGAGAACATGTTAATCGTTGACCGGATTAAAAGTTCTGTTTCTCAGTAACAAAACGTAGGCTGTCATTATTTATGTCGCAGTCTCTCAGGCTATTAATTTAATTTGTTTTTATGTATTAGCTTTCAACTTTCACTCATTTTTAGGAACTTCGCACTTGCCATTATTGATGGGCTTAGTCATAATATTAAGGCGAAAAGTGTAATAAAGGTATTTTGATAGGATAATGAGCGCAATATATATAAGTTTTGGATAATAATCTTTTTCAGTTGATCAGATTTGAAATAAAATGGCGATATTTTTAAACAATTTAATACAATTTGTAAACATATATTCAAGTAAAAACATAAGATTAAAAAGAGAAGAACGCTTATTTACGGGACGCGTAATTCTGTTACCTTTATGTGTCGTTGAATCCAAAGATATCAAACTATTGAAGAAGGTAGGTATATAATACACTAGCGGTTTACCCTTGCGTCGCTCGGGTTCGCCTATAGGAAAACAAAAACAAATTATCCCACGGGAACCCTACATGTTTCCGGGATAAAAAGTAACCTATGTGCTATTCCAGACTGTAATCTATCTCTGTGCCAGAACGGCTGAACGAATCTGGATGATTAGATCCGTTCAGCGGCAGCCGTTCTGGCGTAATTGAGTAACAAACATCCGTCCAAACATCTAAACTTTCACATTTATAATATTAATATAGATATAATAGGAAAGTATATATACATAATATATTTACCTTAAAGTATGTACTTTCTTAAAAAATAACTGTTTTTTGATTATGGAGCAGTTCTGGAGACTTAAAATCTGATTTCTAAATACCTATTGTCAGTATAAACTATAATTATATACGTTTTGTTTTACGTGTGAAATAATTTAATTTCTTGCTCTATGAAACCGATTTTGATGATTGTTTTATGATCGGTGGTGGATAAATGCTAAAAGATGTGAATTTATTATTTTATTTATAAAGAAAGTACACCTTGATATTTCCAACTACGTTAAAAATGACTCTAATTTTTTATATTGCAATGTTTGTTTATTTGATTTTCATTCTCACTGTATCATATCAATGATATTTTTATTCAAATCACTAAAATATAATACATTTCAAAGGTATGGCTAAAAGTTATGACAAAAAAACATATTATACTCGTGAATTTACTTGTACACTTATTGTAAAGGTTTCTGAACTTAGTTATTTTTTCCAGTGGCACAAATGCATACTATTATATGTATTAATATATGCAGTTACGTTTCGAAACAGAATCGACCTTCTATGCCCGACTCGCATAGTAATTAAATGATTTCTTTTTCAGTCCTTAGCATTTTTTACAATAAACGTAGACTAATGATATTGTTTTTCTTTGTTTCAGGTAAAACTTAAGACACTATACACACATCATTAACAGGGAAATGTTTTCGGTGAGGTTTTAAGTTAATCATGACAAAAAAAAAACAATGATAACAATATAATAAATATTAAGTTTCGCTAGATCAAGTTGTGCGTCTCTGTCCCATTCCTTCTACTTTATACAATATAAAATATCGATTATATAGGGACTATTCATTTCAATAATGATAATATCTGTTGTCAAATATTTTAAAACTTCCTATAACTACATGAGATCCTTGTAATGTATTATTTTAACCAATACCAAAGATTAATAAATAATAAAATAATTATCGTATAATAAGCCGTTGAATAGCCGATGTAGTGTTAGTAGGGTGCGTTGGTTGTGCGAGTAGAGCATAGGTTGCAGGCGGCACTTGAACTGGCTTACCGCGGCGTGCTAGTGAAGGTCAGCGCTCCTGCGATTCGGGCCGTAGTGCTCCGTGTTAGAGTCACAAGTGGCGAACCGCAAAAGAGAGGTGGTGGGGTCCTCGCGAGCGAGCGTGCGTTACCTCCCTTGAGTCAGTTCAGTCGCAGCGGTGCACGCACACCGCACGCAGTTCTCGCGCGCGCAACGAGAAGGTATGCACGGATCGAGACACGACTGTCACTCGACATATGCACTCGCTTCCGGTGGCTGCTCTCCTTCAACTTAAACACGTCGCGTTATACTCTCGATTTAAATCTGTAATTAAATGTTTAATTACGCGCCCGGGATATGTGCTCCGGTTGCAGCCATCGAATGTGTGTTTTGCTCAGTGATCATTTTAGTGAAGTGCACTCGATCCAAAATGAAATGTGTTGAACACTGAAAATCCCAAATCCTTACAATATTGCAACAATTATTATTTACAAATAAGATAATTGTGCTGTTATCAAAAGCCAATAGACGTGATATAACCAAGCAGTATTATTTGTTTACTTACGTGTACATACAGACTTACTACGTTTTGATGTTACTACGTGACTGACGTGCTTATTTTATTTCAATTTAAACAAATGTATTTGTTTTTTTTTTTAAGATTAAATTTTAATAACAGTCAATGAAAAGAAAATTAATTAATTTTAATAAGATTGTTTATTAAGATGCACTCAGATCTTTATAACTGAAGCGGAGACATGCGAGGATGTATCGGCTGTGGGCCATATGGCAGCCCCGCCACTAACCATATTAGGGACGCCACCAAGGCGACACTTGTTGCACTTATACGGTATAAATGCTCCACATTACAAATTAACACACGAATGAAGTCTTATCAATATCTATCTACATTTATTATTTTTACTGATTAATAGATGAGCGGGATACGTTGATAAATATTTATAAGTTATACTTGCACTTCTGTCAGGCGCATTCAATTATGCATTATTAACTTTATCGGCAGCAATACTGCATAAGACTTGTCTCCTGCGATCACAGTTTATAAGTGCATTATGCAAGCTTTTGCAAGTGGGAGCGGACAGCACACTGGGCGGTTCGATGACCAGTGCGTTGTCCCGCCACGCTGACGCCCACTGCGAAGGTCGCGGCCCACGCCCGACACAGCCTAACACAATACTAGAACAACAAGCAAAACAAACCACCCAGAAACAGTCATGCTTCCCTTGCGATACCGTTATGCTTATACATCATTTCGTTGTTCAACACAATTTCATTTTGACTTCATTACAGGTTGAGCCGATATGTGTTCAGTGATCTCGTTGCTTAAATAACTTATACTGTTAACGAAATAATTTATTATATCAAGTGGAATTTTTGATCTCAAAATGG
Organism: Fabriciana adippe; assembly: GCA_905404265.1. NCBI lineage: Eukaryota > Metazoa > Arthropoda > Insecta > Lepidoptera > Nymphalidae > Fabriciana > Fabriciana adippe. Next base: position 13,127,822 of record FR989992.1, on the reverse strand, counting down.
TGACTTCGAGAATACCGGCTTATTCTCTAAATTCGGAGTTCAACAGGGAGTTCAGAAGTTTCCGCATAACTCGAGCCACACCGCGTTCGACATTGTACGCACCAGCCATCGTTCCTATACACGAATACCCCAGAGTTAGCGTGCATGAGAGGCGAGAGGCACTTAAGGCCGCGCTGGCGAAAGCGTGGTCATCCAAAAGCAGTGAGAGAAAAAAGCACGATACATGGTCAGTTCCAAACGAACAAAGCAGGGCGGGAATTACAGCTGCCGACTTTGAATCTAAAACACAATTCAAATCTAATGTTAAAGGCGATGAAATTTCTCATGTTGCACTTGTTAGACATGAATTTGAAAGCAAAGATGCAGAGCGTGCACAAAAATTCGAAAAGATGGATAACAGTCAACCCGCCAGTTTTACCTACGGGAGACTGAACGGAAACTATAGCAGTGTAAACAGCATTAATATACAAGAATCTTTCAAAAAGAACTGTGATAAAGGTTTACACAACGATATAAGTTATAACGATTACCTTAATAATGTTCCTAAATCTAAAACTAGTTTCGAAAATAGTTTTCTTAGACAAAATCTGGATGAACGTTTTAATAAACGAAATGGCCATGATGTATCAAAACGTGTCGATAGGGATATTAACTTAAATAATATCGAATACAGTAGCCTAAACGGTGACACATATGATTCTTTGAAGTATTCGCGAATCGCGAATGGAACTGAATCAGTGCAATTTAAAAGTTACGGTAAAGCTGACACCGTTAAAAGTAAATTGCTCAGCACAGATAGTCCAAAAAGCGTGACGTCTTGCAGCGGTGAGAAACTGAACGGTTACAGTGACGCCGAGCGACGAAATGGTAAAGAGCCACAGCGACCGCTAACCAGCGGTCCAAAATCTATCGTAGATCAAAGGCTGGCAGAAAGACTCGAAGTGAAGGTTGCAGAATTGCCTGCATTGTACCTTGGGGTCGACTCCTGGACGCCTAAGTCTGCCGCTTTCCAGAAGAGTATGCGCGAACACGAGTGGAGCGTATCGTATGTACTAAAAATAACATAATAAAATAATATTTTTTTTTATATAATACTAACAATAACATCCCACATCTTTTCCCTTTCGATACGTTTAATTTTTTCGAGTGTGTTAAGGAGCTTAATGTTTATATGAGAACAAGTTTAAATACCATTAAAGTTAAGCTTCACCGATACGTAAATAGAAAAAAATAAGCGAAACCTGCCGAGCTCATTGCCGGGAGTTCGAGTGCATCGACTTCGCTACTGGTTTAGACTGCAATATAAGTGCATTTACAATCATGTTTCGCAAACCAACACAACCTAATCACCCTACCTATGCTAAACTTCTTAATAAGATTTATTTTGTAACAGACATTTTAATTCTTATTATGTATAATTTAATCTATTAGACCTTGAAAAAATTATTATTTGAAAATATTGACGAAAGTATATATATAACTTTGCAGGACCTAATTCTGATAATATAAATATAAATTAATTATTGTGCCCTTGACTTGTGGTTTTAAAACAATAACTTTTTTGTCTTAATCTCTATTATCGTGAGACATTATGTAGTATAACAGCAACAGTTGAGGATAAGTTCGTGTAAAACTATTACACAAGTTGCCATATTCAGTCTTTGATTCGGGGATTTCATTACTTTTAAAATCCTTTAATCGTTGCTCTATCTACAGTTTTACTAACAGCAGACTATTTGTTGCTGATGGAGCTACAAAAATAACTACTTATTCACAATAAACTTCGAAAATAAACGTTCAAAGTTTTAAAAATGAGCCTTGGTCGTTTTTCTTAATAGCTTATTATTAAACTTACTAAATCGAGTATAATGTTTCCTTCTGCACTATTATTTTTTTATAACATTATTGGCTGTCTTATAAATTATGAAAAGTTTGGAATCCTAATAAGCATTCATATATCCGTGGGCGCTCTCTTAGCTATATAACTTACATGATTCGTCTCGATAGCATTTTAGTGAATGTTTCAAGGTCTCGTCCTGGTTTGTACGCTCACAAAGGATTTGTCAACCTGGTTAGCATTATGACGTAATTTATTTTTGTGTATTATATCTCAGTATCAAAAGTTGTTGTTAAGTAAAAGGATTTTTAACTAGTCCTATGTTTTTTTGTAATTTTTACACTTATATTAATAATACTTTATAATTTATTTATTACACCAACGTTAAGGTGACACAACATATACGAAAAACATGTCAACGATAGCGGAGAAAGTGATTTTACAACTTTACATTGTTATCTGCTGGCTTTAGATACGTATTGAATAAATAAATGTTATATCATATGTCCACCATTTTTCACCTACTGTACACTCCTTCGCGGTTTTAATTTCTAAAAAAAGTCTTCCTACGTCATTATAGGAATAGGTTGTCAATATTTCGGCTCTTAAAGTTTCCACAACGTCCGGACCAAAACGATAGACGGATTGGTCGGGACGTTGTTAAATCACTCTTATTATCGAGTAACTCAATCACGCGAATCGGGATTTTTTTAATACTTTCTATATATTAAGTAATTTTTTGTGTAAAAATAATACTGATTATGATATTTTTATATTAAACATCTTATCAGTATTTTTATTATATTTAGCGAACTAATAACTTTCTCCAAACGAAAATGATAAACCTGTTATGTTGTGTTTGGTCACACATTATCTACGTTTCTTTCGCGATTTTTGCAAACTCTTTCGTCAATAACAACGGTAGCATTAACGGTCACTTCACGTACATCCGACAAATGTCAGAAGTTGTCCGTAGTTACGCAGTCTGATCAACTTTCACTGCAGACTGGTCCCGCGTCCCGCAACCCCCCTGCACGCTGCTGCTACGCGTGCGCCATATTGCCCGCCATGCCAGATCTGTTTTGCTGATGTAACAGTAGCAAACTTTATCCATCTAACCGCATTAACGTCTCTCAGTTTTAACTGGACGTCGCGAAAATCTTGTGATCGTGAGACGCTCAATTTTCTTCTCTTGTTTGGGGTAATATTTTTGATATGTTTATTATAAGGCATTCGAAAAGTGTTTGTTTCCATTCCATTCTAAATAATAATTTTAATAAAATATTTATATATAACAATCAATTTTGAAATTTAAAATAATTAATATTGTTAGTGATTCTTTCGAGGTAGCGAGAAAGCTTAGCTTGTCATTGACCTGAGAGCGCGGGCAGCGATTAGTTGCGGCTGCAGTGTTGACACGGTTCATAGTAATCGCTCATCCGGCATGGCCTTGCCCAGTTACCTGCCACTCGACAAGTTACCTACACATGAGCGTTCCTAAATAGCTCTATAAACTCAATTATGAACAAATTATAGCACATATTCACTATTAATTATGGTAGAGAGCATATTAAATTAATACTAATAGATCAAACAGTAATTTTGAACTGCACGCTTAGTCATCATTTATTATTTTAGTCAGAAACATCCAGAATAAAAATATATCAGGAGAATCGATCTTAATAAGAGTTGATGAAACATTTAAGTGTCCTTATTACTTATTAAAAATAATTAAACTACATTGGAATTATTCTTTACGCTAAGAATCCTTGACCAGTTCGTTTCGCATTGAAGACCGTGGCTTTCGATTTCGTAAGAACCCGCACTGCACCGACTTCGATCGATTATGGTCATTGTGCCAAAAACGGTTCATTCTCATCGCAATATACTGGACCTAGCTGACCTCTGGAAGTTATGAAATTTAACATTAATTTTCATTATTTCTCTCAATATCACATGCTTAATTTTTTTTTTTTTTTGTAAAATTACTATTTCCTGTGACACGGCCACTAAAACAACGTGCAAAATGTTACAACATCAGGAAATATCAGCGCCACTGTAAATAGAAGCAAGATGATTCAATCCGATACACGTGCTCGGAGTATCTAAATAAAGAACCGTTGTACGAATACCTTATTTGCTTGAACGTTGACCACATACATTGTAATTTAGGTTTTGACAGATATATTTCTGTCTAGTTAATCAAGCGCTAGCAATGATCTGATCGCGCATTCTCTTTAATGGCGATGGAATTAGCGTTATTCTTTTCCCATTCAAAAATCTATAGTTTAATTTTAGTGTTTACATTTATAGCCCTATATAATTTGTGATTGTGCAATGAGTAGAAAATACTTAACCACAGTGTACTAAAAGATAACAGTGGGCTATCGCCTTTGATGTTTGAAGAAAAGCCGACACTGCGTAGCGTACTTCGCATTACGCAGGGTTGTTACAGTTTTTTTTTTGTAATTTAATTGAAATATAATATTATTATTTAGTTATTTATCGAAGTTCTTCATAACAAAGAATACAAAAAGGCATTTCGCGGAGGCAAATTCAAATAGAGTTTTACAAAATTTCATATAATAATAATAATAAGCCTTTTATTTCTTTAATAAAAAATAAAATATATAATTGGTTTAACAATTATTTGATTTGATTGAATGAATATTTCTATGTGACATTATAATTAATTTAATGAATAACTAGTAGATAATTAGAATGAAATAAATTAAGTTATAATAAAAATAAATTAAATCTAACAAAATACATAACATAAGTCAAATTGAATTTAGTTACATATAAATTTATCATTATTTTCAATTTTTTAGCAAAGTTAGTTTTATATGATATAATGTAATTAATAGATTTCCAAATGACCTATTATTATAAATGGGCAACGGACAAATATTTTCGGTTTCTAGATTTACTGGATTTGAAATTTCTGTTATTAAACTTAATTATGTAAAAAATCATCATCCTAATAAATAATTTTAGCAAAAAATATATAATATAGCACAGGTAGTATGAACCATTTTAATTGCTTACAAATTAAAACAAACGCGCGACAGCCCTTAAAGTCGTGTCCCGAGCTGCTTACTAATTCGGGCGGCAGAAATGTATGCAGCTCGGGCTCGCCTACCCGCGTCTCACCCTTCACACCCCGCACGATTGCCCTGTCTAGACGGCTTCGTTGGATGACTGTATTGTTTTATAGACTGTGACTTAACACTAAGTTTTTAAAAGTAAACTTTCTATTGCCTAACTAATTTTGACCTTAATTGGTTTAAAAAAATGATCAGATCACGTGTACGCATAAATTTAATATAAAATTAAAATACCACTTTAACTTATCTCCATAAATCCTATGTTTTCACTTTTCACTTATTAAATTTTAAAAAGTTTAAATAAATAAATAAAACTTTACTAGACCGGTTAAAGGCTCATACTTGAAGTAAAAAGTCCATACCAGCTTTCCACGTATGTTTATTCACTTTTTAGAAATTGTACGTCAAGTTTAAGATATTCTAGAAATATGTTTGAACAAATAATTCAACTAACCACCATTTGAATTTATAATATCGTTGATGTCCATCGAAAGTGAATGTTCCGGTGTTTGTTATTCTCGTTGAATTGTGTGACGCGCTTCTCTTTGTTAAACATTTACACCTTCAAGTCTTCTTTCCATTATAGGTAAGACTTAATGTGACTTCTATGTTGCGCCTTTTAATAATTCAGCTAGTTTAGACCGCAAATTATAATAGATTAGAATACAATGATTTAAAACAGTTTTTTTACCAACAAACCGTGTCGTAATAATACGTAATTATATTTTTTTATGTAAACATAAACGACGTGTTCCGTTCATTGATATACAAAATGGTTCCGTAAGTAGGTAAAAAGAAATAAATAGTTATGTATTATATTATATTTCAACACTTCATTTATTAACCAAAAAATACATACCTCCATATAGTTACGTAGTAAATACCCAACGATTTCCTTATTGCGAAATTATTATAACGGTATTGTAATTATTTGCCTGTTTGTTAGTTTTGTGATAAAATACTAATACAGTCTATAAATAGTTCTAATTAAATTGTGAATTGTGGTTTTGTAATATAACGGAGGACAATTTCATAAATAATCTTGGTACATTAAGTTTGTTACATATACTTATTCATATTTCATAAATTTGTATTCATCCCTTATTAACGTCCCACTGCTGGGCAAGTGTTTTCCTTAAATGCGAAGGGGATCATACCATAGTTTACCACGCTGACCTAATGGGGATTGGCTAAATTCACATATCTTTTGAAAACTTTGTAGGTTCTCTGAGATATGCAGGTTTCCTCATTATGTTTTCCCTCACCGCAGCGAATGGTAATTATGTCGATAATGTAAAAAACTATTAGTACATATCACAGTCGAATTCTCATGATATTCTTCAGAGATGCCAGACCTGAGATTTGAACCTACTTCCCTTGGTTTTCCAAGCGAACGCGTCGCCACCTGCTTGCCAATGTTAAATTATTATGTTCAAGTTCAACTTGTCGCTAGTCGAAGTTGTGAATTTTGCAGTTACTAATAGACCCAGTCGCGTTCGCGTGCCCTCGCGCGCACATACGGCAACTGAGGCCATCTGCCAACACTAATATTATATGCTTGCAGGTGCTACTGCTATTTTTTTTTCTTAAATACGTGCTAGTATTTTTCCGAAGGTATTTATTTATCGAAACGTTAGTTTTGACAAGCGAACCTTATCAATTGTAGTCAAAAAGATTATTTATTTGTGTTTAATTATTGTGAAAAACTGTTTACTTCTTTATTTATTGTTATATAGAAATTGTTTATATACATCAACTTTTTAAACATGTATTTATTTCGTTGTCGGGCTACGTAAACCAATTACATAGTAAGTAATTCTATTAAGACTTATATGCATACTGTTGGTTACGTGTTCCTTTAGTCATTTGCTATGCCTCAGAATCAGTGGTCTTCAAGCATCTTGTGTACAAACTTACACTAGAACACGATGACATAGAAAATACTTTCCCAGAACGAAAAATTATGATTGAAATCGATTGTGAGTTAGACAACCTTCTTATAAGATCGCGTGATTTTCGGTAAGCGGGTTGAAAAAGAGTGAATTCGTATGTGATTTCGATATAATTATTTGGTAAATATTAATCTTGTGATTTTTAAATACATATTTTATTCATTGTTATTTGAAGTCGCCTATTAACTTTATCAAAACATCCGTGTGACGTAGATCTTTTGATTCTTCATACAATTAAACTACAAAAAGTGTATTGATTGTATAACATTACTTTAGCTCGTTTATGGTGCGCGAGCGGCGTCTACCGGCAGTCCGTCCGCGAACGCAGTGCGCGTCGGGTCGTCCACGCGGTGACATAACAAAAACAGCTGTTACTGTCCTTGCCAGCACCGCTGTTGACTCTTCTGCGTGTTTTCCGTTACACAAAACTATAACTTTGCAAACGTTCGGTTTTGAAAACTTGTATGAAAAGATTTCGTATCATTTATTTTAAAATACTATGTCGACTTTAATATTAATTTTAACTATCTTTGTTAGTGTTTCTTTCAAATGGATAAATTGAAGGTATAGGGACGGGGCGACAACGTTGGGCCGTGGTCAGGGCGCTGCTGCGTGCTTGTTGTTTGCCACCACCTGACAGCCTCAACCAACTAATTGATCCACATTCAGCTTACGAGGAACGATCTCCTACGTTAGTAATAACAGCTCCTTGACACTCAAACCTCACCTTAACATTTCTTTGCATACCGAACATCTTTTGCCGCTATTCCCGTTCACTAACCCTACAGCCTAGTGATCGCTGATTTCACAGCTCGGAGCACTCGTGGAGGCGGCGGAATGACCGTTCTAAACGATCTCATCATCGGCGTTCGCCTACCTCACATCGCCGGAGGAGGCATCATCGCGACGAGTCATCACCGCGTTCACCTCCTGAACAGGTGAGTCTCACCGTTTCTAGTTGATTTATTTATGTTGACGTATGAAAGAAGTATGTGATTTTAAACCCAGCGCTCCATCATATGCCCGATGTTAAAAGTGTTCACCCGAAAATTTGTCTAAAATTCTACTCTTAACAATACAAATTAATTTTAAGTGAAGTCTGAAACGAAAACATAACGTAAAAGTCACAGTTCCTGTAGCTAACATGCGGGACTGGTTTGGCATGCGATTGCGCTTGCGCATGCGCCTTCGTCCGTGAAGACGCGCGCGAGAGACGGCGACCTCTTCGCGCTTGCGCCCGTTCTATTTGTGTTCGCCTTCGTCACTCGGTACGCCTTCAGTCAGTCGCAAAGCTCAGCCGGCCGCCCAACGCGTATTTGCACCGAATATCTAACCGTCCGCGCCGCGGGCGGCCAGTGCGCGCCATGGCTGCCCAACCGCCGCGTCCACCTCCCAACAATTTACTCTTTAGCGGCCCCCCACCTACTTTACCGCGTGTGATACTTGTGCCGAGTATCGCTGCATTAAATTATACTACCCCAGACACTTCATATGATGTTGTCCTTGACCAAAGCAACCATGCAGATGACTTAGGGGAAATAAACAACGTGGGTGTGCCTACATATGATGACCTGTGTTGTGATGAAGCAGAGAAATACGTTATCGAGAAAAATCCTGTTCAAGAACAGCTATGTGATACAGATGTTTTTTTACGGCGGGCGCGAAGTTTTGATATTTCAGATATTTATGAGACAAAAAATGATTATGAATTAAACGATCACGTATTTAGACATCGGATATCTGAACCGGATTTATCAAAGTATGGACTATTTGTTGAAGCTGAAATATCTGTGCAGCCTTTACAACCTCCACCTCTTGTTTTAAATAATCCTTTTTATGATGGTTCTTATGCTTTAACATCTAATGATTATAATGACAATGTGGTCATGTTACCTGAAAGTTATATGGCTTTTGAAGATTCTTTTGTCCCAACATGGGACTACAAATCAGAATATATTACAAACCAAAATAATAATCCTGGTTTGCATTACGATGGTTTTCCTCTCATACCACCTAATGACCCGTGGTCAACGTACGGAAATATTAATACAGCATTTGAGTACTATTCACCGCAGTTCGAAATTCCGACAGAAGAGGGCGTTCAGTATATGCGCTTGAGTGATTTAGAGTATGCAATGCCCCAATACATGAGTCTTCCTATGATTGATCAAGTGACAATACGTGAGCCTTGTATTGTTGAAGATAACAAAATACAAATGGAAACTAAACAGGAGCAAAATGTAGAGGATACATCTAAATTAGAATGTAACGAAAATGATATACAAGAAAATAAATCGTCTTTTGCAGTAGAAAATATTAGTAATCCTTTAATTCATGAAAAAAATAATACTTCAGAATCCATCATTAATAGAGAATTGTCACGTAGTGAAGAATCCTTAATTGCGGATATTTCTAATGATGTGACATCTAGTTTAGCCTTCATGCCAAGCAGTAAAAGTTCACAACAGCCGTGTGGTATTGATGACACTAGTGATGACACTTCTCCGTGTTCAACTGACTATCACGAAGCATCTGCTCTTGATTTGGCTCAAAGTTTAGATGAACTGTCTTGTTGTGACAGCACCGATTTCTCACAAAGTAGAGATGAGCCATCACCGATAAGTGGGGATAAGTTAGATGAAGTTCAACCAGTGAAATGTGTAAATAAAGGTGAATGCAATGGACCATGTTTAGAGTCGCTTAACCCATCGACGAATGTACCTCTCAATCAGTTACCTTCCATTCCAATTCATGATCAAATACCTGTTAAATTTCCTCCAGTGCCACATAATTTACCAGATAGTAAAAATGTTAACGATAATACCACCCAAAACATTAAAACATTTGTCGCGAATGTTGTTGCTAGTAAAAGTGAAAACTTAAAACAAAGTGCAGTAAAAGCTTCAAAAACTACCCAGCCAACCCCTGTGAATAATGTAGATACGACGAATTTACCTAAAACTGTTAAACAGCATCCGCAACCACCAGCTGTTCCGCCTGCTTGGTTAGCTAAAACCTCCACCGAGAATCGTAAAGCTAATAATGCAGCGCAGGATGATGTGCCTCAAATCCTTATCCATAACGTGGAAGGAGACACGAAGAAACAAGATAAAAATACCATTATCTCAACGAATAATTATGTCGTTCCAAATAAGCCGGCAATTGAACCTCAGCCTTCGTGTTCTTATGTACCACCCGTACCTGCACAGCCCTCGCAGCTAAAGCCTGATAAGCTACCAAAAGAAGTAGAGGTCAGCCAATTAATTCTATACGTGTGCAATACATACCATATCATTCTAACATTGAAATCATCCATTACGTTTAGTTAATAAAAAATAAGGAATAATATTTTAAATATAATGCAGATCGCAATTTTTAGTTTGTGTACTATGTTATATTGAGAGCATTACGTAGATGTATTATTAGGTCACGGATTTAGCGTACAAACAAAACTAAATAATTTGTATGTAAACTGTTTAAAATGGTTAAAACTCGTTATCATTAAAATAGACTACTATTGCTTACATGCTTACATATTTCCTTTACCAATGACTTACTGTTTATGAAATAGTTTTTATTTTGCAAATTATTGAATATTTTATTAATTAAATATTTAAGTCTGTGTGTGTACCTTTAACTTTGTTTAGATAAAACGCAATTTTATTAATCCATCTACAATAAACAATATCATACGAATAACCGATAAAAATAGCATAGCAGCTGGCATTAACCATACAAAACCAATAGCGATCACTAGATGGCGTCAGTAATCTAAGCGATCACAAGCCGCGCATGCGCACAGAAATAGCACCGATCACCTTCACCTAGGCGCGAATCACTGTTTTGATAATAATTGTCCGCCGCACGCGCCGCCCACTCGATCAAGGATCTCCTCAACAGCGTCCATGGGACTTTCTTATATTTAACCTCATTTGAAATACGCCAAGTGGATAACAATCGTATTATATCCGAAAATCTATTATACCTTCACCAAACATAGGTTTACAAATCTGTTTACGAAAGTGCGATTATTAGTAAAGGGGTTATTCAAGTATTACGTTAAAGAAGAATTTTAGTAATTATTAACCCCTCCCTCCCCCTTGTCAGCAAAAGTAAGCATTAAGCAAAGCTTTCACTCCCTCTCCCCTTTTACTCTCGTATGCTTACGTAAACATCAAATCTCGATTATTTTGGGGAATCTCTGAACATGCTTTTCGCTTTTGAGCGTAGACAAGTAGGGTTAACAGTTATTTTTAATAAATAAATATTGCTGACGTAATCACTATCCAGAACACCCAAATGTCATCAAAAATAAGCAAAGCAAAGATCCCCCTTTGGTGCTAACGTAATATTTGAATGGCCCCAAAGTAGTAGGTATCTCAAACCAAAACAGCCAATTTTAATTACAGTTTAAATTTTGCCATATGTTTATTACTACTTTGTACTGCCTTATCGAGTCTAATGAAACTGTCCGCGTACACTCTTCAATTGTTTCGTATTGTTCCACAAAATCCTTAAATTAAAACCTGTTACAGCTAGTTTAAGTCAGACTTCGATGATTCAGAAGCATGATTCTTTTACGCCGAACTCGGCCTGCAATTTATGTATATCATATTTATTTCTCAAATTATAAAATATCTAAATCTATAGGTACATATAATAAAAATGTAACTCAGCCAAATTTGTACATTATTTTTTTGGAAATCTTATTGAAATAGACATTATTATCGATACAGAGTTCGAATCTATAGTTTCTTAAATTTTGGTCTGTCTGTCTGTCTGTCTGTGACCGCATCACGAGAACACTACTGGACAGACTATGATGAAATTTGGTATGATGATAACTGGTTATTTGGGTCACCATATAGGATACTTTTTACTGCGGGAAAATATCTCATCTCTGAGAAATCTATACTAAATGTTAAAACGTAAGTAGGGACAAATCCGAGTGGAGCGAGGGTGAGTCGCTAGTATAAATTATAAAAATATAAAGTCAAATATAATAATAGTGTGCTTGATCACCCATTAGATTCGCTATATAAAAAACAAAACCAATGTCAGTGAATATATATTTACGAACAAGAAGTATTGGAATGTTAAAACCTAATAATTTTGAAACACTATTAACCTTTACAATTTTCTGGTATTTTGGCGCGTATACTGAGCATTGCATCGTGTAAAATACACTTTTTACAGATGCTAGGTTTTATCACTGACTGAGACGTTTTAGTTTGCCGCTTAATGTTATTATATCGCGGAATTTCTTATTATACCCTGTACAAGTTAGCTTGATCTTTTTGACAGACGGGCTAGTGATGGGAAACAGAAAATATCGAGTAGTGCAAAAAATAACGTTTTAAAATACTTGTAACTGTGACGAGATAGTGTGGGTGTATTATGTGTTTAATTCTTTATTGCACTAGACATATAAAACATTGGGTAGATAAGCGACGGTGGGTCAATATTCATAATAAGTACCTATTTATATTACAGGGTTATTTTTGGACCTCCCGCCAAATTTAAATAGGTGGTTCAGACCATGAAAGTAAACAACTTTCCCAAAGAAACAAGGGTCGAAAAGTGAAAAAAAATCAGACCTTCCATACGAAATCGACCACATGATGAGCAGTTTTCTATGCGTAATTCAAATTAGAATTAAATTTTTTTTACCTTATTTTTCTAAAGAGTTATACCACCTAAAGAGACCCCAACCACTAGCCAAAGAGACCCCAACCAAAAGGACCCCCGTTCGTAACAATAACTTAACAATGATCTTTAATAATGATGTTTTATAATCGATATTTGTAACAGTTACTGCCTGTTATTCGTGTCCCATCCGTATGTACCGACCGATGTAACATTGTACAAGCGTCTATTATTTTCAGTGTTCCTATTTAAATTTTACTTTGAAACAATAAAAAGTCTTAAAATTTTCGAATAACGCTTGAATCTTTAGGGACTTTTGTGTTATATGTATTTTTTTAATATTTGTACAATTTTTAAAATCATTAAATTAAGAAAATAATATGTTCGTCATTGCAAAGTTATGTCGATCAGAAAAAATTACATCTGTCAAAAAGATCAAGCTAACTTGTACAGGGTATAATATCAGTCATCGTTAATGTTACCGATTATAAAAATATTTTCGTAAAAATAAGCATTGGTCAAGTTCATAACAAGTTATCACATCAGTACGGGTCGCTGCCTAGTTTAGATAATGAGATCGTGTCCATATTCATCTATTTAATAATGAGCTTTTCCTTCCGGTAGATCTTGTTGATTTATTAACCGCGGTGTTACATCAGCCTTTTTTTCGCTTGGTTAAACTCACAATCCTTACCACTATAATTTTCAAATTGAGTATAATTTTCTGAGATTTTATATAAACCTTTTTATTACAGTTTTATTTTGAGTTATTGTGCCTGAGGATTTGATCATCCAATTTTTCAAAATACATTCAAAACGTCGGGGACATAAAATCAGAATGAAGTCCAAAAAGATATTTTTATTTTAGTATAACTTTGCTAGTTTGAGGTAGAAAATTTTTGCATATTCTTAGTTGTAAAAAAATGTTTTATCTAAAGCGTTCCCACTACCCACGTATTGCTAGATTGATAACTACGGAGAAAAGTGCTATCAGTATTCGAGAACTTTATAGTCTTTATTTGATGAAAATTTTGTTTAATTGGGAAAATAAACGACCTGTTTATCATGTATCACATAGCGTTAGGTCAAAAAATAAAAAATATACAAAAGTGTACTCATGGCTTATCGTTAGAGGTCGCTAACACTTCACTTACACCGATAGTAAGTGTTTGACAGTGATCACGTAGGTTAGGTTCTCTATGTGGCGGATGTCAGGTCTTACTGCTCACTACGTTGTCTTGTGTAGGGTCATATGATTGAACTATATTACACAATTGTGTCTCTCCTCTGTCTCATTGCTGATAACAATATCTTTAAAAATATTTCATATGCTAATAATAGCTTTATACTTTTAATTTTTTTGCTTATTTATGTATAATATGAATCATTGAAATTAAATTTGTTAGTGGTTTGTCCCTTTAGGAATTAGTCATTGGTATAACTTAATATATATTTTATTAAAATCAGGTGACGTTGAGATGTTTTAAGAAAAGTGTTGATTGTTTTGTTATTTAACCCAGATATTACTGAAAGTGGAAAATCTTTAATATCTTTACAATTTTCCTAATATTGTTTAATTATGGTCCTATTAGTATATAAAAAATACAGAAAAAAATCTGCGACTCTTGGAAAAGCTGGAAAATGGTGTTCTTTTAAAGGAACGCTAGCAATATGGACTACTGTCACATAGTATGAGAGTGTTTCTTAGGTAAATGTTAAAAATAAATAAAATAATGTTATTATTTTACAATTTTTATTTTCAATTAAAAGAAAGAAAAATTACACCTATGATGAATTTAAAATAAGTTCAATTCATCCATGTGGTAGAATAAAAACATTTTTTTGGGTGTAAAATTATAATATTACACTTAAGGCGATTAGTGTCCCCAATGGCCTTGTGTGTCTGGGCGGGGCTTAGCGCGCTACACCCGCGAACCCCGCACGAATACATCGAACGATGCACGCACTATGCACCCAGAACACCGATCAAAGAATACGCCACGTAAGCGCGCGGCATAGTTTACTGCCTACGAGCGATACTTTCCGAACAGAGTCAAAGAGATGCAGTGCTAGAATTATCGTACTATATAATATAGATAATTAATGATAATCCTACTAATAGTTTAAAATATGTGAATGATTGTATGTTTGTTTGTTAATCAAGCGTAAAATAAACGGCTAAACCGATTTTCACTAAATTTGGCAAATATGATCTATACATATAATAAAATTCCAACTAAGCCGAATCTGTACATTAAATATTTTTTGGAAAATCTTATTGAAATAGACATTATTATCGATGCAGAGGCCAAATCTAGTTTTTAGAATTACTCTATGATAGGTTCAAAAAACAAAACGAAATTACAAACTACTTTACATATATTTACAAACTTAATTTCTGTTGTTGTTTTACGAAATATTTATATTTGTACTATTTACAATATGATTTCATTCAAAAATCATTCAAAACGAGAAGTTTTAGGTTTTATTTGGAAAAAATAACACGCGTATAGTCCACCCGTCACAAGAGTCATCAAGACACTGTTGTATCGCCTCCCGAGTACGCGTCACAGGCCGTAGCGGGGGTGCTCCAGCGGGGTACTGGTGAAGTTTCGGGTTTTTGTCCATTATTTAAAAATATTGGAATAAATAAGAAAAAGAAAACAATACAAATTGTGAAATACTTCATTACATATTTTTTGGTACAAAATTCACGCCAAACTATTCAGCCGTTACAGAGAAAATTTACAATTTATGTTGAAAAAGGCCCTATTTAAAAATATTTTTTTCAAAATTTGGGAAAGTTTATCAAAATTTAAAACAATACAATGTATTTGTGATATCCTTAAGTAAACCATATATTTTTTATATGGAAATCGCACGAGAGGATTCATCTACAATCTTCTTTAAACTTACAGTGTTTTTGAGATTTGAGCGAGGTAATCCCCTTAAAGCACAGACACAAAACAAAACACAAAGGAATGTAGCATTTTTGTGCCAAATGCAGCACCTCGTCTGTGTGTGCTGATGTTCTGTCATGTGGCCTTTGGTATCGTAACCGGTGACGTGATTATTGATGAAAGTTCCTTGTAATCTCAACAAATTTACAAACCTCATTGTTTTTAAAGCTATCCAATATACCTGTAGCAATGGATATACGAAAACCCAAATGATCCTACTCACTGTGGTTAGGGACGGAAGAGGGAAAATAGGAAGTGGAGAAAATACCATAAGAGGGGAAAATATCAATTTCTTCTTGGATAGATGTCCTGTCCTGTACTACATTTTAATAGGATCTATCAACTCTGCTCATATCCTCGTTGTATTGTAGGGTTACACACAGTTACAAAATTGCAATCTGAAGCAGTCTTCCAAAACGTGCTACGCACTAAATACTACAACATAACCACTATATAAGTAAAATCTAGTTTATTTCATCTTTGGTGATGTTTCCTTGTTAATTATTGAGTAGCGTATAGAGTGTAGTACTTCACATACAAACCTACAAATTCATTATCAAAGAAACTATTGAAATAATATAAAACTGACTGTTTGTTCTAGACATAGGTTTTACCCATCCATGACCTTTGGGCGAATACCTTTCTGGAACCATGCGTACATCTTTGTTTTCATGAGGGAAATTGTCGATGGTGAAGGAGCAGCATTCATTTGCATGTCTGATAATAATATGAAAGCTCTTTGCTAGTTGTACCGAACCTAGCATATCATCCTTACTATTGTTGGATGATTGATTAACATCATTATCTCTAATATCTCTTCAAATCATCTAAGTGTTGCAGGTGATCGCAATTGAGATCCGGGTAGATTTGATAAAGAAATATGTATTTCATCACCTGAATTTTCATCAGAATTAGAGTTCTCAGATGGTAAAATGGTGATGCTAGATGGTATATCCTCATCATCTTCAATATGTTCCAGCTCTTCAATAACGTCAAATAACCGTAATATCCTAAAAAGTGATCTGAAAACAAAAAATCATTATAAGTAGATGAGTATTGTAATAGTATGCTATATTACTAGCGTTTGATAAAAAGAACACCTATTTCAATGCAAAATTTATGTACCTATATATTGTTATTTTAAAAGAAAAATGCGTTAGAAATGTTGTGAAAGATGATAATATTACTGTGCTAAGGTTTCAATAGCTAAATATTTTGTAATTGATGTAAACTTACCTTTTATTATTCATCCTTATTTTTCGCCGAAGTAATTTTAAAAAAATAACCGTAAAGTAGTTACCAGATGTACTCAAAATCACTTGTAAATCGAAAGGTATACTCTAACCTTTCGATACACAACAAAATATTTTTGCTTTTCTACCCTCAGATCACTAGAGATTTTTTTTCCTGAGGTGTTCCTTTAAAAGTGAGCTAGTAGTAACTGGGTTAAGATGTAAGGGTCTTTTTACACGCGGTTTTATCCTGTTTCAACCGAAAGCTTCCACAAATTGTCCGCTCCATTAACTTTTAGTATCTTTTAATTGGTATGCGACGACCACTCAGTTTACGTTTAGACGTCGATAGATGCGAACTTGTCACTTCATTCATAAAATATGTGCTATGTAAATTAACGTGAAATTAAATTGCAATATATTTTTCACACAACAACATCCATTCAAGTAAAGTAAACGAGGCGCATTCACTCGATATTAGATCGGTTTCGCGGCACAGTTGTGATTCAGCCGGGCTACTACCCGCTCGCCCCTTGCGATCGGTTACCACGCGTTCAGTGCAATAGTGACCGAATAGTATATAAAATGACAGAAATTGCAGTGAAACATGATCATATTCATTCACCGCTCCGACTTGCGTCCTTCTATGAGCTTTACAAGCGGTTCCTCAAGGATCACGGGTGCAAGTGGCACGATATTATAAAACTGCTCTCTGTACTTGCGGAGATCCTTTTTGATGTTGACGATGCGTGTAGCAAAATTGCCGGCAAGGTTAGTGTCATATTGTTTTATTGCTTGATTAACGTTTGATAATAATTATATAATAGAAACAAGATAACGATATAAACCAACAAATATTATGATGTTAAAAATTAAAACTTAAAAGTTAAAACGGGTCATTGATATCTGTCTTAAAGATATAATAATATTATTTCAAGTCTCATTATATTTACGGTGGGGGACCAACCAAACGAGATGTTTTTACCTGCACCCCATTATATTGTCGATCGTTCGTGGTAAAACAGCTGGCACGATGAGACAGAATGTCTGATCAAATAATATTTTTAAAAAACACAGTGTTTTCTTAATAAAATCAATATACATACATATACATACTTATAAAGTGTTTATAGTTGGTGATATTTATTACAAGTGCCAATAAGTCTATGGCATCAGTGCTTCTATTTGTTATAACTTTTACGTGCTTTTTACATAAAACGTGCAAATTCTACTTAAAAATAATTCTCGATATTTTAGTCGCAATCATATATCAGTGTGTGATCCTTTTCCTTTTTGAAGATATTAAATCATCTACTGAGGTATGAAAAGTTAGGTTTTAAAAAGACTTGTGCAAAATATATGCATTGTTTGAAAATACAAAAATCCAACGAATGCCTACCTTAAGCCGTTTGCCCTTGGACATTGCTTAGATATTTCATTTTATATTCGATATATTATTAGCTTGATATTTAGAAAAAGTATTGGAACCCATAGCAAAAATGCTTACTAGAGAAAGTAACATGCAACCGCTTCACAATCGGCGCTCGATAATAACATGTCCAGAATGTATGATATGCTTCCGTTGAATCGAAACTATTTAACGGACGCTCATATTCCGGCATGTTTAATGATATCATAACTACATGTGCTTATTTATTAAATTTGTAAAGAAAAAACCAAATCGCTGTTCTAACGTTAATGATGTAAAAATATTTAACATATCTGTTTACTATTAATTTACCCTGAGGCGGCACGAGAAGTATTCGTGTCACGTATCCGACACGCATCGCATGTCTTTAAAGTTGCATACGATTTCACACAAGCTCGCACTCGATTAAAATTGTAAGATAAAGACACACTCGTCTTGATATAAGTATTGATTACATGTAAAAAGGCGATAGAGATTGACCCTCTGACTCGGTGATGAGTAGAACTTGTGTTACATGCTCGTGCTCACCTAACTATTGCTCATGGATTGCGCACGTGAACAAACGGTATTGTTCAGCTCCATACGTGCTCTACTGACCCAATTAGTGACCGCTTATTGACAGAACTGTCTTGGCTCTCGAGCTAACTAACCAACGCCAAAGAAAAATCTTTATTAATTGTAGACACCTCAAGAAAATTATAATTACCTACATTTTATTTCGTTACCATACGAAGTTATTTTTGTTTTTTGAGAAGATTGAAATATTTTAAAAACTTCTGATATCTGATTTTATTATAACTTCATTCAAACTATGCACGTAAAAGAAACGATGCATATTCTTAATAATCTATTTTGACATATCAATTGTAAGGGACCTCAGGGAAGAGTTTAGAAAAAGTGTAATGCGACGAATATGCGCGTGCGATGGCACCTCAGAGTGCGCGGGAGGGCGCTCCCACGGGTTGCTGATATTTTTAGTCCGCGGCCATTACTTGGCACTGACGGCCGCACTCGGCTGCGCTAGTAATCTTTCTGAAATCCCTCAGTGCTAAGACCTGCTCTCGATTTGCAACAGGATTTTCTTGTGTTAGTTTAGTTGAAACATAAAATTTACAATGAATAATTTCTACAGTAAACATAGACATGTGAAATTATGGTTTTCAAGAATTACTATGTGATATATACAATTTGAAGTTTATTATAATTTTTAATTCTTAATACTGACTAACATGGCAAATATAAGTACCAGCGGAAGCGGAACAACACACCCACGACAAAGGTACACTCGGTCTTCCACTACTAGCGTTACACAGCTTTTGTCAGACGGATATTCCAGTATTATAAACCGGCTTACACGCAGAGGACCTTCTGAAAAAAGTGATCACATAATTGACCCTAAGTTAACTGCTGCACGCACGCGTTACGACGATAAAATTCTTTCTAGCAAAAACTCGGCAATAACAAATGTTCGACGTTACGGTAACAATAGAAACATATCACCGTTCAAGCCTTTTGTGTCTAGCATAACACCGTCCGCGAAAAAGTTCGGCGATGAACGGGCCTACTCAAGTTACCTGAACGCGCCAAAAAGTCGAATGGAACAATCACCTGTACATTCAAACCCAAGTATTAGTGCTCTCACACGAAATGACTCATTCCGCAGAGCGAACAAGAAAGATAATAAATCGTCGCCGTTCAGTAAGAGATATCCTCTAAAGGAAACTAATAATAACAATTTAGATAGCACAATGATATTGGGTAGTACACGTAGTCGTCTAGAAGATAAATATTCATCAGTTCTAGATCGAATTGCAGTGCAAAAGAAAGAAAAAGCTAGAAAAGAGAAAGAAGATCGTGACAAAACGTTAGAACCTGAACCATCTTTTTCTAGAGGTTTAATGAGGAGTTTTACGACCGCTGTGTTTGGTGAAAATTCTTTTAAAAGAAATAATTATTCACGTGAGAAAACAAGAGATAAGACCCCTTTTAGAAACACAGCAGATCGCCGTTTATCATCTAGTCATAAACATGATAAAAATGAATTAAAAAACGGGTTTGATGTCTTTCCTAAAGAACAGGTTCAATATGGAAAAGATAGAGATAGCATATACAGAAAACATCACAGAAGATCACTAAGAGTTGACAAAAGTGGAAGCGATAAACGTAGTGGAAAACTATCATTAAGACCTGTCGATATAAGCTTACAATCAGGTGCCAGAGACTTGATCTCACCTGTGATGCAAAAAAATTCAGACGCTAAACTTACCTTAGCAAGAACACCGGTATCTTCACCTGTTAATGAAAGCGGTAGACAAAGGCAGATTTATTTTCCATCCAGTGACGAAGACGACGATAAGACTCCGGTCGGTGACCGAGTGCTTACCGAACGCGAGACCCGGCGAAAAGAGATTCAGAGCCTAATTATGAAATATGCTCATTTAGATGAAGTTTATGGTCGAATAACTGAGAAGGAGCCTAACGGAGTCTCAAACGCCCTTGTGACTAGGAAAATGGAGCCCATTGCTGTAGGCGACGTAGTAGCCCTGCCCCCTGAGCTACGCAGTCGACACCGCATACAGAAGCCGCGGCACCTAATGCGACGCGCGGCCACGCCGCCTGTAAGCACCAAGCTAACCGACCGCTTGCATCTCTGTGTGCCGCTAACAATTACCTGGTCCGTAAAATTTAATATTCAGAGAAAAAAATTGACAAATATATTTAACTATCATGACTTAATAAATATATTATAATTTTATTTCAAATTTTATAAATTAGTAAGGTCAATATTAATTACAACGTCATAAGCATTGCATGTATTTTGCACAAACGTAATGAAATCTAGAGTAAACATATTTATGTACAGATTTGAAGGTAGTAAAATTATAAAATGTTGCCGGTAGGAACATCTATCTTTGTAGGGTTATTCGACACTAATCAACCGCGTTGATTGTATATACGACATTGAAAACAATTTATAACGAAATATAACTCTTGTGCGATGATAGTGCATGTGATGAATTTTTTAATGAGTGCCTTTCAAAGTAACATGTCTTTTTTCTGCGTTAAGATATTTTCGAATAATAAACTAAAAGATAGTCCTGAACCTGTCAGTGAATATGTTAGTAAGATAAAATAAAATAGCTTATAGTTTTAGACAGGATCGGGTGGACACTGTTACCCTTATGAACCAATGTGTGCAAGGTGTTTAGTGAATGTAAAATGAACGTTGAGTGATGCTTTAGATTCCATATCCCGTCCAGATGCAATCCTCCCGTGCCGGCAGTCCTTCCCCTATATCCCAGCGAGCGGCGCGCTAATTAAGTGAGCCGCCGCACAGAGCCCACCCGTCCGCCCTTTAACAGCATGTACGACACACCATACCAATTGTCGCTTGTCTGACGGGCAACCGTTCCATTGTCTGATTGTTGGGTACAACACTACTCGGGTCGTGGCGAACGCGTGGCGCTCTCCGCTATGGCTGGTGTGGCGTGATGGCGTGTTGGCGTGTTGGCGTGGTGGCGTGTCGGCGCGTTGGTGCGCGGCGGGCGGCGCGGCGGCGTGACGGCGGCGGCCCTGCAGAGCTCCCGGGCACGCTCCTCCGTCAAGGACGACAAGGACGGACACCTGGTGTACTGGCCCGGATATGTCATGGGAGCGAGATGTTCGTGTCCACACCATACCTTTAACACTTGAATTTCCATCATGTCACTTTACACGACTCACCCACTTAGACATCTATATACTTACACAACACTGACATACACACAATATATGACTCACACATAAATACACTTAAGAAAGTTCGTTTTTAATAACGACGACAGAAACTCTTTAAAGTGACAATTTTTGGTCACTGTCAACAACAGTCAAGCCCTAGAAGTGATTTTTTGAAGATTTCAAATTTGCATAATTTTTTTTGCTTGTGATTTTTATTTCTATTCTAAATAACAGTGGCAGCCGTAACTTCTATTTTGGATAAATATAGATAAGTCATGTTGGATATACGAAACATTGGTTTTCTACAAATCAAGCACGATATAAGTTATACCTATTGTTAAACTCTATTCAACTCATCGTAATGATATTACGTTGCCTAGTTGGAAATCAATGGAGGATTCCATCATGACTTTGTTTTGCGTACAATTGATTAATCGGAGCGCCTTGGTTTCTTACAGACAAAATCATCGAGACGCTCGGTGAAGGTACCTTCGGCAAGGTGGTCGAGGTGAAGGACTTAGAAATGTAAGTTGAGAGATTCCATGACACATACGTATGTACGTAAATATTATTTTTTATTTATATTCTTCGCATACATTTTGGCGTACGACAATTTCTACGTGCGTAGTTTTCTGTTCAAGATATTTCTAGATAGCTCATTACTTTAATCTGTATTAGTGCAGCATCGTCAGAAGAGTTTTAATGTATCGCTATTGAGCAGTATAAATAAATAATCAAAATTAATACATAATTGACGGGCAGACAGACGAATACGGCCCTCTAATGTCTATCCGTCTGCCTCCCCGTCTATTCTTACCCTATGAGGTTTTACCAGGTATACGGAATCGTATAAATATTCTTAGAAATAAAAAAATATTACAATATTTTGGTTTCTTTTAGCATTAAGCTATGGCTCTGTTTCTAGTACTACGTGATTTTTTTTATATATAAAAATTGAAAGATATGTTTTATAGTAGTTATAATATTGTGTTATCATTCATTGTCTCCTTTTTTTTATGATTATTATGTTAAAATTGCTTAGTTACATTGTCTGGCAATGCATTCCATATTGATTAATCTGATTCTATTTTCATTTGTTTATATTAACGTCTACCGGCCATTCTGTTGCCAGCGTTGTGTCAAATAAATAATTATCGCCAGTTGTAAAACGCCCTAAATGTTACTTTTATAAATTTCAGGGAGCACAGAATGGCTCTGAAGATTATTAAAAATGTTGAGAAGTACAGAGAGGCTGCAAAACTAGAAATTAATGTTTTAGAAAAGTTAGCTGACATTGACCCTGACTGTAAAAAGTAAGTATTCACGTCTGTAAAACCTTACATTTTGACATTAGGCATGTTTTAAAGCATTCCAAAATTCTCATTAATAGTTGATATAAATAAGCACATTATGAGTTGTGATTACTATCTAAAGATAAATTTAGTCTTATTTTTGAGACATTGAAGTTATTCCTTAATTTAATTGCACTTATAACAACCGAGACTAATATAATGATTCCTCCACTCCACAATTAAAAAGAAATGTATCGAATCAAAATGTGCAGTTGATAATTCCGTCGCTGTTATTAGACGCTAGTATCTGACCTTGTCCGTTGGCGGCGCGCCAGACGACGATGTCAACCAAAACACTAAAATACCACACTAAGTCCCACCTTAGAAACTTTTTGTTAATAAAAAATTAAACATATGCATATTTTATAGCATCTCACACTGATCATGTACGTATTTGTATATAGGTATATTACGTTATATTTTACTATCCCAGATAAACATCTGTTCTTATTGCGTGGCACGTGTATTACTTTCACTGGTTATAATTGTCTTTATAAATATATAAATATACACGTAATGCCTATACAATATATAAATAAAGAAATCGCAGCAATCCCTTATATAGACTCCGCTAGGTGCAACCTACCAAAGATAATTGGTTTAAAGAGTTTATTTTCTCTTTTCAGTTTATGTGTTAAGATGTTAGACTGGTTCGAGTACCACGGACACATGTGTATCGCATTTGAAATGCTTGGACAGAGTGTATTCGACTTCCTGGTGAGTAACACTTGCAATTACAACAACATATTATGACTCAGCCTGCACTACGCACTTGTAATATTCCCCTAATAAAATATGTATCAGGAAAATAACATAATTGTCATATTACAATTCCCTGGGAAATTGTCAATAATAAATAATTAATTGTGTCTGGTTTTATTCCGGTCTGTGATTTTAAGTTTTATATAGTGATTTATTATTTAATTTAAACTTTTATTTTTAAATTGCTATAACAACTGGGTATAC
The DNA here is from genome assembly GCA_905404265.1 of Fabriciana adippe. Lineage (NCBI taxonomy): Eukaryota > Metazoa > Arthropoda > Insecta > Lepidoptera > Nymphalidae > Fabriciana > Fabriciana adippe. The sequence goes on along the minus strand of FR989992.1, from coordinate 13,103,624 downwards.
TGTTATGTAATATATATTAGTTGTGTATTTTATATATTGTCTTAAACTTAGAATTATATAAAACAACTTTTTTTTTTGTGAAAGTTTCTTTGTAGACTTTCTATCTAGTTACTATTCATAACTGTTACAGGAAATATTAACATATAAAACTATGAAATATAATATTTAAATTATTTAAGTCAATATTTAATATTCAAGTTATATTTAATTATTTTTAATAATGTTATAAATGTTGAGTTTCATTTGCAGTGTTTAATTACAGTAATTATATAAGAATATTTTATAAACTTCAACAGTATTAAGATAAAAAAAAATCATATCGCTAATCGCATAATATATACTCAAAACAAATATAATTACTGTTCAAGTACAAACACTTGGCCTCATTCAGAGCGGATGCGAATAGTTTATCGAACCAGTTACACATAATTAATATAATGATAAATTAAATAAGAAATTTTAATACTTTCCTTAGATTTACGCGTATTATTGTATTTTTGACATCATTTTGTAAATTTCTCGGTAGGCACAGTCTGTGACAAGTTTATAATGATCTTTAAGACGTCTGAAACCTTAATCTTTCCCGTGACCATACCATACCATTGCTGGTAAATCATTCGGAACGTCGGGAACTAAAAATCAAAATAAATCCGCGAAAAAATCCGAAAAGATAGTTTTATTTAAAGAAATGTTAAAGTAAAACATTTGCGTTACAGAAAGACAACAACTACCAGCCGTACCCGCTCGAGCAGGTGCGGCACATCTCCTACCAACTCATATACAGCGTGCTCTTCCTTCACGACAACAAGCTGACCCACACCGACCTCAAACCCGAGAATATACTGTTTGTAGATAGTGACTACGAGGTGCTCAGCGTTTATAATAGCTCCAAAAAGGTAAACGTCTTAAGATAGCCATTTTCTTTTCATTCTTTTTGTGATAAAATAGCCTATTATAATTAGTATTTTGTAGTAGATTTGTCTATCTATCCAATGGGAACAGTACATTTTTTTTAGATAAAAAGTAGCTGATGTGTTATTCTGATGTATGAGCAATACTATTGTAAAGTTTCATTAAAATCCATCCAGTAGTTTTTGCATGAAAGAGTAACAAACATCCATACATCCAGACATCCATGCATCCTCACAAACTCACATTTATAATATTAGTAGGAAATCCGAAAGGAATCCTAAAGAATGGTATAGTTATTTTATACTTAATTATAATTTGTATTATATCCTACATAATAATGTTCTGAGACTGCTTTTATTTCTCAAGTCTTACTGCTTATTATACCTAAGGGAAAAAAAAATGTACAAATTTTAAACGTTTTTTTCTGTTACTTTGTACGTTAATAAAATGTAAAGTATATTCTTACCCATTTTCAAAATTTACGATTTAAATTCACATATAGAATTGTGTTAAACTTATATGTATATAGAAATGTATGTGAAGCTTATAATTGACAGAAACACGACCTAAGACGTGTGAAGCGTAGCGACGTGCGGCTCATAGACTTCGGCAGCGCGACGTTCGACCACGAGCACCACAGCACCATCGTGTCCACGCGCCACTACCGCGCGCCGGAGGTCATATTAGGTACGTGGCATACCCACTGCTGGGCGTGGGCTTCCAATACGGGGGGGGATCAGGCCGTAGTTCCCCACGCTGGCCCAAGTGTGGGCGGACTGAGCATATCTTTCGGAAACTTGCTCGGTCCTCTCGGACATGCAGATTTCCCCACGACGTTTTCCTTCACAGTAAGACAAGTGGTAATCATGTTAGAAATGATGCGCAAATATCAAATGTGTGAGACCCGAGATTTGCCGCTTCACTCGGTTTCCCAAGCAAATGCCTTACCACTGGGCTACCAATATCTCGCGCCAGAGGTTATACTAAAAATGACTATTCCTAATTGTAACAGATTATCGATAAATTACTTCAAAAAAGAAAGGTTAAGGGATATATGGCATATTATTAAAATTTATTTATTTATATATTGCTATATATTTCTACTTAAGGTGCAGAAAAAAATGTGAAAGTAGGTTTAGTATTGTATGACGTGTCGAATTGCAATAATTCTTTTTCTTTAGGTATACAAATTATTAGTACAATCCAGTTCAGTAAACTCCAAATGAGACAGTTAATATTTTTAATTATGTTTTTATCAGATTGTATGTCCTTGTATGCTAAAATCTAATTTAAATGTTATTTTTTTGTGTAATATGTAAATTGGATAATTGTTAGATGGTTTAATTTTATATTGAATATGTAATAACAATCTTTATTTCATTTAATTGTTTATACTATTAAATGAGTTCTGAGAAACGGAACAATTTTGTTTGCATTCGTTTTATATTTATTGTTAAAAATTCGCTTTTGATAGTTGAGGAAAGTAATGTTTACGTGATCCATAAAAATGTTGTAGCCTTCTTTCTCAACATTAAACGTTTTAATTTTATTTCTTTTTGGCCTTGTTCAGATTTATAGCTTTGGTCAATGTCTTCCTGTGTTGTCCAATGTGTTCTCAAATATAATTGACGTGTATTTTTTTTTTTTTTGCATTAATTTTGACCGTTTATTTTAGTTTATGTGCGAATTAAATGACGTAACTTTTTTTAAATGAAATACGCTTATATTTTATTTTGTACTAATAATTTACTATGTAATTTTTCAATGCCGTTCCAAATGGTTTTATCATATGTACAGTAAATTTAAATAGCCAAGTTTTTATGGCGTTATATTCGTTACAGGGATTCGTATTTTAGCTTTAGACTCCGACAATGTCTTTACTAATGTCTTAGTTTTATTATTTTGTTTAATGTTTTAATGGATTATAATTAATTGATCTTTAAATTGAAATTATTAATAATTAATAATTGAAGCATTGTTTAAATATGTTGAATTAGCTTTTAGATGGAATATATATTGTAAATTTATGTACTTATTATAATTTTTATACGACGTAAACATTCTTTATGTATCTCATCTCATAAATAAATGATATAGTCGAATTAAATTGTATGTATATAACTTGCACTTGTACAGAATTAGGATGGTCGCAGCCCTGCGACGTGTGGTCCATCGGCTGCATAATGTTCGAGCTGCACCTCGGCATCACGCTGTTCCAGACGCACGACAACCGCGAGCACCTCGCCATGATGGAGCGCATCCTCGGACCCATACCCTACAGGTACATACCATACCATATAGTGGTCCCTGAGGAAATTGTTAATTATGCACGTAAGGGGACATCCATTAATTACGTCACTTACTACATACTAATTTGAAACCCTCCCTCTTCCTTGGTGAGATTTATTATACAGTTGTTAAAAATAATACAAAGTTCAGGTACTAAACTGACTCTAGATATATGTTTTATAGTCGTGAGATTTTTCAGCGGGCAAAATGGGACAATTACAAAGAAACGAAAGAAAAATTTAATATTTCCTATGTAATATATATTCTTTTAAAGTTGACGTGAAATTTTCTATTATGTCCCCCTCAGTTTAAATGAGACTTAATTATATTTTATCAAACTCTCTCTCCCATATTAATACGAAATTAATGATTGTCCCGTAATAGATTTAGATTTACATTATGCATACAATAGTTCTTAGTATAATAGTCATATCTCCAGTCGGAGTTTCACCCTTGAAAACTGTGCTATTTGAGAAAAAAAAATACTTTCACAAAGCCTTGCTATTTACTAAGTGTTAGTAATACGTGTATGTTTTTTTTTTATATTAGTGGGAAAAGAGCTTTAGGCATGATCAATTTGATTTAAAATATTATGATTATGAATTTTAAAATGCAGGTGGAATTTGATATAAATCAGCATAGTTACTAATTTTTCACTTAAAAAATAGTTTTTTTTAATGAATCTAGTAAAATAACAAAATATTTTTTTTTTTCAGAATGGCACGAAAAACAAGGACAAAATATTTCTACCATGGCAAATTGGACTGGGATGAAAAATCATCAGCCGGCCGATACGTTAGAGAAAATTGCAAACCACTTTTGGTAAGTTTCTCTATTCATATTATAATTTATATTTAGTATTTATATAAACAAAATCAAATCTTCACTTTTTTTTAGTGTTTGAGAACAGCTGGACTGATTTAAAAAATTCTTAGCTATTAATGATCTATATCTATCTTATAGATCTAGTTTAAAATGACCTATATTCTGAATAATGTTTTTGACGGAAAATTTTAGAAAAGTTGACCGATATATTAGAAATTTATAGAGAAAAAGTTAAACCTGTTTTTTTTAGACAATTTTTACATGACGTCAAAGCACAAATAAAATTGAAATTAGGACAAGGCAACGTCCGTCGGGTCAGCTAATACATAATAAATTCACCATTCTTAAATAAAATTCAAACTTATATCACAAATGAAAACATACATAAATATATAGTATTAAATTGTCCCCTCGCAGAGGTATCTACAGAGCAACAGTGAAGAGCACAGACAGCTGTTCGAGCTAATCACGCGCATGCTGGAGTACGAGCCGTCGCAGCGCATCACGCTGCGCGACGCGCTCAAGCATCCCTTCTTCAGCAAGCTGCCGCCGCACCAGAGGCTAGGTACACACCGCATTGTGTAATCATAATATAATCAATTAAACACTCGTTCATTTTTGGTTCATAAATAATATCCTACAATTAGCTATCTCAGAACCAACCGATTTTCGCGCCACTTTGTGCAAAAGCAAAATTCTATTTGACAATTTGACAAGACATTTGACAGCTTGATGTAATGAATATATCAAATGTCAATGTGCCCAAATGGCATGTATGGCCACAGAACAAAGAACATCAACATCAAATGTCAAAATAGTAAATCTGTCCATAAAATGTAACACCTCCCGACCGATTCAATAATAATTGTCAAACTAGCCATGTTCGCCCAAGATATAATAGTGCACAATTAGTGTGTGCACTCTCTGTTCCTTTCACTCTCATTTTCCGGTGCGGCAACAATTCAACGCCCCCGGCGTGAGATCAGCCGCAGGATCCGATAGCTTTACGTGCTCTCCGAGGCACGCGACTGAAGCACCGCCTACCTCCCAACTCCAAGCTGTTACTGAAAAATTCTTACAGAAAACTCAATAACTAAACTTTGCCTAACCCGGGACTCAAACCTAGGACCTCTGAATTTACAACGAGGCAGTAAAGCACCGAGGTCATTATATAATGATACTTTAAATTAAAAGTCGGTCCACTACAAAATAAATTTGGATTAGTATAATTAAATCTGTACATACTTACAAATCTACTTCATTACTTGACATAATTAACTGAGATGACCTTATATCATATTCTCAGCCTTGACTGATAATTATTATAAGACCAAAATGTTTTTAATAAGCACACATTGAAAATTTTATTTAGACTCGTTCAGATTTCGTTTGTTTTGTTAAACGTTTTGTTTATATAATTAAATTATCCTAAAATAATAACATAAAAAATGGATAAAATAATCCTGTATTTTTGGATAATTTTATTGGTAGTCTCAAATAAATGTGTGTAATAAATCAAAGTGCTTACGAAATTTGGAACTACTTAGTCTAAAACCAGCCGTTATTAAATATACAATAGTGACAACAACATCATCATTAAAAAAAATATCTTAAATAAAAAAATATGGAAACTTTGGAATTTACAATATCCTCACATACGTTTTTATTTATTGTCTGCTTATTTATATGCCATAATATTCCATTAGAATACTCATAAAATCTTAATATCAAGTTTTGCCTACAGTTAATCCAATCAGAACTGATGATATTTTTTGCTATAATCAATACCATACAAACATTTCCCATGCCGTTTTTATTACATTTAGCGACTTACCCTCACTTCGCTCGGGTGCGCATTTTAAGTTTTTTTAGCGAAAACCTAATTCTTTTTCTATAATTAAAGTAGCCTCAGTTACTCCGTACAACATCAGCTATCTGCCAGTGAAAGTCCCGTCAAAATCAGTCCAGCCGTTTCGGAGATTAGCCGGGACAAAAAAAGAAAAAATGTTTTTTCTATAAGTACCGTATATAATTTCGTATGCATTTTACTAAAGTGAAAATCAACTGTTATTTTGATATTACAAACAGACACTTCTATTTTATTTATCTGTATAGATTTGACAATTTCAATGAAAACAAACGCGTTATGTAGTTTTGATTGGTTTACTTTAATACTTTATATGTATGTGCTATATGAATAACGAAAAAATGAATTTCACTTAGAAATATTATTAGATTTTTAACATTTATATTGCTCGTTGCAAAATTTCTATTGAGGAATCTGTGTCAAAGTCAAACGGATGCAGAGAACCAATGTATAGATAAGCGAGTGACGAGTTGCCAATGTGTGATACATCCATGTTGTTTGTTATAGGATACCAGTTTACAAGGCCGTCGTTTCTTAGGTCAGGCCTGTCTTAACTCGGTACACGCTTACAGCTTTGTTTTCTTTCGTGCGAACACATGGTGCGACATGTTTCAAATTTACGTTTCTTTACTGTCAGTGTGCAATAAATAATAGTCTTGCTTTCTTCGATATTAGTATATAACAAACGTGTTTAATTTTGAAAATTCTAAGTGATTTATTTAATTTTTTTATTTTGTTTAATTTCGTTATAATTTTTTATGTTGGAATGAATGCATCTCATCTCGTAATGGAATCTCTAAAAAAATTTAGCATGCTCATAGTCACCTCATTATTATTCTCTCAACCACTATTAGATATCATTTTCCTATACCAAATTCAAATAGTCATATTTATTTAAATTGTTAAAGTAGATATTTGTAGTTAATTATGTGTATTAATTGATGTTTATCATATTTCAATTCTATTAAAAAACTATAAATGGATTTGCATAAATAAATAAAAGGCCATGTTATATATCTATCTATATAGTATCAAAAAATATATTTTTGGTTATATGTTATAGGCAATGACCGCGCGCGGTGCAACGGTGAGAGTTCGGGGTCCCGTGAGCGTTCGCACTCGCTGAGCAGGTGAGGCGCGCGGCCGCTGGCCGACACGGCCCGCCGCTAGCGCCCGCCGACTCGCCGACACGCCCGCCGCCACCGGCCGACGCTGGCCGCCGCTGGCCGCCGCTGGCCGACGCTGGCCGACACTGGCCGACGCCGGTCGCCGTACGCGTGTGATCATGTACATTGTTATGAAGTGATAAGTGATGTAATTATTTTGTCGAACATTATAATCTAGGCTATATTTTGTTGTGAATCGGTACTTCTCAATTTGTATTTATAAATAATTACTACTTGAATTAAAGACTGTTGGTCTGAGATTAATTTTGTTTTATTTTTTTATGTATCTTGAGTAAACTTTATGAATTATTTAAAATTTCATAATGTCTATTTTTCTACAAACTTTTATTTATTTGTATATTATCATCATTCTACAGGCTATATGATAATTTTAAACATACATAACGAGAAAATTGTTAGAAACTAGTTTTCTTGAAATGCATTATCTACTCTCGGTCTAGCTGGGTCAGTAGATTCGTATAGGTACTATATCTGATCTGTGGTATAAGTAGCCGAATAAGTAAAAAAAGAAATAGTATAATTAACCGAAGTCAGCAGATTAGTAACCACAAATTATTTAAAAAAAAGCTAGGTTTTTGTTGAGACCATGTAGCGATTACTTTTTTTTTCTTCAGGACACTTCTACTACTCTATAGAGATACATATATAGTTCTCTATAGTTGCTATCAATCTTTTCTTTAACCTCTATGAATAAACGTAACAGATTTCTCAATTCTATATCGGGGTAAAATCATGCACGTTTCAATAAATCGATATTTTCACGCCTATAATTAGAACGTTCTTTAGTTGTTTATTCGTCCTCAATTAGCGTTTATTTTTAGGAATCTTTAGAAGAACAAATAGGTCATTCAACTATGACGTGCAAGAAATGACCGTCTAGCGTTTGTTATGATTTGTAGCTAAAACGTTCTCTCTTAATGGCAACTTTAATTTTAGATATTTGAAGAAATATAAATAAAAAACATTTATTTTATGATAATAATTTATTTTGAATGCTTTACAAATAGTATTGCATCATGTCCGGTCCTTTATAGTTAGCTCGTTCAATATTATAACCTAAATCCTCTACACACAAGATTATATCCAAAATAAAAATAAATAAATAAATAATGTTAATATTCAATTTTACAAAAACAAAAAAAAAATTTTATGATAACGATTGTTCACATTCCAACAACGTTGTATTAGAAAGTTCTAAATCTCACTAAATATCACAAAGCCTAATAAAAAATTAAAAAATAAATTCGATTCAGTTGCGAAATACTCTATGCATTTAGAATATGCGGAAATTTTAGATAATTGGAATGTTAAGAGTACGCGTTCATTTAATTATAGAGATAGCCGACGCAGATGATGTTATAATATATTCCTGTAATTTATGGATTCAAAAACCAAGTACAAACATTTGGCAGAGCAAAATTCGAAAAAACTATCACGTCATATCATTATGAAAATAGCCTGAGCGTCACCGCACTTGGCACTGCAGTACCGCACGATATATTTATACAATTTGCACCTTACAATTTTACTGATAGAATACAATGTATTATATATACATTAAACACGACATAATGAAACATTAAATATATTTTTAAATGACAAATTGAAGCAATAGCGTACAGTTAATGACACTACTCTTTTATAATCAAGCAATGGCGTGTAAATTAATTACAAAGCAGTAGGGCAGACGTAGGATGTCGTATAACGTTAAATATGTTTAAATAAAATGATGCAATAGTTGTAAACGATACCTACTGCTTTATAATTAAAAAATACTCAAATTGATTACAAAATAGTAGGGCAGATAGATGTATATAATAATAATCTACTAATCCATATAGTTTGACGAAGGTTTCTAAACATTGTAATCGCGTGGGACTTAGGATTCCCCAGTTGGGAGGTGAGATATGATACCGACTATGTAGTACTTATTTTAATATGATTGTCGGTAAATGGCTTTAGCTTTGACGGATATAACTAACTCGTCACCCTTGCATTAAACAATTCCGTCCATAAAATCAACGGAGATTATCGTTTAATAAAAAAATGTAGATAACAGGGAAAAATTAATATTTGATCAACCTTACATTTGAAAGTCCGTTAAAAAAAAGGACGATTGTAAACTGTATGGATTTGACGAGGTAATCTGTACTCAACTGGCACGTTTTGAAGCCATTAATAAGATAATTGGATTGAATCGAAACTGTATGGATTATTCATTATAGTGTGTATGTGCGGTGTGTCTACATCATGTGCACGAGCGGCGCGGCGGCGGGCCACTCGTACACGGCGGGCAGCGCGGGCGCGTACCGCACGTCGTACACCTGCGCGCGCACGAACGCCTCCGCGTCCGTCGGCTGCGGCTGCACCGACGCCTTGCCTGCACACGGACATACACACATTTATTTGTCACATATAATAATAGATAGTAATTACAATAATATAAGGATAAATCCACTATTTTGATATTTGATAATTAATCTGTGACTACATCAAGCTGTCAAGATGTCTTTACTTTTTTTGGGGCTGGCGCGATATACGAATCGGTGCATCACTGGATTTCTGTTATAGAATTGTATTCATAAACCAGAAATTAATACAGGTGTTTAAAAATAATTAATTGTTAGATTTATGTAATAAAGTTTCTAGTATTATTCTTTTGTGTTTATAATATAATAATTATGATTGTGTAATTATTATTATATATGTATATTCATATTTTATGTATTAAACTATTTTGTTGAGAAAGAATTATGAAGTTCATTTATATTAATAAAAACATTATTTAGGCACAGTGCAACGTAGCATATTTTTATCGCATTAGTAAATACATGATCAAAACCAATACAAGTAGGTATTTTCAGTCGCAAATTATAATGTTAATCATATTCATTTTGAAACAAAGGAACAAAAACTCCTATAGATAGAAAAATGCAATCTATTAACAGATGACCGACAAAAACTCTACTAATCGTAATCTATAAAAAAAGTGCTTTGAAAAATAATACCTACTTTAATTTTCTCTTTCGTATAAATAATGTGCGGAATGTTTTTATGTTTATCTTCCATGGGTTCCTAACCTTTTATCCGATTGTGATGAAACTTTGGTGATTGTTTTCTGTGAATGCCTGTAAAAATTTCTGGTCCAAAAAAAATCTTTGTATGATTGTTCTTTATGCGTTCCCAAACCATTTACCTCTAGAGATCCGAGTGAAATCCCAAAGAGGGTCAAGCAGGCGGCCGGTCGTAAAACTTTGCCAAAACCGATCAGCAGTACGGAAAACGTACTGCGATGACCCCAAGTAATTTGGGAAATGGGCAGGGGGATGGTGATGGAGCAGAGTGAAGCAAGGGTCGCTAGTATTAATATAAAATCCGTATAAAATATTATAAATGGAACTAATATAATACCAGTAGTGTAAGCGTGCTTGACGATGTTCTTGGCGATCTTGATGGAGCACTCCTGTATGGCGGTGAGCGGCGGGTACAGACTGCCCGAATCCAGGTCCTCCTGCGACACGATCTCGGACAGCGTCTGTGTTGGGTACACAATAAATAAATGAAATAAAATAAACCAGCCTTGCATTTTTTTTATTTTCAAGTATGTACGTACATACATATTTAATTATGTCATGGCGTTAATAACTGCGACTGAATTATCTAATTAATGCAGTTATTAAAATTGAAACTGTTTATGTGTGCACAGTACGGACTACGGTGTATGATATACCTCGTTGGTCTAGCAGCTAGTTAGTAGTTAGTATATTCGGTTGAAGATCCTAAGATCCATGTTTGAGTCCCAAATCGAGTCAAGTTGAATTCGAAAAGCAACGTTCGAAGGTAGATAACAGTATTGCTAGCGAATTATCATTCCATCGGACTTTGAGAGTCAAAGAAATAAAGAGTGTGAGTGTGAAACACTATTATATCTCTTGACTATTGCACAAACGGCTAACTCAAATGTAAGATTACGCCGTGACCGAAATCGACACGAAAGACTATTTATATGGGTATACCTGTTTAAAAACTCCAATAGGATCCCATCAAAATCGACAAAAGCCACATAGAAACCAATAAATATTAATTGGTTTCTATGTGGCTTTTGTCGCTTTTGATGGGATCCTATTGGAGTTTTTCAACAGGGATGTTGTCCATGTGTATGCATGTATACATATGTGCTCGCATGTCTGTGCGTGTGTCCGTGTGTGTACGTGTGCAGGCTCACCTCGGCGGCGAGCAGTATGAAGTCGTCGGAGATGTCGACGATGCCGGCGGCGAGGATGCCGAGCGCGAGGCCCGGGAAGATGTAGGCGTTGTTGCCCTGCCCCGGCCGCAGCACGCGCCCGTCCTTGGCGCGGTAGTCGGGGAACGGCGACCCCGACGCGAAGATGGCGCGGTCCTACGTACATACAACACATTGTTATACAAACAATAAATGACTAGGCGAATGGTTTTTTTTTAATTATATACATATGTATCTCTTAAATTATTACGTAAGTGGTTTTGTTACTACGTCTCGTTGTATCGGATCATTTGGTGCTCAATGCAATTCAGAATAGACTAAACACATAGTTACTTTTTATAGGAAGGCAAAAAAAATATTTCAAAGGACCGACAACTTTAATACGAGAATCATATCAAATATGATTGAAAAAAATTACCACATAATAATATAGTTTTTTTTGTTCGGTTACATTCCAAATAATTAAAGACAAACAATTATAAAGTACAAGGTATTATTTATTATGTATAATATAGACTCACGTCTGTGTAGGAGTAGGCCTGCTCGGCGGTGCACTCGGCCTTGCTGGTGGGGTTGGACAGCGCGAAGATGACGGGGCGCTCGTTGTTGGCGCCCATCGCGCGCAAGATGTCTGCCGTGAACGCGCCGCCCACCGCCGCCGCGCCTGCGCACGAGCACACCATGTGCAATACGTATTCATTCGTTTACATTACAAATTTACTTTTATTACAATCACAATATGCTGCATAATATGTATAATGTATACGTATATTATATTATTAACGCGAATATTAATTGACATCTATATGAATAAATATCAATTGCCAAATGTATGTAAGCGAACTTTTTTAGAACGGCTGTATCTATTTGGCTAATTCTTTTTTTATTGTGTTTGTAATTGTCAGGACACAGATCATTTAAAGTGTCAGAATAAGGTTTGGGTAAAAGAAATATTTGAAATTAAAAACAATATTTAAAATGAAATTGACAGTTTTGTCATAATGTAAGATAATTATATTTATCTATACTAATATTATAAAGAGGTAAAGTTTATGACGTTGTAGGGGATAATATCTGGATTTACTGAAACGATTTAGATGAAATTTGGTAAGAAGATAGTTTTGAGACCCTAGAAAGGACAAAGGATATTTTTATAGCAGAAATCACCTTTAAAGGGGTGAAAATGGGGATGAAAATTTGTATTGGGAAGCAAGCTAGGGACGAACTCGAGCGAAGCGGCGCGCGGTGAGTCTTTAGTTTTAAATAAAATTATTTTAGTGACTTTTTACAGGAAACATATAAAGTATTCGAAACGTAGGGCACGATTCACAAAAAACCAAAATACAAAAAAAAAGCAATTAAAAACGTCTAAAGAGATTTCAACAGAAATTTCATATTGTACGTTCAAGTACCAAATACTATCAAATCAGGCATTATATTCGTTATCACGCATACATACCAATAAGCACAGAAGGCTTCGTCACGTTGACCACTTCAGCCAGGGTCCTGATGGGCGGACAGTCCTTCGCGAAGTGTAGTTTGTGTTCATTGAGGCCGCCCTCGGGCCGGTCCTTCACCACCAGCCCTTTAGAGTCCACGAGGTATATGCGCGCGCGCGCGTCCGCGTCCGACGTGCCCTCCTTTTTCATGGCCATCACACATAATTCCGCTATGCCTAATGAAGCCTGTGGAAGAGATTTGAGACTTTAAATGATACATAATGACAGTATAATACTTTCTTAGGTTCACGTGAATATTAGAAACTTTAAATAATCTCCCGTCCCCATTTAAATCTCCCGTGACAATGATTAATCTAATACATTCGAAACATCGAGAGGGAACCAAAAATCAAAATAAATCCATGAAACAAATACCTACGAAAAAATATTTTTATTTAAGGTAATAAGTGTATTTTATTAATAGACTACATACTGAATGATAGTTATAAATGCAACAGTTTGTATGTGTGGTGTATTTCTTATAATAAATATTATATTATAGGTACATTTTAACGGTTAGTACGGAATACAAATCTTTGAATTTCTCGGCTTTTCTATACTATAATACGCATGTATTATACATATAAACCTTCCTCTTGAATCACTATCTATTAAAAAAACTGCATCAAAATTCGTTGCGTAGTTTTAAAGATTTAAGCAGACATAGGGACGAACAGACATCAACTTTATTTTATACTATGTAGTCATTCACACTAAAAGAGATTTATATGAAATTCAGTACACGGATTTAAAGCTATGGTCTGGAGTGACACGACGAATGAACAACGAGCGACGCACCCGAGCGAAGCGAGTGAAGTCGCTAATAGAATATTCTTCTTCAAACAGCGGTATTTAATGAAACTTAATTAACTTAATAAGCCAGTATTTTAATAATACTTAATTGTTCTAAACGTATAAAGAAGAGAAACATAAGCATTATTGCACTTAATTTATGATCATTCGTAATTGACGATTTTTAGTCGAGTCAGACTTAGCGAGCAAAGCTGCGGGCATATCCTAGTTTCCAACACAATATAAGGTAGATAATATAAACTAAAAAAGTAGACAAAAAATAATACAATACAAGTAAGGTATCTCACCTCGCCGGCGCCTTGGAACACGATGACGTTTTCGGACAGGCGCTTGCCGGTGAGGCGCAGGCTGGCGAGCAACCCCGCCACCGCCACCGACGCCGTGCCCTGGATGTCGTCGTTAAACGTGCAGTACCTATACAATTAATATAAATAAATATAAATATGTTGGGAGATTAACACACAGCACCATCTAGTTCCATAGTAAGCTACGAGGTCTGTTTCATGGCTACCAGATAGTTGATACACTACACATATATAACTTTAAATACATACACATTATAAACATAAGCACTCATGACTGGAGTACAAGCATTTGTGCTCATCACGCAAATTAATGCCCCCCAGCGGGACTCGAACCTGCGACCGCTGGCACAGCAAGTAGGATCATTACAAACTGAGCCAAACGTGCCGTCAAATTAATAGTTACAATTATTAGCCAATATTTGATGTAGCTGGGGAATCCTGTCTTAGGTCTAACAGCCCCCTGTCCATTGACGATTGGCAGTGTCTTACTCACTAAAACGGAAAACCTACAGCGTAACCGTCTTGAGGGACGTTTTAGGATGGCTTAAGCACAAATCTCAACAGGCAACACCTCTATAACTAATAGCCTTGCCACGTACTAGGCAACTGAAATCATCATTATCATAGCAACCGATCATAAACGAATCACAATTTTTATTCCATACTTTATTCACTACTCTGTACCCCTTGAAGAGATGAATTTTGTAATATTTACACGAACCTCGAAGGAAATGAGATCACTCGTTGAATTTTAATTAAAAAATCTTGCAGATGGAAAAAATACTTTTAAATTATATTTTAATGTTAATTCAATTAAAATTAATTATTTTAAGAAGTCATTATTTAAAAAAAAACTTTCATTTAAATATAACCAACCGTTGTGTGTAGAAATTTTGCAATGTCATTAAAATAATGATACAAAAAATCACCGAGCCGTCAAGGCTGTAGTCGTGAAACAAATTTGGTAATTATTACTTTTAAATCATAAATATAAATTTAAAATAAGCAATTCTAAATGTTATTGCTATATATTAATTAATATAGAGCATTTATATACAAAAGATATGTACAATATTGTTTGTAATTTCATTTTTATTTATTTACCTAATTCAGTTGTCCACTTTTCACCGATATTAAATACCACAACTACTAATAAACCCCAAAATGAGTTTAATGATTAATCCTTAATTTATAATTATGTAGTGACCATAATGTATATTGGCTTATGTGGAATAAAAACGTCGTATGTTATGATTTTTACTATAATTAATATAAAGTTGAAAGTTTCTGATTATGAAAGTTTTTTATCTATACCTACTTAATATTATAAAGCTGAAGAGTTTCTTTGTCTGGTTGAACGCGCTAATCTCGGGAAGTACTAATCCGATTTGAAAAATTCTTTTTGCATTAATTAGCCCGTCAACTGAGGAATATATATCATCATGAGGCCTATATATCATCCCGGAAAAATCTACGGTTCTCATGGGATAGATTTGTTTTTGTCTAGGGACGAACTAGAAGCGAAGCGAGGGTGAGTCGCTAGTTATAAATATAAAAGGTCGGCGTTTATACTCGTATGTATTCAATCAAAAACCGTTGGATGAATGTGGATTGTGGAACAAGTTCAGCACTTACATAGATTATATTCTAAAGTAGCACACAGGATACTTTTACAGGAACAAATTTTAACAAAATTTCAGTTGTGATGATTATCAATAAATGGCGCTAAAAATTTTAAAAGGAAAAAAAGACAGAAAAATAGTTGATTAAATGAAATTTTCTCTAAAACAATAAATCACCGTCTCACCTGCCACGGTACTTCTCGAGCAAACGGAAAGCGTTAGCATTGGCGAAATCCTCAAACTGTATGAGGCAGTTCTGCCCGAAGCGCTTCACTACGGCCTGCATGAACTCGTCTATGAACTCGTCGTAGGCGGCGCCGCGAACTCGCTTCTGTCGCAGACCGATGTATAGAGGGTCGTCTAACATTGTCTGGTTGTTTGTACCGACATCTGTAATGTGTTAACGTCAGATATCTTTAAACAGTTTGAATTTCATCGCGTATATTTAAGAATCACTCGGATAAAGCTTCTAATAAAACATTCGTTTGGAAGCTATGATTTGAAACTAAGTTTCAAATCAATAACGGCTAGGACAGTTTGGGACCTATAGAACTATCAACTAAGGAGGTATGTTCTAAATGTTTTATGTATAACTAATTAAATATATGTAAATGTCATATTTTAATAATATAAATAATCATTTTCTATAACGAATCTTACTTATAAATTTTAACCTTTAAATACATTACTTACATACATATGTAATGATTAATCTGAAAGATAAAGCTTGAAAAACCAGTCACATTCATGTTGAAGTCCAATAAAAGTAATTCTAAACAAACTTACCAAGAGTAATGGGTAAAGTCTGATGGGGTTTGATGCCAGCGAGCGCAGTGTAGAGGGCCAGCTTGCCCACGGGGATGCCCATACCGCACGCGCCCAAGTCTCCCAGACCCAATATACGTTCTCCGTCTGTCACTACGATAGCGCGCACGTCTACCTCGGGCCTAAGGAAAAATGTTCAAATCAATTATATTGCTCAAATTATTGTATGATTGATAAATGGATTATTGAAGTAAAACTTCTTTACGCACGCTTGACTTAGGGGGTAAGCTGGTGAATGCGTTACGAAAAAATTTACGTACAATTGTTGCCATGGTAACCGTTGTTATTGTCTGACAAATGGTATATAATATTATATTGTTTCCTTAAATGATATTCTATAAATATACGATTGTAATATGCCTAATATGTGTTATTTTTAGTATCTCACCTATCCTAATTATTTAAAACATAAATTTAATTTCACAAAGAGTACCGATAACCTACAGAAGTTTTACTTCTTGCGCGTGTCCACATTCATACACGAACTCTTTAATTTTAGTATTTATGACATCGAATTGTGGAAGTTTGTATGTATATTATGTATGTTGTTACTCTCACAGCTAAATGGATTTGAATATAATTAAGGACATAGATTCTCTATCAGGAGTGACACATAGGCTACTATTAGTCCCTTAGGAAGGCACCCAAGTAAAATGAGGGAAGTCGCTGGTACAACATGAAAAAGAATATAATATAATATAGATTAGAAATAGCACAAATGTAGATGAAACTAAGGACATGTTTTTAAAAAAAATGTACGTATATGTTTATTTCTTACATTAACAGATACCGAAACTACATATTAAACTGAACATTTGTATATTTAATTGATAACTACCTACTGAGTGGATATAAAACTACGTATAAAAAATCATGTCTATAGGTATTAATTTCAACATTTTTATAGTTACATGTTTCACAAGTATGATTAAGCCAATTTCGCATTGCATATTTTAAAATTTATAGATAAATAAATATTACAATGTATGTATAATTTTATATATTTATAATATTTTTTTTTATAATATTTTTTTTTTTCAATGTTAGTCCAGTCAATAGGTGAATTAATCTACATAAAATATAGCAATTTTCGCGGTATTCCTTTCGATAAAGGGGTATTTTCTAAGCCTAAAGCCAAGTTTGAGTGGTCGCTCGATGGGCGCTGGCGTCCTATCGCGAAAAACGCATTTTATTCGACATCTCCAGAACGGCTCATCCTACGTAAAAACTATTATTTTTTTCTCTTTTAGATTAAATTTAATATATTTTTAGTTAAAATCTTTTTTTATGTAATATTTCTCGTCGTTTCTCGTTTTTTTTTATATATTTTTTCTTATAATATTTTGTCGGTTTTTTCGCGATTGTGTCCCTAACCGGTCACTAACATGCATTTTTATTTTTATTTTATGTGCACGATATCTCAAGAAATATTAATTTTACAAAAAAAAATTTACATTACGTACATTAATTTTATTTATTGTATATTTTTATTAAAGAATATAATCTATCTATCTATTTAATAAGTTAAAAGTAATAAAATATCAAATCAATTATAACATACACAAAATTTCATATTTTATAAATGATTTTATTATTCCTCTGACGTTCTTATTCTAACCATGACAATCCGGTGACCTAATGTTTTGATCTGCTAAAAATACTTATCACCCATGACATTTCATTAACTACTATGTACTTTAATACAGAATACAAAGTTTCCATATAAATTATAAATTGTAAACACGCACTCTGACTCTGCGTACCCTCTTTGTATAACAGTATATAATTTACTTTATAACTTGGTTTAATGTCGTACAAAATCTATAAATGTAAACGTTTAATGTTTCACATTGTAGCTTGAAACGTGTGTAATATAACTGTAAAACAGCATCGACTAACAAATAAAATATGATAATTTATACATTTTAATATCAACAGAACAATATTATTGGTGAAACCAATTTTCTAGAGGTGTAATACTTCTGTTTGGGATACTTATATCAGACCTCTATTCAAATCAAAACATATTCGTCGAAGTAATAACTGGTATGTATGTATTTACATTATACATAATATGTAAAGTATTTCCGAATCTATTCCCTTATGACGTAAGAAGTCCACGATACTTTTAATAGATATTTAATTCAAATAGTTTTATTTTCAATAACTCCTAGAAGTGCTAGCTGAGCAAAATTTACTTTACCAACCTCGCCCACAATAGAGAAGACACAATGGAGGTTGATCAGTGAGAGGGGAAAAAAATCGATATTTACTATCATATCTTAATATCTAAATCGTAAACATACATATATCTAAGTCATATATATACATATATGGTGTAATTTTCACTGCCATAGTTTGCCGACAGTGACGTAACTTTAGAGCGAAAATTCCATAACGTGGTCCAGTTGAGGAAATACTCATGGCATTAATAATGGTTCAGCAAACTACCCAAATGTTTACAACGTCATTTTATTACACATCAATTTACGAAGTAGATTTTCCATATCTGTGAGAAATTTTATATGATTCTTTTCTAAGCCAGAAATATTATTTATACTTAGGGAAAAGGAATCAAAAGAAAAACAACAAAAAAAAGTTTTTTTTTTCAGTAGATACGTTTAAAACACCGTTGTAAGTATAAATAAAACATACAAAGCCATACATATTATTATTGAAAAGTAATAAAATACTTCATACGAGACAAAAAATAAGAATACTTACCAGTTCTTTAAAATATCGTAAACGTGTCCCTTATCGTGGATGGTGATGAACAGTCCGCGAGGGCGGCGGTACACGAGGCCGTACTTCTGGCAGGCGAGGCCCACGGTCGGCGTGTACACGATGGGCATCATCTCCGCTACGTTCTCGCCGATGAAGCGGTAGAAGAGATGCTCATTGCGGTCCTGCGATTGTGCAAAAAAACCATGTTACATTTTATATTAAGCCCTTTGCTTTAGGTTTTTCTTTTTTTTTCGGATTTAACGCGGTATGTTTAATTAATAACTTTTGATACGTCAAAAATCTTAGTTTCTCCATTCGTAACACATTTCTTCATTTGAAACGTCAGAAATAAAAAATCTAAATAAAACCATGAAAATATCGTATCGTAAAAAAAATTAAGAAAATATTATTGTAAGCCATATTATTATTATTTTTACCTCCCGGAAGAGCGGAATAAACAGCATATATGTATGAACCTCAAGGTCATAAATTAATGTTGTGTAAAAAATCACATCGACTCATTACTTCGTTGCTAAGGGAAGGTCAAATGTACAAAACACGATCATATTTATAGATTACAAAATATTCCATCTTTGAGGATATTATTTAAATTGGTAAATCTTACTTTACTTCCTTATAATTTCTGGCAATATCCTTTAAGTTGTCTTGATTTATTCGGTTACTATGTAAATTATGTTATTGTAATAATGTGTAGGTGTTTATTAGCTATTTGTTTAAGGTCACTGTTCTACTTCCAACACAGATTTTTCCTATAATATAATGCTATTATTATCTATTTTAGATAGATTAATATCTAATAAGGTTAACAGGAATTTAAATAGCGAACGCAAAAAGCCATTTATACATCTTTTACTTAATTTAAAAACAAACGCATAAAAAACATGCAAACTTCAATTTTCTGTACCCATTCAAAATCTCGGGTCCTAGAGCGGTCAACTTTTAAATACTCCAGCTTGATAAATTGTGGGCTAAAGAAGGAATATTAACAATGCCATCAAAATTTACTTCTGATTTATCGTTATAATAATTTTGTAGACAACCGGCTCTTCTAATCGCTCCGGCATTACAATAACATTTTTTTAAAATTGTATACTACTAACTAAAACGTTTCGAATATATTATTATATTATGCATATACAAAATATAAAAGCGATTAATATTAATATTATCTAGTTATACATTGTTAACTATGATTTAAACACACAAATATTTACCAGGAAAGTTAGAAATCTACGCACCAGAGAATGTAAAGTAAAGATAAATTATCTTTTATGTAATAGAAACAGCATTATCTACGAGTTATCGAGGACTTTGCAGGTATTAAATAAAGTTATTATTAACAGGTACTTGATTTACAACTTGTTTTAATGTAAAAAAAATGGACGCTTTATAATTTTGTCTATTTAATGAAATGCCCTAGTGAAAGAAAAGTGCAATAAAATTATTATTATTTAAAAAAAGGTTCTCCTTTCGACCTATCCGGTACCCCTTGTAATCATAATAATAATAACCTCCCGACCGACATCGGCCACGGCGGCCAGTCTCATTGAAACTAGCCACCCTCGCAGGAGATATTACAGTGCACAAGTGTACGCGCAGACGTCACTCGCTACTCATACTCCGGTGGGATGACTACTCAACTCGATCGGTGGACGGTGAGAGTTAAGGCGCACGACCGATGGCTTTACGTGCTCTCCGAGGCACGGGGGTAAAAACCCGCCAACTTCCCAACTCCGACTCAATAACTAAACCTGGCCCGACCCAGGACTCGAACCTAGGACCTCTCGATGTGCAGCCGTACTTGCTAGTCACTACACCACCGAGGCAGTCACTTCTAATCATATTATATACATAATACATACATACAAATAACAAAATATCTTAACTTCTAAATATGAAAGATAAAATATGTATATCAGACGTTGCTAATAAATCTAAATCAAATCTAACAATTAACAGCGTGTAAAAATCAAAGTTACCACTCTACGATTGTTTGTTTTGATGTTACTATAAAACTTACAAGAAGTCCCATAAGGTAGATGTATTTATTGAGGGGGTCTTCGTATCTGTCGATAGAGAGCTTGCAAAGCTGCACCTGCTCGTCCTGGCTTTTCACTCTAGGAGGCAGCAAGCCGTGGATACCTAAGGCTTGACGCTCTTCAATTGAGAAGGCCATACCCTAAAAACATTAAAAAAAAAAATAAGAATAATTCACATATCCTGTTCAAAATGGAAAGAGAAGTCAATGCGTCAATTTATCTAAGATCATCTGCTAGAAAAATATTGTAGGGCCATTCAAAGAAAGTTTATTTGTAATAAGATCTGACATAAGTATAACATTTTTTGTAATATCCGTATCATAATGTAACTACCACTGATTTACTGAAAATAGCTCTATTTCTGATTTTCATATCGATTATTATTATTATATTTGCCCAACACAATATTGTAGAGTAGAGAAATTTACAACTCGTGAATAATTTAACCACACCAAGGCTTAAAGCCGCGTTGACATGTCAAAGCGTGTCAACGCGGCTTAAAACACGAACACTGTAATAAAAACTTACTTTTCCTATACAAAAATTTAACGCGCGTTATTTTCTTTGGTTGCTCGAATTAAATATATTAATATAAAAAATAATTATCTGTATAAATTTTACTAATATTATAAATGTGAAAGTTTAGATGTTTGGATGGATGTTTGTTACTCAGTCACACAGAGCGGCTGAACCGATCTGGATGAAATTTGGCACAGAGATAAATTATAGTCTGGAATAGCACATAGGCTACTGTTTATCCCAGAAAAATGTACGATTGGGATAGATTTGTTTTGTTTTTCTAGAGGTGAACCCGAGCGAAGTGAAGGTGAGCCCCTAGTTAAAACTTAAAAACAGCTGAAAGTGTGAATCCTCTATAAGCTTTACTAACCTCTATACCCTTTTACTGAAAACATAGTTATTTTCAGGAGCTTTCTAGACGTTTTAAAAGCAATACATTATCACATTAGCACCTAATACTTATACAGTGTGACGTAATGAAGGTGACCGCTTCCTCGACCTTCATCGACTCGTAATTAGAAATCATTTGAACCGGCGATAAATTTCTATGACCCGCCTCTCTATCGGAATTATCTCCTTATGATAAATGATGCAACTTTGCTAGTAAACAAAGTTATTTTGCATTCGTTTTTAATATTTATACTAGCGACTCGCTCTCGCTTCGCTCAGATTCGTCCCTAGGTACCTTTTAATTTTTTTGAGTGGACCGCTAAATCTTTTCTAAAATAAACTCCTTATAACATCAGCTATCTGCCAGTGAAAGTCCCGTTAAAATCGGTCCAGCCGTTTCGGAGATTAGCCGGTACAAAACCAGACAGACAAAAATGTTAAATATTGTGTTTTTCTTATAAGTACCGTATATTATATTATACCGTATATTGCATTTAGTAAAAAGCTGTTATTTTAATATTACAAATAGACACTTCAATCTTATTTATCTGTATAGATTAACGTCATGACGACTTTTAATTAGATACTTCTATTTATCAGGCTATTATGGTTAGGTAATGAACTGCAATGGATCTAAAAGTAATAAACGTTAAAAACGAAGTAAAACTAACAAATACACATTAAGACATTAAACATGTAGCCAGATAAACGAAAATTACATATAATTAATAAAAAATATAATATATATTGTATTTTTGAATTATTTTGGAATATAATTTTGTAACTCACTACAATGTTTTACGGTTTTATTTTAATTTTCCGTATAATTACACGAACTTGGACAAGTACCTATATATAAACAATAGATTACGTAACTTTATGCGAAGCGAAAACAAAAACAAACCTATCCCGCGGGAACCGTACATTTTTTCGGGATAAAAAGTAGCTTATGTGTTATCCTAGACTATAATCTGTCTCTGTGCCAAATTTCTTCCAGATCCGTTCAGCCGTTCTAGCGCGAAAGAGTAACAAACATCCATACTCACAAACTTTCACATTTATAATATTAGCATAGATCTAAAACAAAGTATATGTAATAATATTTTATCTACCCGAAGTGATGATTAAAACTTTCTAGGATAAAAAACGCGGTAAAACTATAGTGGCATTGTCGGAGAAGGGATGAGTAGGAGGGCGCAAGTACAGTATTTTTCTAAAATTTATAATATATATTATTGCAGCCATGCAGGAAAATCAATCGCAATTTCAGAAACATAATAAAAAAAGGATGAGAAACACAATATAAATATAACGTAAAAATATTTAATTAATAAATAACAATAAAACAATAAACGAAGATAAATATTTTTTTAAATTAACTTTAATCATTATTATAGAATCAATTCAACTTACACTACCTATTTATACGTAATTTAATTTAAACTTTTCTTGGTATAGTTCCAAATGTGAACATAAATAAACACATGGTATTATCAACTACTATCTATACCTATATTTACCTTTTGATTTATATATAGAATAATCATTTCGTCCGTTTGTCGTATGTAAATGAGCATTATTGTACAGTAAGGAGGCGCGGCTGTGACGTGCATCGAACGGTTCACGTTGCTTGCTATTAGCACTTACGTGTTAAAAGTACCTAATGTGCACGTTTTTATTTCTTACGATTCGTAAAATGTACTATTTATACCTATTTCAGCATTATGTAATGTATATTATTAATAAATAATATATATGTAAAAATACACCTATTTATTTTAAAGCCGATTATTTTAAATTCCGTACGTATTTCATGTGCCATGGAGTTCCATGCTTATTTAGTTAAATAAGCATGTCGTAAACCATATTTAGTTTCATAGATTAAACGTACTCGTATATTCAAATTGATAAAAAACCATTTATGAAAGAAAACATCAAACCCGTGAATCGTGAGCCGCTAAACTGTCTGGAATACTGTGGAGTTCCCGGCGAGGCGTCAGCTGCCACCAATCTCTATCCATTATGTTATATATGTAAATTTAGCCGTACATCAAAATTTCATCTCAAAACATTATTCAAGAGTTAACGTTTGTCGTTATCTTTTCATTCACTTTGGTTCAATATTTGCTTTAGTCGTAAATCGCAGCTTTGAACAATTTTCCAGTCGAGAGCATCCAATAAAATTCTTCCTTTTGTACTTTGTAAGGATCTTGTCACGTTTATTTCAACGTTTTTACGTTCATCTCATAAGGCTATATTTCTGTACTTTATTGTTATAAAAACAACTTAACTTTTATGTAAATATTATAAAGTACTAAATATATAGATCCATAATTTCAATTACTTGCTACATCAAAATAATTAAGTCTAAAAATAAAAATCTTCGGAATAAATGCGTGGTAAAAGTACCACGTCAGGAAACGAACTAAGGAATTGTTAGTAATTTCTACTTTGTAATATGTTTAATTTATTAGAAAATGCAGTTGCTATGCCTGAAGTAGCGATCAATATGGCCGTACCATAAGCCTTCCATTTAATGTAGAGCAAGTCATACGAGTTGCTTCTAAAAGGTTCTATTATTTATTACATTCTATATATTATTATATTTGCACAAAAAAATAAAAATTATTTAAAAATATATCATCGATTTAAAATCTATATTATAATCTGGGTAAATATCAACGCTTAAGACTCTATGTAGTATTCTATTCGAAAAATGATTGAAAAATATTTTAACTTAAGGATATACGTATATCATTACTATGTATAAGGCAGTGGTAGCCCAGTGGTAAACGCACTCACTTGGGAAACCGTGTGAAGTAGGTTCTAGACCCAAGATCTCGCACCTCTTATATTTTTATGTGCGAATTAAAATAACAACAACATGATTACCACTTGCTTTACGGTGAATGAAAACATCGTGAGGAAACTTGCATGTCTGAGATAACCTAGCAAGTTTTTGAAAGAGATGTAAAGTCCACAACTCGCACTTGGCCAGCGTGATGATTCTGCTGATTCTTCTCGTATTTTAGGCCCGTGCCTAGCAGTAGACGTTAAAAAGGGCTGCTACATGCATACATATGTAAATAATAAATAGCATTCGAAAAATTTTACCATAAAAATACTAGATATTAACGCCATTCCCAAAATATTTATATTGTAATATTTTCATAAAATGTTAGTTAAGTGAGCACGTTCATTAACCTTCATCGGTGCTAACATAAACTTGGTATAACGCTTGGGGCGTATCGAGTATATGAGTCCGCCTCAAATGTCTTATTGTCGAGATTAAGGTCAAAGCTCTTGGAGGTTGTACTGAAACTGGAGCGAGGATTATACTATTTATCAAAGGTCTCTCCTATAAAATATTCGCACAATTTCCAAGTATGTAATTGCATTCCCTAAAATTGCATAGTGAAATATGTACTTTCGAGATTATAACATTTATATTAGTTACTATTTTTTATTATATAACATAACAATTATATTGAGTAATGTTAATATATTTTCAAGTTAACTTGCTTATGTAACAATAGCAACTTCTCTTCGCTTTGCTCGGGTGCATCCTTTTTTTTCAGCGACAAAAATGTCCTCACCGAATGTGCGCTCATTTGAACATTTAAGCGCGCTTTTAATTTTTTTTGTGAAAACAACTTTATGTATTGCATTTAAGAAAAAATATTAGGTACCTATCCCATTTTTCTAAATATAAATTCAAAGGTATAAATCTGTAACATTATAATAATACATTTTCATGACGGGAAAAAACAAAAAATAGTATTTTTCATTCATAATGGTTCAATTTACATTGTTGTATATCTATTTCAACTATAATAATTACGTAAACACAGTTGACAGTTTTATGAGAACTTCTGCATGGGATTTTGTATATAGTACTTTTTTGATCGATGCTTCTTAGCATTGAAACAACTACACGGCTTTGGATGAGTGCACAGATATAAAAATAATACAACCTGGTGTAAAACATCTAAAGCTATTTGTCCCCTAGGAACGCACCCGAGATAAGCGAGGATAAGTCGTTAAATAACTACAAGTATCGATTCAAGAAAGCAATAAGAGTGAATGGTTTCGGCTGCCCTTAAAATGCACATATTACATATTTATATTGAATTCAACTGACACTGAACGTAATCAATGATATGTCAAGATCATGATCTTTGCTAGCAACAGGTGTTTGAGGTTCGATGACGCAAATGAGTAAAGGCTTAGATATGTAGTATGTAATACCTTTTATAGGAGATCCCGATCTATGTGGTGGACCCCTCGCTCTTTTTCCAGGTGAAATATATTTTTTACACCATAAAACATTTTAACAGACACGACCCAGGGGGTTTGTCACCAAAAATTTGCTTCAGGCTATTTTTAATTAAAAAATTTTTAACTGTTTTTTTTTTAAGTATCAGAGAATTTAAACTCTATTCAAAATAAAATATTTCAGATAACTGATAAGCTATATAAAACTCTTAGAAACAGAAAAACGAAATACTTTTTTAGTATAAAGGGATACTTATTTTTTAGTATAATAAAAAAAAAATCAGTTTTAAGTGCGAGAGACAAAGCAGAGTTGTAAAGCAAGTTGACTAAAATATTGACGTAACTAGATAGACGTATGACGCATAATGTCAAGAAATGCAATAAAAGCAATTGAAATTAATTCATGTAAGGCCTTTCGTTCTACTCCAATTTCTTTAAAATTTTGCAACAATAGTTATAAATATTTACCGAAACATGGGCGTAGAGTTTGCGAGATTTCTTAAAACTTTTACACAAGTATTAGAATATAGTATAAACGTTTGTTCAGGATCTTGTCGCTCTTTTGAACTTTTAGACTTAAGTTTTATCACGGTGAAAGTCACCAGATTTATCTCCGCCAAAGTTAAAAAAACTTGTACTAAAGTTTAAACATGTAGTGCTAATAAGGCGATACCTAATAATAAGAGATTAAAGTTTTTATGTTTGATCTCTAAAGGTGTCAACGTAAGACAGTAATACATTTGAGCAAAACCAAAAGTAAAAAACGAGAGACTTTTGCAAAACGCGATAGTAAATAAAAGATAACCTATATAAATTAATTAAACCTATAAATATGTAATACAATATCATCGCGTAAGCCCTCTTGATAGTAATGTAACCGATAAACACATATCGATTTAAAAAGTAATAATGTTTTCTCTGTCCTGAATATAGAGTCACCAGATATATCAGAATACACCATCAAAATATTAAATCATCATTTTAAAATGTAAATCCCTCCATTAGCATTTACATTAAGTAACTTATTGAAATTCACGTTATATTATTCGTATGAATAATACTCAGATTAAACAATACAATTATGTTACTAATAATTCATTCACACTACATCATATGAATTACTTAAAACAAAAATACCAACAGAACAATAAATCTTTATCTAGATCTTTAGATTACTTAGTTTGACGGGGGACTATATTACTGCCAATATGCCTTTTTTTATTCGTGGGGAAACCCCTTTACGGGTTCCCGAGCGCGGGGGGCGCGCGGGGTACGTGGGACTACACCACGGTGATCCCTATTGCAAAAGACAGGGCCACGGGGTCGCTTTCGCATTCGACCGCGACCCATCGTCAATATGCCTAATGAACAAATTACAAAATTAATAGCAAGTTAAACATCAATCAAGTCAAGTGTTTGTCATCCTTAATGTTTTACCTACTGTTCTAAAAATAATTTAAACGATTCTTTAATATACATATATTTACTATCAAATGTTTGGTAAATTTAAATTTAATTTTACCACAGATCACTATACTGTACAAGCTTTCACTGAGTTAATATTTAAACATTTAAAAAACGTCGTAAAATTTAATACTCCTGGTTCTAATTTTATTTCATAATAGAGTTGCCCTACATGTGAGGACAAGTGGAAAATGACTACATCACAATACAGGTTCAGGTTTTAAATCAAAGCAAGGATACGATTGTAAATAGATGAAGTAGGACATATGTATATATAAGACCTACATTCGAGGCACAAGGTGGATCGCTATATCGATTATTGTGACTTGCCTATAATTTCAATAGTCTAAACTATGTATGTATTTACTTAATTTTGATGAATTAATCATATATTAAAAAAAAAACAAATTACATATTTATATTCCAGACTAAATTAGTATTTATTTAGACAAACGTTATAATTATTTAATATTTTATGAAATATTAAATAATTATAACGTTTTTTTAAATTTTTCTCTCCGTAAGAACCATCCTCGTACTTCAAGGAATATTATAAAAAAAGAATTTGCGAAATTGGTTCAGCTGCTCTCGAGATTTGCGCTTAGCAACACATTCAGCGATTCATTTTTATATTATAGATATGTACATATGTAAATTATATATATTTGTTCATGGGTATACATACATTTGTTTCTATATTACCTACTTTTAATTAATTAATTCAACAGATAAAAAATAATATTAAACAAACGCAAACAGACAACGAAGATAGAAATGTTATGACATCACATGTGACTAAAACAATTGTTTTTTTTTGTTAATGGTAATGAGGACTTTAATATTAAATTTTGGGTAACTATCACAAACACTGACTTCAACACTAGATAGTCAAACAAGCACTACTAAAAGACAACAAAGGAAGCGATTAATCTAATATTAAATCGTCATGGCAACAGTAATCCAAAGTAGCAATATTGCAATATTGACGCTATCAAACCAAATAAGCTCTATGGCGAGATAACACGGGATTAGTATTAGTTTTAACTATAATAACGTCTTATCTATATAGTAAGAATATCAGTACAGTAATGTAAGTTACAAGTTTGATTCCTACGTGAGACAATTATATATTTGCCTTGACCAATGACCATACAAATTGTAATATAAGCTTTATCTGTTTTTTTTTTTTGCAATTAATTATGTTTGTATATATAGCAATTCATTCACTTGTCGTAACTTTAACGAGCCATTTCGCGTTAGTAAATGTTAAAAACTAATTTAAAGCTTTATTTGGATTTTTTTGTGTTTAACAATAAAACATAGCGAACATAAATATGTATTTATATCGGTGCGTACAGAAAATGTATTTGGTATTTTTATCTATTTTAGTAATATACAAAGGTATACGTACATACAAATATTAATATTGCTGCCGGTATGTTAAATATCTAATATATAAATATCTCGTGTCACGGTGTTTGTGGTCGCACTTTTACTGACCGATTTTAATGTTTTTTTTTTTGTAAATTTGGTAAGTATGAGAATAGGTCGTAAAGTATTTTTCACCCTCCTATCCTCAGCCTCCATTTTTAATAGCGATTTTACCATTTTTGTATGAACAATATTACCTATATAAACACATAGCGACACGAACCCGAGCGAAGCGAGGATGAGTCGTATAACATAAAGCCAAAGAGTTTTTTTTGTAGATCGAACGCAGGCGTAGCCACGGGTTCTGCTAGTAGTTGTATAAAATAAAAAAAAAGCAGTCATGAGGACTGCTGACAAAAGTGAAAACTTAAAACTATAAACAAACAGTTGTTAATTTTCGATATTCAAATTAATTGTTTGATCTTAAATTAAAATCTGTAAATTAAAACTGTTTACATTTATATGGATTTGACATCTATCGGCACTCTGAGTGTTAGCGTTAACACGTCGCGTGACCATGTCGATGACGACTTACATGAATTTACTCCCCATCCAAACCCGCCTATAGAAGTTTTCACTTCAATAATAAAACTAATTTTAACGATTTAACACTTGAGACAATGTCAACAATATATATTTTAATATTATACTTATTTTATTATGACAAGGCACCTTACAGTTTATAGAATAAACATATTTTTTTTAACACCATTATGTTTTCACAAAAATATGTTGTGTGAATAATATGTTATGATAACTTAAATCGTGCAAATTTTCTGAATTCTGTCATTTGACTTTTACATTATATTTATTTATTTTGGTTTCCAGGTTTTAAAATTAAACAATGTCTCGTTTCGTTACAACAATGTTTTTAAACTTATTTTATGTGGAAAATAATATTCGATATGTAACATAAGTTAATTTTAAAATATTTTTAATTTTTTATTAATTCTATGAGCAGCGCAGTCGAAACTTAAGTTATGTATACTAATACAAAGCCGAATAGTTTGTTTCAACGCGTCAATTTCTGGATCTACTGGTCCGATTTGAAAAATTCTTTTTCTGTTTTATAGCCTATTTATTGAGAAAGGCTTATGGACTTTGATCTACGTCGGAACTGTATTAATATTATAAATGTGAAAGTTTGTGAGTATGTATGGATGTTTGTTCCTTTTTCACGCCAGAACGTCTGAACGGATTTTTATGTTTGGAATCTATCTCTGTGAGATAGATTATAGTCTGGAATAACACATAGGCTACTTTTTATTCCGGAAAAATGTACGGTTCTCGTGGGATAGGTTTGTTTTTGTTTTCCTAGAGGCGAACCAGAGCGAAGGGAGGGCGACCCGCTGGTAATTGTATAAAATTAAATGACACGGCCAGAGATGCGAGAATAGAGCTATTTTATTTATATTTCAAAATACTTCATCTATGTCTTAAAGTAATATGATGTGTGTAACTGAGAACCTCGTGGTTTTCCCTATTATTTATTTCTATATTGCTACCATATTTAACCCATACACATATTATGTAACTAATAAGTAAACAGGTAAACAAAATTATCGTCATCGGCAAAAACACTTAATTAACATTTGAAAATTTAACTAAAATATTTTTCATTGCATATATAATACTTAACTTATTAAAATAACAATAATATTAAGTAAACAAGTGTTAGCCATTTTACTCTGTAATAGTCGATAAGTCAAAAATATAAATTCGTAAATGAAGGCTGTCAAAAAGATTTGTTTTATTATGCGTTTCCTTTATAATACAGATTTTTTATCAACTACATCATTTCATATTATTCTCATGGGACTGTAATTGTTCATTTTTTTCCTTTTATGTCGGCATATATAGTGTTTACATCTCTATCGTTCAATAAAACTAATTTTAAACGCCAAGGCCGATTACAGCGTCCGATGGGATGTGATCACTGATAAGATAAACAACGCATATATACTTAGGTATGTAGTTTCAGTTTTGTTCTCATATTACTGACAATTCTTTTCGTGCAACGGTCTTCTTAATGATCGTATATTGATTGAATTCACTGACACTAAATCAAAA
Organism: Fabriciana adippe; assembly: GCA_905404265.1. Lineage (NCBI taxonomy): Eukaryota > Metazoa > Arthropoda > Insecta > Lepidoptera > Nymphalidae > Fabriciana > Fabriciana adippe. The sequence continues at coordinate 13,072,304 of FR989992.1, read as the reverse complement.
GAGGAGTTTCTAATTTTTATAAGTAGATATGTATAATTAAAACAACAAAACAATTAAGTTGTTATTAACCTATTTATCCCTGACTATTTCTTTACTAGATATCGTCATTTGACATAAGCTCTATATATATTATGTCAAATTTTTAAGTACGGAAAACCACTTGCTGATGACTAATTGGAATACATCCGTATCTACCGCTTATTTGCCGTTTAAGATGATTGAGTATTGAGAATTCTTCAATAATTATTTAATTCTTCAACTGGAATTTTATGATCACTACTTATTGTAGATAATAAGATACAAAATTTACTAAATTCGAATTAGGAAGACTAGTAAAAAAAACATAATAAAACGAATTCTAAAGTCAACTCAACTATCATTAATACTGCCTAAAACTAAGTTTAATTTTTATCGAAACTTTTAACATATCGAATATAAAGCGAATTCTAAAACGAACTGCACCTTAGATTTCGCAAAAGTATTAGAAGTTGTACATATAATCAATACGAAAAAAATATTAAACTATTGCTTATTAACAATTTAAAAATTAATTAATATTTATACAATTCCCCTCAAACTCATGTCGATTACTGTTATGGAATAGAAAATGAATATAATAATATATATTTATTCGCGCCTTAAAAAATAGACTAAATCAAAATATAAAAGTAAGTATTTATTTATAGCTCATATTGCTGTATTATAAAACTATGTTTATGTCAGTAAATTCAATGATAATATATTTTGAAAATTTCTTTTTTTTTTTTATTCAATTATTTTCTTGCAATAACTCAACCCGCGATCTCTGTCACAGTAGTTAATGCCACCGACCAGATTATTATCTGACCACAACTAAGTGCAAGCACAGATCATATAATAGTATACTAGGCAAGTTAGTAATTTGCGAGAAAAGACATTAACATAACGAAAGATATGACTATAATATGACTCTACTCACCTGATTAGTAGAGTTAATCAGGTAGGTAGAGTCATATTATACTTTAATATAATTTAACCCATCAAGCTAGCTACGAACTTCATGCAATGCTTAGAATGTTTATTGTAGGTCATAACAAAATATTTAATAAAGATGCAAGCATGTTTTTAAGTACCTACTTACTACAGTTTATTAATCATAAATACAGATAAATAAAATTGGAGCGTCTGTTTGTAATATTAAAATAACCGCTTTTTACTAAATGCATATGGATGTATACAAGGTACATATACCGAAACAACATTTTTTACAATTTTTGTTCGTCTGTCTGACTGTCTGTGTGTCTGTTTGTTCCGGCTAATCTCTGAAATGGCTAGACCGATTTTGACTGGACTTTCACTGGCAGATACTTGATGTAATAAGGAGTAACTTAGGCTACTTTTATTTTTAAAAAAAGGGTCCCACGAAAAAAATTTAAAACCAAATTAATTAATCAATTTTGTTTTGGGAAGTAGCCTAAGGACGAACCCGAGTGAAGCGAGGGTGAGTCGCTAGTTTATTAATAAAAAAAGCCATTGAATAGCTTAATTTCCGGACGGTAAGTCCTGAGTAAAGAGAGGCAACTTTTGATTTTGAATGCCTAGTAATTTTATTATTTAAATGAGACCCCCCCCTCACTGAGACTTAATTCAGTTAAAAGCGAGTCACATTCACTTGAGCGAGTGGCAGGGGTGGAAACATGAATACGAGTTATCGATTTGGATACCTACTGGGTAATTTCTGTCGGTATATTTTATAGTGACATTGAAATATGTTGTCCTCATAATAACGTGCTACGTGTGTGGGAGGTTTTAAGTGATTTAATAATTATCGTTTTTTTTAAAAGTCACTATTCTATTGTTACGTATTAGGACGTGAAATAGTCTGTTGAATAAGTAAGAAAATAACTACATTTATACAAGTTAAATATGTTAATATTTTATAATATATTCTGCATATAATTAAAGACTTTTTATCGGTTTCTAGTAATATAGGCATCGCTCATAAACCAAAGTTGAAGTGCAATTCGAACAGGTAAGTTATAATTTACATTACATCATCGAGTAATGCACATAGGTTACAGTTTGTTGACATCCCGTACGAACTTTAGACCGCGGTTCAAAATAAACCCTACGCTTACTTATGCAATGAACGTCGTAACAATTGCATTACTGTTTATAAAAGTGAATGGGGCAGTGACCAAGTGATACAATTTGTACTAACTTCCGCAAGACATAACCTGAAAAGATCAGCTGATTGTCAATACGTTGATCATTCTAACCTTGTTGAGTCCGGGGTGTTTCAGACGGTCAAGACCGGAGAGTTTGCTGTTGGGCTGGCCATCTCCAGAGCCCCAAATACCGATGCGATCACGTTCCATTTCGTACGTACACGTCCTTCCACTGTCAGCGAGCGACTGTTTGCTGTGGGCGAAGTGTGCGATGTTTTTGTCGCGGGCCGAGGGGGCCGCGGGGGCTGGGCTCATCGCGGTCTCGCTCCTGGGAAAATAGGAAAATTTTTCAGCGATAGTCTAGATATGAACCATTTCCTGTTGCGGCTACTCGATAATAGATGGCGGTTATTGAACTCTTCGTATCTTTTCAGCGATTGCATTTGTGAATTGTGGTCTAAAGATCTATTTAATGATAGTATAATGTAATGATATGATAGAATAACGTTTACGTAAATGTACGTTTACAGTTTTATTATATACTTCTATACATATTTCTTTTTTAACCGACTTCCAAAAAGGAGGACGTTCTCAATTCGTCGGAATCTTTTTTGTTCTTTTTATTTTTATTTTTTTTATGTATGTTCACGGATTACTCGAAGACGGCTGAAGCGATTTGGAAAATGCTCGTCGGTGTGCTTTGATTTGTATTGGCTGGCACCGACTTCGAAAATATCTGATTAGGTATCTATTCTAAATGAAAACCCCTGTTTAGTTATTTTGTACTTTTCAGTGCCTGGAAGTCGGTTTTTATTTTTTTTTTTTTTAAGTTTTTTTACTTTTAAATCGATGTAAGACGTAAGAACATTTTATCATTAAACAAGTATTTCTTTATTAATTATCGACTTCCACAAATGTTAACTTTTATGCCTTTTATGTTATTTTATGCAAGTATACTATGCAAATTGAAATTTGTATCACCGACCACAATTCGACCTGTGGTTCCCACCTACTCAAAATGATTGCAAAAGGTCAATAAACTGTTGATATCAATGATGATAGTATAAAATAATAATTAAGTAATTGTTGTATTCGTCCTCTTTAACGCCCCACTGCTGGGCAAGGCCTCCCTTCAATACGAGGGGAATCAGGCCATAGTCCACCACGCAGGCCAAGTGCAGATTAGCGGACTTCACATGTCTTTCGAAAACTTACTAGATTTTCTTAGACATGCAGGTTTCCTCACAATGTTTTCCTTTACCGTAAGGCAAGTGGTAATCATGTTAGAAATGATTCGCACATGAAAATATCAGAGGTGCGAGACCCGGGATTTGAATCCGCTTTACTGGGTTTCCCAAGCGAGCGCGTTACCACTGGGCTACCACTGCCTTTGATTAACTAATATTTGTAAGAAATAACAAAACACATTCTTACACACATAATTTTATTAGGTACGGTATTAGGTACCTAATAGCAACGATACTCTACATTTTTTGACGACACGTTTGGTTCAGTTTGTAGTGACAGTTTGTAGTACTTGCTGTGACAGCGGTCGCGGGTTGGAGTCCCACTGGGGACAATGATATATGTGATGAGCACGAATGTTTGTACTCCAGTCATGGGGGTTTATATGTATAGTGTAAACTATCTGGTATTCATAACACAAACCTCATAGCTTAGCATGGAACTAGATAGTGCTGTATGTTAATGTCCCAATATATTTTCTTGATTAATTTAAAAACCTGAGCTTGCCACTAAAAATAAGAAAAAGAAGAGCGTGAAAGACCAGAAGCTGATCCCAAAAACGTTACTCTGTTTTTGCGCTAGAGGGTACGGTACGGCTACCAAGAGTTTATTGTGTGGGAAGCGTAAAGGAGAACGTGCGCACTTACGAATAATTTTACTTTACTTTTATTGTTTCGTAGTATCAAAGTATTAAATTTATATCTTAATCTTTAAGTATGGGAGAACAAGGTAAAAATATATAATGATAATCAGACTACAAGTTAAATTTAGCAATGATTAGATAAGGTAAACAACAAACTAATACAAAGTCGAAGACTTACACACTAATATTTAAAACTAGAGACTCACCCTCGCTTCGCTTCGGGTTCGTCTCTAGACAAAAACAACTATCCCACGGGAACCGTACATTTTTCCGGGATGATATATAGCGTAAAGCCTTCCTCGATAAATGGACTATCCAACACAAAAAGAATTTTTCAATTCCATCCAGTAGTTCCTGAGATTATCGCGTTCAACCAAACAAACAAACAAACAAACAAACAAACAAACTCTTCAGCTTTATAATATTAGTATGGATTATCTTGTTAGAAGCTTTAACAAGTATTTAACATCCAACAAGATATTGTTTTGGCATGTTATTGTTTTTAACTGGATATAGGTATGTAGATTTATAAAGTAGCAATTTATACATCTTCTATATATATAAAAATCAATTGCTGTTCGTTAGTCTCGCTAAAACTCAAAAACGGCTGGACCGATTTGAATAATTCTTTTTTTTTTTTGTTTTGTTGGGGGTGTGTCAGGGTTGGTTTAAATATTAAAAAAATTTTGCGAAAACAAAAAAAAAACAGCTGGAAAATCAAAAAGTTCTGAACTGTTTATTTTGTATGGGAATCACTAACCGTTAAAACGTACCCGTACCGTACCGTAGGGACGAACCCGAGCGAAGCGAGGGTGAGTCGCTAGTACATATATATTTTTTTATAATTTGCATACAAAACAATAATGTAGCTCTCTCATGGCCATATATTTTTTATATATAAAAAATATTACATAACTAGCGTACGCTGTACCTACTACTCACGTTTTGAGACGATAATAAATAAAATAGCCTAAGACTTGGCTGTTGTAATCGTATTGTACTGAGGCCTTAAATATTCACCCGAAATGTGAAAGTAGTTAACACTCATTAGTCGGTTCAAGATGTATTTAAAAACAGACAGACAAAGTTTTTAATACAAACAATTTTTTTAATAGATACCTTTCGAGCTGTGTTAAACTTTATGATGTATCACTAAACCAATTTCCTTATAGATACACTAAATAATTTTTAACATTAAGTATTTTATAGTATATAAATACGATAACATTACAGTTGATATGAATCAAACTGATATGACATAATTTATTAACATAATATAAAGAAAATACAAAATAGATCGACTATTTTTGATATTAAAACATTTAACTATGTATAAAAAAATGGTTTAATTTTACCGTGATTCAAAAAATGAGGAAGTCTATAATTATTAAGCATTTGTAATTACTATATGTTTACAAAATATATTCTTGTTCTGTCAAGTTTTATCTTTTATTGTTTCTATATAATTATACGCCCAGATTTCGACTCCAAAAGGTGAGTAAATCCTTCATGGGCCTGAGTATACGCATATATAATAAGATTCCACAAAATGTCCTAGATATATCTTTTAAAAATTCTCAACATATTTATTATTTTATATTTAAAAGAGCAACTGTTGAGTTTCTCGTCGGTTCTTCTCAACAGAAATGCTTTTCAAGCCGGTGGTAGCTTCCTAAATCCTAATAGACTGACTACACTGACGCTTAAATTAAATTAAATTAATTAAAATAGACGATTCAAAAGTAGGTACTTGCAATAAGTCTAATTGAATAAAGTTTATTTAATTTCATATATATATATTAAGTATACTAGGTACCTACTACCGATACTTGTATTTTTATTAGTTTAATAAATGTAATGTGAAAACCCGCATATAGAGGAAGTCACTTAAAAAAAACCAAGAAAATTCATTCAGGCATTTCCATAAGTAATATTTCGCAGCTGATTATTATTCCACTGAAACTTTGATGTACTTGGATAATTGAAGCGTAAAGTTAGCGCAACAAATTATCCCTATGAAAAATATGAAACTATGTCTATGTACGTATATAACGTAGCACACATTCGCTTTTTTTGTTTCAATTTTAGTAAAGATTACCGTAGTATTAACTGCAGTCTGCAACAACAGAAGTATCGAGGGGGTTGGACTTTATACGTAGCTGGGCAGCATTCTCAAAAATATGACCTATTTAAATATGAAAACACAATCTACTCAATATGTGCACTTAATTAATTTTTAGACAGATATATACTATATATATTATGTACCCAATATAACATGTACATGTACGTATAAAAAAGTCGGTCGGCCTACCTACGTATAAGACGCGCCAAACATTCTGCTTTCGTTTCACAAGAGCATTCCATTACAGTCTGAAAATTAAAGCCATGAGAACCTACTTGTCGAAACGAAATGAGACATTAATCAATTTTAAAGTAGATAATATAATAATTAATTTAATAGTTCTACTCTACGTACTAAATAATTAAAGGAATTAGTGTGATTTTCGTTAATTAGAAAAGCATTTACCAAATAACCTTTTCAAAGAAGTCTTCAAAAAATGAAAGATTACTGAAAATATAAAAGAAAATAAATAAAGTTAATATTATATTAGTTTGGTGTTTTTAATAGAAAAGCTTGTGTAATATTTAGCATAATAATAATCATTGCTATTGTATGTTGATGATCATTTCTTTATCAATTTCTCATAAACTTATATAGATTTGTTTGACTATAAATAAATGTTGGAGAATATATTATTTATTCTGTAAGATAATGTCCCTATGCCCCTTGAGCTATATCTGGGTGAAGTAGTCGTGGACCATTTACCGAGGACCTTTATAAATAATAGCTTTTTAATATATAATTTCATCTCTACTACTACAAACTTTTTTGGAAATGATTATATTATATACCTTATAACAAATAAAAAACTACACTTACTGTTTAGACCCGTAAACGTGACGCGCGCCATTCAACTGACGTGTGTCAAATTGCTCATTAGACTTCACTTTACGCGAGCGGAATTCCATTTTTAAAAGGAGAGAATATCACAGAGAAGAGTAAACACTCTTTATTTTTTTATTTTCAAAAATAAAAATTTATTTTAAAGCCTAATTATGGTAGAGCCCAGAGTGTCAAACAGAGCTCGCGCTCTCTTAATGACGACTGAAGGTCCTTTTGAAGATGATCACGTTAAATACTTACGATAACTACTCTCTAGACACTCGTCAATCTGACAAACATGTATTAAATATAATAAGGTCGCTATTTCACATTATGAAGTCATGCTATAAAGAGAACATGTAAGGTTAAAATATCAAAACAAATATAATTATTTTATTTATATTGACTTTATTTCAAACGATATTTTTTTGGCTTTATATTTTAACTTTAATAAATATAACTAACCAAAGTTATTAATTTAGATTTTAAGCATATCTATATTCTACATAAATAAAACAATTATATCTTTGTATGTATTCCTCTGCGTCCCTACTCCTTAGGGCCTAGACCATTCATCCCTAGGATGCGACCGGGCGAAGCGAAAATAAGCCAATAGTATACTATGAAAATTATTCAATGTAAAAAGGTAAGTTAATTTTTGTGCAGCATTTTTTTATTCCAAGATTTTAATACCAACAATGCATTTATAGCTGCGCATTACGACAGCGGTCTTAAAACAGTTTATACGACGAAAATCTGAACGCACGACCTCTTATATCAAGCTGGTAATTTCCTAGCCTTTAGTAACTTTACTGCGTTTAATTTTCATTTCATCAAAGTAAAGTAATTTTAAATGTCATTCAATTTCATAAAAAAAATTAAAATCATATTTTGCGTTGATTTCATAGCAAAAGTTACTTTTAACTATGCCAATTGAAATGTATCAGATTTTCTTTCTTTTCGGTACAATTTAATGAGATCAGATCAACTAAATGATATCTTACATATAAGGTATTTGTTATTCTTATAAAATTTATTGTTGTAAAAATTTTGTGCGTAAATTTTACGTATCTACCCATATAAAACAAATGCAGGTGTACTAATTTATAAGTGCTTTAAACCAGAACATCTTCGAAACATTGTGATACATAATATCAAGTTTAATTCAAGCTAAAATAATAACTTATTATTTTTATAACAGATGTTTATTGTTTAACTAATAATTATTGTAAGTTGATTGTAAGAAATAACGATTTAATTATGATTTTTTTATGTTAGGTTTATCTTTTTATGGACATGCTTACAAAGAATGATAAGTGATTTGTTGACATGCTTATCGAACGGATTGTGTGCAATCACACATTTGTTTCGTGAATATATTTTACAGGTTTACTTTATCTATACATATAATAAAATTCTAACTACATTGTTTTTAGAAAATTTTATTGAAATAGTTATTATTATCGATAAACAGGTCGAATCTGTAGTATTTAGAATTTTGGTGTCTGTCTGTCTGTCTATCTGTCTGGGAACGCATCACGACAAAACTACTGGACAGATTTTGATGAAATTTGCTATGATGATAGCTGATTATGCTGGTTAACTTATACGATACTTTTTAGTGTGGGAAAATATCTTATCTCTGAGTGATCAATACTAACCGTTAAAACATATCTAGGGACGAACCCGAGCGGAGCGAGAGTAGGTCGCTAGTCAACAATAAGATAACTAGAAAATTTCTAAGAACCTGTAATAACATCAATAAAATCCATATTGTGTTCCTACTCATAAGTAAAGGCAATGGTGAGCTTGTCAATCACAATAGTTCTAGCTGACAGTTGTACATGCGCGTGAGCGACACGAGCAGGCCAAGGGCGCAGCGTGATTTCTTTATGAGTCTCCGTTATCCATACATTTATATAGGTAGCCGTGATTTGCCAAAATCGCAAATTTAATAATCATAAAAATAAAAATATATACTATATACAGAGTTAAACGTTTAAAAATTAATTTATGAACATAATAAAACTCATTAGAATGTAATTTCATTAGATACCTGATATCTGTAATATTTTTTTAAAAGTTATTTAAATTATACATACTTCTTTTTAACAACTGTAACATATGTTAAAATCAAAACTTTATCTCGATTTCTTATTTCATACTGCACATGCTTATCAGCCAATAAACACGCTTCCATTCAAATAAATAGCTGGAACAATTTATTAGTCACTATATTGTATAACTGACACACATCACCCTTGCATTACTTGCAATAAATTCTTATGACTATACTTTGCAGGCGTATAAAATAAATTCCGCTCGAACTTTCGAAGCTATGTTCATTAAAAAGATAGCCTGTTTTTCATGGCTAAGTAAAATTATAAATTGTTTTCTTGTTATTATTTGTTAGAAATTCAACTAGGGTAAATTTCAACCATCCGATCCTATTACAGCTTAAAGACAACAATGACGAACGGACAGCATAAGCTTACTTATGCCCAAGTCACATAAGGCTTTTTTAATAATAGTATATTATGTAGGTATTATATAGGCAAATAAAACATATAACTTAAATTATTTCTATCATAGTACATAACTCAATTTATTTTTTAAATTTCCTGCTTCCGGTGACAAGTACAAACCAGTAATGTACGAATGGCAAACCTAATATTCTTAGAAGGCGATTGCTTACAATTAGCAAAGGAAACGGACTTCCAATGTCAATAGCACAACTAGACCTTGTGAAAATAATTAACGAGGTATAAAAAATTCAAACTTAATTTATATACTATAGCAAGCACATTGCAATTATGACAGTCACTTCATCTTTCGCACAATGGCTAGGGATGATTATTTTCGATACACTTTTTATAGTCTCCTTTCCTTCAGGTATTTGAATAAAATATTTTATAATACTTAAGTGTATAATAAATAATAATAGCCATAATAGATTCTTACAAATATTTTCCAAAAATGTCCTCCTTTTACGTTTTCAAACTTAATATGTAAGTGTAAACTATCTTTTCTTATTTTCCAGTTATTACTAGCAAACGTTTTGTATTAAGAAATTTTGCAATTGCTACGAAAATTGTCCTCAAAACAACTCTACTGTACACCACAATTTTACTTCAGCGTGACGAAATGCGAGGCTTACGCTGAGCCTAATCGCATTCAGAGCAATTGTATGCTGACTTTCCACCAAATATAAAAAATATATTTTAATTTTATTGCTCTGTTTTTTGCTCTTTGATATAATTTAGTAGTTTACTTACAATCAAATAACACAATAATTAACAACATTTCAAAGATCACTCTTCAATTTGCTTATAGAAAATTTTAATTGAATATGCAATTTTTTGTCTGGACTCTAGACTTTAGGACGTTACGTTAAAAACTCGTTATTCGAAAGCTCTGAAACCTGAGGCTTCATTTACGATTAAAGAGATTATGCTTATAAAAAAAAATACTTAACATTTAATAGTATTGTACACAGGACAACATTTTGTGTGTTAGTTTGTGACAAACGGTATGTTATGAGAATGGGAAATGATAGGAGAAACTCCACGATGAAGCTTTATATATCTAGTCAAATCAGTGGAAAGCATCATTTAAACATACTTAGAAAGTGCATTTGAAAATCTTTGGAAAGGTGTAATTTTAAGTGAATTTGTACCGAGTTACGTAGAAAGCAAGTGTTGCTAACACTAGCACTAGTTTCACATCCCGCTATTTATTATATGAAAAGCTAATTTGATGGAATGATCATGGATTCTTAAAATGTTTTTTATTTTGCTAATTATATCATAATACAAACGTAATTTAATCATATCTAAAATTTAGTTAGTAGATTTCGAGTTTAAGGTCAAGATATACGAGTAAATAATATATGTACAACAAGAGCACACAGTACAAAAGAATGACAGCGTTATTAATGTTAATCCTCGTCAAGCCTGACTATATTTTTGCGGGTCAATTAATAACTCTGACATCAAGGTAACTTGTTCCACAAATACCTGATGCCCAATTCAAAATATATTTTTAATTAATAAAATAGTTTTAGTATTATTTGAAAAACCAAATGTTTTTGTAGAGACTGAACTTTTACATTAATTCTTTAGTAAAATAAATTCTATTTGTTAGTTTACCTACATAAGGGCTTCTCTTGTAAATATTTCGAAAAATTGTGTTCTACATTATTATAATATATATGGTTAATTTATTGACGCAGGTACTACCTATTTGTAAAGCTCGATAATAGATTTTGTTTACAACTTGGTATGAAACTTTCGGGTAGACAAAATTACATTATGTATCAACTTCATATCAAAATGTGATAAATAGTTAGCATTATCAATAATAAATATAACTATTAAAGCAAAGAAGTCGTATGATTTAAAAAAAATAATGTACTTAACGTTCCTTTATAATAAGTTAATATTGTAGACTGACATAGCGCCGACATATTAAGTATACCAAAATTATATTATACAAATTAAATAATTTCTTTATGTATTCTGTAGGGAAGTCTTGTAATATCTGAATACAACATAGAATATTAATTATTCTATCTGTTAAAATTAGTTTACTAAAGTAACATTGAGCAAGCAATTATTAATGAACATCAGGGTTAGACCATAAGCATCGTAAAGGCATAATTCAACTTTAATTGAACTCAAACGTATTATACTTAATAGTTATTATGAAATCATTTAGGGATAATTTTGTAGAGAGTAATATTTTATTATCATTGTAGATATAAATATTATAAGTATAGTGTGCAAAACTATAGACTAGAGTAAAATATACTGTCTTTCACCATTTTCCACTTTATTTTTACAATTTACTTACATACATACTTATATAATGTATGACTGTGACAAAACATCGTCTTAGTTCAGCCATTTCGTACAAAATATTTATTTATATACACAAACCTTACTCGTTTATCGCTCTATCTATTAGTGAAAAGAGTATCAAAAACCGTTGCGTGATTTAAAAGAAGTAATCGGAGAAACAACAGAGGCAGACAGCGACTTTGTTTTGTACTATGTATACTCATAGATACCTATAGATATAGAAAAAAAAGAAACAAAATTTATTGCGTGTTCAACATTTATATTTCAAAATATATCAGAAAATATTAAAAAAAAACACAATATGGAGTATGCATATTACAAGACGTTCTCCAATATTAAGCCACGCCTAACCTTAATAGACCAGTGTCGATAATTTTTGAAACAAAAAAAAATATAGTAGAATGAAACCTATTAGGAAAGGAATAGAATATAACAAAAATTATAGAAAAAATAATTTACGGGCGATTTGAGGTTGGGAAGCGGAAGGTGTCTCCCCCCCCCCCCCCCCCCCCTGATGGGTAAAAAACGGTTTTTCGCGATTTCCGGCAAAACTACAAGTCCTATGGAAAAAAATTAAATGGCAACGTTGTACTTAATATAAATATCTACAACTTTTGTATTTACACTTTTTTCACATAACCTCAAAAATGTGAAAAATTCAAATAACCAAGTTTTTGGTTTTTTATTCTTATCTTTTACAAAAAATATATTTAATATATGAAATTTGGTGCAAACTTATCTTTTTATGTCCCAAACACACTGTAATTTTTTTGATTTAAAATATTTATTTTTTTACCTTATTTTGACTTAATATCGAAAAAACACCCTAATTTTCAATCGAAAATTCTCGCAACAAAATATTTGCTTTTTTATAAAGTTCGGTGAACTTTTTGTTCGTTGAAATCTTTACTTTCTGATGGTGTAAAAAAAAATATACATTACCATGGTAAAATTTCTCAGAAAATGCAAAAAGATGAACAAACTCGAATCCGATTTTTTTTTTAATCTTTATGTACAATTTTGAGCTATTTATGAAAATTTACACTTTAATTACTCGAAAAATGTAAGATTCCATGTTACATTTGTAGGGGGGCCACTAATAAAACTTTAAGATACTCGTTGCATATATTCATATATTCAGTACTTTTATAATCGTCAGTACGTCTGTCCGTGTGGAAGCTACCACTGGCTCGGAAATCAGTTCTGCTGAGAAGAGCCGGCAAGAAACTCAACAGTTACTCTTTTAAAATAATGAGTTACATAATTTATAACAATAATTTTCAGTATTACAAACATTCCATGACTAGGCACTACAGAGTACAGGGTGGTACCGACATCTCCCTGCAAAAGCGCGGGAAAACAAATTAATATCCGCGCCCTTTTTTATTTTTTAAAATACATTCCTATTTGCCAAGGTCACATAACTAAATGCCTTAAACATAAATCATTACAAATTAATCAAATATAATATTATTTTCTATTAAAACGCTCATATATATAAATGCAACCTTACACATTGATAAACAAAAAAATTGCGAATCGAAATATACTACTATAATGAACTGAGCAACCAAATAAGATAACAAAGTTAATATTGAATAAGACATCTACAATATTTTGAGAAAGTTGTAAAATGCACGTGCAGGCTGAGTTACTTGAAGAGAATTGTGACAAAGGGTCTCACCGGATTTCCATATGAAATCTGCACTGGCGCTTTTTTTGAAATTAGTGCCTTTATTATGTTATATTGAATATTTTTCTTCTCCGGCTTGTAAAAATGTATTTTTATCAGTCTTATGAGTAATGTACACAACCTTATACAGTAATTCAAGCAAATTCCAAACAACTGGCATATATACATATTACATATTACATAAACATATATTTCCTTTTTACCGCTGTACACTGTACAGTAACTCAAACAAACGAAACAAAACGTCGCTTTTCCTTTCGTTAACTTACACAGTTAGTTGCGTATTGTGATTGATAATATCTTCCATTCTAATTTTACTCTCGATATGACGACACTGGGTTTACTTTAACTACGAGTATTAAAATAAATTTGTCCGCCTTTAGCAATATTTTTTTTTTTATTTAGCAACCTGCTTAACTTTTTATCAATTTTGTAAAAGAATAATCAAAAAGATATGCGTTTGTGGGTGCTGGGGTCTGTTCGTTTATCTATTCATGCATATTATGTATTTATTGATATATATTAATATGTATGATACAAAAGGTTTTCCTCTACTCTAGGGTTATCTGGAAGAGATCGACGTTACCTAATGTAGCAATAAGATTATATTGATATGTTTCGTTTTATATGCGGATAATGGTGTATAGCAAAAAAACATTTTCTTTTACATTAAAAAAAAAAAGAATATACTTATTTCACACTAGCGACTCACCCTCGCTTCGCTCGGGTGCAGGTTGCTTCCCAAAACAAAATTAATTAATTAATTAATTAATTTGGTTTTAATGTTTTTTTGTAGGACCCTAGTTTTTTTTTCTAAAATAAAAGTAGCCTAAGTTACTCCTTATTACATCAGCTACCTGCCAGTGAAAGTCCTGTCGAAATCGGTCCAGCCGTTTCGGAGATTAGCCGGAACAAACAGACAGACAGATAGACAGACAAATTTTTTAAAAATTGTGTTTTTCTTATAAGTACCGTATATAATTCCATATGCATTTAGTATAAAACGGTTATTTTAACATTACAAATAGACACTTTAATTTTATTTATCTGTATAGATTCCATATGTAAACTAAGCAAAGGTAATAATACCATTTCTAAGTCGTACGATGTGATGTGGAATTGTTTGCATAGATCATACAATGATGCATAATTATATTATAATATATAATATGTTGTCTGATTAAAACTATAGTGGATAATGTAACTGCGCGAAGATATAAATAGTTTAAAAAAAAGACTTAGCTAGCTTTAGCTTAGATAATAAATGTAGGTGGGTACATTTATTATAATATAACTTTTACATAGAGATTGCCAAACATCCAAATAAATAATGCTATTAAAACGTATTAAGGCGTTGTTTTATAGTCCTACGAGTTATATTGACTCCTGCGTTTTCAGAGTTTTTACGTGCGACGTAATAACAATACAGAAGAACTATAACTAAATGTTTACAACAATATTATATTATAATTGGCGCCCAAATTGTAAGGAACATTTTCATTTTTAAATATATTGTATGTTATCAATAAATAATAGTAAATAGAAGTTAGAACTCAAGCAATCTTTTACTTAGTTTTCATGATAACAATCATATTATTACACAGCTAAAGATTTGTTTTGGTTTATCTGAAATCAGATAAGGATCTGTTAATAAAAAATATTTGCTAAAGTAAATATTTATATTCCAAAAAATAAAACGAGTAACTTACTGCCATTTTCTTTTATCATTGAGTTTAAGAGAGGCAGAATTCCCCATCTCTATTTTAGCACTTTCAGGAAACTTGAACACTTTTTAACCCGGTTTATAAAGTCTACTAATAAAAAAGTGAGTTAACGCGTCCTTACCATACGAACTCTCGTGGTACTATATAGAATATTCTTAATACTGCAAGTAAGCTTACAATCGTTGACCGTGACTTTCCTTTTACTTGCTTAGATGATCTTGGTTTTTGTGGTATTGTTTTCCAATTTAAAAAATATGCTATAAAAAAGTTGCAGTTGTAGGTCATTGAGCAACGAATTTATCCGTCCGTGAAAAAAGTTTTCAGGCACGACTTATCTACTCATCACTAGATAGCGTTACCAGTATTGATGATATGATTATAGTTCATAAATATTTACTAATATTGTATTAATATTTTTAATGTAATTATTTATGAATTTAAACAAAACATAATATTATTATTGTACACTACATCCATTCTGATGCAATGTGTAGCATTCTTTTCACTTTTGTAATTGTTAACTGTCACTGTCAAACAGAGATGACGTTCTTGCGGCTTTGAGACTTTGAGGCATTTGAGGTTAAGTTGAAACTATATTCAAATTTTGGCAAAGGTTAATTATGAAAAACGATTAGAATTAATGTAAATAGGACTTATGCTATAGTTAATAGGTAAACTAAAACTTTTAAAATGAAGAAAGAAGGTAACATAACTTCTGATACTCCAAATAAACCATTTTACTTGGAATAAAACTATTTACTTATTTTATTTATTGTTGTTTTATTTCAGAAGTAAAAGAGATTTTCTTAAAAATCCTCAAAGAAGAAGAGGATGTGTCTGCTGGTGTGGCAGCAATAAAAACCTTATTAACTGTTATAGAAAATTATAAAGGTATTTACGCTTACATGTTGACCTGATGTTAAATTTATTATTATATTAAATATGTATAATAATATAAAAAGGTACATCCTAAATGAAGTAATGAAGGCACAAATTTAGTATATGGAATTATCCCTGAAGTAGCGAGTTATTTTTGAAAACGGAAGGTGATGGTGATTCTAATATAAAAAAAAGCTAAACTATAACAAAAAGTATGTATAATTTTCTAGTTAGCATCATCAATATGTTTGTCAGGAAAAGCATAGTGACTCAAATGTTATAACACCACATTTCAAAAGAATGTTATATTTGTGTTACAATTGTAAACAATTTTGTATTACAGTTGGGACAGTGCAAGAGCTTGATCAAAATTTGCAATTGGCTGTAGAAGCCATGCGTCAGTGTGACCAGCCAGTAGCTGCAATTTCATCAGGATGTGAACTTTTCATGAGATTCATTACTTTTGCCAAACTTGATGTCAAGGTAAACAAATTTAGCATCTACATTAGTATAATTAATTTGTCATTTCTTAGTTTTGGATATTTAAAGTTAGTCAAAATTAGAAGCTTTCATACATTATGTTACTTTGAAGGTCTTGTATTTTATTTAAAATATAATGTAATAAAATTCTATATTTTATTTGTACTAGTCATTTGAAGAATGTGAACAAATAATGCTGCAGAGAGGACGCATATTTCTTGATACACTACTAGAAGCCAGAGGCAAAGTTGCAAAACAGTCCCTGAATTTTATAAGTGATGGGTGTGTGAGTATACATTATTTAATCCTACTAATATTATAAATGTGAAAGTTTATGAGGATGGATGGATGGATGTTTGTTACTCTTTCTTGCCAGAATGGCTGAAGGGATCTGGATGAAATTTGACACAGAGATAGATTATAGTCTGGAATAGCACATAGGTTACTTTTTATAATGGAAAAATGTATGGTTCCCATGGGATAGATTTTTTGTTTTTCACTAGGGACAAACCCGAGCAAAGTGAGAGTGAGTAGCTAGTGTTATGTATATTCAAAATTAAAGACAAAGAGGCAAACCTTGTAAATTCTTTCGTTTAAATTACAGAAAATCCTAACACATTCTCGATCAAGAGTAGTCCTACAAGCAATGCTGGAAGCCGCTAAAGCTAATAAGAGATTCCAAGTCTTTGTTACAAGATCATGTCCTGATAACAGTGGGTTAGTATAGTCGTTACTATTTATAAATTATATTTTTGTCATTATCAATTTATTTATGTAATCTATGGTCTATAGTAAATAATTTGAATATTTATATGAAAATGTTAAACTTAATATATTTTTTTTTTTTTGAAACTAAAATATTAATTAAATATATATAAAATAGTTATTCAATGATTTAATTACACTAAAATGAAAGAATGTTTTTTAAGGAATCGTATTTAGAAATTTATTACTTGAGAAATAATGTTTGATTAATTAAAATCATCCAGTTTAAAAATCAATGTGGGCTGTAGTGAGCTAACAGGCTCTCTTTGCATGTTCTGATCTTTGTATTATGATTATTGTTTTTATTTATATTATTTCTGATTCCAAATGTTCTTGATTTTCATGTTTTGTTTTGCTTTATACATACATACATGTTAGCATATACATATTTATAAAATATAGTAGCTAGTTTTACCTGGTCGCTTACATGTTATGCTCTGTCAGGTTTCTTACCTTGACCTAGCAAAGTAACTCATAGAATATTTTTTGGTTACTTTGTATGAGACAACATATCTATAGATTATACCATTATAGTATATAAGTGCCTCGGTGATCCAGTGGCTAGCATGAACCGTTGCAGATCCTGGATTCCATTCCGGGGTCGGGCCAAGTTTAGTTACTGTTAAGAATTTTTTATTAACAACCCGAAGTTAGGAAGTTGGCGGTGTTGGAGTGGTTTGGAATCTTTCATCGAACGTGTCGAGTTATTGTCCTATTGGAGTATGTGAGTGACAGGAATAGTATGTGAGTGACAGGAATAGTGTGCAAGTCTCAGAGAAACTAGCCGCTGAAATCACACAAGAGAACATTATCTTATAATATTGAATGAGCAATCCTTGTCTATACTAATATTATAAAGAGGTAAAGTGTGTGAATTTGTGAGTTTGTGAGTTTATGAGGTTGTGAGTTTATGAGGTTGTAGGAGGTAATCTTTGGATCCACTGAACCGATTTAGATGAAATTTGATAAGAAGATAGTTTGAGACCTTGGAAAGGACATAGGATACTTTTTATCCCGGAAATCATCCCTTAAGGGAGTGAAAATGGGGATGAAAGCTTGTATTGGGAAGCAAGCTAGGGACGAACTCGAGCGAAGCGAGGGTGAGTCGCTAGTATAATATATAAATTCTTATATCTCTGAAATGGCTCTAACGATTTTGATAACCTTTTTATTTAGATAATTTTATCTATACAGGTGTCTTTTCTGAAAAAACACGATTTGTTTATTATTCCCGAACAAACGTCTAGCGAAGCTCCGTCGTCCAAATACTTATTTATTATGTCACCTGTGATATGATAAATATAATAATAATATAATTAAATTGTTATAGAGAGCGCATGCACAAGGAGCTGACGGCGGCCGGCATCGAGGCGACCCTGATCCTGGACGCGGCGGTGGGCTACATCATGGAGCAGGTGGACGTGGTGATGCTGGGCGCGGAGGGCGTCGCCGAGAGCGGCGGGATTATTAATAAGGTATGTATCACTATTTATTCAATATATACACTAAATGTCAAATGCAGTGGTAGCCCACTGGTAATGCGCTCGCTTGGGAAACTTAAAGTGAAGCGGATTCAAATCCCCTTGTCCAGCAGTGGGACGTTTAAAAGGTTTATATTGAGCACAAATACACTACGTTTTTTTAAAATTCCGTAGCGAAAATGCTAAAATGAAACCCTATAATTTTACAACCTATATAAACCTATATGCTATTCCAGATTATAATCTATCTCTGTGCCAAATTTCATCCAGATCCGTTCAGCCGTTCTGGGGTGAAAGAGTAAGAAATATCTATCCATCCTCACAAACTTTCATTTATAATATTAATAGGATTTGTTGTAGCCTTAAATCGAACTAAAACTTTTTTATAAAATTCGATAAAAATATAATCTCATAAGTTGTATATATAAACACTAATATTTTGCAGATTGGCACATATTGTATCGCTATGTCAGCATTAGAACTGAAGAAACCTGTGTACGTCCTAACTGAAAGTTTTAAATTTTCAAGAATATATCCTCTAAATCAAAAGGATTTGCCAAATGAATTCAAATATTTATCAAGCACTATAAGCAATGGAAATCTATCAAAACAACACCCCCTAGTGGACTACACGCCGCCTGCGTACATTACTCTTCTGTTTACCGACTTAGGTATCCTCACGCCGTCTGCTGTGAGCGATGAACTTATAAAATTGTATTTGTAATATTTTTGTAATTTAATAAATGGTTATTAATATTTTATTTTTTTTATTGTTAACAAACTTAGATCCAATCTTCTTCTATTCACAGATAAATAAAATTGAAGTGTATGTTTGTAATGTCAAAATAACAGCTTTTTACTAAATGCATATGAAAGTGATACGGTACTAAAACACAATTTTTAAAATTTTTGTCTGTCTGTTTTTCTGTCTGTTTCGGCTTATCTCCGAAAGGGCTGGACCGATTTTGACGGGACTTTTACAAGCAGTTAACGGATTTTATAAGGAGTAACCAAGGCTACTTTTAATTTAGAAAAAGAAGCAGGGTTCCGCGCAAAAAAATTAAAACCCATGAAATGAATACCTAGAAACGCACCCAAGCGAAACGAGGATATGTGGCTGGTATCTAATAAGTTATGATTATTTGCAATTTACGTTATAAGATACGAATAGTAAATACTAAACAAGATGAAGTACAGGAAAAAATCAGATTCCAAATAATCTGGCACTTTTATTAATATTATATAAGTATTTACAATAATAATGTATAACCAAAATAATGCACTACAATCAATAGCTAGAGCACTTCATATCTCACTTTGAGTTCACTTTATAATATTAGATACATTTTATAAAAACATATAACTATGCAAGAAAAATATAAATGTAAATCAACTGGAAGCACAGTGTCTATCACATTTAACATTTACTCTCAAAATTACACAATTCATATTATGTAAAAAACAATACTTATATAATAACATCATGGTGTACAGATAAACATTTACATATTTAGCTTAATCAAATTAATCACTATTATACAAAAATATACGTTTATTAAACAAAAATTTAATGCGCGGGATCAATATCATATTATGTCATGTAAAATTAAGGGTCAACATCAATCAACAAAATTAAGGGTACTTTATATTTTTAATGATGGGAGGCCCGCGCCCAGTGAGTGGGACTTATAAAAAAGCTGAATATATATATATATATATATATATATATATATATATATATATATATATATATAATTTTAAACAATGGTTTAAAATGTGTGCAGCAGAAAACCTATAACTAAAAGTTGACATCGCACTAGTAAAGAATACTTACAAAGTCATTTGATATAAAGAAAGTGCATATTTTGAGTGCCAGTGCAATGCTAACTTATTTTTTTAAAGTATTATTCAAGAGATCAACACTTTTACAGGGGCATTAAAAATATACTGTTTTAATACTATAATCTTAGCACCATATTAAAACAAAATCGTACATATCCTACTTTAAAAGAATGTTAAAAGTTGTTGTTCATATTATAATTTAATTTTTCTTTATAAAACACGTATTACGTATACCTACTTAGTATGAAATTTAAAAAATAACAATCATTCAATACAACTTTCTATAAATTGTAAACGGATAACACATAAAAACATGCTGTAATTTTATTACTTTAAAAAAAAATATAAAAAAAAATATACGTACATATTTATTTATGGAAGTGTTAAGACCCTAAGTCTAAAAATAACAATATAGGTCTAATTATTAAGCTTACTATATTACAGGGACTTTCATCATATATCATGGCTTAAGCATACTATATAATTAATTCTGATATTTTTTCCTAAAGATTATAAAACTTAAAATAAACTCAATACTGACATACATTGGATTAATTTGAAAATATAATATTTTACAAATAATATACATTTAGATGAATATATGTAAACCACTACAAAATGAGTCTTTTTATAGAAAAGACAAATATTGTTTTTAATTTAAACTAAATTAAAATGAAATAAAATGCTTTTTCGTTGTACAATTCGGTACATAACAATTCTATAAGAAGAATTGCATGACTTTATTTGTTAAGAAACAATGCGATATTACTATATCTTGAAAAAGTGCTATGAATAAAAGACTTAAGTTATACGCATTGTAAAGTACATATGTAGGTATGTACTGTTGAAAATACGTTTATTTATTGACAATTAGAAAATTTATCCTGCCTTATTATTTTGATTAAAACATTATAAAAAGTCATTTTTTGGGGGTCTGTACCTGAAGGTTGCCAACCCTATTACTAAGCTTCCGCTGTCCATCCGTCTGTCTGTCTATCAGCAGGTTGTATCTCATGAGACATGAACTGTAATAGGTGAAATTTTCACAGAGTGGCTATTTCTATTGCCGCTTTAATAACAAATGATAATAAAAAACGAAGATGGCGAATAACAAAATGGTCGCCATGCAAATAAAAAAAATTGATTCGTACATCATATAGTGTTTTATCTCGTATGATGGTACGGAACCCTTCTCGTGCGAGTCCGACTTGCACTTGACCGGATTTATAATAAACATAACAGTACCAATACAATATATACAACAAGTAATGTATTTATTATCTGTTATAAATATTGTCGATGATAGTGTATATCTGATGGAAGTGCGGGCGCTTGTCGGGCTCGTACTCCCAGCAGCGCAGCATGAGCGCGTACACGTCCTCCGCGCAGCCGTCCGGCGCCGGCATTCGGTAACCTGTGTCACATATTTACTCATTTTGTAAACTAGCTTTTGCCAATCTTGTTTAACACCTCTTAAATGTTTTAATATTAACTAGCAGCTTACTCGGAGCTAGTGCCCAGGGCGGCAAAATTCGGAGGTTGAGAAAAAAATTCTTTGCATTATCGAAAATGCTTTTTTTTAATTTCTAAGAAATTAATAATAAAAAACAATAACTATATAGTATTTATTTTTCGAAAAATTGGAAATATTTATAAATTATATTTATATTATTATATAATGTAAAAAGAAATAACTATCCATTTTATGTAAGATTTTGATAATGGAGCGGCGCTAAATCTGAATCCGGCACTGGACACACACATACACACACGCACGCGCACGCACACGCACGCGCACGCGCACACGAACACGCACATGCCAACCCACACACACATACAATAATAATAATAAATAAAAATGTATATATTTATCACATACCATTATCGATTTTCTCCCTCGCACGAGAGTTGCTCATGCCGGCGTAAGGCGTGTCTCCTTTGGAAAATATCTCCCACATCAACACGCCGTAGCTCCATACGTCGCATAGAGACGTGTATTTGCCTGAAAATTATATTAAAATATACCTACTAACTATACACATATTTTACTACAGCAGTTTATATGTAGGGTTGACTAGAACACGTCTTTATGAGAGATAAGTCCTTGGCTTCAAACTTTTCCATGTTCCAAGAAACACATATGTACGTATATTTACATACATTATACATACATACGTACATACATTATATGTATGTATAATGTATGAACACTAGAAAACGAAAAATTATATAGCAATAAAATAAGAGAAAGAATATATAATTATTCCTATCTATCTCTATTTTATCCACAACTTCTTACAACTATATAAATAAAATAAAAATGTCTAGTTTTTTCTTAGATTTACGCGAATATTTGACATTTTAAATAAACCTGCTTTATAGCAATCATGATCGGAAACCAAAAATCTAAATAAATCTACGAAATAATCCAAAAAAATAGTTTTATTTAAAATAAAAACAGTTGTTAAACTCACCGAAATTCAAAGCCTCTGGTGCAGTCCACTTGATCGGTATCTGCTTCATGCCCCCCGACACTATATATTCCTCTTCTTCCCTGGACATGCCGAAGTCTGATATCTTCACGATGTTATCATCTCCCACCAAACAGTTCCTGGCCGCCAGGTCTCTGTGTATACAGTTCTTAGACTCCAAGTAGCGCATGCCGGCGGCCGCGTCGCGACACATCGCTAGCAACGTCCTAGAACTAAGGTTCGACGATCTTGTTCTTAGGAAGGTTAGGAGAGAGCCGCCTGAAATCAATTTTTATTATAAATAATAAGTAAATACTTTTTTAGTAATATTTTCTCATCACAGAAATCATGGTTTCTCCCTTGACCATGATTGCTGTAAAGCATTCAAAACGTTGGGAATCAAAAATCTAAATAAATCCGAAAAGATAGTTTTATTTAAAATAATGAGTAAATAATTTTTTATTAAGCAATACACTGGCTATACTATAAAGACAGGTCTATGGTATAACTAATATCATAAGTACCTACTCTCATGCGATGGAATAAACGACAGAACGGATATAGTTTTTTTATGTTGATATTATTAGAGAAGGTAATACCTACCCGGGTAACAGGTTGGTCTATTCATAGCAACAGCATTAAAGCTTGACTGTAATTGACCATGAAAGTATTGTCAACCTAACATACAAACCTAATGGACGCCATGTATATCGCTTTTATAATTACTAGTGATCGCAGTGTGGTTAAAAATCAACCATAATTCATAAGTTATATATTTATTGTCTTGCGTATATTACAATATTAATCTATTCTCAATTTGACCACAGACTTTAACAGTAAACAAAAGAGTAGGTATATATGCGTGTGTGTGTCAAATACATGATAGTGTGTGTAATGTTTTTTTTATTGATTTAATGTATTTTTTATGCATAATTTTAAAAAAATATATGCATTCTGCACTTCTTCTCTATATAAACTATAAATCTGGGAAATTTTATACTTCTCCGTCCGCGCAATTTTCGTAAAAAGGGGTATAAAATAATAGTAATTAATATATAATTATTATAATTTATACCTAATTTATATATTTTTTAGACTAGAATGACATTGAAAAAAGTTATATAGGTATATAAAAGCTGTAAGGTATTCTATATTTGAAAAAAATAATCATATTTATCTCACCGCCCACTAACTCCATAACAATCATTATCGGTTGTTTCTGCACAGCGATACCAATCAGTCTAACAATATTAGGGTGTTGGTACTGTTTGAGAATGCGCCCTTCCTGTAAGAAAGTACGTTTCTGGTCTTCAGGCAATGCAACTCTACACGTCTTCACGGCTACCTCCTGACCCGTAGTCTTTAGCCGAGCTTTGTATACATCCCCGAAGTTACCCTGTAAGAAATACGTATTTTTACAACTTTACAATGATTTTTGAGACCCTTACTATCACTTAGTACTTATCATATAAGAATATTTACTATTTAATAGAATATAAAGAATGCAAACAAATACTGCCAACTAAAAATATTATTAAAGTAGTTCTATCGGAACCGGAACCAGAGTCGAAGGTGTGCAATCAATGGGAATTTCCGACCTTACGGAATCGGAATCGAAGTTTCGTAACATCCTTGTGCAAAACTAATTAATGATGTTAAAAAAAAATATCAAAATTGACGGTAGTCCAAGTATTAATCTTTCAACATGATAACTACTTGCCTTACGGCGAAGGAAAACATCGTAGGGATGTCTGAGAGGACCTAGCAAGTTTTCAAAAGATATGTAAAATCCGCCAATCCGCACTTGGCCAGTGTGGCGAACTATGGCCTGATCGCCCTCGCATTGAACAGAGATCCGTGCCCAGCAGTGGGACGATATAAAGTGCTGAATACAAAACAAATTCTCACCCGTCCAATTTTATCCAGCAACTGCACATGATCATTGTTCAGCTCCCACGTCTCCCTTGGCACGGCGCGCCGCAGCAAGGCGCCCGAGCGCGCGGTGACGGGCACGCCGCTCGTGCGCTGCCACGCGATCAGCTCCGCCACCGACGGGAACGCTGACCCCTCGAACCTGTAGTGGCCCTGGAAGTGTTGGAAATGTGTGTGAGGTACATTCTGTTATGAATGCACCGTTTTGAATTTTGGTTGTTTGTATATATTTTAAAGTTCTGAAAGATGCCTAAGACAGTTTTTAACAGCCAAAGTTTTTTTTTTATCTACATAATAAAATTAAATGATAATAATGAATGAATGAGATCTTTTAGGTAAACAAAATTTAGAAAAAAAACTCCCCGAGAATTGAGAAATTTGGGAAAATCAATGTTGTCTAAATAAAATAACTAGATACAAAAATATGTACAAGCATATCTAATTTTAAAGCAAGGTACACTGTCAGCATTCATAAAATCCTTCCTTACAAAGTACAATTCGTAAAAAAAGAAAATATTAATTATATTTAAAAGAAAAAGAAAATGACTACTTTCGTTACATGAATGGTGAAAAATATATTGGTACCTCTGGTGTAGTCTGCACTATAAAGTGTTTGTGTTGCCCCCAACACACAGACAAAACTAATTGTCTCGCATGATTCCTGGTTGTTTCCCGTACTAGGTAGTCCCCATCGGCTCGCAATAAACGAACCACTTCCTCCCTCGGCAGAACACCATGGAACCATTCTTGGTCCACTAATGATCGCTCTGTCTCGCTCACACTAACCTGTTGTTACACGAGAGAAAGAGATGACTATATGCTACATTTATAAACTATATGACACATTTTCACATGCGTAGGCAAGTGCATTGGTGAGGTTATAATTTTATTCGAGTGAATACTGTGTCTTTATGCCTTGTTAATAATATATGTAGATTACAATTTGCGTTTGACAAATCAAAATTATATTTCCTGCGCGTTCTAATCGTTAAATAATTTTATGGCGGAAATCATTATAATTTCAGAATATAATTATAGGATAATTCAAACATAAATATGGGTTTATAAAGTTATAAACCTTATTATGAATTCATAACATCCATTTTAAAATATGTTATCAAATTAATAAAAACTCTGACAATGTCGTTCTAATAAATTCAATTTATCGCTAATTTATTCATTAAATAAATTATGAAAACAAACGTCAAGTCCAACTGCACTATTCCTGATTTAACAAGCCCAAACACTAACACACATTAGTTTATATTAATGTCATATGAACATGCAAAATTTCAAGACGTTACACGTAAATCCTGGAATTAGGTCACATAATTTCACGTCAATTCAAAAAACCAAGCAAAACATACGTCTTTTTCAAGTTCCAACTGTAACTGCTTCAGTCTTTTCTTCCGTCGTGGAAAAGCCACAGGCGGCAACAAATCGGTATTCGTTATATACATTGCGAACGGATCCATAACTCGATAGATGATTAATAATACACCAAAAACCATTACATTTTCTTTTAATTTTATAGCGGAAATATGATAATGACTGTATGAACTTGACGTAAACGACCGACAGACGCGAACGTCGGGTAAACAGCGTAACATTTCTGGAACGTCTCATGCGGCATCACCTTGATTTTGAAATTTGATGTTAGAGTGAACAGAATGCTATTTTAATTTTATACGAAAGCTTATTCCGGTGTGAAGTTCGCACGGTGCAGTTTAAAAGCTATAAATAGTTTGGACAACGTAACATGTTTACAGAGATTCTCCAGAATTTTAAAGAACCGCCATTAAATAATAGATGGATGGATTTAACAGACACTTTTTACTTTGCCAGACACGATAATAATATTGGATGGTGCAAAATATGTGTGGTTGTAAACGGTTATACATTTACTTTAAATAACATCTTCATGCCATGCGTGTTTATCTGGTTAGTTCACTCACCACACGATTAGGACAATTACAACGAATCTTTCTTCGCTTTTTAAACGTATCACTCTGCGCTCTACACTGCACATAGACATCCAAACGCTTGCGAAAACGCTTTTTTAGTATGACACGCTGTTTGCGCAGCGTCCATATTAGTTTTACCGAATCTGAAGGGCCTTCACTGCTACTTCTATACGTTTTTGGTGGTAAAGCGGGACTCGAGGGGACAGATTTGCGTCGGAACGGACGCGTAAACATTCTGAAGAATGGCTTTGGCGGCACTATAGAGTGCAGGTGTAACCGCAACGCATCCATTGATGCTTTTGATCCGAGAGACGATCGGTCCTGATGATCCAATAACAATTAAAGGACAATTGTCATATTACCTCAATCATTATTATAAATATAAGTATTTCTTACTCTCCACTTTCCTTCATACACTCAACCTCTACTACATCAAAGAATACAAACAGAAATGTCTCCTTGTCTTAATGTTTAACAAAACAAACAAGCAAATCTGAACAAACCTGATGATCAGGCGAGCTCCCATCCAAGCTGTCGACGCCCACGGTCTCCGCGGACAGGTCGGGGCAGCCGCTGGGCGCCTCCTCGCAGCCGAGCTCGGCGAGCGCGGCGCGTATCATCTCCGCCTGCTTCGCGCATTTGCGTTCTGATACGCGGAGTTCTAGCAGCTTGATGGGTTCTGATGTTGTTACTGGTATCGGTGGGGGAGAATGCCTAGAAATTGTTTTACGAGTGGTAAATACGTTTTAGAAATAAATTTATAGAAAATAATTTTTACACTCCATCATGTAGCTTATACTTTAATCCCTCATTTTATAAATTGTATATGCACAAATAGCATATGCACATTGCACAATATTATATCAAGATATGAATAAATTACTGTAACTTGAAAATTTAAGTTAATTAAGTTTACCATTCTACTAAATGATTATAATAAACACCTGACAAAACCATAACAAAGATTTACCTGTCAATGCCATTGACTCCATTCGTCATCCCTCCGTTATTATTCTTACATACACCGTTTCCAATAATTTCAGGACCCTGTAATGCTGTTTGTTTCTCTCTATTATCTTGAAGGGACGCTTCTAACTCAGTAAGTTTTTCTTTAAGCCATTCGACTGTAAGATTATCAACAGTCAGTTGATTTGGTTGCAGCTTGCCACTCGTATCTTCGACTAAACTCTCATCGAAATTGAAAGTAATTGGCGTTGAAGGTGGTGACCTAAAATTAGATTACATTGTAAAATATATGAATTACAATATTGCTTCGTTCCATGACATTTTTGCTTATTGGGAATACATAGAGAAAGTAGTGAGTTACAGCTTTTTGCTGTTTTCTGTCGATTTTGTGACCTATGCAAGTATGCGCCGATCACCGCATACAATATAGTCACAAAATCGACTAATGTGACAATTTCTTAAAACTAGAGAAGCATGTGTATATATATATATATATATATATATATATATATATATATATATATATATATATATATATATATATATATAACTGCTTTAACGTTTCTTTCTATTAAATATGAACTTAAAAACAACGTTTTTAACTTACTTGTACTTCTCAATAAATTCTTTATATTCTTCTTGGGGCCTCAAATTTGTCACGGTTGATTCAATTTTGCTCTGTATCTCCCTGAACTTATCTGAACTAAAATCAGACCTCTGAACAACTTCCACCAAAATTCCTTTCCTGTGATAACAGATATAATAAAAGTTAATATAATTATTTAATTACACCACGAGAGGAACTTAGGTACCTATCTGAATAAATTAAATGTAACAAGCTATGTTAGTTACAAAGTAATAAAACATGCTTTACCAGTTTCTAAATATAATAAATAAGTATAAAAAGCGCGATAATAAGCTGTAAACGTGTTCATTTAAAAGGCATGTGATGCGTAAATTAAATAACATAATTATTGCCTCTATCGCCTTTACTAGGGTTTAGCAGGAAATGGCTATATTTTATTTTACTGGTAACATTGAGGTATTTCCTTTCTTAAATCTGACTAGTGACTACTATATGTACTTACGCTGGCTACATATTATTAGCGGCTCACCCTCGCTTCGCTCGGGTTCACCTCTAGAAACACAAAAATAAATCTTTCCCACGGGAACAGTAATTTTTCCGGGATAAAAAGTAACTTATGTGCTATTCCAGACTATAATCTACTTCTGTGCCAAATTTCATCCAGATCCGTTCAGCCGTTCTGGTGTGAAAGAGTAACAAACATCCATAC
The DNA here is from genome assembly GCA_905404265.1 of Fabriciana adippe. NCBI lineage: Eukaryota > Metazoa > Arthropoda > Insecta > Lepidoptera > Nymphalidae > Fabriciana > Fabriciana adippe. The sequence goes on along the minus strand of FR989992.1, from coordinate 13,042,971 downwards.
ATACATACATACGTACATACATACTCACAAACTTTCACATTTATAATATTAGTATGGATAATGTAGTGATACTAAATAAGATCTATACTATATACAAAATAATTATTATATTTATTGTTAGTACATTTTTGCAATTTTTTCAATAACAAAAAATATATGTATGATATTAAAATTAAAATTGCAATACTGCTGCAGCTTGGTCCAGCTATTTTATAATCTGGTGAGTAATTTAATCTAATCCATTTTGCGTTCCACTATTTGAATTTAAAACACAGGAAAGGTTGTATTAATTTTGCCAAAGAACATAAACATAAAATAAAGTCTTTGACAGACGTTGAACAAACGTTATTCCATACAAACATTATATTATCTAGCAATATTTTCATATCTATATTAAAAAATAGAAGCCTGTATGACCGTTGTGCAAACTGCAAACAAATGAATGAAGAAAGAACCTCTTCACCATGTACCGACACGCGCTTAACCGGTTTTACTTTTACATATAATTTGCATAGCCATTCCTCACTCGCAACAGGCAGTTAACGTGTATATTTGTAATTTATCCAATACATCGTAAATACTAAGGTCTTTGAAATCCGGGTTGGACGAGAAATTGTCTTTGAATATATTAAACATGAACATAAAATTTACAATACTATGATAGCAAAATTGTGCATTGCCAATATGAGAAACGCCATGGTTTCTATTACTAATCTCATTTAAGGTAACGCCCACACACACCTTTATCCTCTTCATAAACATTAGCACGTACCTACTCGTTATGACCTCTTAAAAACAGATTCAGAAAAACAGTTCTCCTTTACGTAAACATACATGTTCAATACAGACTAAGTATTTTTTTTTTAATTGTGTAATAGAAAAAATGACCAAAGCATTATGCCACACACATAATATACAGTATCTGTTATTATTATTTTTGGTAACTCTATTGCTAATCTATGTTTCCTATCTGTACGATTAGGTCCATGTGTGGTTTTGCGGCTGTTTTTATAGAATAAAAGCTTTTTTCATACCAAAATCGTATAAATCATATTAATCACGTCTGTATCATATACTTTTAAAGCCAGTACATTTAACTTAGTAATTCTCCCGGAACCAGGAACACCCGGAAATAGGTACATATAAAACTTCCGCCTATTTGAAAAACATAACAACTTACCATGACGAGGCCGTAGCTTCCCCCTGCCGTCTCTGCTGTTCCAGTAGCGCGGGTAAAGAGGCAGTGCGTAAAGCTCTCTCGCACTCGGTGGCCTCAGCCAACAACAGTACATATTCATTATGCGCTCTGTGCAATCTACGGCACGCTTTGCCATATTTATCTCTGGTCTCGTCCAATTTACGACCTCCTCGGCTTGTTGGACCTAGAAAGGATATATTGACAAATAAAAATTGATGATTTCAATATGTATAGTCTATTTATAACTCACTTTAAAATTTTAAAAGTGATGGATATTTTAGAAAAATTGAGTGTTATGCTATATAAAGATTGGGCCTGATATTTTCAGAAAAAATTGGTACAAGCTTCATGTCGAGATTATGTCTTCTCTTTGATGGTATAACTGTTTAATCGGTAGAGCTGCGTATGAACGGAATCCGAGTGCAATGACATCAGCATCATTAATGATGCACTGCACGCACGCAATTTGTATGAACGCTTTTTAAGTACCACCATGGAACTGCACACTAATTTCATCTGTAGGTAAAATGAGAAGTGCTTAAAATAGCGTAAATAATGACGGAGCTACTTGAGTTTGCATGTGCTGATAAATAGGCCTACTTTTGCGAAATTGCACTTCCCTGGCGCCAGCGCTCGGTCTGCATTTGATATCGCCAGTTAATGTACGACGATTAGTCGATTTGTAGAGACTGTTGCGTGCATTTAGTTGGTAAGTAAACAATTGCGATGAGCGAACGCTTTCGCACTCTAATGTTGGCATTTAATTGGAGATCGCCGGCGATGTAGGCGTAACGTACTATTTATTAACACATCGAGTACAAATGAAATATTAGTAGGCTAATGGATCGAAAGTGAAACAGTTCAGTTAATATTTACGTACGTAGGTACGTACGTACAAAAAGAAAGACAGCTGAAGGCCCAATCACTCATCTTAATTATCCTCCTCCATCCTCTTCATCACCTTTATATAATTTTGTAGGCATACCCTTGACGTTGCAACTACCACTAAAAACTATCAGAAAGGCTATATGTATGCTCATCAATTTTGTAGTATAATAAAATATCTAACTTACATTTAAGGTAGTTCTCCTCGAATTTTGCCCTCATTTGCTTATAAGACTCGAGGCATTTCTGGTACTCGCTCTGCTTTCTTTGGACCTCTTCTGTGAGCTGGTTAACAAACATCATACAATTAGAATTTGAAACTTAAATATTAGTTTATTTTGTACAAACTCTATATTTGTATGTAGGTATATTTAAAAAAGCCGAGATTTCATGGAGGATAACATAATATTTAAACAAACACTAATTATCTTACATTCTGTTTGTCTTTATAAATTTTTAATTCAACATTACATTTTTATATTCATAAACACAATACGAGCGTTAAATAAAATTAGCATTTCATGCAGAAAACAACTTCGGTTCAATTAGCAATTTTAATGCTCTCCAGTTTGGTAATAAAAAAAAACTCGAAAGCTTTTCAAGTATTATCAATTTATTTTATTACATGACGTGGTATGAAGTGCAACGCCAAATAATTTGCATGTTCAAATAAGTGTGTGTAGCGTTACACATTCCAATTTTTTTTTTTTCTTAAAATAATGACGTCGTCGCAGATATTTGATGGTTTAAGGCGCGACGTCTCGAAAGACGCTGTAATATCTGATAATATATTGGTAGCTTTGTGTTCATACTTTGTACTGTGTGTAATAAAATGTTTATGAAAACACATTTTAAAGATACATAGATTATTAAGTATTGAGTTACAGAATTGAAATTCTCTTATTTGAATTCAAACAAATATTGTTAAAAGCATTTCTTTTAAAACTTCATTATGTATCAAAATTATTATTACGTACGTGTCTATCCAATAAACATATTGTGACATTTCTAAAAGAACTACAAATATAAAAAAAAATATATAAAAAAAATATTACCTTATATAATATAAAATATTAATATCTACTTACTACTCTAAAAGAGTGCTTCAAGAAGTAAATTTTTAGATTATGAAACTATGAGCAATAATAGTGGCAATAGTTATCTCATATAAGGAGAGTTACCCTAATTTTTGATACAAACAACAAAAGAACAAAATGAACCCTTTTCCTTCTGACTTGCTAACACTGCAATTTCCAAAGCACTGTGATTAAAACTACCAAACCATAACAAACATTATAGATCGTATTAAGTCAATGCCACCTTGACGATTATCACAACCAATATCAAATATCACTACATGCAACACACAATATATTAAATATAAAGTTATTGAAAATATATTTATAAAGGATGTAATACAGGGCATTTTAACAGATTTTGAGTATCTGATAGTCTGTCTGTGTTTTTATCATATTTTTTATTTAAGAGGCAATAATCTGAATTACCCCTCCAATTGAACGAAGACCCGTGTCCGGCTGTGGGACATTAAAAAGGGCTGAATACGATCTAAATTTAAAGCCTTAGCTATTTCTGTATGCTTACATAAATCAATGCACATAATAATTCGTTGTGAACTTACATCTAATGTATAAGTTTTGTACACATTAATTAAATTTATTGATTTTTTATAAAGCCTTCAAGTGGGACCGGAAATATTTGGAATACATTCCCAGGCGCGCGCTGACGTCACTGCCAATGACTCGTCAGCAGCTTGTCATTATGTCGATAAAATTATTACATATATAGCAAACTACTTTATTTACAAGTGGGTATAATATTAAATATTTGTTGTATTTAAGATATTTGATAACAGGAGAAGGGTTATTTTATAACTGATTAAAAAAGAAACTAAGTTTTTCATCAACAAAAAACGTTTGAACATAAATTGGGTGTGGAAAATAGCACGTACGAAAGGTTATAGAAATAAGTGTTTATAAATTATAATTTAATAAATTATTATTAATCTTTAACTAACAGTTATAATTATATATTAATAAATACCATGAAGGAGGTCTAATTTAATAATACTTTTTGAAAGGAAATAAAAAGATGCCAATATTTTACTGATGATTGTTTGTAAAACCAATTAAGATGCAATTTTTGTAATGAAATGAATACAACTTTTTATGCTAGTATGTTTATTATATTAAAAAAAAGTTAAGTCTACAGCTCAAACTCAAAATATACTATGGTAAATATATTATAATGTTTATAACATTATTTAGAATTTATTTAATATTTGCCTGACTATTGCAGTCATCCCAGAAATCAAAATCTAAAAAAATATCTTAATGAGGATTTCAATGACTTGGTTAAAAAACTTTAACTTCACCTTTGATACTATTAATAGTGGTAAAATACTGGCTACGTTTGACTTTTTGCGTATCCAACATAATACATTTGTGATCAATGGGAACCGCGGCAAATAAAAAAATAGAATACTGAAAAACGACACACATGATAATATATAGAAAAGCTTCCTATTAGTGCATTTTGATGTTGAGACCGAGACTACGAGACCGAGACTACGAAACCGAGACTTTTCTCACCTTTACTAATAAACACGTGTCAAGTGGACTTGCAATGCATACAGCTTAATATACCTAAATCATACGTTATAGTAAAATAACACTGACAATTTAGATACTTTACTTTCTGTATTGACATGAAGAATACATACAAAGATGTCTTTAAATGTCGTTAACATAAAGATTAACATTACAAAAATGTTTATTATTTTTTTTTACTTTTGATATTACGTAAATAATATATTATTATCGATACGTTTGCTTAAAATAATAATTATAAGAAGATGTGAACTTGATATTTATATGTTCAAAATTGATTTCAAAATAAAGACCTACTGCTTTCAATTTACCTATTTTATTACGTAGGTAAAGAAGTAAAATAAGTTTCAACACAAATGTTAACAGAAGCAAGCCATTTATGCAAGCACTCATTTTCCATATTTTGTAAACATTACGATTGAGAAATCAATCAGTCTGACGACGACCAAATCTATTCGTATCACGTTTTCGTGCATGTATGGAAAATAACTTAATTTAATATTTGTGAAGTAAATTTGTTTTACGTTCGTAGTTTATTTAAGAAATATCTAATTAGTTTAATTTTGTTACCTTGTAATTATTTAACGGCAAAATTAATCAAACTTATGCATAAACCATTAGCGTTTTCATTATAAAAGCTCGTTTGGTCACACATAATCTACAGTCCAAGTCCAAGTATTTGTTTAATTTAAACGAACACAAAATTTATACGTAGGTATAAAATCTATACATATAATAAAATTGTAACTAAACCGAATCTGTACATTAGATATTTTTTGAAAAATCTTATTGAAATAGACTCTACTATACTTTTTAGAATTTTTGTCTGTCTGTCTGTCTGTCTGTTACTGCATCATGAGAAAACCACTGAAACTAAAATTTTGATGAAATTTGGTATGATGATGGTTGTCCGGGTCCACATATAGCATACTTTTTACTGCTGGAAAATATCTCATCTCTGAGAAATCTATACTAAACGCTCACGAGGGTGAATCGCGAGTATGTACATAATTTCTAATCTAAGGCGTATAACATTTTTGTAAGTTTTGTATTATTTACTTTCAAAAATAAGCAAGCAGAAACTCTTCGGGAATTAAACATAAAAATAATAAAACTAAATAAAATAATAAGAATTTTCGATTAAAACGTTTTAAAATTACTTTGTTTATATAACGGGATATCTCGTTAAAAACGACTAACTGTTAATCGTTATAACTTATACTACTAGATATGTATATAGCGAATATCCACTCGCACGTGACTTACAGACACGGTCACAATAGGCACGAACGAACACGATTGTACTGTCATTTGGCTAATAATGATCACATTGACATCGAAGAAAGCGAAGGCGATTGACAAGTTTTAAAAAAAACCATCACCAATTACAAACGTGACAAAAGTTTAAAGTCATTATGCCAGAAAAAAACAGTTTTCCTACTGTTTCGAAATAATTGGGACATAAATTCTACATTGTTTTATAATCTAGTTTTATATATGTACATAAGTATAATAACTTTTGTATTATAAAGAAAAAGAAATTTATATTTTATACATGTAATGAAGTATTATAAAATCATTTTTTTAGTAAATAAGTATGGGTATATGATTTCAATTTTAAAATGTCCTCGTAAATAATTAACACTGTAAAAGAAATAAAAAAACAGTCGTGAGGACTGCCGACAGAAGTGGAAACTTAAAACTATAAACAAACAGTTGTTATTTTTGGATATTTAAAATAATTGTTTGATCTTAAATTAAAATTTGTAAATTAAATCTGTTTACTTTTATCTGGTTTTGACATCTATCGGCACTCTGAGTGTTAGCGTTAACACGTCGCGTGACCATGTAGATGACGACTTACATGAATTTACCTCCCATCCAAACCTGCCTATAGAAGTTTTCACTTCAAAAATATAATTTTAAGAAATACACAATAATGACCAATACGTTTGAATTTTCGTCATAAAAATTGTAAAGAAATTTTTATTTCAAGGAGTATTAAATTGCGGGACACAAAAGAGGCCATATTTTAACTTTTTGCCGCGATGTGGTAAGCCGCAAACGACTTGTAATTCATCGGCTTAGGCATATCCACTCTTTATATTCAATTCTTCTGAAGACATGATAAATTTTATCCATTGACAGAACAAAGAAAAACATGTTAGATATTTTATTTTATAATTTTTAAATGAAAAAGATTAAATTTAAAAATATTTACAAAAATCATGTTTATATATTTTTCGATATGAATAATATCAATGTTTTAAATTATAAATATTTAAAATATACTTATTTAATATTTTGTTGACAAAATTTGCTCTTTAATAAAAATACATATAAATATTGTATGTCCCACTTCGCATTCTCACGTGGCACGCCGCTTTTCTTGAAACAAAATATATTAAATAGCGGTTTTAAAAGAATACATAGCGTAAACATATATCCTCATAGATCTAGATCATAACAAATATACATATGTATGTACATTCGTTAGGTAATCTAACTAGTTTTTGCCCAAAACGCTTATTTCCGCTTGCGTGATAAATAGGTCGATAAAAACATAAGTACTCTGTATAAATAATATGTAAACCATAATTCAACGAATCTTTATCTCCTCTCTGAATTTCACTTAAATCCTTTGGGCAGTTAAAGTGTTAAGAAGTAACAACACTCTCACTCTTCTCACTTAGCGTTTGCATTTATTTGCATTTATAATTATACCTAGTTGTGATATAAACATTTTCTAAAAAAGTACGTTTGAACTTTTAATCTCCCGCACCAAGATAGGCTCTTGTCATCTCTTGTCTTGTCAACCTTTTAGCCATAATTCATCGTGTCTTCTCCATTCGTCGTGACGTTATTGGAGACGTAATCTGTGCCCAACTGACACGTTTTGAAGCCATTAACAATTTAAATTGAATTGAGCCTTAATTCACATTAAGGCAGTACATATTGCAGCATTTTCATATGAAATCTATTCTTAAATAAAAAAAAATAGTATAAACTCTATATTGCGAACTTCTATTTAACGAAAAACTCCCTAAAAACGTTGATATTGTTAAGCTTTATTTGGTTTACATTGTTACCCATATATTGAAACACTCTATATAACGCAACAACCACTCTTAATAGAGAATGAATATGTCATTACTAGCGACTCACCCTCGCTTCGCTTCGGGTTCGACTTTAGACAAAAAAATCTATCCCACGGGAACCGTACAGTTTTCTGGGATCATACATAGCCTATAGCCTTCCTCGGTTAACGGGCTATCCAATCCAAAAAGAATTTTTCAAATCGGATTTGTAGTTCCTGAGATTAGCGCATTCAACCAAACAAACAAGCAAACATACTCTTCAGCTTTATAATACTGGTATAGATTTAGACCCCAATAAACATTAATTTCACTGATCTTCAAACACAATACCGACATAGAGTCCTAAATATTTTGTACGCAGAATTCATAGAAATGTGCCCATTGTTTATTGTAATTGCTAAGCACATGTTTACTTACTGTACTTCCCTATTATCATCCTTTTCATTATATTATTCTTAGTTGCATTCAAACTTTTGAACTGTAAACATGAGGAGTAAAAGACTTTGTGTATTGACGAAAAAGTGTGATTAATTCGGGCGGTAAAAAAGACAGAGAAAATATAGCAAAATAAAAAACGACAACCAAAGTTACCAGATTATAATTTTGTTGTATAAATAAAGTATATACTAAATTCTATGTTTATTTCTGTTTTCCTCTACTCTCCGTTTAACGAAAACTCTTTATAACGTAAAAAATATACGGTCCCTTCAATTTTATAGAGTTTACCACTGTACTTTTAAATAAAAAATACTCTCTATTATATAATAGATTAATTTCGTCATTGTAGTCAAAAGCGTATAAATATAGCACATATGGACCTACTGTAAACGTTTTTACTTATCAAATTTTTTTACATCACTTATGTACACAATGTTACACGTGTTTCAATGTTTACTTAGACGTAAAACGTAATGTTGTTAAAAATAAGGAACTCTATATGACGTGTATAATGTTTTAGAATTTCTTTAATAATAAAGAGCGTTAATCGTTAATCGTTAAGCGATGTTGATTGAAGTTAAATTTTAAATGGTGGCTGAATCTAAAAGTTAGGACAGTCAAAAATTATGAACTTCATCTAACCTAATGCGTTATTGATACGACCTTGCGCGGTTGCAGAGGTCGCATTTGAATCGCATTTAAAAACTGGTAACTTGCCAAATTTCAGTTATCAATTAGATTTATAGTTATAAAACCAGTTCCAATAAGGGATAATAAGAGAAAGACTAAAGGTATGAGTAGAACTAATATGTTCTTTTATGAAAACCCGTTGGCAGACTCGTTTCTTGATGTCTTACACAACATCTTTGCGAATTTGTAGAAGCTTTCTCTTTTCTATTTAATTATAATATAAATGAAGGCTGTACACATTATTATATGTAATTCTATAGACTAATATATACATAACATTTAATATCTCAAGAACCTAATAAGAAAATGTTTTAAAAACATTTGGTGTCGTAAAAGGTGTAGGAAATTAGAAAAATTGTATAGTAATTATATATGTATTTTTCATAATAAATAAATATAATGATTATGTTACATTTTTTATGTTATAAATTACTTATCTCCTTTCGCAACTCCGACCGCGTAATATACATACATATGTGAATTAAAATTGTTTATTAGTCCCAAAAGTACGTTTGTGGTAACCAACAAACGCTCTATATAATAGTGAATGTGATTCGATAGACCAAACTAAGCATTCATATAAATACCTACTGAGAACAAAAATAGTTACTTATTCATTATCTTTTAAAAAGAAGCTCTGTTTACCTGTTTCTTATCATGTTATTTTACTTGGAATAGCAGTACGAGTATAACTACTTGATAACAAGAGCTTCCTTTTAACGTTTTAACGATAACGTACCTGTGATATTACCCATTGCATTAAAATAGTCAGTTATTGATATATAGATAATTTGAATGTTGATAAATGTCACTGTTATATTTATATTTAATTTATATTTAAATATTATTGATATTAATAAATGTATCTTAATTTAACCAACCGATAAGATACTAAAATATCAAACTGATAAAAATAAATATTTTGTTTAATTAAGAACTAAAATTATATTAACAGAGCGAATAAAATAGCTTTTACTCTATTTTTATTAATTTTTACTCTACATATTGCCTAGGTAAATCTTATAAATATGTATTGTAAAGGCGAAAATTTGTATATTTGTAACTCAATCACGCCAGAATGGCTGAATGTATCTGGATGTTTGGCACAGAGGTAGATTATAGTCTGGAATAGCTCGTAGGATACTTTTTATCGTAGAAAAATGTACGGTTCTCGTGGGATAGATTTGTTTTTGTTTTTCTTTTTTTAATATAATTATGCTATTATACATCAACATTGAAAAAGGCTGGGCTCTCAAGGCCCCTAATGTGATGTTATATAGCCTACAAAGTACAATCTTGCTCAATAAATAGGCTAAATATGAAAAGAATTTTTCAAATCACGCCAAACATTTCAAAGAGATTAGCGCGTCCAAACAAACAAATTCTTCCGCATTAAATATTTATATAGATTACTTACATTAGATTGTACTTTATTTATAAACGTCATTGCATAGATTTGAATGTGCCGTATTTAAACTTGTACGTTTTAATAACTCTGTCAATGGTGACCCAAATATTTTAACGGCATGCATGCTCATCGTCGCACGTCATCGATCGCTAGATATTATTACATCATGTAATGTATTTCGATATTAACTTTTCCGCTTCTACATCATATTTGCAATTTTTTTTAAAATAAAATAAATGTGTTTTGAATTAATTAAAATAATCAATCAATATGATTGATTATTTTATTAGATTGTAGTAAAGCGTGGTTAAAAAAACGTAGTGTCTGTAACTAGACACCTCAGTACTTACATAAAGCTTTTGATATCTAAAAATTAATTTTTGCTATTATCCACATTTATTATAAATATATAGCAATATATTATATGTTTTTTACTTTTCTCCCAAACTTCTTAATCAGAAGCGTGAGATCTTCTGCAGCCAATACATTTCACTAAGTCCAGTATGTTTAAATTTTTATTTATAAAATAATTTAAGTTATAGTTAATTCACCTTCAATTTTTTGATATTTTAGATAAGACAATTTTAGGGTTAAACTAATTTTGATCAATATCGTGTAGAATTTAAAATCGAATCGATAAATCATGATTCATTTTTAGACTATTTGTTTGTAGTTATATACATTATCTATCTACAGATGACGTAATCAAAAGATAAATTTTAAAATATCTTTTAACTATTATTTTAATACTAGATAAATGTAATACATTAAACTAGTTTTAGTGTAACAAGAAGGTACCTACTTATATTCAGTGAAAACTGTTGACAAGCGTTCGTGTCACTGACCCCTTAACGGGACAAAATCTGCGAATTTGTCGCGCGATACTTTTTCTGATCGTTTACTTTGGTCCTTTTGCAAAGTTGCAAAAAGTTAATTAGCTTTCAAACAGAAAATCGATTAAATATACGCGAGGATACCTTACTCTACATTATTTTATCGTTTTGAAAAGAATCTACTTGATACCTATTCATTAAATAACAAGTACCTACCTACTAAAAAAGAAAAGACATGAAACATGAAAAAATACTTTTTAACACAAAAAGATACACCCCCGACTTCAAAATCATTTAAAATAATTGTAACTCCCTTAGAAGTGATTTGTTTTGTTTATATGGTATCTTTTTGAGTTTTGATATAACTTATTTATTGACAATATAATAAATAATTATGAAAATCCCACAAATGGCGAGTAGCATACCAACAAATAAACATACAGACAAAATAATTCTCTACAGTCTGCACTTTTTAAACTTAATATCATTTGTGTTGAAGGAAAATATCGTGAGGAAACCTGAATGTCTGAGAGAACCTAGCACGTTTTCGAAAGACATGTGAAATCCGCCAACCCGCACTTGGCCAGCGTGGTGGACTACGACCGGATCCCCCTCGTATTAAAAAGTATGGGACGCTAAAAAGGGCTGAATACAAGTAAAATATTTATAATCCATACTAATATTATAAAGCTAAAGAGTTTGTTTGTTTGTTTGGTTGAACGCGCTAATCTCAGGAACTACTGGATGGAATGGAAAAAATCTTTTTGTGTTGGATAGTCCATTTATCGAGGAAGGCTTTAGACTATATATCATCCCGGAAAAATGTACGGTTCCCGTGGGATAGTTGTTTTTGTCTAGAGACGAACTCGAAGCGAAGCAAGGGTGAGTCTCTAGTGTGATATAAAAAAGTTTTGTTAAGATAAGTAATTATAAATCAATCCTTAATAAATTAAATTAAATCGATTCATATTGATCAAAAAAATCGCACAACATATACTCGAATTTAGTTCTTTTTCCTATATTGAAGACGGTCAATAAGATAACATAAGAATGTACAAACTATACAAAAGTGATTTAATTATACATTCATAATCATAAACAAAATTAACATTAACAAATTCCCTGTAAAACCTATCGTCCCTTATACCGCTGTGATGCTTAAACAATAGTTGAATATTCTAAACTATTGGTAAATCCAGAAATACTTTTAAGGTATTTATTGTAAATAAATTGTATTATTGTAAAAAACATCTCTGGTTATACTCCAAACAATAAACTATGGCTACCTGCGGTGAAAGCGTTTTTCTGAGAAACCTTCAAATGCGACCGACAAGTAAACTGTCCCATAGTAAACAAAGACATTAACCTATTTCATGGGGTATTATGGCATCGTATATAATTTTTTTTGTGTGAAACATTTTAGTATAATAAGATAATATCTATGTTATCCACTAACTGGCAGATTATGGTTATGTTTTAGACATTCTATCAAACTATATTTTATAGAGGATATTCCATATTATGCACCCTTAATAGAGCCATGGCATATTTTCTCACGATACTTTAATAATACTTCTTTTATTACAATTGTAACTAAACTTAATTACATTTATGATGAGATATGGAAAAGCTATGCTGAGAAAAACCACTATAACCATAATATCATATGACACAAGGAAAAAACACTTACGGCTGTATGTACAAGAATGTTGATCATTCGAGGGCTAAAACACGTCCCAAGTAACATTTTAATTGATGGCCTGACTCATGCCTCAAGTTTGTGGCAATTTAGAATGTATGCAGTGCAGTACTTGTAAATGCCATGTAGTAGTTGTAAATGACGGGATACGCCATGGGCAAGTGACGTGATAGCATTAAAAATACCTCACATAACATACATAGTATCCCGGTAATAAGCTGCAACGTACTAATTTACTACCATTTTATACAAATAAATTTGTATACATAAAGGTGTAAAATTAAAATAACAAAAACCATGTTTATTGGTTAATTTTATTAGTAATTTTTGCCTTTTGCAATTTTATTTAAAAAGAACACCTTATATTCCCACCATTAACTATCAATAAACCAATAGTGAAGTTATTATTCTTAACTCTATTGTTTAATTTCAATGACAAATTGCTTTGTTACTGAGCATTTTTTATTTATTAATTTATTTTTTTATTATTATACACTAAACGAATGTAAACCTCATTAATATGTATAACAAACATATCAATTAAAACTAGTCTTCCTGTGCGCAATCTTAATTAAAAAAACAACATTTTAATATTTTATAAATGTTTTTCTTGTATCTAAATATCTTAATTCGTATATTTTTTGTATTTTGTAAGTGAGAAATACGATGACGTGATACGGATAATTGCATAAGTTTCTCTTTTACACGGAAAGCTAATCTTTCGCAATTTGAACTTTAAATTCTAAGATGAATCATATTATTATTTCGTTCGTATTTTTTCTAAATAACGTAAACCATTCTTAGCGTAATATACTGACGTGTAATGATTAAAATTAGATAAATATTAGCCTAAAAAAAATATTTACAAAAATAAAAAACCCGACTGCGTAAAAAACGAACCAAAAATATGAAAACAAGTTGACGATGGAGCATAATATTAAGTAGTCGGAGACATAATATGTACGTACATGTTTTATAATAGCTGCGGGGTTTTTTTGTACAAATATTTTTTTGATTTGTTGTTTTTTTACATTTCTCATTCCAAATTATATTAAAACATAATATAAGTTGTATATATTTTTGTAGGTCATTTATAAAATCCTTTATTTTGATTTCCCACTCGTATTGAGGAAAAAAACATTTTTGAAGAGATAATATGGCGCCAAAAATCGAACGATTAAGACGAATCTAACGACATCTCTCAAGATAAAATCCATTAAGCCGTTTAGGCTACTGAGAGTGCTAAAGTAATATATATATATATATATATATATATATATATATATATATATATATACACACACACACACACAAACGTAAGCACGCACGCACACACACACAAACACACACGCATACACATACATACACTTGAAAAACAACCCTACTTCTTGCGCAATCGGGTAAAAATACAGATTAGGTATATTATGACGAAAAAGGTTTTATAAGATAAAATAAAAGTGCAACTTTTGTAAATATTTTTAAGTATATTCTATACATAGGTAGCTATTTACATAGACGATAAAATCTTAAGGAAATAACAGCTACTTTAACATGTTTCTAAATAGTACATAAAGCCTATGTGTGAATGAACAGCCGATAAGGTGTGGTCGCTTTCACCGAGGCACGTGCAGTTTTGTAACGTAAATCACAACTATGTATAAGTAAACTCTATACACAAAGTTTAAATTGCGAATATAATATAAAGCAATACTTTGACCTCAGTATTATCTGATGCCTAAAGTCTTTGTAAAAAATATAATAGCTTTAGGCTTTATAACAACACTAAAACTTTATAAACAATAACATAAAAATTAAATATTCAAATAACTTATTTTTATTTATATCTAAGTACTCGTTTCATAGATAAATTTTTTATTGATATGTTTATTTAACAATGTTTTTAACATTTTACTTAGATTATATTATTCTTATATGATTAAGTACGAAAATGATAGATTTAAAATGAGCAATAAGAATAAATTACATGTGACGTTAAGTTATTAAAATTGAGATTTCCTCATCTATCAAATGCCATGCGCAAGCGGCGTTTTCCTCCTTGGTTCATTCACAGCATGCACCGCCGTCGGCCCTTCCCACGACTCGCAAATGTGCCAATTAGATGCACTCCGCCCGTAACATTAATACAACTCACAATCTAATAAAGCTTCTATGCGCAAAAAATACTTATGTAATAACTAGGTTATCTCATGTCAAGAACGATTTATGTATTCAAGCTTAGATTTTGCTGTTAACCTTCTGAAGTATTGTTCTTTTTGTGTCTGCGTGTGTGTAATAATAAAGAATAACACAAAAAGTAACACTTTTATTAAGAAATTTGAAATATTAAAAATAATGTTCAAGGTTCGAAAACAAAAAGGGAACATTTAAATTGTTGGAAAGCTTTATCTACTTGATCATGCAAATGACATCAACTTACCTATGTCTCTAAAGTAAACTATGCTTTCATATGCATAATTAAATAAAAATGAGATGTAGGCAAATTAATTTCACTATCTGCAATGGCCCTTAAATGCAACAAGACTAGTAAGCACATTTAAGTACAATTACCATGCATAACTGTCCATAGGTAAGTTACCATAAGCTCTGCTCTACTTTTTTGGCAAGTTGGATAAAAAATGTTGGAGTATATACGATAGCTTCTTTCTTGGCTATTAAAGTTTCTCTTGTGCATTAATTATAATGTTTAAAAAACAGAAAGAAGTGACCTAAGTGTACCAAATATAAAACCACAGCGTGATGCGTCAAACTTTATTTACTCTACAACTTTATTCATGGAACACCTCATAATTTGTAATTTTTACTTCGATATATCCAATTGCAAGAAAATCTACGTCAATAGTTGTCTGTCTATGAGTGTATGAATGTAAGCTTAAAGGAAGTTGCAATAATATAAATCGTGTTGTACAAAACAAATAATGGTCTGATTCACCTTTATTAGAAACAAATCAATTCAAGGAAATAATGCCTGTGGAATCAAAATTAATGACTATTGCACCTAAAAGTTTATAAAGTAAAACAAACGATGAACATACGTGCTTATAAGAAAATAAAAAATTACCACTAAAGCTTTGCTCCAAATTAACTTTGCCTACCTAATTTGATAAAGTTGTTATTAAGACAAAACTGTCAATAGCAATAACTTTTCAGCCAATCACTTATATATTATATACAATATATATATATATATATATATATATATATATATATATATATATATATATATATATATAATGTGCTTTTTTAAAATAAGTATAATCCTTGAAAAACTATAAAATTAGAAATGTTATTTATATCAATAAAAAGGATATTTCTAAAACAAAAATGGGCATAGTTGGTAACTGTTTAGTATGTAATGCGCAGGCGCAGGCAGGATACAAAGTAGATATTTTGCTTTGTTGTCGCGTGGTCGCGGGTGAAATATGTAAACACCATGCCATGACAGGACGTTGACACTTGGTGGCGTGCCGGCACGTCTTCTAAGCTTGTAAACTTAGCCAAAAAATTGAATTTTATATAAATTAGCTTCGAAATTACTAATTTAAACATTTATTATCTAATACAGACGATGTTATAATCTAACGAAGAATAAATTGGCTTATAATTTATTAATGAAAGCAAAATATTTCATACAGTTTTAGCTCGCAGCTCTCTCCGGGACATACAACATAATATACTATTTCCATTCCGAAAGTTTACTAAAACTCGTTGAACCATTAGAACGTTGTTATTGAACTTCCTCAAGAGTTTCAAGAACACAATTTTAAAAATTAGAACAACTTGGCAAACCTTACAGTTAGGTATACAAAGACTTCAAAATCACTGAAAAGTAATTAGTACACTTTTAGGGGCAAAATTTGCTCTTCAAATTTATGCGGGACCACCCTTGAGGTACAACATACATACACACAATAAAACAACAAACAATAGGACGGAGTACCTAACTCTTTCTTTTGAAGTCAGACAAATTATAATAAGAAACATCAAATTTCATAACAAACCAATAGCCTCAATAACTCGAAAACACTTTCTTAACATTCACTTCCTTGTAAGATTATAAAATTAAAAAAAATATATTAATTTAAACAACCAATATACATAAATTTTTGTTTAAGCAATGGTAAATAAATGAAAAGTTCTCAGTATCGGCGCGTGTTGCTATCAACGGACGCTATTTACACAGCTAAGTAAACTTTAAACGTTTGTTATTATCTTTAACTGGTATAAAGAGAAACTTCTTTTTAAGCAACAATAACTAAAGTACTCGTACAGTGGGAGGTCTTATTTAAATTGTTGAATTATATCAAAGTTTAATGACGAAGTTGCGCCAGAGCACAGAAAATTGTAAAATAATGGCATCATTGTCGACAACGATATCAAAAGTAGGTCGGTTAGTTACCTTATAGCTTTTACTCTACTAGGTATAAGTTTACTTGAACTCGTTCCATTACTAATAACTTTACAATACGATACGATTTACAATACAAGTATATTATTTAATTGTATTATACGTTTTTATTATGTATTCATTATTTTTTTAGTACCTATGCATAAGGTTAAATGGTTTATCTTCGCCGACATCGGATTATGACATTTTATTTCTCGTCGATCTTTTATTGTATTGCTATCATGTGAAAGAGACATTACGGTTATATTTAATTACGTAACAATGTTTAACATAAGGCACGCTATGGTTAGAAGCTTGAAATTAATTCATAAACATCACTAAATTGAACAATTTTAAAAATACATAGACACACTCTCACTTTTTATTGATCAGTATTCAGAAAGTTTTAACTTTCCCTTGCGTTGTCGAGCAACGGCCCATCGGACTACGTTCGCTGAATTTGTTTATTTTTTAAAAGTAAATCTTTATTTACATTTACAAATGACATTTAAATATCTACCTGTATTTTTAAAATAGTTATTTTATATTATATCATGTAATTATTTGCACTATATAAAAGGAAATATGTAAGCGGATATGCCTATCTAATCTATCATTATTCTTCATATATGACTAGCATTGCTTCCTACACCAGAAGTCGCAGTTCGATATCCATACCCGGTCAATTTTAAAAATTTGCATTAACAATTTGAGGATATGCTGTGTATCCTCTCCCAAACACCCTCTGGTGTTTTATCTAAATGTTTAAACTTTAGATTTGTCATTTGGGGCAAATGTCTTCTTCAACCTTTTCCACAATTTTCTGTTCTTTTTACCCCTTTTTCACCATTCAAGGGCCTGCTACTTGTAGTTGTTTAATGTCATCAGTCCAAGTTCATCATCATTATGTTATCAGTGTAACGTGAGACTAAATACTGGCAAAATTGACTAAATACTGGAATAAATTTATTAGTGACTACTCTTTCTACCTCTCTCTCTCTCTACCTCTCTCTCTGTTTCTCTATCTCTCTCTCCCTGTGTTCGCCACAAAAGGGAAAAAAAGAGAATTCCTAATAGAAAATACAATATCGATATTCTCTTTCCTTCGTTCACTTCCTATCTGCATAATATCTCCTGCCTGACTACCCCGTAAGGGATATAGCGTGAAGTCATGTATAATGTATATATATATACATATTTGCATAGGTCATCGTATGTAAAGATTGGTTATAAACTTCTAAAATACATGCGGTAGACAACTGAAAACATGAAAAATTTCAGCGGTAATAAATAGGTTTAAGCAAAGCTAAAAACACACGGCGCCGGTACCTCGCTTCTAAACTTACGGGTGTTTACAACAAACGAGTGGCGGACACACAGACGCACACACGCGCGGGTCGTGCTCGCCGGCGGCGGACACAGGTTTACTCAATGAACTGTGGTCAGGGCTGGGCTTATTGCCTCGGGATTTATCGACGTTTAAACACAATCATTGGTCGGTAGTGTCATGTTTATTACAAGGTCCGAGACCGATCTCGTTCTCTTTTTAATCATACGAGACGATAATATCTCGTTTTTAATTACGATAAATGATATAGGCGGAGTATCGCCTAACAATTTGTGTTTCTTTGGCAGTTCAGTTTAAAATGGATGTACAAGAAAACCAATTATTTGGTGTAGAGTAATATTCGCACTATAGGAAATCATATCCAATATATTTTGGTAGATTAGTCATCCTCCTTAAATGTGGCAATGATATCAATAGACCAGTTTGTTTACGACCTATTCGGATGTCGCTCGTTTTTGTTAGTCATGAAACAAAATATAAAAAAAAAAACGAATTACGTTAATTGACAGGGCCGTAAGTAGAACATGATGTAATACTAAGATTTATAAATTAAACATAACATTTTTAAGAGCTTTGCAGAACTTTCATGAGTGATATTTACGGATCCTAGACTACTCGTTAAAATTCTTATAAGTGTGAAATCTGAACTTCATTTCCTTGTCGCTTAGGATCGAATCGAGGTTATACCAGAACCACGCACCCTTTTTAAAGTGGCTCGTCCTTAGTGTACCTGTTAAAAGTCGATGATTTATTAAGGATTGACAGATACAACACTACCCTTTAGATTAGAGCGTTAAGTGGGCGGAATTGTTGCATCGACTAGCGGTGTAACGTCCCTCTCGCTCACACTTTGCCTCACTGTTTTATATATAGTCCTGTTTGTTTTATAAAAATAAATTTACTTATGTTGTTATAATTAAAATAAACATTCTGCATTTTTATAACAAACCCATTTATAAAAAACCAATCCAACTAAAGTGTTAATAATAAATATTTAATCTCATTAAATTGTAATTACAAGCTTAGCTTAGCAATCATTTATTTATACAGAATTTATACTCTAATTGCTTATCGCTCCCTAAATTTAAACTACAAGTGATGTCGCACAAACAGCTAGTCGTGAACGCAGGAACGATAAGCATCGGCCGGGACACGGGGTATGGGTGGTCGACGCGAAATTCGGCGGAGCGCTGGCCTCAGGACCGGTTCTAAGAAGGCTCAGCGGCTATTGTCTGCCGCTTTATTGCCGACGATCCTCGAATCAACACATAAGTTTCAGTAAAGTCGTTCCAAAACGCTCGTGGGAAAACAAAAGATAAAATCGAAAGTTGGTGATAGCAACACATAGGCTATAACTTATAAAAATATAGCAATAGTGACCATTTTAACATAAAAAATATATAAATAAATAACTTGAGAGCGATTTTCATTTATATTTAATTCTTAAAAATAATTCTTTAAGTATAAATCAATGTACATTCCACGATAAACACTACGTGATTGTTGTAAATTTCTTCTTTAATCTATTCTAAGTAAAATGAGCTATTACATATTTTATTATGTATTAGTAAGTCATGTTTATATCGTAAAAATACGTCAATTGTATTACAACAGGTCTAATTCTCATCACTATTACAACGCGGCTGTTATCCGATTGCCAAATAAAACGACGGCACCAAAAATAAACATTACACGCGCACCCGAGATATCCAGATAGTCGATAGGTTGTTCTAATGAAAACATTGAACCTTCGTCACGGGCACACAGGTGATTTAAAAAATAAGACGTGACGGTTTCAGAACGGCAAACAGTGCCGCTGGGGCCAACAATAGATGTGGAATAATATCATCCTAATCTCTTTTTCGTTAACGGCGCGCCATATTTCATTCTGGCAGGCATTGTCAATACCGGCCGAGGTCAGAGGCAAATAGGAGAAAAGAACCTCGAGATTTTATTTCCTTTTCCAAACGCTCAAACAAAATAAACCGGCACAGTTGCTTGAACGCGCCGCCTTTTTAAACACGAAGTCTATTTTTTATTTTATCTTTTCATTAATAATATATTAGGTTGGATTCTCACCGTCATTTTTTCTACTTGCTAGAATTAGTTACCTGATGTTTACTATCCGGGTCTATTATAGAGTGAATGCTATAACTGAATCGTGTGAAATGATATATTTTACACCCATTAAATATTAACGGTTGTGATTTATGGGAATTTCTAAGAAAGACCATGTGGCAAATAGTATAACTCGTTATCGACAGAAACTTTGTTATGTTGCATTTGTTTTTGAAGAGGATATACTGATTTATTCAAATACTCCTGTCAGATATAAATCAATTACATTGAACAGTTGGTTGCGTCTCTGTCAAGGCTAACGATTTGCGGTGAGAAAACAATGGAAAGCCTTAACCTTTACATACCAAGCACTTTTTGCATAGTAAACAAGTAAATGAGTGTCAAACATTACCCTACAGCAGTTTCGCATTAAGTTCTTCGTACCGCGAATGTATCACGGAGTCGTATAAAGTCAGCACTGAGTGTACAACAATAGGAAAGTTTTTACTGCAGTAAATTTTAACTACCTACAAACAGTAGATACAAGTTATTCTAAAATATGTCTTTGTTGTTTTCAAAAATTTTAAGGACTAGACAATATTTTTGCCTACTCTTAAAGGATTTTTTAAAAGTAAATAAGTAAAAGTAATTCTCGTATGCATTTAAATCATTCTGTTTAAAGTAACGTTTTAAATAATAAAAAAAATGAAGAACAAGTATTGGCAACAATTAGGATAATATCGGCGTTCAATCCGCACACAACAATAAGTAAATATGTCACACTCAGTAGGTAACTTATTACAGTTCTTTTATCTAATATATTTAAACGAGCAATTCTTGTATATTTATATCTTTATATCTTTATTTATTTATACCAGCGATCTCGGGAACGGCTCTAACAATTTCGCTGAAATTTAGTATGTAGGGTCTTTCGGGGACGAAAAATCGATCTAGATTAGTCTCATGTCTGGGAAAACGCGTGTTTTCGACTTTCATGCGGTTTTCTTTTGCATTATTTTACGCAGAATATGGTCGATAATTTCTTACACTCGCGTATAAACATCGTGGTCGAGTGGTCAAAGCGCAAGTTAAACAACACATATGCCCGGAATCGAGTCTCGGTCGTAATAGAAAATTTTTACTTCTGTTTTTTTTTTTTGTATTTATTCAAGTTTTTGGTTTTTTTTATCTAAAAAATACGATATAACAAAAAAGAACTCCGAGCGAAGCTCGGTCGCCAGGTACTCTAAGTAAATAATTTAAGTATTTTAAACTAAATATTTCATAATTAAACAATATATGAATAATTTGGTGAAGAAAATGTGGTACGTATTATTAACACCCTAAGATAACGAGTTCAACGCAGAACAGCAACTGAACAATTAGACGAAACAATCAGAAAGGAAATTGCCAATTGACCCGCCAATTGACATTTCAATTAAGCTCTAGACTTAGGTCTGGCTAATAGTTATAGTAGACTATTAAAAATCAACTAGTATAAAAATCTGAGTAGAAAAATAAACATAAAATAATAAGAGTGGCATATAATATGCATCATACTGTATGACTCTTCCTGATTATCATTCTTTTTAAATTATATGAAACTTGTATTCATGCATTTTATACAAATGACGTAACTTCTTATTTTATGTACATATGTATTATGTACCTATAAATTTATTAAAACAGTATCGACTCACCCTGGCTTCGTTCAGGTTCATCACTAAATACGTTTTAAGGATTAGATTTTTCAGAAATGAGAGAAAAAGTATCCTATATGTTGATCCGGATAATCACCTATCATTATACCAGGTATCATCATACCAAATTTTATCAAAATCTGACCAGTGCTTTTCTCCTGATGCGTTTCCAGACAGACCGATAAAGATTCTAAAAACTATAGATTCAGCCTCTGTATCGATAATGTATGTATTCAGCCCTTTTTAATGTTCTACTGCTGGGCACGGGCCTCCCTTCAATACGAGGAGGATCAGGCCATAGTCCACCACGCTGGCCAAGTGTGGGTTGGCGGACTTCACACGTCTTTCGAAAACTTGCTAGGTTCTCTTAGACATGCAGGTGTCCACACGATGTTTTCTATCACCGTAAGGCAAGTGGTAATCATGTTAGAAATTACTCGCACATGAAAATATCAAAGGTGCGAGACCCGGGATTTGAACCCTCTTAACTCGGTTTCCCAAACGAGTGCGTTACCACTGGGCTACCACTGCCTTATCGATAAGATTATACTATTTCAACAAGATTTTCCAAAAAAATATATTTAATGTACAGATTCAATTCAGGTAGAATTTTACTATATTATGTATAGAGTATAGATAATATTATTGCAATACATGATATCAATAATGTTAGAAAATGTCGTAAATCGTAATATATTAATTAATTCGATTCAAAAAATAAAAATAATATTGTTTTTATAAAAACAAAACCGTTGACCTACATTGTAAAGGTTTCCATTCCCACTGTCGGGCTCTATTCATATTTAAACTATATTATTATATCATCATACGTAATACTTGAAATATTCACAACTTTGTTCTCTAACAATACAAATGTTAATTGCTTCTCAACTACATGATAACAATCGTTTGTGATGGAAAAATTAGTTCAGATTTAGTTACTAACAAATACAATATTGAGCTGTAACTGTCAGATAACAAGTGAAACAAAAAAAAGCTTTAAAAGCTTAAAAAACTAAAATAATTTTAAAATATAGCTTAATATTATTATTGTATATGTATGTACTGTAGCCCAGTGGTAACGCGCTCACTTGGGAAACCAAGTGAAGCGGGTTTAAATCCCGGGTCTCGCACCTCTGATATTTTCATGTGCGAATCATTTCTAACATGATTACCACTTACCTTACGGTGAAGGAAAACATCGTGAGAAAGTTTTCGAAAGACATGTGAAGTCCGCCAACCCGCACTAGGCCAGTGTGGTGGACTATGGCCCGATTCCCCTCGCATTGAAGGAAGGCCCGTGCCCAGCAGTGGGACGTGGGCTGAATACATACATACATATGTACTCACCGAATGTAGCTACATATTTTCATTGAGCTGAATAATAAACAGCTTATTTCATATCCCGATTTAGAAAGTAGTGATGGCATGTTAGGATACGCTTATTAAACAATAAATAATCAAATGACCATGATGGTAATATCTAATAAAATATTATTAATTAGCTCTACAGTTCAAATTGGCGCTCCGCCCAACTTCTTGGAATTAGATGTCGCACTGCTCTAAATAGTTCGTTGCACTGTCCTCACGGTTTCTCAATCGCGCATACATCTAATTTCAACAATATTTATCTGCCAACATACGCGTACTACGAAACAAAATATACATTACACGTTTTTTTCATTATCTATACAGATAAATAAAATTGAAGTGTCTGTTTGTAATGTCAAAATAACAGCTTTTTACTAAATGCATATGAAAGTACGAATATATACCGTACATATAAGAAAAACACAATTTTTTAAATTTTTGTCTGTCTGTCTGTTTGTTCCGGCTAATCTCCGAAACGGTTGGACCGATTTTGACGGGACTTTCGCTGGCAGATAGATGGTGTTATAACAAAGTAACTTAGGCTACTTTTATTTTAGAAAAAGAATTAGGATTCCGCTAAAAAAGTTAAAACGCACCTAGGGACGAAACCGACCGAAGCAAGGGTGAGTCGCTAGTAGATAATAAAAACCAACTCAACTTCAAACTATGTTTTTCTTTTGCAAATTGCGTAGAAAAATGAAATCAACATTTATAGTAGGTACAGCTGTAAAATTTTACAATTACCACAACAAAGCCCTTTTACACAATTTTCCTAGGCACATTTAATGCTTTCTCTTTCGACATAACAGCTATATAAATATCATTACATTGTTTTGTCAGATCAAGCTACTGACATAAATTAACGTTTAAACACGATCAAACTATGGCTAGTGCAAATAAATAAATCATATTGTGAAATGTAAGTTTCGTGTCAGTTAATAAATGAACTACACCGCCATTTAAGTTATAAACATATAGTTAATTATTTATGAATATTACAGATTATTTATTAATATTGTTTTATAATCTAATTTTATCCTACGTAACGTATTCCTAAAATCATGATACTATGTCAAGCTCTACTTATTAGCATAAAAACTTTACATAATATTTACCTCAATATAATAAAAAATAGACAGACATAAAAACAACACTTTCTGTTAAAAAATATATATTACTAAAATAATATCGAAGAAGTTCATTCAACTAAGATTGCCGATGTTAATGTTTATTGTGTGTAATTTAAAGGAATCAAATTTATTGCTATTTTTTTGCAAACCTAGCATAAGTCACTATATTTATTATTCATATTATGTAGAAAATACTTGTTACATCTATTAATAATAACTTTTATACTATTTTGTTACAGATATATAAAAATGCAATTTCAATTAATTACAATAGAATTAATTGTCAATCAATCAATATCAATTATTATTATTTATTAAGTTCATATAAAATTAAATAGTCTTACTTATCGTTTTATAATGACATAAGCATAAATACATACATGCTAAGACAAAATGATATTTTTAAAATTAAAACCACAAAACTAAAAAGTAAAAAACTTAAATATGTCATTCCTATATTCTTTTGCTTTTACTAGTGATCGCCGCGTGGTTGAAAATCAATCATAATTCATTAAATATATATTTATTGTCTTGCGTATATTACAATATTAATCTATTCTCAATTTGACCACAGACTTTAACAATAAACAAATGAGTACACACACACGCGTGTCAAATACATGGTAGTGTGTGTAATGTTTTTTTTTATTGGTTTAATACATTTTTTATGCATAATTTTTTTTAAATATTAGCATTCTGCACTCCTTCTCTATATTAACTATAAGTGTGGGAAATTTCATACTCCTCCGTCCGCGCAATTTTCGTAAAAAGGGTTACAAAGTTTTTGCTTCACGTATTAATATATAGATTAGTGTTCCCAGTGGTCGAAATCCGACCATAATCATTATTGGTTTTTTTTTTACTGATAACACTAAAGTTCGTCAATAGCTACTAAACAAAAAAAAAGCAAATAAAAAAATACTGAACTATTTTGTCTTTGCCTATTTATAAATACCTAGCACCTATACCTAACTTAATAATACCTATGTAAAATGTTCATACATAGATGATCGTTAATTATGTTAGAATTTCATCATCAGCCTTTCTAAGCGTCTCTGACATCATGAAAAAAATTAATTATATTGGACATTGAAAATACATTACTAAATTGTACTAAGCGATTTATGCCATACCTATTTTATTTGCAAAGTAAAATTTTCAAAACGTGACAGGTGTTTTATACACCATAAAAAATAAATTTTGAACGCAAAATGATTTAAAAACTCCTTTGCAATATGAAGCCAAAGTAATTTCACGCAAGATGAAAGAGTGTCTAAGATTGCTAATAAAAGAGACTAGAATAAAAATAACAGGTTTGACGACTGCGAATGCTTTTTTATCTTTTTATAAGTCTTTTTAAGTCTATAATATTAACATTCAAAAATAATTATCATCTCAATTCAAAATAATAACTATTTACTAACCACCATTAGCTATATTACATACTAGCGGCTCACCCTCGCTTCGCTCGGGTTCGCCTCTAGACAAACAAAAACAAATCTATCTCACAGGAACCGTACATTTTTCCGAGATAAAAAGTAGCATATTTGTTATTCTGATGTATGAACTATATTATTGTAAAGTTTTATTAAAATCCAATCAGTAGTTTTTGTGTACTAAGCTGCATAAATGACTATAGTTTTTTAACTATCCTACGGAAACTCTTTAATTTTCCGGGATGAAAAGTACCTAAGATGTTGACCGGGGATATAAGGTACCACCATGCAAAATGTTATTTAAATCGGTTCAAGAGTTTCGGAGATTAACCCGTATAAACAGACAAACAGACAAACAGACAGAGAAACAAAAAATTTGAAAAAACCTGGTTTTGTTCTATTTCTCTTCTTACATCCCCCTGACTCGGTTTTTAACATTTTTTTTTCTAAGTACCGACATTCGACCTCTACAGTTTTATTATATGTACATATCTATACATAAGTCACTAGTTCATGTTAAAAAAAAACACCTTACTATTGTAAATGATAAACGTTTAATTGAACAATGATTGTATTAACCATATTTACATACATACATAATATGTGATAACACTATTTGTAAGTTATTTAATTTGTAAAAACCATACTAAAGAATCATAACAACTTCGGTGTAGTAATAAAAAATCTGATAAGCGAGGATAACTTCAAGGAAATCAAAGATAGTTTAAGACGAGTTACTACCGTGTCTTCGCTTACTATGTTTCTGTTTTAAAACTACGAAGTTTATACATTTATACAAATAAATAAAATTGAAGTGTCTGTTTGTAATGTCAAAATAACAGCATTATACTAAATGCATATGGAATTATATACGGCACTTATAAGAAAAACACAATTTTTAAATTTTTCTCTGTCTGTCTGTCTGTCTGTTTGTTCCGGCTAATCTCCGAAACGGCTGGACCAATTTTAATGGGACTTTCACTGGCAGATAGCTGATATTATAAGGAGTAACTTAGGCTACTTTTATTTTAGAAAAAGAATTAGGGTTTCGCTCAAAAAAATTAAAACGTACCTAGGGACGAACCCGAGCGAAGCGAGGGTGAGTCGCTAGTATTATATAAGTATAATATGTGGACTCTTTTCCTATCACTATATTGATAAATTTAAATAAACTAAGAGCTATTCATTTCTTCCATTTTTCAACAACAAAAAAGGAACATCGTCTATTGTTTTCCATCAATTCATTATTTAAAAAAATATTCAATGTTTGATTAACTACAAAATTTTTTTTACGATGAAGAGTTTTTTTTATTCTATATTGCAATGATTATATTGCAATGACAAGATTAACTTATGATTTAGTTCTATAAAAAGAAACTGCACGTAAATGACCTATTGTGAAACGTGAACTATAGGAATACAATGAAAACGTAACAAGGGTATCGTGGGAACAAATGCACAAATTGGCAAGGGTCAAGTGGATACGGTAAATGTGTTTTACGTCATAATACTCTATTCATAGATTAAAAGTCGAGCGAATTGTTATTATAAATTAAGTGATTTGTCGCATTTTATGATAATTAGCTATTCTTCTTTCTATTTTTGTAAGTCTTTTTTGAAAAGGCCTACAACATTCGAGTATTTACGACACGTTTGACTCAGTTTGCAGTGACACTACTTGCTGTGCCAGCGGTCGCGGGTGCGAGTCCCGCTCGGGGCATTCATTTGTGTGATGAGCACGAATGTTTGTACTCCAGCCATGGGTGTTTATATTTATAATATGTATGTATTTAAAGTTATATATGTGTAGTGTATCAACTATCTGGTATCCATAACACAAGCCTCGTAGCTTATCATGGAACTAGATGGTGCTGTGTGTTAATATCCCAACATATTTATTTATTTATTATTTATTATTTTAGAACAATAGGAAAGATTAAAATGTAGACAAAATGTGTAAACTAATAATGCTAAACATATTAATAATAATTAATAGAATGCATTTTGTATATCCATTTGCGACCTGAATTTTAATAGCGCGTTTTAACGACAAAGGCCCATTTACTATTTTCCTTCTGTACTCTAAACATATGTATACGTACAAAAAAATATCAACATTATCTATTTAAATTGTTATTGCGAAGTACATAGCACAATTAACCCAAATTTTTGTTTTAGAAAAATATAATTCGTTCTTTGTTATCCTAACTGAAAATAGCCATCGTTGACCTTGGTATTTGCATGGAAGTCATAACACAGATAATACGTTATCGGTAAAAGGAAATTCCAGAGATAAACAGTCCAATGACTAATAATAGACGCTTACTGAGTCAGGAATACTACACAAGATAGGAAAAGATCCCCTTATGGCATTAACAGTGTCATTGTATTCAACAAATGGTCACGACTTTGAATTCGCCGGTACTTAAACTGGTCTGATGATGAAGTCGTCATAATTTAACCTGCTGGATTATCGAATTTAGATAACTGTTTCGGATACTTTCACTGTTCGGCAGCAGGTTTCACTTTCACCGTCGAACTAATGAGTCGATTTGAGACTTACGCAACAATAAAATATGTGCTCTCAATCGACCATCTGTTTATAGAATAATAGCTATTAAGTACTCATATCAGTTACAATTCTTGTAAGTTGCTATTTCCAAAAATTGCTTTAGCAATATTGTTTTGTTAGGTTACAATAAGAGAACGCTTCCCTTCCCAACAATTTTATTTAATGTATAAATGATAGCTTATATTTGGATTCAAGTGACGATTAAATATACTTTTATTGGCGCAAATTCAAATATTTTAGACAAAGTGATGTACAAGACTAATTCATTTAAAACTGACAGAGATAAAATTGTAGAGACGTTGAAATATAAGTAGTCTACCTTCTAGCTATTGATAAAATATCAAAATATATAGGTATATTTCATGACAGGCAGTGGTAAGCCAGTGGTAATGCGCTCGCTTGGGTAACCGAGTGAAGCGGGTTCAAATCCCGGGTCTCGCACCTCTGATATTTTCATGTGCGAATCATTTCTAACATGATTACCACTTGCCCTACGGTGAAGGAAAATATCATGAATAAACCTGCATGTGTGAGAGAACCTAGCGAGTTTTCGAAAGACATGTGAAGTCCGCTGCGAAAAAATATTGTTGATTTTCATTTTGGGAAAAGACACAACTATATTCCTTCAGAATATAATCGCTGCTTTTTAACTTTGCACATATGAAAGCATCAAACTTATAACCTCCATACACCAACGTAACAATGCTTAGTCGTGAGGCATTGCTCAACGGCAGTCAACATTTTCATCGTTAATATAAATCATTTTTACGACTACTTTTTACGCTGTAGATACATTCACTACATAAGAACATAGAGCACTTTTAAAGAAGAAATGCCGATTCCCATGGTCTTTAACTATGATGTTTGGTATAATTAAATTAAACGTTTAAAACGTTATGTTATACATTCGTCACGGTGGCTTATCTTTTATTGCTTGAAAAACAATGCTCAAAAAATAACGTGCGTCGCAGCTCGATGGCGCTAGAATTGTGTTCATTAATATAAGAATAAACACTTTACAATATATAATTAATGCAATTCGTTTAGTTAATATATTCTAATACATTTTCTTTTAATACAAAAACATAAATCTGTGAAATTAGTACATTCACGCTCAAATGATTGAAGTAGGTCAATATTATTAACGCCACTACTGAGATCGAAGTAGATGGCGCGTTGTTCGCGATTCTTTTGCCCTAGTTCCTGCGTTTTATTCACTTGGTAAACAACATGAAAACGGGATTCGCGATTTTCTATCCGCGTTGACTTGTAACGCAGGAACTGGGTCAGATCCGGTTCAATAAGACCATCTTGAGAACATTTTAGATGCGATTGACACATAGAAATAGCATTGTCTTCATTTACTAACTCATTCATTCCGGACAGGTATCCGTGACGTTTGCAAAATAATTGATTAGAGAATCGTCCTATTCAAGCTGTGAAAGGTAAATGTTTGCTTACAAAAATATCAAAGTAAAAGAGAAATTAAAGTGAAACGATGGTCAATAGAGATATTGGAAATAATAGCAATAGCAAAAAAGTTTTGAAAAGAAATCAGCGTTGCACGCGCCATCGACGCGGGCGCAGGGCCAATGAACGGTGACAGGTGCCGCGCAGCCAATCCTGATACAAAGACTTACTTTATGCGACCCACTTAAAACTAACAAAATTATATATTTTATCCTTTTCTTACTCATTGTTTTCTTAGGAGTGAGAGCTACTATGTAGGCAAAGGTATTTGTAACTCGGCAAGCTAACATGTGGGTGATCTGTTCAACTACGGCTAAAACCTTTATGATATTCCTACTGTAACAATAACAGATGGATAAGTATGACATATTTATTTGGATTTATATTATTAACCACTAGCGACTCACCCTCGTTTCGCTCGGGTTCGTCTCTAGATACGTTTTAATTTTTTTTAAAGAAGCCCTTATTCTTTTTCTAAAATGAAAGTAGCTTAAGTTACTCCTTAAATATCAGATATCTGATAGTGAAACTCCCGTTAAAATTAGTCCAGCCGTTTCGGTGATTAGCCGGAACGAACGGACAGACAGACAGACAAACAAAAATTTAAAAAATTGTATTTTTCTTATAAGTACCGTATATAATTCCATATGCATTTAGTATAAAGTTGTTATTTTGACATTACAAACAGACACTTCAATTCTATTTATCTGTATAGATTTAGGGTGACTTAAGCATACATATCTAAGTTAAGATGACTAGAATCTAACAATCTAACGTCGTTTGTCCTATATCAGCATACCATTGTTGCTAGTCAAGTAAAACGGCAAATGCCAAGGTAACAATATCGACATGAAAACTTAATAGTTATATTAACGATAGCTATTGAAAGGATTAGATGACACAAATCGCTTGTTGATTAGCTCATAGTTATATAATTTTCTTTGTAATTCCCTTTATAATTTAATATGGAAGGTTCTTGGTGTGCATATACCGTTTACATTATTAAGTACCTGACAGTATATTTTGTAAAATCTTCAAGGATAAAATAAGATTATTTAATGCCGTAGATAAAATACAAAAAAGTTATACCAAATTTAAAATCATTATAAATAATTCCTCCACCCCTTGAAAATCAACTCACTTCTCGCAGATATCACGTAACATACACATACAAAATAAAAAGATAAAAAAATGCAGCCAAATTGAATATCTTCCCATTTTGGAAGTCGGTTAATCGTAATGATATGCTAATAAATAATCTATGCTGATTTGATATATTTCATAAATAAAAATGTGTTTCTAATCTATATATACATACATATATGGTAAAGTAAAAATAATATCATCTAGTATCATCAATACCTCTATAGAAAAAAAAAAAAAACAAAAACTAAATTTAATTAAATTTTGCGATTTGTAAACACGATTAAGTTATCAAATGTCATAACTAAAACACACATTATGTAAAGTTAAAGGTGGATTCAAAAATAGATACTAGGGCAGCTCCCAATTTCATACTCCAGTTTTAATTTGTAACACATGCTCGACGTAGAGTTAGCGCCAATATAGCTTGTTTTTATTCGTGTAAAAAATTGGCAAAACGCCCAAACTAATACGACTGTTTGCCTAATAAATGACTGAATACCTTACAGTTCGAGACAAAAGGAAGGTGACGTTGATCTTTACATTTTGCAACGATATAATATATGCTTTGTAACGGATTTTGTACTACAATAATTTCAATGGAATTTAAAGTGTTCTTTATTAATGACTAATAATTAAGTTTTAATAATCTTAGTACTTATTAAATACTCCAGTCATTATGTCAATACAGGTACATACATATATCGTATGTGTATTCAGCCCTTTTTAACGTCCCACTGCTGGGCTCGGGCCTCCCTTCAATACGAGGGGGATCAGGCCACAGTCCACCACGCTGGCCAAGTGCGGATTGGCGGACTTCACATGTCTTTCGAAAACTTGCTAGGTGCTCTCAGACATCTGAATGTCTGAGGAAACCTGAGTTTCCTCACGATGTTTTCCTTCACCGTAAGGCAAGTGGTAATCATGTTAGAAATGATTCGCACATGAATATACATATATAATACATACATATAAGACATACAAAGTAAATGCATTAAAATGATAATGCGTCTATTTACATTCAGCTTCCTATCCTATACTTCTATGTCATTCAACTATGTAGGTATACAGTAAGTTATTCGCAATGGCCAGCACCTGATAATTCCGGCCGACATCTGCGATTGGAAAAGCTAACAGTTGTGATCTGACCCTGACACAGTTTTTTCTTGTACCGTTCTCTAAGACCTAATTATATGGACTACAGTAATAAGAGTAGCGCAACGATAGGAAACGGACGGTTGAACAAGGAAACATGCTCAACCGGTCAGTAACGGAAACATTCAGCTCTAGAATTAATCAAATCTCAATGCTAACTAATTATTTTTATAACCCTTAATGATAACTGTAATTATGAATAAGTAATAAATCCAATAATTATCTAGATGCAAAACAGAACTGGTAAGAGATGGCATAGCAACTTTTATTATTTGGCATCAGGGCTTGAACACCTCCAAATCTAATTTATTCTGTTAATATTTTCTCACGACTTTATAGGATAAGAAAGCTCAATGTTTATAAAACTTCGCCCAAAATTTCCATAAAATACACAAATAAACGAACTTTTAGTGTAATGAACTTTAGTCTCCGGTTATGAAGTAGTGATAGACGAGATGTACTTAATAATAAAAATGGTAATGAAAGTATTTTTCACGTTTAATATATTTATTTAACTGATTTTAAAGATAGTTTAACATAAAGTGATAGAACAGGACGTAAAACAGTATGCATCATTGAAAAAGAAGTGGAAAACGCTTCAAATTGAATGAATCAGCGCGGTTATCGACAACGGAACGTGATCGGCTACGCTGATATCAGCATTGATAAAGCTACCAACGCGACATTATATTATTATAAACACTAACAGCAACACAGTCGTTTGCGCAGCTTTTATACATTTATTTTCTCGTAACTAAACTGAGCTTATTATAAGCATATAAAATGAACTAAATCGACTCGAATTCTCTATCCCTATCAAGGGATTTCCCCTAGTTCCAGTTAAAATCGGTTCATTTCAGAGATTAACGGATATAAACAAACAGGCCCACATTTTTAAACATTTGATATTATATATAGACTTTAATAATTAGGATCTGCATATATTAAAATCACAGACAGCCATTTCGATTTAGCTTTTAATAGTTTAACAGTGGATTTGTCGGTCATCCTAAATACATAAGTATGTATGTATGTATGGTAACCTAATTAAACGACTAATTCGTGTTTAAACTTGAAACGCACAAATTCTATTTTAATTTTTATGAATAGTTCACTTAAATTCAATTTATTAAATCCAGGAACCTAATGAATCAGTGTATTTGGCAATGAATCATTTAGGTTAAATAAATTTTGCAAAGTTTTAGTTACATACACAGCAAGCCGTGGGATATTATATGCATTTTTTGTTTGTACTTAGGATTATTAGCATTTTGAACTAATTATTATTGAATATGCGTTAGTAACATTTAAAATAAATTCTAAGATACAAATAAAATATTGATTACTAACACTAAGAAATTCAAAGCTTTCGAGTTTTTTTTAACAAAATAAACAAAAAGATTTTAATTTGAAACTCCTTTAAATTGTAAACTAAATTTATTTTTATAATATTTTTATGTACATCATAACTCACCTGGGTAAATTGACTGGATATTTTGCTATGGTCTTCCTGGTAAACCTTACGGGCCTTCCGCCTCTCGGTCATGAGTGTGTTTAAGCGGTCTAGAGCCCTTGACTCTAAAGCCTCAGCATTCGCCTTGATTAGGCGGCTAGTGTTCTCCCATTCTTCAGTCATAGTTCGCCATGCGAGAGCTATGATAGAACCTGCGAATGATGTTAATAATTTTTGTTACTTAGATTTGACTAAATTCAATTTTCTTCTTGCCTTCTTAACGAGCCTGTAGAGCACAGTAATTGAATTTGTATTAGTTTTGTTAAATGGAATATCAAAAATCTATACATATACGACTCACCCTCTCTCCGCTCGAATTCATCTCTAGTTACGTTTTAACGTTTAGTATAGATTTCTTAGAAATGAAACATTTTCCCGCAGTAAAAAGTATCCTATATGTTGACCCGGATAACCAGCTATCACCATACCAAATTCCATCAAAATCTGTCTAGTGGTGTTCTCGTGATGCGGTCACGGACAGACAGACAGACAAACAAAAATTCTAAAAACTTTAGATTCGGCCTCTGTATCGATAATAATGACTATTTCAATAAGATTTTCCAATAAATATTTAATGTACAGATTCGCCTCAGTTAGAATTTTATTATATGTATAGATATATGTAGATAAAACAGTAACTTAACGAAATCGATGTGCGCGTTTCACGCACAAAGTAGGTACTGGACCGATCTTAATTAAATGTCGTGTAGTGATAACTTATTACTCGGATCAACATTTAGGATACCTTTTACTACAGAAAAATCTTTCATTCCCACGGGAAAACACAATAACTGGGTCTAACGTCGTCTATTCGAATTATTTATAACCATTGAAAACGTAGGGAAGCATCCGAGCGAACCGAGGGTAAGTCGCTAGTGCAATTATATATATGGCGAAGGTAAGTAGGTTTTGTTACATTTTAAGGTTCTCTTCATAACATAACTAGCATATGTATAAGATAAGCGATTTATTTATACTCAGCTTATTACGTAATATTTTATTGCGTTTCTTTAATTATTTTTAATAAAATTTATTTTAACATTTAGATACTCAATATAGGGTTACCAACCATACTTTTAAAAACAGTACTATACTTTATTTCGCTCTAAAATAATTTTTACAGTTTTATCAAAAAAAGTGTTCTAAATACTGTTTTTATAATCGCTGGATATATCCAATCGTTGGAGGTATAAAAGGTTGTCATTGATCTAAAGCCATTTGTCATTGAATTCTGTGGTGAGCTTTGACCATTTTGAAAAAATATTTGAAAATCTTAATTTGCACTGGCTTAATTGACAATACTTATATATTCACAATTAATAAAATTCCAAGTTGTTTATAAAAAAAATCTAAAAGTAAGGAACAAATTTTTTTGGATATGAATACTGGCGAAAAATAATGGAGCTATTTATTGAGCACTTTGCAAGAATATTTTGAAAATGGCAACGCATTATTAAAATCTGCAAAAAGCTCAAAAATTATATTTTGAAAACCTAAAAAAAAAATTAAATACTCTTTATTTTTTTAAACACTCTTTATTTTAGCTCTTTGTACAAAAAATAAAGCATATTAGGGTTGGAGCAACCCTAATATGCTTTATTCCTTGTACAAAAAGTTGAAAGCTCAATAGGACCGTTACTCAAACCTTATTCGAGGACTTCATTTGCTCTATTATACGACAACGTCGATTATTCAAATTATTATTTGACTAAAATGGTGTCTGAGATTAATAAAACAAGTTTTACAAGGAGGCTGGTGCGTCATTATGTTCTCAATTAATTATTATTATTAATGTGTTACATCACTGCCAGTTTCTATCACTATAAATATCTAAATACCAGTTGTAAATCGTAATCAATAAATCCTTTGTTTAAATTCCATCTTTTAAAATCTAACCGTTGTACCTATATATTATGCGGGTAGAAAAATGATATATGCTATTGTTCTAAAAACGTACACCTTTTAAAAAGTTTGTACATATATTATTATTGACGTATGTATATAATAACAATAATAGAACAAAGTAGCTGAATGGATTTGGAAAGTTGTTTTCCGCATATCATACCGTTTAATTCCTCGCATTTGTCCATCTTTTGTCCTTGCGCGGCGGCGGCTGACAGCGCGAGAGCGTACTCTCTGTCGCTTTTCATCTTAGCCTGTAAGCTTCGCTTCATCGTTTCCATTAAACGAAGCTCTGCATCCTGCCTTGCTAGGAGCGCCTCGTGCGCCGCCCGCCCCGCACTGTTCGACGCATAGCCCATGATATACAGCCTACACTATCACGCACATCGTAACGTAAACACAACACAATTCACATCACTCCCCGTTATCACTGCACCAGCTTTTGATCGCTCACGCGCAATTTAAAATAATTCGAAAGTCAAACTAATTGAAAAGCTTTTAATTTCAGTGCTAACAGCGAGCCAGTGAAACTTAATGGAACGCTACGAACAAAAAACGGTCCGATAGACTTCGAACGGAGCGAGCGAGGAGACGTCCGTTCGTTAACGGCGCACGACGTGAATGCCATCTATCGCAATATCGGAGATCGGTCCAAGCGTCTGGCCGCGTCTGGCCCAGTCACCCGCGGTCACAACTCACAAGGATCCAGACGCGGGCTTCTCCAGAATATGGAACAAGTTTTTTAGAGCCCTCCTCCCACTTATGTTCAGTTTATTACATGAAAGAGATCGAACCTGCCTGTGCGAAGCCTGCGCGAGATCAAGTTACGCCTTTGTCGATCGGATCAATTAATATCTTCACATAAAATACGAGAATATGGGGGTTTATTTGAAATAGCTTTTGCACGGCTACAATACACTTTTAATGTGACTACGGATGAAAAGCTTTAAGATGTTATATTTTAAATTCAGAAAAAGAAACTCGTTGCTTAATGTATTAAAAGGAATACAATAATATATATGTAACAAAATTATATATATATAGGGGGAGTCCGGGAGAGTTTACCAGGTAGGAGACAATAGCCACTGCTCATAGAATCTTTGTGGAACACAATATTGCATCATTGTCGCACTTTTTAGATTTTATATAATTCCCCTTTCTTACTCACGCGACGATACTTCGTTCGGCAATGTGGTTTGGAATTGAGAAGTAATAATCCATTTTCGCGTCCAGTAAGTAATTTTTTTCAATTTTACATATTTCTATATTGTTGCTTTTTGTGAATAGAATTAAGCAAAGAACCTATATAAATCGTGAATGTATTTATCCTAGTAAAACCTACGGTGGTTAACTTTTACCTACGTTTCATAGTTTTTTTTTTTAAATTAAATAACAAACAGATTGACGTGGGGTGGGAGACATTAGCCACACATTTGGAGGAGACTTTACCCAGGGTAATCTCTCCCGCAATTTCCTTTTTTTACTATTATTATTACTTTTTATTTCAGAGAAACAAATTAGCCAAAATAAGTGAACTACGTAAGCAATTTAAAACACCTGCGATATTCAAAATAGAGGAAGAAAAGGCGCTAGTTAACTATTTTCTAACATGTAGCAGACTGAATTATGGCCTGACCAAAGGAGGCTATGAAACTGACAAATGACTACAAAAATCAACTCCAAAACTGTTTCAGCCTTGGACTTCAAATAACTGCGCAGGAAAAGATTGGTTCAGAGGATTCATGCAAAGAAACTCTGAACTAAGTTTGAGGACCCTGGAAGCAATCAGTTCGTCAAGATCACAAGCTTTAACAAAAAAAAAAAAACGTAACTGATTTCTTCAAAAATCTCATGGAAGTTAGAGGAAAATGCCAATTTGAAGATCACAACATCTATGATTGTGATAAAAGCTTTTAAATACTTCTTATTTTTATAGTACTAAATTATATCTCAAAATACATATGTTTAATACTAGTTAATTCCATATATACATACCTCAAAAACACTCAAAGTACCTCATGTTAACAATTTATTATGTATACTAACTGCCTTGTCTTTTATAATATTTTTTTAAATAAAATAATAGTTATGTAATGATTATTTTACTTATTTTTAAACCCGGGTAATGGCTCCCTACTTAGGGGGTCAAGTCTCCCACCCAGGCGGGAGAAATTAGCCAAATCTCATTTTTGGTGATTTCGCTAATAACTACGAAATTATTAAAGTAATATGAAACGTTCTTAAGAGAAAATATAGCTGAATAATGCAGCTCAAGATTCAATTCATAAAAAATAGTAATTTGTAGTTATAGAAAAAATTATGAGCATTTTAGTGGAGCGCGGGTATACTCTCCCGGACTCCCCCTAACGTCACTCATTAATTACCAGCGACTGGCCCTCGCTTCGCTCGGGTTCGTCCCTAGCTTGCTTCCCCATACAAACTTTCATCCCCATTCTCACCCCCTTAAGGGATGATTTCCGGGATAAAAACTATTTCACTCACACACTTTTCATATCATGAGATTTAAAAAAAAAAACATATTTCAGTAAAAAATTTTTTTCTTTTAATTTTCTTCTATACAAAACTTGTCCTGACAATAAATAACAAACACAAAAAAAGAAGAATTATCCAATTGGGTGCAGTCGATCGGAAGTTATGCGCGTACATACATTTCGGTGATAATTTTTTTTATTTATATAGATATATGTTAAATTAAATATTTTCATAAATCAAATACATACAATTTTTTATAAAAAGTAAAAACTATTATATTACACAAGGTGTCACCAAAACCATTCTTAGCAAATTTTATTTTAAATAAATCATACATATTTTGATACAACTATAAACGCGTTGAACTCTAGAGTGAGAACTTATGGGATCCTAAATCCTTTACATTTACTTTACCTTGCGTAAAGAGTGAATCCAAAAACCTTATACATATTAAATTTTTCGTAAATAATGCAAATTGAATAAAGATATTTTTTAATACACTTGTGTTTAATTTTTCCAAAAATAGGTATACGTATCAAAGATTGAAGAAAACTTCATTTACTAATTAAAAAAATAAAAACAAATCTTTGTAAAATCACCAAAATATTTATCTAAGACTAGCGGCAACATTAAAAATAATAAAGCCGTCTATTGGATCCAAATATATCAAAGAATCATTCAGGTGAACTCATAAATACACAAAAAAAAAACATTAATTACGAACAAATTAAAAGAATTACGAACACACGCACACCGTAATTTTATATGTGAACATTTTCAAGGCAAATGTCACATCTGTAGTGGTTTCATTTACACTATATAATATAAATAATTATACTGTATTGACCATACAGATAAAGTCTCATGTATGGGTTAAAATAATAATTGAATTATCCATATAGATCAATCGTAAGCAACTAATCATCGAATATTAGCCTATAACTATATTAATAAACTAGCGACTCACCCTCGCTTCGCTCGGGTTCGTCCCTAGTTACGTTTTACTGCTGAACTGAGCTAAACGTTGATAAGTCAGCCTGTGAGTCGCGAGTAGTGAATAAAAATAGTAATTGCGAGTGTACCTTAGGTGATAGACATATAATATTGCGAACTTCCCGGTATAACTTTTTAAGACCTACAATTTTCTAGTACATTGTTTTGATTTAACTCTTAAGGTTCAGCCAGCGTTAGCCATATAAACTTCTAAGGACGACTCGATAGAACCAGTCATTGCGTTTTCCCGCGGGAACGAAAAATGTGCCTGTAGTAAAAGGTATTCTAAATGTTGACTCGAGTGATAAGCTATCACTATACAAAATTTAATTGAAATCGGTTCAGTACTTTTTGCGTGAAACGCGCACATCGATTTAACTATGTTAGTTTTGCTATAGGTATAGATAAGAATAGGTATTGCGAGTGTACCTTGAGAGATAGACATATACTGTTGTAGATATTTCTGTTGGCCTTTTCAAGATCTACAATTTTTTAGTACATTGTTTTGATGTATGTCTTTAGGTTTAGCCAGCGGAGGGTTCCTAAGGAGGACTCGATAAAACCAGTTATTGCGATTTCCCGCGGGAAACAAAGATTTTCCAAAAGTAAAAGTTATCCTAAATGTTGACCCGAGTAATAAGTTATCAGTTCACAAAATTTCGTTGAAATCGGTTCATTACTTTTTGCGTGAAACGCGTACAGACAAACAGACAAACAGACAAAAAAATTAATAACTATTGTTTTGGGGTCTATATCGTATACATAATACGTTACAGTCATTGTTTTTAAAAAATATTTCATGTACAGATTTCGCTAAGTTACTGCTTTATTATAGTATAGATGACTATTAGGTATATTGTAAATCAAAGTCCCCGTCGTCTCTGTGGTTTTTCAGGATAATTTCAGAAACTACTTGCATGCATTTTATATGGTTTTCACCATCATCTAGGTAAAATTAGCTAACGTTTTGATGATATTTGTAA
The DNA here is from genome assembly GCA_905404265.1 of Fabriciana adippe. Taxonomy (NCBI): domain Eukaryota; kingdom Metazoa; phylum Arthropoda; class Insecta; order Lepidoptera; family Nymphalidae; genus Fabriciana; species Fabriciana adippe. Next base: position 13,002,423 of record FR989992.1, on the reverse strand, counting down.
TTTAAATCGTCCCGTCGTCAATGTAAAAAACTAAAAATGAAAAACATCTGTAACATAATAACGACAGACGATAATAATTTTAAAAAAAAAAGGGAATAGCGTGTGATTTAAATAAAGGTAAAATATTCTTTTTTTATAATCTTTATGGCTTTTGAATTAAGCCTATATTAATATTTTTTTTATGTAATTTCTTTTTGAATTAAGACAATAATTATTAAAAAGTGCAAAATCTGGTGGGAAATTTAAAGTAGTTGAAACGAACGCCATTGGTCAGACCGAATATGACGTCAGACTTCAGAGTATGTCATAACAGAGCGATTAGCGAATTTGTCCCTACAAATTGCGTCGTCATTTTTTCGATGTATGATCAGGATCATAGATCATGTAATACTATACGTATAATAAACTGTAACGTCACTCCAAGCACGAAGTGCCAGGCCAAGCGAAATGGCGGGCGGTCTCCGTGTCGATATGATATTTAAAAAAAATTATACTACATTTTAGTTTTTGGAGCTGGATATTTTTATACAATTATATAACGACGTAAGCTAGAGTATAAAAAAAAATCTTCCACATTCCCTATTGGTTATAATGATAAAACTGTCATAGAAAAAATAATTAAAAAGAAAACTTCCGTAGGTAACCGGTACTTTATATGAAATTCAATTTAAGTTTTAAATAATTAGGATAGGAGAGATACTAAAAAAAAATAATTAAAGAATGTGTATATGAATGTGTACACGCGCAAGAAGTAAAATTTCTGTAGGTTACCGGTACCTACTCTTTATGAAACTCAATCTATGTTTTAAATAATTAGGGTAGGTAGATACTAAAAATAACGCATATTAGACATATTACAGTCTTATATTATAGAATATAATTTAAGACAAGAATATAATATTATATATCATTTGTCAGACAATAACAACGGTTACCATGGCAACAAACAAACGTACATTTTTTCGTAACGCATTCACCAGCTTACCGCCAAAGTCAAGCGTCCTTAAAGAATTTAATATTTTTTTCGATTTAAAAAGGAAAACAATATTTATTATTGACAGTACAGATGGTATTAAGATGTACGAATAAATAATAAGTCAGGAAATGTAACTACCTTAAAAAAATGACCCAACGAAAGTTGTGGTACTTGGAAGTAGGCGAGGCTTAAAAGTTGTGTCCAGCGCGTCATCGGTCGGACATTATTCTTGCAAGCGAGCACATTCAAATTTTCGCGTAAGTTTAAATTTTTATCATTATGAACTACAGCTGTGAATCATCACGCCACCATGTTTTTTGAAGTGGTGCAGGAGCCAGAGGTGGTTGCAAAATTATAATTATATATAGGGTCATTTTTAATTTACTGAAGACCTCTTGGGAATATACTATTTACATCATAACAACAACATCAGTAAGAAAAAAAAAATCTTTTTTCGGTCTGAATTTAAACCAATCACCAAGCATGCCTGTTTGTAACCTCAGAAGTGATGCGTATTTTGATCATACGTCGTTTTGGTTTGAAGTAAGGCCACTTTTTGTGTGGAATTTGTTCTGAATTAGACTTCCTGACTTATTATTTACTAGCTTTTGCCCGCGACTTCCTCCGCGTGGAATAGTAACTTTGCCCGCAGAGTCCCCCCTCACGACCGCCCCGCCCTCGCCTTGCATCGGGCTGAGAGCGCGCTCACCCATAGTCCGCGTAAAGTTAAATATGTATATTTTAAAACTATGATATCTCCTAAGATATTCATTGAAATAAAATGATATCAAGGGCAATTTTGTTCAAAATTAAATACTTGTGATGAATAATGTATTTATTTAGATAAAGATTAATATCATGTTTATAAAAACACCTTCGGAAGTAATGCATTATTTTAGAACAAATTTGATTACAATTAAAAGGGTTATATTGAGTCAAACTTAAAAGATAGACGTATGCTGTCGCGGACTTTTTTTTAGAACTTTTAAAGGGGAACAATTCCGTCATACACGATTTTTGCGTAACTTTAACCGTTTACGCAGCGCACGCAACGGAAGCTCCCAAAAGGAATCATCTTTTCCCGTTTTTGCAACATTTTTCATTCATGCTCCGCTCCTATTGGTCGTAGCGTGATGATATATAGCCTGAAGCCTTCCTCGATAAATGGACTATCCAACACAAAAAGAATTTTTCGATTCCAACCAGTAGTTCCTGAGACTAGCGCGTTCAACCAAACAAACAAACAAACAAGCAAACAATCAAACAAACTCTTCAGCTTTATAATATTAGTATAGATTCGTAGATTAAGATAAAATTTACTAAAATTTCAACTAAATGTTGTAATAATTCAATAAGTTATGTACTCTACGCTCGATTCGCTACTTCCACGCTCAATTAAAAAATAAATGAAAGAAGTATTCTATACATATAATAAAATTGTAACTAAGCCGAATCTGTACATTAAATATTTTTTTGGAAAATCTTATTGAAATAGACTTTATTATCGATACAGATGCCAAATCTATAGTTTTTAGAATTTTTGTCTGTCTGTCTGTCTGTTACCGCATCACGGGAAAATCACTGGACAGATTTTGATGAAATTTGGTGTGATGATAGCTGGTTATCCGGGTGAAGATATAGGATATTTTTTACTGCGGAAAAATATTTTATCTCTGAGCTAAGCGTTAAACAATAACTAGGGACGACCCCGAGCAGAGCGAGGGTGAGTTGCTAGTTTTTTTATAAATATCTACTTTTATTAAATTTATTCTTTTAAATATTTATATAATAGTTTAAATAATTTTAATGACTATTTATTCACTTCTATAATAACCGTTTCCATTACAAAAATCGTAACGCCAGCCCTTTTTTCCCTCTCATGACGCGCCTAAAGATGTTTCACTTCAAAATATTTATTCCCTTAAAAATAAAGATACAAAAAGGAGCTTCTCATAGTTATTTGTACGTATTAACCACCCAACATTAAAAAAAGATTTGAAGGGTAAAGGTTTCATTATTATATAAAGATTTTTAAGCTATTTTTTAAGAAAAATACGAAATAGAAATATTCACGATATTTAGGTATATATTGTATCCTTTTTCCCCTATTTTCGAGCATGTCAAGTGAAAACAACTGATTAAGATTGTATAGATAACTTTATAATTTCTTTATGACCAAAGTAAAATATTAAACAAATCGAATTTTCGCTTCTCAACATATTCATTATTTCTGCGCTTTAAACTTAGAGTACTTGGGCGACCGAGTTTCGATCGGAGTTCTTTTTTGTTATATCATATTTTTTAGACAAAAATAAACTAAAAACTTGAATAAATACAAAAAAACAAAAGTAAAATTTGTATCCAACCAAGATTCGAACCCGGACACCTGTAAATGTCGATCTTGCGTCTTGGCCGCTTGATCAAGATGCATATTATGCCCATGCTTATGAAATTATTGACCATATTTTGTGTGGAATAATACGAAAGAAAACCGCATGAAAACTCGAAAACACGCTTTTTTCCACACATAAGACTAATCTGGATAGATTATTCGCCCCCGAAAACCCCGACATACCAAATTTCTGAGAAACCGTTAGAGCCTTTCCGAGATCGCTGGTATAAATAAATACATCAATATATAAGAATTGCTCGTTTAAATGAATATATTAGATTAGATAGATTCAAAAATGTTTATTCAACATTAAATAACACTACAATTATTACATTTTTTTACTGAACGTTAAACCACCAGTTTGGAAAAAAAAGCTTCAGTTCTAAGAACTGGCAAAAGAATCTCAACGGGACTACACTTGTTTTTTTATCTTTTTTTGCAAATCTATAGCAATATTATAAAGAGGCAGAGTTTGTTTATTTGTTTGAACGCGCTAATCTCAGGAACTACTAAGTAATCCGATTTGAAAAAATGTTTTTCCATTAGATAGCCCGTTTATTGAGGAAGGCTATGGGCTATATCATCATATAGCCCATATACATCATATAGTATATAGTCTATCTATTCCATACTAACGGTTAAAAAGTACCGCTAAACGTACGACCCTAGGGTCGAACCCGAGCGAAACGAGGGTGAGTCGCTAGTCTATAATAGGGAAACAATAAAGAAAATAATAGTTTATTTACTTGGATTTTAATGGAACTTTAAATAATATAGTTCATACATCAGAATAACAAATAGGCTACTTTTTATGTCGGTCGGTAAAATTGTACGGTTCCCGTGGGATAGATTTGTCTTTCTTTCTTTAGAGGCGAACCCGAGCGAAGCGAGGGTGAGCCGCTAGTGTTATAAAAATGTTGAAAGTAAATGATGTACTTATAGCAAAATAGCGTAATAATTAATCAAAATAATAGAGATAAGAGCATAACGAGCAAAATAACGCAAGTATTTTTATTTTTTGTCTTTAACCGTTTTCCGCAGGTTCCATCTATGTAATTATTTCAGTCTAAGCGTTTAGCTTATAAAACCATAGTTTTAAAATATTATTGAAAAATAAATTCTAAGAATTTGTCATATTATTTTATATAATTACAATAAGAAAGTGATATTAAAGTATATTTTTAAGTTTTAATAAAATAAAATATTTAAATAATGGCAATAACTATATTTTGCGGCGGGTATACTCTTGAGAATTTTATTATTCATCCATGCTTGAGAAAGAGTTTTAATCTGTAAAGTCAGTGGCAACACTGGCCCCAGCCTTGTAATATGGCCGCTGCAGGTTAGTTCTATTAATTTTGTCATATGAAAAACTCTCGATTTTCAATATATTTCATTGTTTTATTTCAAATTTTTTGCATGTTATGTAATGTAGATAGTTTTATCTATCGAAAAAGTTATTATCATGGGCATAAAGTTTAATTAGGTAATGCTAACGTGTCATCAATTCACCTTTACGGACGTTTGGATTTACCGCGTGGCCACATTTCTTAACTTTTAATTTCATGAACTTTTCCTCCAAGTAAAAATCTATTCAATTTGATGATTTTCTTAGTTAGACATTAAAACCCTATAATTATAACCGCTGTTGGAAAATTATCGAATTGTCCTCTGAACAGATTTACGAATAACTACTTTCCAAAATCAGAGTAGGACTAAGGACGTTCACTTACTATGCGTCATCTCATTAAACCCTTTGTCTTCTATCGGGAACATTCCACCCCTAAAATTCTGCAAAATTTAATTAAGGTTGACGTAACATTTTGCAGGCAAGAAATCAAAGAAAATAAAATGGATCAAAGCCGACCCCACAAATTTTATTGCGGAAACCACTACTATCGCTACAGCAAGCCAATGGGCCGATTTGGTAGATGAAGAATGTAAGTAAAGCCCTGTTAATTATCTATTTAAAAAAAACTTTTTTAAAACACCCAATGATGATATTTAGAAGGTTAATGCCTAGCCAATGTTAATCTCGTACGTGGGGTGCACATGCTGAGTGTTTGTCACTCCTTCCGCCCCGGGAAGGTCTGAGGAAAGGTCTTGTGTGATTTGATACATTCTAGCCGGATGCTTTCTTCATAAGAAAGATGAGGGAACCAGAAAATACGATTTCATGTATAGCTTAGGATACTTTACCAGTAGGTAAAAGTGGAGGCATGTACATGACATTGTTGGAAACCCTGATGACCAGCATTTTTAGTTTAATCTACGAGATGGCCTAGGTCACAACTCAATTCAGACTAGTCTTTCATTGGCTGGACTCCTATACAACTGAGGGTGCTCTGTAATATTAAATGCTTATTGCAATATTTGGTTTTAAATTATGTTAATGTAATGTAAATAATAAGTATATATAAACAAATTTAAGGTGTCATTTCCTAAAGAAAATCATTAACAAGAAATTCATATTTGTTTTATGAATAGAAAACTAAAGACTTTACTTTTGTTATCATAGCAAGCAATGCAAATTCAACACGCCACCGCACGCCGGTGGTCTTACCATCGGCGTCTCGCGCAGCTCGAGGAGGTCTGGCAGTAGATGATGAGTCTATACCCCGCCGGCCACCCTTCATTGCACATATCTCTAACTTGCCTTATGATGTTGAGGAGAGTGCAATAATGGAGCTGTTTGAAGGGCTTAAGGTAGGTGCATATTTGCGTTGGCAAATCCCATAAATATTATAAATGTAAAAGTTTGGATGGATGGACGTTTGTTACTCAATCAAGTCAGAATGGCTGAACAGATCTGGTTGAAATTTGGAGATAGATTATAGTCTGGAATAGCACATAGGTACTTTTTTCCCTGAAAAATGTACATTTCCCATGGAGTAGAATTGATTTTGAACCCAAGTGAAGCGAAGCATAAATCTCTGTTTTATCTATAAGTTATACACTATTCTTCAATTTAATTTTATTAAAAAATATTACAATATTAGTTATTAATGAGATCATTTATTGTCAAAATTACATTATTTAATATTTAGTCATTATATTTCAACATCGAAATTCCAAATACCAGTTAAATATTTCACAATAAGTTGGTATTTTGTAGTGGCAATTTAAAGATTGGTTCCACACATTAGGAATTGCAAATTTGAGTTCTAACTTCCTTTCAATAATTTGTAACAGTCACATTTAATTTTTTTTAAGTTTGTAGTCATGAAAATTTATTCAATTACTCTCAACTCACCCTCTTTTTGCTCGGGTACGTTCCTGGGTGATTCTTTAAATTGACTTTTTTTTTATTTATGAAATAAAATATTTACTAAATGTTAAATAAAGCTTGCTACAATACATTAGCAAAAACTGCACCTAAATCGTTTAAGCCGTTCCTGAGATTAGTGCACACAAACAAACAGATATCATTGTTTTGGGTACTATTGTGTTAATAAAGACCTCCAATAATAGTTTTTATCAAATATTTTCCATGTACAGACAGTGATCAGTTACAATTTTATTATATGTATAGATAAAGAAACTTGATCTCAACACTATTTATCTTATGTATGTTTTTAAGATAACTGTTGTGTAATTGTTTATATGGTTCATGACTAAATATAAACCACATGGTATTTATTTCCAATAAATTGAAATTAATCACGTCATTTAAAGATGTAATTATTACTAAAAACATTGCATGGTAGGTGCCATGTGGTAATATAATTACATATTTTGTTAATATATTATAAATACTCTATCTATAGCATTAAACAAAAAACTATGTTAAACTTGCGACTTACCTCACTTTACTTGGGTGCGTCTCTAGGTATGTTTAAATTTTTTTTGAGCAGAACCCTAATTCTTTTTCTTAAATAAAAGGAGCCTAAATTACTCCTTATACCATCAGCCATCTACCAGTGAAAGTCCCTTCAAAATCGGTCCAACCGTTTCGAAGATTAGCCGGAACAAAGGGGCAGACAAAAAATTTTAATTGTGTTTTTCTTATAAGTACTGTATATAATTTCATATACATTTAGTAAAAAGCGGTTATTTTGACATTACAAACAGACACTACAATTTTTATCTGTATTGATGTATTTAAAAATAAAAATACTTATGGAAACATTACTTTTCTTGACTATCAAAATTAATATTCTGTTTTTCGAAGATATGATCTACTAGATATGATCTACTAGAAACATAATGAAGATTTGGCACAAATTCAAAAAGCCAATGTTAACAAGAACTTGTTTAACCACATTAGCATGTCATGTCATTGTTATATAAGAAGTTTATGGTTTCACTTTCATGAACAGGAATATATATTGGACATTTTATTGATTTCACTTCTTTGACATAATTTATGTTATGTATTGAAATTACAATGGTTTAAAGTAGAGATGTACCGACTAGTGGCCGATTTGTCAGGAAAGCCGACTTGTTGGACCATAATTTTATTCATATTACTATTCTTAATAGTATGATTGATATGAAATTCTGTCATTATTATTAATATTTATAATTGTTTATATTTTAGTATCAGCCTTACGATAATTGCAATATAATCTAGAAATAGAAACAAAAGAAGGAATAGAAGACTTAGTACTTATATGACTAAGCTTAGAAAAAAATCACAATTTCAAACACTATGTATTCATTATTATAAGAAATATAGCTTAGAGGCAGGAACCGACTAGCTTTTAGCTTGTCATCAGAGTTTTAATCTTAAATGTCCTCTTCAAATACTTGATTTACCATTGTCTCAAAAATGTTCTTTATTAACAGATCAACAACTTGAGACTTCCAAAGGAAGGAGGTCGTCTCAAGGGCTTTGGAGATGTAGACTTTGAAGATAGAGAAAGTCTTGTGAGCGCCATGAACATGCCTGACTTGGTATGATTGAAATTAATTATTATTCTTATTATATAATATTTAAAAATATATTATTTTTTATTAGTAAATCATCAAAATTCTATCGGATATTAGATAATTATCTTAATAGTTAATTAGATTTGTTTATGTACAACGACACATTTGGCTCAGTTTGTAGTGACCCTACTTGCTGTGCCAGCGGACGCGGGTCCGAGTCCCGCAGGGAGTATTTATTTCTGTGGTGAGCACCAATGTTTGTACTCCAGTCATGGGTGTTTATATTTATAATATGTATGTATTTAAAGTTAAATATGTGTAGTGTATCAACTCTGGTATCCATAACACAAACCTCTTAGCTTACCATGGAACTAGATAGTGCTGTGTGTTAATGTCCCAACATACACATTTATTAAGATAATGTACTATAAAATATATGTTATACAAAATAAAGTAACAAAATGTTGACAAAGGATAACTTATCTCTTCAAGAGATTTCTTCCGGAAACCCATGAGAAGTGAGAAAATAATTTAATGTGGTGTAATACAGTACAGCATTAAACAGTATAAACTATTATACCATTAGATGGTACTAAGATTTAATAAGTTTTAAATATATATGAATTAAAAATGTAATATGTACTAATTTTTCCATAGATAATAAGTGGCAGACGAATTAGAATAGAAGTCTCCACTCAAGATAATGACCGACGCATGGGCAGAAGTGGCAGATCTGATAGGGACAGGTAAATAAACCATATTATTACCTAAAATATTATATAAATTCTCAATGTATAAAAACTCAGAAGAATAATTGTATCTGATGCAGTATTGTGTATACTTTTTGACTATACATATTATGTTACACAAAAGCAAATGTTTAACTTATGCACAAAAAACCTTGTACATTATCCTAGATCTATAAATACACATTGTGTTATTACAGAACTAGAAAAAGGTATGCCAGTTACTATGTTTTACTGCTACTTATTTTGTCTAAATTTCCATGTTGTGTTATAAGGAATATTTGAGCCTTACACTCTTTTATTAGGGTTTGGTATACGAAGGGTGCCAACGGAACCCTATTACTAGACTTCCACCGTCCGTCCGTCTGTCAGAGGGCTGTATCTCATGAGCCGTAATAGGTAGAGAGTTGAAATTTTCACAGAGTATGTATTTCTATTGCCGCTATAACAACAAATAATAAAAATAAGCAAAAAGAGCCAATAATAACAGAGCCTAGCCCCTTTTAGTTTTCTAAAAAAATTAAAGCCCTTGTTCTAAAAGATTGTTGTATAAACTCGAAACATTACGACAAAATTGTTAAGCAAAGGACTTATGATGAGGAGTTATGGATCGAGTGTGCTAGTCAAAGAAAGTTTATATCTCCGTTGGTTACTCCTTCACGCTGTAACAGCTGAATAGACTTGTATAAAATTAGTACACATATCGATACCTTAATTCGCAAACCAGCCAACTCCACATTTCGTAAAAAAATATTTTTTGGTTTAGATTGTACGCAACAGTAATTTAGTAGGATTATTTTAGTAGGATTTTATAGTATCAAAAAAACAGCTTACGATATTATCTACCAACGATATTTTAGACTTTTAATAAGTAGTGTACAAAAAAATATTATTAAGTTTTAAGTGTCACCTGAAAAATTTGCGCATATGGAGTTAGCTGGTTTGCGAATTAAGGTATCGATATGATTGATTACCTGAAATAACACAAAGATTATTCTTAGACTAGGGACGCAGTAAGTTACTAGTCTTCTATACAAATAAAAGTCTATTTTTCTTTTTGTTTGTACTCTGTGTGTTTCTAAACTATTTATCCGATTGTGATGAAAACGTTGGTCAGTTGTTTTGGGGACGCCCACGAATGTTCCTGGCAAAAAAAAAAAAATAATCAATCTATCCTAATATGCACTCGAAGAAAGAGAGTGTAAGCCGCTGGTCTATATTAATGTATATTAATATTATAAAGATAAAAAAATATTTTTTGTATGTTTGTTTGTAATGGATAAACTAGAAAATTACTGGACCAATTTTAAAAATTCTTAAACCTATCAAATCACATTATCAATGAGTAACATGGGCCATATTTAAAAAAAAAATGATATATACACGAAAATTGCAATAATGTAACCTAATGTATCAAAAATTTGCCTATAACAGTCATTATTTGGCGTGTATTAAATAAATATGTGATGATAAATATAAGTTAAACTGTGTATATTTTAATTTCTTAGATTTGCGCAAATATTTGACATCTATACTAATATTATAAATGTGAAAGTTTGTGAGTATGGATGTATGTTTATTACTCTTTTACGCCAGAACGACTAAAGGGATCTGGATGAAATTTGGCACAGAGATAAATTATAATCTGGAATAACACCTAGGCTACTTTTTATCCCGAAAAAATGTACGGTTCCCGTGGAATAGGTTTATATTTATTTTTTGTAAAAAATAGTTTCAAATAAAACTATCTTTTCGGATTATTTCCCGGATTTATTTAGATTTTTGGTTCCCGACGTTTCGAATGCTTTACAGCAATCATGGTCACGGGAGAGACTGATTTAGATATTTGATTGTGTATAATTTGTCCAGGGAGTACGACCCCGAGCGCACCATGGGCGACTGGCGCTCCGGGCCGCGCGCCGTGCCCGAGCCCGCGCGCCGCGACCGCGACCCGCCGCGCGAGCGCGAGCGCGACTGTGAGTACACACTTTTTTTTTAAATGGAGGTTTATTATTAATTAGTAGGTAGGAAGTTAATCGAATTTCTCGAGACCTTTGATATTATAAATGTAGAAATAATTTAGAGCATTGTTACATTATTTTAAGATTATCTGTTTCCTATGAAAATTAAGACGGTATTCAAATTAATTAAATCAGTGTTTTGATGAAATAATGATGTGGACACATGACACATTTCGGTTTGTGAAAAAAATCCTCTATAAAAACAAAGAAAAAAATATATAATTGTATGTTTACTTCGATGTATTCTGTATGTTTACTACTTGAGGTTATTACTTATGTAATTGCTTTATTTTTATATCTATTCAGAATTTACATATTATTATTTTTTATTAAATAACCAAGATCTAGATTTTTATTGAATGTTATCATTGGAAATGATACTACAAGTTATGTTTCTTACTAGGATTACAAAATTTTCCACTCTATGTGAATGCGATAGATTAAGTGCAATTAACTACAATAGTTATTACATAATAATATGTTAGGTATTTAATTTTCTAGCAATCAGTTAATTGTTTGAAACATTATTTACTTATGTCACTATGATGAATATAAGTGATTGTGGTTTGGAGCAAGCTGTAATGTCACACTTGGGATGTACGTGCAGAGTACATTATCAACTTTAATATACATGTATAATTTATGTATAATTAAACAGCTTTTTAGGAAAATTTATATATTTTTTTTTTTTTGGAAAATATATATATGAAAGTTTGATGTTATATTGTTATGATTTAAGTTGATATTAGTTACTCAGTTTCATCTCGGGAAGGTCTGAGTAAAGGTCGCCTGTGGGTTTTACTGACCCTCTAGCCGGGGGCATCGCCTATAGCGATGGCAAGGAAACCAGAAACATTGACCTTAGAGCCAGTCGAGGAGTCTTTTTAGAGGAGATATAGCTCTAAAGGTCATTGAAATTTCCCTGTGACCAGCTATTTTAGTATAATCTGTGACACGGTGTTACCGTAACTCAATTCAGACTAGTCTTTGGCTTGCTCCTACTCTATTGCTTATCTGAGTGACTTTATTTTTATTAATTGTCATTACTGATAATATACGTAAATATGGTGTTTTTTCTAATATATATAATATAATAATGAATATATGTGTTCCCGTTTGTCAGCGAGTGCAGACAACCGGCCGGGCGGCTGGCGCGACGCCGAGCGCACGGAGCCGCCGCGCGCGCCCTACGGCGGCCGCGACTCCTACGGCAGGGACCGGGAGGGGTATGGAAACATTTATATACATATGCTTAATTGATAGGAATGTTTAGTATTCAGATTTTTTTATAAGTTATACTGCTGGGTACGGGCGTCCCTTCAATGCGAGGGGGATCAGGCCACAGTACACCACGCTGGTAAAATGTGGGTTGGCGGACTTCATGTGTCTTTCGAAAGCTTGCAAGGCTCTCAGATATGCAGGTTTCCTCACGATGTTTTCCTTCACCGTACGACAAGTGGTAATCATGTTGAAAATGATTTGCGCATGAAAATATCAGAGGTACGATGCTATGCCCGGAATTTGAACCCGCTTCACTTGGTTTCCCGAACAAGCGAGTTACCACTGGATTACCACTGCCTGGAAAATATTATGTTCGACAACATTCAATGGGATGTTAAGATAATATCTATATATTGACTATATATTACAGACGATTTTACTGAATTATTATTACTTTTATAAATAATAAAGTTTGTTTAAGTGTGTTTATTATATCAATAAAGTCATTTAAAAAATATAATATTATACCTTTATTTGCTTTCAAGTATATTAAATAAAGAAACTAAATACCAATAAAATGAAAGCATTTCGATCGTGTGATTTGGCATTATCTCGTTTTTTTATGACTATTATTTATAATATAATCCAAGATGGATTACTTGTCATCAAATTTATAACAGCCTTACTGAATATATGGTGTAATTCATATTTGTGCAGACAAGTTGTCGATAATAAAGAATTACTGATATATTTTTGCTATCATTTTACTCTGATATTCATAAAAAATGGTGCACCAATTTTATTGTATTTAGACCTTTTTAACGTACTATTGCTGGACGCAAGCCTCCCGTCAATACAAAGGGAATCAAGTCATAGTCCATCGCGCTGGTCAAGTGCGGGCGGACTGAGCATGTCTTTTGAAAACTTGCTAGGTTCTCTCAGACACGCAGGTTTCCTGACGATGTTTTCCTTCAATGACGATTTTATTATTCCTTATAATAATGTTAATATAAAAATATATAATGTTAATAATTAAATTAATTGACTTATTGCAGTGGGCGAGAACGCGGATACGGCGGCCGCGACGGGTTCCGCACCGCTGAAAGAGATGGATATGGGTTAGTACTAATTATTTAAAACAAAATAAAATTTCATAGATTTTAAAGAATTATTCAAAGTAAATTTAAATATAACAGAATTAATACTCATCTATTTAATACACTTTTAATATAAAATAAAAAAATGTATATGTTACTGAAAACCCAAAAGGTCTTCTCTATTTAATAAAATCCTTACATTTGCCAACTCATATTGATAAATCCTAAAATATAGTAGTTTAACCTAAGATTTACCGATATATGGGCTTTTTCAATAACATATTATATAAAATTTCTTGAATAATATTTTACATTAATCTAGTGATATAATTATATATAAAGGGACATCAGATAGATCCACTTTATCATTTAATTCCATATTTCAACTTTAGGCGGACGTGGGAATTCGGGCGAGGAAAATGAAATGTTTCTTTATACCACAAAATATAATTACAATATTCTTATGCATAGATTTGACACTGATAGTTCTATAACCGTTTTATATGAAAGTCAATCACGTCCAAGTACACCTTACTTTATCCAAAGATACTCCACCACACACGTAACGCGATATTCAGCGATGTAAACCGTTTACCAATCTTAATCTTGATGTCGGCAGCCGATTATTCGCCACGCTAGCGTCTGGTGTTGCATCAGAGTAAATATGACAACAACCCATATTTTTCATCGATATAGTCATAAACTGACAGTTTGAGTGGCCATTTACTCTTAAGTAGTCAAAAGCGCCGTCATATATGTATGTATTAAGAATTTTGTAAATAAATCTTAGGCATAATATTCATTTTGTATTTTTGTTCACATTAGACGTGAAAGCAGAGGTTTCGGTGGCAGAGGGTTTGGTGACAGGGACCGGGATCCACCTAGAGAAGGTACGTTTTTCATTTTTTTGTAGTATATTCTATTTAAACAATTTTGTAATAATCTCTAATCTCGATGCGATACAAAGTTTTTACTTTTGTTTTTTTTATTTATTTATTCAAGTTTTAGTTTTTTTTTTATCTAGAAAATACGATATAACAAAAAATAACTCCGAGCGAAGCTTGGTCGCCCAGGTACTAATAATAATAATAACAACAGACAGCAAGCCCCGCGAGCGGCCCAAGCTGAACCTGCTGCCGCGCACGGTGCCGCGCGAGACCGAGGCGCCCACCAAGCCGGCGGACGGCGCGCTGCTCGACGACAAGCCGCCGGAGAAGCCCGCGCCCAAGCCCGTGCCCGCTGAGAAGGTGTTCGGGGCGGCCAAGCCCGTGGACACGGCTGCTAAGTGAGTATAATGTGTATATTGGAGACTAAGTGCCGGACCACGCTATAGTGCCGATCTCGGTCTGGTAAAGTATTTTTATGCAAGAAACGTTGCTGGATTGTTACTCAATCGGAACTTGATTTTTATTGATATTGTGAATTGTGAATGCACTCATTGTTTCCTGTATATAAGTACTTTAAGAAACCGATATCGGACCGAGAACAAAACCGTGATCGACACTATAGTGTGTATCGGGGTGTTTAAGAAAGCAGGACAGACAGAGCGACACGTGCTGCAGAGGAAAGAGAACGCTGGAGTCATATACTAGATCAGATTACTATTTAATAGCGAGAGTCTGTGAATGCGTGCGTGTGTGTGTTTTTTTCTGTTCTTTGTATTGTTTATTTCTATACTGTGTAAATTTTAGACAAGAAATACTAAGTTATTCTGAAATGTTTATTTACATTTTGTTAGATATTTCAGTTGGTTGAGTAAACATAAACTTTTTCATATTGCAAACTTAATTAAAGTTAATAAATAATGTAGATGTATTTAATAATAAAATCACTTTTTTTATAGCTTTTCTAATTTTTTTAAACTTATCACTTACGGTGAAATTAGTGAAAAACACAAATATCTAACCCACAGGAATCGAATTTTTTCCGGGGTAAAAAGTAACTTATGTGCTATTCCAGACTATAATCTATTTCTGTGTTGCCTTTTCATCCAGATCCGTTCAGCCATTCTGGCGTGATTGAGTAACGAACATCTATCCAAAAAAATGAATAGAAGCGCATTAATTAGAACAGTTAAAATAATTGATTTTTGGCTGTTTCTAAAGACTTAAGTCTTTATGCGCCATAGCGAAGAGGTCAACTAGACACCGTATCAAGCTTCATGCTGGATACGGTCGCTTTATACCAACATAATAAACTATTTATTAATTTTATTGTGTTTTTAAAATGACAAAATTACAAAATTCTATCAAGTTATTTATTTTTATCAGAGAACGTGAAATAGAAGAGCGCTTAAGAAAGCAAGAGGAAGAAGCGCGACGCGCCGCAGAGGAAAAAGAACGTTGGGGTCGTCGAGTTAGTGTTTTTGTATTATTATTACTTATTTTCATTTTAAAAACAAAAATATGACAAAATGTTAATTGTATAATACGCTAAATGTATGTATATAAACCTTAAAATGTGATGTATGTGATCTTAAAACTTATTTATTTTTACAGAATGATCATTCTGGTGATCGTCGTGGAGGAGCAAGACGTGGTACGTATCTTGCAATATATCTGTAATTATAATTCAGTCCTAATTAAGGTTATATTATTATTTAAAATATTCCAAAAGATTAAACATTATTTTGTTCCTTGTCCACTTATAGATGATCGGGACCGCGGCAGAGACTCTCGTAGCTACAACAGAGATAGACGAGACTACTCAAAGGACGATCGAGACAGACGCGACTACTCCAAAGACGATCGAGAGCGGCGCGATTATTCCAAAGATGATCGAGACAGGCGCGAGTACTCGCGAGACGATCGCGACAGACGTGATTACTCGAGAGACAATCGAGATAGACGTGACTACTCCAGGGACGACCGGGACCGTCGTGACTACTCCAAGGATAGACAGACAGACCGGCGCGACGACGACCGACGAGACGATCGGGACGGCGAGCGTGATTACAGGGATGGAGAGCGGAACAACGAGGATAGGGACAAGGACCGCGATTACAAAGATAATAGGGACAGGGAAGAGGATAGGAGCAGGCGCGAGCCGTCTCGCGAGAGGGTGGCGTCACCGGAGAGTAAAGAAAATGGCCGTCACAGTCGCAGTCGCGACAGACTCGAACCCGACGACAGGCCATTGCCCAAGCTGAAGGAACAGGAGAAACCGGTATGTTTGGACATTATATTATCTTTATAGATTCAGAAATAGTATATGGGATTTTCTTTTAAAACAATGTGACGTTTATTTCAAAACAAGGTAAAAGAAGTATTTAGTGAAAGGTGCTGGATCAATTAGAAGAAAGGGATCATGTTGGACAACCATCATCATACCTAATTTCATCAAAATCGTTTTTTCGTGATGCGGTCACAGACAGAAAAAAAATCTAAAAACTATAGATCGGCCTCTGTATCGATAATAATATCTAGTCAATAATATTCGACTTTAGTTTCAATTTTATTATATATATATAGATTGTTTAATTTACCTATAATAACATCTGTTATTTCTTTTCAGAACTTCGTAGCATCGAATAAATTTAGCTTCCTCGAGGACGTCGACGACGGCGCCTCCGACTAATTTACTGACTGAGTGTGAAGTGCTACGTGAGTGCGTGTAGTGACAGTGCAGTGTGCGATGCGCGGGCCGCGGGGCCGCCCCGGTCTGTGCCGCGCCGCGTCCGCGCCCGCGCCGGGGGCCGGCGCAGGGTACTCGCCCATACAGTCGGCTAACCACGCCTCTAGACGGCAATCGTTCACCCGACTGTCATACGCACTTTTGTATGGCAGTCGGGTGAAAGTTTTAGGGCTGACAATTATAACTAACTTGCCACGAGATGGCATTGCTAGTTACACAACTTTGAAGCCTTTTGCTATGAACGTTGAATTTTTTTTTTCAACTCTTTTAAATGATAGTAGGTCCGTTAAAATCAATGGGGGGAGTGCCGACTGTATGGATTTTTATACTGTGATTGCGACGTAGTGAGACTCGAAGTGTTTCCTACGTGGCAATGTGCCCTCCGGCCAACATTCCTTTGTAAGTGCGCGGGCGTCGCAGGCGCAGGCTGGGGCTCGTGACCATGTACTGATTGGTGTAAATTTTTCTATGGGTTTGTTCTAAGCAGGTTACATTTCTGGCCGAGAGCGATCTACGCGAATTCCTATTTTGCAATGAACTGATAATGATAACTGGTTACAGGTGCTCTCCGATTTAATTCCCTTGTGAATAATTTTATTTTTATTTGTTTTTTTTTTATTATTCGAAATGCCTCTAGGAATTTGTTTACTGCAGTACCACCATTGGGAATCTTGTTTCCTTATTTTAGAATATGTCTATACTAAATATTTAGTCGATTTAGAATATTATTAGAATGTTAATTGTATTATTTATCTATACACTCTGTATTCAAGCTGTCGAGTGCTGTTGGCGCGTTTTGCGCGCACTGTTGTGCCCCTCGATTAAAATTAAAAGTTTAATTTGAAATACCTAATTGTACAAGTTAGGTCCGGTCACAAGAACCTATTGGATTAAAGTGTGTCGCGATTAGGGATTGCAATCCGGAAAACGGATCCGGTAATCCGGCGGATCCGGCACCATTGAACGTTTACCGGATCCGGTACCAATATACCGGATCCGGCGACCGGATCCGGTGCTAGCAATTTTTGGCAAAATAATAAAGATGTTGCATGTATAGGCCCTATGCAGAAGAGATTCGACCCTGTTAAAGGTAGACTTTCGAAGCAAGAGTCAATAACGCGGCGTTTATAGCGTTACCGACGCCGCGTAAGTTGACTGGTGTCAGTGACGCCTTGGTGACTTTGGATGGCCACGACAGACGTCCATCATCGTATCGCCTTTGCCGCGCCCACCACATCTCCACAGCTCTTTTAAAAGTATTTCCGTCAGTGACGCTGCGCTCGAATGTCGTTCCCTACATTTACATAGTGCAAGCGTCAGTGAGGTCGCGACAGGGCGGCAGATTAATGCACTATGAATATGTAGGAAACGACATTCAAGCGCAGCGTCACTGACACCGTGTCAGTGTCGCTGCGACTGTGATGTTAGACCCTAGCGTTACTGCAGCGCTCATGTTCGCAGTGTCGCCGCCGCCCACGTGTATTTTGAGGTATTTTCAATAAAAAATCATACAATGGCATCTGTTGAAGCGTTTACTGAAAATGATGAAATTTTAATTACACTGGTGTCCCGATTTCGACTTTTTGATGAAAATTGGATGAGTGGAAGGCCCTTTTTACACTGAGATATTATCGAATTAAAAGGTCATCATCTTCTTCCTCTTCTATAATCAATTCAAGATAATCCATAATGAAATACTTTTATAAGAGCTGTCGAAATGTGGTGGGTGCGGCAAAGGCGATGGAAGTCTGCCGTGGCTATCCAAAGTCACCAAGGCGTCAAAGTTGTTTTTATATATGTTTTATTTTTTATAAACTACCTATATTAAGTACAATGACACTTGATTAACTTACTAACAGTTCATTTTGAACCAAAAAGCGAAAATCATCCTGATTTAATCAATCCGGCCGGATCCGGTCGGATCCGGCCGGATCGATGGGAATCCAGTCCGGATCCGGCCGGACTGAAAATGACGCCGGATTGCAATCACTAGTCGCGATTATATTATGTTTGTAATATCATCAGAATTTGTTTGGTACATATTCTCTTATTGTGAATTATAAATAAATAACTCTTTTTACAGCCAACCTTTTTTTTCTTTTATGTCCCTTGTAATCCTTTTAAAGTAAGTTGCAATTTTCTTCAGATTTTCTATAAGGAAAATATTACTGCTCCAAGCTTTATAAAACCATGTCGAGTCGAGACTCGCATAAATAATCTATACTTAATATTATAAAGCTAAAGAGTTTGTTTGTTTGGTTGAACGCGCTAATCTCAGAAACTACTAATGCGATTTGAAAAATTCTTTTTGCATTAGA
Source organism: Fabriciana adippe (assembly GCA_905404265.1). Lineage (NCBI taxonomy): Eukaryota > Metazoa > Arthropoda > Insecta > Lepidoptera > Nymphalidae > Fabriciana > Fabriciana adippe. Next base: position 12,983,147 of record FR989992.1, on the reverse strand, counting down.
AAGCCCCTTAACTGAGGAAAGCTATAGGCTATATATCATCCCGGAAAAATGTACCGGTTCCCGTGGGATAGATATGTTTTTGTCTAAGGACGAACCCGAAGCGAGGGTGAGTCGCTAGTGAATTATAATATGTAGAAGACACTGAATATTTTGCATTGATACTAACATAATTTAAAAATTGTGTATTTAAATTGTGAGAGTAGTTTTTAAAATCTCTCCTATCATGAATAGACATGAGACACGAGGCAAATACCTATACAAATCTTATTTATTTTGATATTGAATAAAATTATAGTTTTATATAAACTGAATAATACGCAGTACGCTTTGTCAGTGCAGCACTAAAAAGCGAAAATTAATTAAACTAATTTAATTTTTTACTTAATACTTTCTTAGATTTACGCGAATATTTGACATCTATACTATAATAAAGCAGTAACTTAGCGAAATCTGTACATGAAATATTTTTTAAAAACAATGACTGTAACGTATTATGTATACGATATAGACCCCAAAACAATAGTTATTAATTTTTTTGTCTGTTTGTCTCTTTGTCTGTACGCGTTTCACGCAAAAAGTAATGAACCGATTTCAACGAAATTTTGTGAACTGATAACTTATTACTCGGGTCAACATTTAGGATAACTTTTACTTTTGGAAAATCTTTGTTTCCCGCGGGAAATCGCAATAACTGGTTTTATCGAGTCCTCCTTAGGAACCCTCCACTGGCTAAACCTAAAGACATACATCAAAACAATGTACTAAAAAATTGTAGATCTTGAAAAGGCCAACAGAAATATCTACAACAGTATATGTCTATCTCTCAAGGTACACTCGCAATACCTATTCTTATCTATACCTATAGCAAAACTAACTTAGTTAAATCGATGTGCGCGTTTCACGCAAAAAGTACTGAACCGATTTCAATTAAATTTTGTATAGTGATAGCTTATCACTCGAATCAACATTTAGGATACCTTTTACTACAGGCATATTTTTCGTTCCCGCGGGAAAACGCAATGACTGGTTCTATCGAGTCGTCCTTAGAAGTTTATATGGCTAACGCTGGCTGAACCTTAAGAGATACATCAAAACAATGTACTAGAAAATTGTAGGTCTTAAAAAGTTATACCGGGAAGTTCGCAATATTATATGTCTATCACCTAAGGTACACTCGCAATTACTATTTTTATTCACTACTCGCGACTCACAGGCTGACTTATCAACGTTTAGCTCAGTTCAGCAGTGAAACATAACCAGGGACGAACCCGAGCGAAGCGAGGGTGAGTCGCTAGTTTTAAATAAAACTATCTTTTCGGATTATTTCGCGGATTTATTTTGATTTTTGGTTCCCGACGTTTCGAATGCTTTACAGCAATCATGGTCACGGGAGAGACTAAGGTGTTAAACATCTCAAAGGCGTTATATACTTGTTACAGACAGTGCCTACAATTAAATATAGCAATATTATTTACTTACTGCTATATTTAATTATAATACTTATTAAAGTTTTAAATTTTTTTTAATGTTGAGAATTAAAATAAACAAATATTGTAAAGTATTTTGGTGCCATTTTTGAATTTTTGAAATCATTTTTATAAAATAGTGTGTAGGCACTGTCTGTAACAAGTATAATATAACGCCTTTGAGATGTTTAACACCTTAGTCTCTCCCGTGACCATGATTGCTGTAAAGCATTCGAAACGTCGGGAACCAAAAATCAAAATAAATCCGCGAAATAATCCGAAAAGATAGTTTTATTTAATTTTTTACTTTCTAGTGTTATCTATACAGATAAATAAAATTGAATTGTCTGTTTGTAATGTTAAAATAACAGCTTTATCTTCAGTCAGTTCCAGTTTTCGAAATACACGCTTAAAGAAAGTTTTGCAAAAGTGTGCTTGCGCTTGCGATATCCTCCTTTCTAAACTCGATATTTTTTTGCTTGTGAAAAAATATAATATGAACTAGGTATATACATTATACAGACTCGTTTATACGTGTTTCGACAATGGTAAATCCAATATATAAAAATTGCAAATCAAATATTCATATAGTAGGGAAGTTGATGTTTCTAAAACCATTGTCAGCCATTTTGATTAAGAAGTTCGCTCGCTTGAATTGGTCTAAAATTTGCCTTTGATAAAAATTGTTACATGGATTTATCCTTGGTTGATAAAATAATTTTTATAAAAATATTTTTCTTAGGAATAGAAACGATTCGTTGTAATTTGTTACCATATATGTATAAAAATATTTAATTATGTGATACAAAAATGACAATTATTCTTAGGGTTCATTTACCTTCATTTGAACATAAAGGTACGTCTGACTAGCGAGTTACTATTCCTTCGCCCGGGTGCGTCTCCAGGTGCGTTATAATATTTTTATAGGTAAATAACTTATTGTGAACATACATTAGAAAATAGACACACGCTTGCAGTCCTAAATTTTCTAGTTGTTTTGATGCATCTTTTCTGGTTTTCTCAGCGTTAGCCGTAGAATCATACGAAAACAGTTTTTTTTTACAAAACACTTCATAGCTCAAACATTTTGTACAAAATTGTAACGTTTATCGCTCTTAAATATATATTTTTGAGTTTAAGAGATTTTAACGCCCTTAATTAAATATGTTAATCGTTAACCCTGGTACTAATAGTTTTTGTAGAAAAATATATTATACTAGCGACTTACACTCGCTTCTCTTGGGTGCGTCCTTAGGTACGTTTTAATTTTTTTAAGCATTCTTTTTCTAAAATAAAAGTAGCCAAGTTATTCCTTATAATATCAGCTATGTGCTAGTGAAAGTCCCGTTAAAATTGGTCCAGCCGTTTCGGAGATTAGCCGGAACAAACAGACGGAAAACAAAATTTTAAAAATTGTGTTTTTCTTATAAGTACCGTATATAATTCAATATGCATTTAGCATAACTGCCGGCCAAAGTATCCTTCTGCGATGATCGTCTTGATGGCCTCGTAGCTCTAGCGCAAGGGTCAAGGAATTTTTAAACCAGAATAGTCAGTTAAAACAAAAAAATTGTTTTCAAGGAATTAATTACAAAAGCTAACAATTTATTTTAAACTAATTAGCTATTTCCTGTTTCGTTTCGTTTCGTGGCGGTGACGATATCAATGTTGCGTTTAGGGCAACTTAAAGTAGTAGTGCTCAAAATTAAAAATTAAGCAGAATAAAATGTAAAAAAGATTTCTGTGGAAAAGTGAATGATTTTTCTCATGGAGATCATTTTTATACAGAGACTAGCGACTCACGCTCGCTTCGCTCGCGTTCGTCTCTAGGTACGTTTTCACGGTTAGCTATGTTTATACATAAATAGTAGCTTGCTACTCCTAAGATATTCATTTAAATTATATAGCGATTTACCCTCGCTTCGCTCGGGTGCGTACGCCTTACGCGGATTTTGTTCACAATTTCATGTTTTAATTTTTTTTCGCGGAAGCTCGATCCTTTTTCGAAAATAAAAGTAGCCCAAGTTACTCCTTATAACTCAGCTATCTGCTAGTGAAAGTCCCGTCAAAATTGGTCCAGCCGTTTCGGAGATTAGCCGGAACAAACAAACAGACAGACAAAAATTGTAAAAAATGTTTTGGTATATGTACCGTGTATACATCCATATGCATTTACTAAAAAGCTGTTATTTTAATATTACAAACAGACACTCCAATTGTATTTATCTGTATAGATTAGAAATATAAAATAACAGAAGTACATCGATATCGCAGAACAAAGTAGTAATACAAGGTCAAAGTTCGCGAAAAATCGTTCTTTTTTCGATGTAGGTAGGTACCTTCAATTTAGTTTAATGCTTCTGGGAATATCAAACGAAAGTACAAACTAACAAAATAAAGTCATTTAATCCAAGTACGATAAAACAATAAATCTATCCGATAGTGAGCTATCATGCAGAACTAACCAATGAATTTATACAATAGACATTTTTATTTTTTATTTATTTTTTACAACAATAAATTCGAGCTAGATTCTTGACCCGAATGATTAAGATAATAGACTTAGAATGATAAACTTAAAATTTCATACAACTTTTTAAAAAATATAATTAAAGTGTAGATCGTAGTAATTCATAAAATAAACCTTATATCTAAAATATCTAGTCAGGTCCTTACAACGATTCTGTCAAATCCAAGAGTTTTAGAGCGATACGCTCCTCCTGTCATGGCCGAGAGGGCTATAGCATCTAAACAATACACCACGTTACAGCTAGTAGCCCAAAACACCAATAACTAAATCTATTAAAATAGATTAGAAATAAACCACGCATTTAAGTGCTCAATGCGTCTATCCAACTTTTTTCTGTGACACGGCCAACATGAATGTCTTTCTGAGTTCATTTATCCTCTGGCTCAACATGTCGGCTTGAACCCTCAATTTGTTGTTTCGTTCTTCTAAATCGTCTGCTAGTTGTTCCATTTGCAGCTCTTTCAGCTTCCTATTCATCCTAGATCTTTTTGAAGCTTCATTATTTTTGTCTCTTAGTTCCCTGTACTTCATCTCGTGTGTTGACATTGACGAGTTGTTACTGACTGTGGACACTGTACTGTCCCTCCTCTGCATTTTAGGGGGTCTCCCTCGACGTGATTTTGGTGCATCCTTCTGTGCACCTTCTAGCGCCTTTATCATATCTTTTATAGGCACGCTAGCTTTCCTGGGACGGTATTTCCTAGGTGTATAATGTTCTTTATATGGAGTATATGTTTCGTCGGACTCTTCGCTATCATGCCGTTGTCTTTTTCTACCGGATCTTACTTGTTTCCTTGGTGTTTCATCTTCAGAGTCCTCGCGAGGTTCGCTTTTGGGGGAGTTAAAGAAATAGTCGATGGTATGCGGAGAATGGTCGACACTGGAGCTTTCTTTGAATGTTGGTTGCGCTTGTTCCTGAATGGTGTTCTGCAATTAAAGGATTACCATTAGATCCGTAAAAATACAAGAATAAGATTTGATTGTAAATACAATACTTACCGAGCTTGGTACAAAGGATTTTTCTCTCTCCAATTGCTCTACAAAGCTGAGAACATCAGGGGTACTGATGGCGTCGGGCAAGGCGGGCGCGTGCACGTCCACGGACAGGCCGCCGCCGCGCCGCGCCGGCGCCGCGGCCGCGGTGCCCGGCGCCTTGAACCCGTCGTCGATGATATACTCCGATATGATCATGTCGTTTCTCTCCACCTCCCGCGGTATTACTGACACCAGTTTCTTGTCCATTGAGTCGTCTTGGTGTATGAAGGGCATTGTGTTGTGTATGTTTTGTTTTGTGTAGCCGTATTCTTCCCATGGCTCCATCGACATGTTGATGTCGACGTTCTCTGACGCTAAGTCACTTATAACTACTGGCAAATCGTTGATATCAACAAATTGCTCTTGAAAAGGTATTTTGTTTTTCAAATGTGTGTTATTAAAGTAATCTATGTATGAGTTGTTGAACCCGTCCATGTTGGGCGAGACAGGGTACGACTGTATAGTTTGCGCTGACGGTGAGTTAGCGTCGAAAATTTCCCAACCCTGTGGTGAGAATTGTGTGTGCAGTGTGTCGGTTTTATGTGCCCTTTCTTCACTTACTTTTTGGGGATCTGTGCAAAATAAATAATAAAATTTATTTCTTAAAATTTGTAAATTCTAATTAAAATGCTGAGAGAATTTTTCAATTATATCAGAAGATACTTTGCTTTAAATTGACACTTATTAAAAATTAATTCAATATTAACATTTCATTTTTCTGAATAAATTGAGATTGTGTATATAGAAAATGTAACTTACCAATGGACTGTACTACTTCCTCCTCTGCGGCGCACCATTGCGCCAGGCTTTGGAAGAACTCGCCGTCCGTTTCGTGTAACATTGTATTCGCGAATAAAGGCTCCGTTTCCAGAAATTCCTGAAATTGAATAACTCATGTTAGAACATGTTTAAGACATGTCGCAGATAAATATAACGAACTTATGAACAAACTTAAATAGTTGTATTTTACATACTCACGGTCACGCCGATACACTCTTACCTCGGAAAAGCTCGTGCTGGCCAGGGGCGATGACGAAGGTGAGTCGGTAGTGCCTCCGATAGTCACTCCGGTTGGATCGTTCACCTGTTGATTCTTTTCGGACTTTAAGCGATTTATCTCTACCAGTTTCAAAAGTTGTTGAGTATTGACACTCGTTTGCGAAAAAACCATGTCTTTTGGTATTCGACTTGAACTTATTTCCGTTATCGTCTCCTCGACGCGGACAGACGGTGATCTTTTGAGCAACCATTTTGAATAGAACTACAAACAAAAATGACACGACGTAACATAATGTATATATTTATATGAAGCAGAGGATTGGAGGATTGGAATATAGAAACAAGCGTGAGAGGAACTTGTAAAGGTACTTTTGGAGCGTTTGAGACCCGTGAGAGACTACATAATGGTATTAATTCCCATTTACACATATATGGACAATAAATACTCTAAAATATTATTTTGATAATTAATACATAAATATATATTGATTAATTCCATATATATGTAATGTACCCACAGATGGATAAACTATATATCGTTTACATGACATTGCAAGGAATGGTGAGTGCATATATATCATTTGAAATATATATCTTGCAAAATTAACAATGTCACGCGTTGCGAAATAATATAAGACCACGGTAAAAAAAAAATTAGAACAAAGTTAGTGCTTGTAATAGAAATTAACGCCAAAGTCATGTAACCGACATGAATAAAGTTTTTGAAAATTGGTTGCATTTCAGGTTTTATGGGTTGTTCAACCGTCTGTTTCAATTCATACAAAAGAGATAATTTTAGTGAATTGCGTTTGTTTTAATAGTGTAATGCCGAGTAGTGTATGTGGTGAGTATGCTTGCGAATTCCTATTTCATATTATTCATCTTTATACCATCTTTCTGTTCATCACTCGATTATATCTTTTTAAGGAAATTATCGATTTATCTAGAAAAATGTTGCTTGGATAAAACAAATCACGTACGACGTAATAATTACATCAGAATATATAACTGTTATGACTTGATGGGTAACACTTTCCTACCCGACTGCGATAGAGGGTTGGTTATGTCATTCGTCCATTGTCGTTAGTATGTACGTAATACGTATGTATGTCTATTTCTTTCTTTTGTCTTTATTATGGGACTGACAAATTAATGTACAATATAAATTGTGCCCAAATGGCACGCCTATAAGCCACAGAATATTGAACATTTAAACATGGCGCCGCGGAAAAAATAGTAGGGAACTAAAATAGAAAGTAAAAATAATCTTTTCATTTAATAATATATATTTTACGCAGTCGGGATTTTATAACTTTTTCCAAAAAATTTTTTAATAATTGTTTACTTGTGAGCATCGGGAAACATTTATAAAATATACAGTAAGATGTATGTTTGGTGTATTTTGAAGAGGTAGATAGATTGGATTTTATTTAGTGATCGTGCGTTAAATATGTAAGTAAAACCTGAAATAAAATGTAACGTATGAAATGGTGTTTTTAAAATTTTGAGATTGAAACTCCTACAATATACATAAGTATACTCAATTCTTGAATAAAAATACTTTTGTGGTATTAAATGCAATCGCATACTATTTGGATATAAAAAGTCAACTATCAACTTTATTTTAATGAGAAAGAAAATTTTTTAGCAAGTTGTTTCATCTTGAACCGTTTCGATCTGGGCTTTGTCTTGAAGTTCCTGCAACAAAAAAAGTGATTAGGGGAACAAAACCGCCGTAGCGGTGTTACTTACTTCTTTGAACTCTTCTTGAGTTCCTACGGAAATCTTAACCTTCTAGGCTCCCAGGCAAGAAACTCTCACAGCAGAAGACCTAGAACAATAGAAGAACACCATAAAGTATATTCTAAAAATTTCTAACTGAAAAGTTTAAACTAGCCATTACTTTGTCAAAAATAGGGCAGTCGAATGCCCAAATTCAAATTATGCTGTTATGAATAATTCATAGTGAGTTGGTGGACATTATGTTAATGAAAGATAACATCTTCGAGGATATTTTTAACAGATTTGAATAAAACATTATACAAAATGTATTAAAACTTATCATGCTTACGTAAATATCACATTATCAAAACGTAAAAACAGATTATAAAACTATTAATATTATAGAAATTTGGCTAATTTAAAACATATTAAGTTAAAAATAAAATGATATCATTTTACATTTTGACCTAAAGAATTTTCTAGATATTTTAAAAGTTGCAAATAAAATGATATAGAAAGTATATTAAAGTTTTAATCGTCCTAACTTATATTCCAATTTGAATAGATAGGTACCATTTTAGGAACCCACAATGGTAGATAAGCACAATCTAAACCACCATTTCCTACACATTGTAATATACATTCTGCTATGCGAACTAAGAACTTATACCAAATCGTTGACCTTGAGTCGATGTGGTGACTAACATTTATTGATTGAACTCAGTCCTAATGCAATTCATGGCCGAGAAGTCCATTATAAAAACAATGACTCAACTTTTTTTGATGCAGTATTATAAATGCTTCATGAAAAATAATATTAGTTAACTCAGTAAACAGGTATTAGTATATAAAATTAATCAGATTCCTATTCCTCCATATAAATTTCACTTTCACGGAAACAAGGTCATCATTGACGTAGGTGCTGTTGATAAATTATTCACATAGGAGAAGTATTAACTTATAAATGTCGTTTTAGAAGTATAATTTTAAGGTATATAGGTACACACAGGTAGGTTTAAGTATATAGGTATGAAGGTACCTAACTAAGTTTAAATATTTAATGATAATTTAATTGGGACGGGCTACTGAAAGCAACCTCGAGTTTAATGAAATTCTTGCGCAATAATAAAAATAAAGTGTTTTTGATAAAATTTCAAGAATAAATTTCATTATCTTTATCGGTATCCTAACAGTTTTAAAAGATTAAAATTACTGCAACATTCGAGAAAACAATAGAAACGAGAAGTACTTAGGTATTTAAGCCATTTGGAACGCGCATCAACACAACGTGAGAGCGACAAGTCTCGACATGCTCACGTGTCCCCACTAATTACGCTTACAAACTATTACAGTACCACATTATAGAATTTATGAATTTTCCTTAAACTAAGTCTATTATAGGAACTCTTTTTCTGTTTGAGTTTTCTCAAATATTCAGAGTTGGTACTTATACTAATTTCAAAATAAAGCTATTATTTTCTAGAACTCACCTTACAAAAAGTAACTTTTTGTAGGCACTATTCACGTATTTAGTTAGTTACTCTTTAAAAGAAATGAAAAAGAAGTAACTAAAAAGCTTGCGAGCGGTGAAAACCTCTATCTAGTAGACTTTAATCGTAAACTTTATAAAATTCAATGAACTTTCTTCACTCAATTACATACGCACGCTCAAGCAGAGCTCCGAAAACGTTGTGCAACATCGAAAGCCGAGGCGCCCCAACAATTTTCCTCAATCCCACCACTTCGTACGTTCATGTCTAAAAATATCTCGCTCGACTTGTGATTGGTGCTCTTATATGACGTCAACTTTTTCGACCAATCACGACACGATCACGAGACTATCGCGTTTCCAAGTTAATATAAAATATATAGTTATATATGTTTGTTTCTCGCAAATACCAACTTCCACCAAGTGGGTCGGTGCGGGGATTTTCATCGGGGTTTTACGTCGAATCTGCCAACTATGAAATTGCTACAGCCGCCGGTGACTCATAATAATTGTAAAGCATAAACAATAAAACTTATACAATATACATACACGTCTCATTTATACATAATTTTGGGTCTAAACAAAATTGTGTGATTTTGTTTAAACTAATTAAATTAGATAATTAGTAGTATTATACCTACTCGCGCCACAAAACCAATTTCTTTACTAATAATTATTGTAATCATGGACCTCCAATCAAATGAAACATTAACTGCTTTATTCCAATTTTATAAGACAGAAAAAAAATATGTTTTATCTTAGTACGTAATACGTATGTTAAATATTAAATTAGCCCACTTATCAACAGAATTGACGATGTCATAACCATAGTGATCCAAGCGACATTTTTGTCAAAAGGAACTTTTTATCATTAACATCCCAAACAAACATATATTTTTCAAGCCTCACTGATCCAAGTGCTTAAGATGAAAATGTGACTTGGACCACTATGGTTCTAACGTCGTTAATTGTGACGTGTACAAGCGATTATTGCATGAATCGAAGGTCACATTGTTATTGATTTAGCGAAATGATAAAGTTATCTTGTATATTATATGAGAGTTGACTCAGAATATTACTAATTAGTAATCGATTATATCATTTAATTTTTAAAACTCTAATAAGCCGACTACCGATAGATTATAGACACTGATTAGGTACATGAACAAAACCACAGCATTCATTGATTGGAACCATCTGGTCACAAGCTATAATATTTTCTTAGAAGTTCTTACATGATATTATACATTCCGATTTTTACATAACACGTATTATTAGTTAAAAATTATGGCACTAAAATATATTTGGAGTTGTTTTTCCGTTTCTGTAATTACTTCAATGCTAGTTTCCCGTGAAGCGACGAAGCAGGTAAATCTTTTTATAATTATCAAAATATTCTCTAATATTTATAATATTATAAGTATGCGAAAATAATGTAATATAATGAGTCATTCTTTTCAACAGTTTAATGACCTGTCTAACAATAAGTTATTTTTAGAATACAGTCATACACTAATTTTATTATTGAAACTACATTTCAAAAAGGATTAAGTAAAATTAAACATAAAATAACGTAAGGATTAGGTATATTATATAGCGAATCACCCTCACTTCGCTTCGAGTTCGTCCCTAGACAAAAACAAATCTATCCCACGGGAACCGTACATTTTCCGGGATGATATATAGCCTATAGCCTTCCTTAATTAACGGGCTATTTAATGCAAAAACAATTTTTCAAATCGGATTAGTAGTTCCTGAGATTAACGCGTTCAACCAAACAAACTCTTCAACTTTATAATATTATAAATAATATACATAATATATATTTATTATTATTATATATTATATTATTAGTATAGATTAAAGCATATCTTATCTGTATATAAATTGTCTATACATTTCTATAAGTACATAATATAATAGAAGTAAAATAGTAACAAAGCGAAATCTGTACATTTTTTTTTAATCTTGACAGTACAGACAAATTACAATAACTATTGTTTTGGAGTTTTATTCTATACACGATAACTGAATAAGACCCCAAAACAATAGTTATTGTAATTTGTCTGTCTTGTATCTGTGGTCATTTCACGCAAAAAGTACTGAACCAATTTTAACAAAATTTTGTGTAGTGAGAACTTATTACTCGAATCAACATTTAGGGTACCTTTAACTACAGAAAAATCCTTCATTCTCACGGAAAATCAATAACTGGTTCTGTCGAGTCGTCCTTAGAAATTTACATGGCTAACGCTGGCTAAAGATGAGATACATTAAAACAATGTACTAGAATGTTGTAGATCTTAAAAAGGCCTACAAAAGTCCGCAATGGCAAATTATGGTCATTCCATGTCAAATCGATCAGTAGTTGGAATCGACCCCTTTCGATTTGGACGAATTTTGGTCAGAAGTTTCCTTTTATCATATAACGAAGTTTTGCCAAAGGAAAAAAAAATGTTTTTTTTAAAGTTATGCAAAATTCTAAATCTAAATCTATCTCCTAAGGTACACTCGCAATAAATATTTTTATCTATTTAAAACATAGAGACGTGCGAAGTGAGGGTAAGTCGCTAGTGATAATGTAAGTATCGCGTGCAAGTCTCAACAACTTCATGATGACGACCACTTATAATGGCAGAATAACATGTTGCTATAATAAGATACATATAATATATTTATACGTATAGCATTGTGTGAATGGTAGAGCAAACAAAATAATGGAACTATGTAATTACTTGATAACGCCATTGTCGTTAATTACTCGTAGGTGACCTTGCCATTTCAAGCAATAGGTACGTACATATGTATGTATCTATGGATAAAAACTGAAAGGCTATATATGTTGTAAATAAACCAAAATTAATTCATGGAAAAAGACGTACATTGTGAATCTTAATAGGAATTAGAAAATTTTAAAGAAACACAAGTAATTATGTGTTGGCAAACTTTCTCTTTTACCGTTCCAATGATACGTAAAACCGAATACATAAGTAAAATATATATATTTTACAAAAAAACAAATTTTAGTTTAATAATGGATTCATTGGCAGCAAATCTAAAAACAAGGTGGAAGCGGATACTGTGCATACACGTTATCACCTATCGCGGCCTCAGTAAGCGTGACGTCATCAAATTTACTTAGTCATTGTGAATTGTAACTTTATTCAGATAAATCAACACCTAACATCTTTCTTTTGAATATAATAGACATTTATAAAATACAATAAATCAAGCTTTGAAATCAAAACAGTAAATTGGCTCAATTTTTAATTAAACCTAGTTTTAAGCTTCTAAAAATGTGAAAGTTTGTGAAGATGGATGGATTTCTGTTACTCTTTCACGCCAGAACGTCTGAACGGATCTGAATGTTTGGCACAGAGATAGATTATAGTCTGGAATAACACATAGGTTACTTTTTATCCCGGAAAAATGTGCGGTTCCTTTGGGATAGATTTGATTTGTTTTTCACTAGGGACTAACCCCAAGCGAAGCGAGGGTGATTCGCTAGTCTATACATATAATAAAATTGTAAGTAAGGGAATCTGTACATTAAATATTTTTTGGAAAATCTTATTGTAATAGACATTATTATCGATACAGAGGCTGACAAATTTTGATACTTTTTACTGCAGGAAAATATCTCATCTCTGAGAAATCAATACTAAACGTTAAAACATAAGCAGGGACCAACCTGAGCCGAGCGAGGGTGAGTCGCTAGTATAACCACAGATTAACTAATAGTTCCTTACGGAACAGATACTTCACTTCATAGAAAAAGATAGATACCTAACGCTATAATTAGGTACCTACAAAAATATTTCAGGCCTTCCTGCGCACTAAAATGTACCATACGCGGACGGCCGAAAGTATCTACTGTTATATCTATAAAATAATGTATTTTAAATAAAAATTATCAAACAAAATCTTTTCTAAGATATGTCCATAAACTTTTCTGCTAACTGTAAAACAATGTATTAGTTTGTATCACTTTAAAAAATACACTTTTAGTGCTCTTTTTGGGCCCATAAAAACCCATACATAATAATAATAATTTAAATATAAAAGTAACTACTGCATCATGGGGACGGACATGGCTACCTTTTTATGCTCGTCCCGCATGTCGTATGAGGGGTCACGAATAAAAAGAAAAACGTTTGAAATACCACGTAACTATTTCTCAGCTTATTTCTAAAGAAATACCTATAATCTATATAATTTATTGCTTCTAAATCTTAACTAATTTGAAATGTTTTAATTTGGATAGGTACCTACTAGTAAGTATTCAAATTAAATCTACTCTCTGAAATTGATGCATACTTTAATTTATTCTTTACAAGGGCTACTTTTATTTACACCATTAAATACAGTTTGGCGGTCCCCATGGTCGCCATTTTGAAAGCAGAGTGTTAAACCAGTTTTTGCACTTCCGTGCGATAACGGTGTCTCCAATTTACAAAAAAAAACATTTTTTGGTTACTTATATATTTAATCTCATCATCGAGTTACAGCTAATTAAACAAAATACTACGATTTTGACTTCATAAATTACGAAAGAAAATAATGATAATATAACAATTTGATACTATATATAGAATCAGCTGTTTAAAAAAAAGTGTTATGTAAAACATTTTACGCACCTACAATCCTACTACGACATTACATTAGTACATTACAAGTAGAAGAACTAAAAATAATACAGGAAAATTTTATTCTGAACTTTCGTTTTGTTTTATTTCGCGCTGCGGAAATCGTGCTCTTTCACGCAATTTGAGTCCAGAACACCTTGACTCCTGGTCTCAGATCCGTGTGAAACAAAGGAGTTCTTACCTCAAAAAATATTTGCAACGATTAAAACTATGTACGAATATATTTCTCGATATTTCGGCTTTGCCACCATAATCTGTTGGCACTAGAGCGTCAGTCCTATAGATGAATTATAGTTTTGGTTGTGAAACCAAAGAGTTTAAGCAATCAAGGATTATTTGAAACGATTTAAGTACGAAAGGTACCTACAAAGTGGCCAGAGTTCAAGAATTATTTGAGGTTCTTATGTGTAATACTATATTCCATCGTGAATTTGTTTTCACTTTGTTAGTTAGCTTTTATGCATTTTGGTTTAATATACTTTTGTAATTATTTTTTTTATTTACAGCTTTTTAGTTTTTGCCAATTAGAAATTTGAAGTTATATTTAGCATTTATTTTATCCCAAATTACTTTTAAACATATAAGTTGTATATATTTTTATTTTTTAAGTATTTTTAAATAGGAAAATTAGCGAGAAGTCTAAGTTACGTCCCTAGTAACGTCTTAAGGTTTAGGATAGATTTCTCAAAGATGAGATATTTTCCCGCAGTAAAAAGTATCAACATATAGGATACTTTACTTTGGATAACCAGCTATAATCATACCAAATTTCATCAAAATGTCGTGGTTTTCTTGTGTTGCGTTCCCAGACAGACAAAAATTCTAAAAACTATAGATTTGGCTTCTGCATCGATAATAATGACTATTTCAATAAGATTGTCCAAAAAATATTTAATGTGCGAATTCGACTCAGGTAGAATTTTATTATATGTAGGTATAGATATTGCAAGTCCGAACGACTTAAACGGTTAGAACTTAGAAGTATCGCGATAAAATTCACCTTTTTAAAATATGAATTTCTTTATTGGCAAGTTCTGGTTTTCAAGTAATAGCTTAATGCTTTATTTGCTTTACGGCGAAGAGACCGGCGATGCTCTGTTTATGGTATGGAAAGTAGCATAGTGTTTTTTTACTTCCCTGTTTAAAAACTCCAATCGGATCCCATCAAAAGCGACAAAAGCCACATAGAAACCAATAAATATTTATTGGTTTCTATGTGGCTTTTGTCGCTTTTCATGGGATCCTATTGGAGTTTTTTAACATGGTTAGTCGTTTTATTCAGAGAATTAAAAAATAAAACCTACTTTCTTGCCGCGGTGTGACGGAGAAGGCTCTAGCGGATTTTTTTATCGTAATTTGAATGATTCACCTTACGATATTTTCAAATTTTTTTTTTTAATTTTACTAAATAATGAAAAACAATTTTTAATTTAAACTACGAAAAAGACTAAAAATAAACTCTATTAAAAATAATGAGATATGGATTTCACGTTTTTCAAATGTGTAAGTTTATTGATACTAAAAAAAGTACATTTATGGCATTTTAATTTAATTACGTTTATATTAACAGACTTTAATCAAAAGGTTTTATAGTTTTGAGAAGTACTTACATCTTGACTGTTATTCTAGGATTTATCTTGATCTTCTTTGTCTTGTCCTTTCTCATATAAAAATGGTTCAAGTGATGTAAAATATTATGTGTTTGCAACTGCTTATATTTTGTATTGATATTCAGCCAATTGTTATTATATTTAATATTTTTAAGTTCGATATATGCGCAGCTCATGTTAGTCACTTCACGTATCAATTACCACTTCTATGGTTTATTTTGCAATGTTTTGGTTGAATTCAATAACAAATAATTTACCAATCGACGGTCTTAAAAACTTTTCAGTTTTAAGACCAAAATTGAATAAAACAATAATAATAAAAAAAACCACTTTACACAGGTTTTCTAATAAGAACATTCAAATTATAACACAATTTGCATTCAAAACATAATATTTAAACGAAAAATCACTTTCAAAATATTTAAAAACTCCGCTTATCACTTTACTCGAGATTCAAAACTCGAATGATGAAATAGCTGGATTCTGGAGCAAAGGGTTAAAATTTAATAAATTGTTAGAATGAGATGCAACATATACATCACGCTATAAACGAAAGAGAGACAACTATGAATGCGTACATACATGAACTAGCCAAGTTGTCCAATATGATGTTGCTTAAAATAAATTCATTTTACGCTTACTATGTACCACGAAAAAACGAAAAAAATAAAATAATATACAATTCAATTTCACATAATATTTCCAACTTATTTTGAAATATCTGTTAATAATAATTAACTACAGTTTAAAACAATTTACGGTGCTAAAATATAAGTAAGTAGCTAATGGCAAGTAAGCCATACAACTTTGAAATTTAATTTTCAAAGATTCTGTGTGGAACGGAACAAAAGTCAAGTCATGCATTAGTTAAGATGATGCAATTTTTAGAAATACTTTTCTGTTAATTAAAGAGAAAATAGATATATTATTTAATAAACCATTATTAGCCTTTTTATGAAATTCATTTTTCAGTAAGAAATAAATCAAACTTAAAATTCTATTTATAATTATTTTTTGTTTCTTTCCTTTCCTCTATGTAATACATATATAAATATCTCGTGTCACGGTGTTTGTGGTCGCACCCCTCTGAAACGGCTCGACCGATTTTAATTATTTTTTTATATTTAGTAGGAATGAGGTTGTAAAGTATTTTTCACCCTACTACCCTCACCCCCCCCCCCCCATTTTTAAATCGCGATTTTAGTATTTTTGTATGAACAATATCCAAATAACTTAACATTTATAGTTTAATAAAATATGAGTCTGATATACAATTGTATTATGTTTTAGCTAAGCTCATTAAAAAATGAAACTTAACAATTTTCTTCTTCAATTTTCGAACAAAATCATTATCCAAAAAAATGTTTTATTCGAGTCAATAACGCAATGAAGCAAAAAATAATGGAAAATGAAGAGATAGTTGCCTGGTCAATTGAAGGAACCTAAAAGTATAGTTAAAAGTATTCACATAAAAAAATAATTATATAGTACTACTGAGTACTAGGCTGTAGGTACAGATTAAAGAGACTACAGCCGTAGGTCGTAGCCCGTATGCAACCGATCACCGAGCTTCGCTCGGCGCGGTAGGATATCATACATTGGCGACAACACAAGTAACACTAAAATTTATGAGATGGCTCTATATGTTATTGTCAGCATTAGAGCAGATAGAAAAAGGCTCTAATAATTACTTATAATTTTTTTCTGCCATTTTGCACAAAATATTTACATATAACATACGTAAACTTTTCTTCCTTCTATTAGTGAAAATCATATCAAAATCCATTTCGTGGTCGCGAAAAAGTAAGCCGAGAAATAGGGGCAACATTGGTTTATACAATATACATACAACGTGTGTAAAGTATAAAGTTCAAAATTAAGTTTATAATTTAGTCTTTAGCTATATATGTCTAAATGTAGTATAAATATTAAATTATATAATTTGGCACAAAATATCACTAAAATTACATTTTAACTAAAAAGGAACATCTACTTCGAAATCACCTAATGGGGAAGAATTTTACTTTTCTCCTGCCAGATGTCGCGATCACTATGATTCTCAATATATTGTAAAGCTCTATAGCGTGGAAGGATTTTTTTTTCATTTTATTTAAAATTTAATTAAAACGACGAATTGTGCAATGTCAAGATCCAAAGAAAATGGATATTATTTGTTCCCAAAAGATAAAAACTGAAGAAATTGTGGACTGAAGCAATAAAACGACCAAAATTGGCGAAATCACAATCTTTATATTTAAGGCTATGTGGATATCACTTTACAGAAAGTGATTTTAAAACTTTTAAATCATCTACAAGTGATTTCATTTTTTATTTTTTGTACTTAATTACAGAGTTTCATACAAACTTTCATCCCCCATATTACCCCTTTATGGGATTGAATTTCGAAAAATGCTGAAACATGTATTTATTAAATTGTATTGAAGAGCATTAATACCAAGTTTCAAGTAATTCTGATCATAAGTAATTCTTAGCCCATATAAACTTTATATATCTACTCCTTTTATCCCCTAAAGGGGTAAAAGAGGTTCGAAAAAAAAAAGAAATAAATACATTTTTTATCTTAAAGCTAAACACCATTTTCTGTGTATTTCACATTGAGAATGAAAGAGTTTCATATAATCTTTAATCCCCTATTTTACCAACTTAGGAAATGATTTTCGTAAAATCCTTTCTTATCAGATGCCTACGTCGAATAAAGAATACCTACGTCCTCCAAATTTCACGTTTCTACGTCCAACGGTTTAGGCTGTGTGTTAATTCATTAGTAAGTCAGGACTACCACAGAAATTTTTTCTCAATTCTTCCTTCAGCTGGTTTAACTTCCAGGTACAATACACTGCACAAATAAGATGCAAACACAAAAGAAGCAAAACTTCAGAGTTTAGACTGAATGTAAATACATCATACGTGTAGCGTTCTCCTTTCAAGAAATCTTCACCATTATTATTTCACTTTTAAGGCGATTTTTACAAAAAATATATAGAACCACTTAATGAGTTAATGTATTCATTTAAAAAAGAATTATGATCATGAAAATTGATTCATAATCGGCAAAGATATCATGTATAATATATTTAATTCTTTTTTTTTAATTTGATAATAAATGTTTCGGGTTCAGTATAGTTTAGGCTACGTCCGCACAGACAGGCGGCTTGCTTAGCGCTTAGAGCCTAGCGAGTTACCCAGCTAGTAGCTTAGTAAAACGAACGTTTTAAAATGTTCGCGACCGGCCGCACTACGCGCTTGGCGCCTAGCTAGTCGCTTAGCGTGTATCTAAGTAAACGAACTTGTTGGTTTTTTGTAACAAGGCGCGAGGCATTTTAAAATAAAAAATGGATGAAATATTAATTGCATCAGTTTTTAAAAGAGAACCTCTGTGGAATCCAGCTAGTGAACTCCATAAAAATGCAATTATGTAAAAAAATTATGAGAAGAGATAGCAGTCAAAGTAAAAAAAGTCGTGACTGTGACTTATTTATGTCATGAACCCAACATGATGAATAAGGCCGTGAAATGGTATATTTTAAATGTGAATTTTCTCTAAGTAGCAGTTTTAGAGCTATTTTTGAAAGTGACATCTCGTCGACGTGCCAACAAGCAAATGACCCGGTCACTTAACGACCCACCACGCAAACCACCTGCAGTGCGGCCACTGTGTATCCTAACAAGTCGCCAAAGTGCAAGCCACTAAGCTCTTGGCGCTAAGTAAACCACCTGTCTGTGCGGACGTAGCCTAAGAAATTATGAATGTCAACAGTCAAAATGACATTAGTGAGTTAGTGACATTGTGTATAATTTGTCATAGATATAATATTGCGAATCGTTACGTATTTTAAAGGATAATTATCTGGAATTCACGACATTTCTAGTATATAGTATTTAGCAGCCATTTAAACAGCAAGAGATAAATTTTTGACAAATTTAGTGATATTAATAGTGAGTACTGTGCTCGTATAGAGTTGTGTGTAGCAAATACATTCGCAAAATAAATTATAGTTTTCTACCCAAGTTGTTGATTTCTGCAAATCCGAAATGTCTTTCGATATCTCTCTGAACTTCGAACCTATAATTTTTTAAAGTTTTGTTGTATTTTCTTACGTCAAAAGCTTATAGGTGAGTGCTTGTTTTAATATTTGCGTTTTCGATGCTATATATATGACCTTGAAAGTATAAACGTACAATTGATAATCAAAATACTCATGTTTGGTCGTAACATATGCAGTTTAAATACATTTTTTTGGTGTAACTTGTAACAATTTTCCATGCAAAATATTTCATCACTTTATAAAATGTATCATATTAGTATTCTTATAAACTAGTTTTATGGAAAATTCTTATTTAAATCATCATTATAAAAACATTGAACAAATGATGGTGAAATCATAAATGTAAATGATTGTTTTTAGACAAAATGTCATTAATAGAAGGAGTTGGTGACGAAGTGATCCAGTTTATTGTAGTTGTGCTAGTGGTAGCAGTGGCATCTCTTGCTTGGTGGTCTACTAATGCGAGGCCTGATAGATATAGAACTGTGCTGGTCATGAGATCCAGGCCTCAACATCCTGTTACAGTGAGCATACTAACAAGTAAGTCAAATAATATGCAAAGTGATTTAACCAATATATTCAAACATTTTATTGCATATTGTATTTATTTAAATTATGCTTTTGCATTTTAAAAAGAAATGACGCATATAAGCATTCGAAATTGTGGGACATGGACTTGATATTTACTTTTTTTTACAGGGACGAATATAACAAGTTCTCAAATTAATTTGCCAATACCATCCACATCAGTATCGAGGGGTATGAAATATTTTATGAATTGTTAATAATGATTAACTAAGTAATTATGAATTAAGTATTAATTGGTGGCTTTACATACACACAAAATACATACTTTTATTATACATCTTCCTTACTGGTTGTACTCATCTCTAGCACAATCTCAAGTGATTTAATAGACTTTTTTCAATTCTGTATATGTTGAAATGGCTTTATTTAAATTATTTCAATACATAGGAAAACAAAAATTTTACCTTCATCAAAACTTGAATGATTTACTACATCTTTTGGTGCCATAGCAAAAAGTCTAACAAAGGTTGTTTAAATTATTTTTAAACAATCTTTAAGCTTGTCTTTTATTATATTCCTATATAATTGCATGTGTGATAAAGCTAATAAATGTAAATAGGTAATTACATAAATATAACATGTTTAATTTAGTGACTATGTATTGAGCAGCAGCTCCCAAATGGTGGTCCAGTTCCGAGTTCTGTCCGAGAGTTAAATAAAACATTGTGAGACATAAAGCCTAATTTTAATGCTATTATAAATAAATAGGTGAAAAAAAATCATTCATCAGGTTATATTTATGGTACAATAAATATTACATAGAAGTATGTGTCAATATTTTTCATTTATGATTTATTTTTTCAAGTCAAACAAGAAAGTATTCTAACTAGAATCGCTGGTATAGAGAATATATTTGTTTTTATTTCCAGCACCAATTCCTACACCTTCTGATAGTGAGCAAACAAGTAATAGAGACAATCAAGTGATTCCACTACAAGAAATGGACAGCATTGTGGACGCCGACATGGCAATGTTGGATAATAATCGTTTGCACTTTTATAGAAGAATGGATTGTAAGTAAAAAGACATTATTATATTATTAAATATATGTATGTTTATGTATGTATAATAAAAATATATATGGTAAAATTAGTATTATATATATGTAGATTGTTATGTACGAGTATGTTTATTTATATTAAGTTTTAATAACTTGCACTTTATGTACCTCTCCGCTCTTGTCACTTATTTTCTTGTATCCTTTTCTGTCGGTTGCCTGTAAGAGATCACTTTTAGTGATAAAACCGCTTTTGCACATCTCTTTATTTGTATTTTTTTTTTGTTAATGTACCATTTTCGTGTGCAATAAAATGTTATAAGGTATAAGGTAAAAAGTTATATGATTACATATTTGCATATATGTATAGCTGTTTTAATATATTTAAATTGCTGAACTTTGTAGTCTATGTATATACTTTTTATTATGCATATAATCAAAATATTTATCATTTTTAGCTCCCCAAAACAACCAACCTACAACAGAGAGTACAAATGAGGAAATTGAAATAGTAGAAGATGAGGAACCAGCAAGCAATGACCAGATACGTGAAATGGACAGTATTGTGAGCGCCATGGAGGCAGATGTTACTACTGGATGTGACTTCTTTACAAGATCTAGTGGTGAGCTTTAACAATTTTTAGGGTTCTTTACATTGTAGGTACATCAGAAACTTTAGTACTATGCCTAGCTTTGATACTTATCCACGAATTTTAGTAAAAAATCAAGTTTCTATGGAAATGTGTTAGAAGTGAAACTTCATTGATCGTTTATATTTCAAATCAGTAAGATTAATAAATTAATAAAAACTTTTAATATTACACTCAAACAAAAATATGATTTAAAGGAATATCATTCAAAGAGGAGAGAATAATATTTTGTCTCTTTCTATCTAGCTTGTTTTTTACATCTATCGCATATACTCTAAGGGACGAACCAGAGCGAAGCGACAGTGAGCCGCTAGTAATAAATATTTTGCATATTTGAAAACAAATTAGTAAAAATAGTAATCTTTGAAGGTAGCAATGGAAAGAATATTATATATATCATTTTTCAGACAATAATAACTGACACTATGGCATCCTAATGCAAGCGGTTACAATGGCAACTATGACGGTTTTTCGTGACGCGAACTTGAAATTTTATTGTCATGCGTACAAAGAAGTTTTATTTAAAAAAATCTAAACAAAATTTAACAACAATAATGATTATTTAATTAGTTATTTCATTTTTATTTACTGCACATTACAATTTAATCTGTATTAAAAAAATATTAGGCTATTAAAAACCATTAATGTTATAGTAAGATTCAATACAACTTAATACTTAAAAATTGTCAAGGTTATTACCAATGATAAGAATTTTCAAGTTTACAATATCAGTGAACCCTGTTTCGTAGTGATCTAATCTAAATCATCTGTAGTCTTTGGGAACTCTAAGATTGTTATGTTTATTTGAATCTGAAGGCCAAAATATGTCTATTTGTATGTTCAATGGTGTTTTTTAGGTTTCAATGGAATTTTTCTTGTACAGGTCAGAAATAAAACCGCAAGTAAATTTTTTCAGTGGGCTGAATAAGTAGCTATTTTACACAATTTTATAAAAAGTGGGATTATCAATTTTAATAGTCAAGAATTAGTAACGAAATATATGATTATTTTTAATATATTCTAAATTACTTAAAAAATATTCCAGAATCAAACTCTAATCTCAAGCCGAGCACAACCAAATCTCCTAACAAAGAAGAGGATAAAGTGACAACAAACGAGTCTACTGAAAATGCTCCGGAAGAAGAGACCGCCACATCCAGTGAAGACACTGATGGCAGGAAAATACTGATAAAATTGAAATACATTAATGACACTTTGAAAGAAGTGGAAGGCAGTCTTGATGAGCTTTTGAAGGATTTTAAAAGGTATGTTATATAAAGAATTACATATTTATTTACATAGACTAAATAGTGTTTTTAACTGCCATAAGTTAATATTCTTACTTTCAAAAGTTTTACAATATTTCTGAGCATTTTCTCTTCTGAAAGAAAATTTTGTCCAAGTTTTTGTTTGTTTGAAAAAGTTAGTGTGCATCAATAATTCTAAAAATGTAAATTAAAAATATAGCTAAGGTTAATTAAATAAACAATTTTGTTGAGTTGATCTTAGATAAACTATGGGTTAACGTAACGAATAACCCTTACATAATATTTGATGTTTGTGGATCAGATAAAATTCAATGATTGACACTCATTTAAGGTCACGTAGGTAGGTTCTTTGTAACTATTTACCATAGAGTTGACATAGTATGTATTTTAAAGGAAATTATTACTTGTAATTTTTTTGTCTAAGTGATAATCGTCACATCTACTGTTTATACCAACGGATGGTCATTATTATATAATTTCATTATAATTTTTATGTAAACTATCATCACAAATAACAAAACTCAATATATGAGTAGCCATACACGCTAAGGACGTACCCACAACACAATTTTAAAACGCGCCGTCGACGCGCATATTCTGGCGTTGATAATAAACTTGTAAGGGCTTATGTATAGCACAGTTAAAAAAAGCGCCGACAATGTACGATGTTGTATTGATAAAATAACGTGACAAGCTTTAAGTTTGGCTTTAGATCTGCAATATACTGTACAGACAAAACTGTGTAGTAATAAATACCCTAGCCACTAGCGTTTATGACCCTATATGAATAGTTTATGCTTAAACCATTTTAATATTGACTGTTTCGTTTGTTGGCTAAAGTTTGCAACTATGAAGGTACTAGGTTTGAGTCCCGGTTCCCGACGATTTATAGCGGTTTTTCTGGCAAGAAATTGTCAGTAGCGACTCGGAATCGCGAAGCCGGTCGTGTCGAATTATCGTCTAATCGGGCTGAGAGTGAGAGGATTAAGATAGAACGTCCACATGTTTTAATAAGCACATTTGTGCACAGTAAAATTTACTATGTAGATGGTTTGTCTCAATGAGATTCTCCGCCGCGATCGAAATCGATTAGCAGGATATCATAATATTGGTGGATATGTTATGTTGTGATTA
This sequence comes from Fabriciana adippe, assembly GCA_905404265.1. NCBI lineage: Eukaryota > Metazoa > Arthropoda > Insecta > Lepidoptera > Nymphalidae > Fabriciana > Fabriciana adippe. The sequence continues at coordinate 12,958,946 of FR989992.1, read as the reverse complement.
TGCGAATGTGGCATCTGCAGAATGTAGTAATTGTCCCGATAGTTCTTTCAACAACTGGAGTTATACCGAAACAGTCACACCAGTCCATAGAATCATCAAATTTACCCACATTCACTTACAAGTTACATCAAATTACAAAAAACAGTAATTTTAAATACGTGTAGAATAGTTCGCAAATTTTTACAAACAAATACTGGCAGAGAATCTCTGCCCAATGTAGTCAGCAATATCAGCGTATAACATATCTATTTACTTGGCTTCGGCCCGTAATGGATATTATTCCGGTTAAAAGCCGAAATGAAAAAAAAAATCATAAACAAAAATAATAATAATATAAGCCTTTATTCAGACATGGTTTCCAATTAAAAGTACAAACTATATACTTTTTTTTACACATATATGACAAATTACTGAATATTTTTAATTGCGTTTTACTTATTCTATATTTTCGTTTTCTGTTTTTTTGTTGTATATAAGTTAGATTACAGTGCCTTGACTTCCTTGTCTGTTTGCTTTTTGTACCTATCTCTAGCTAATCTATGTCCTACTGCCAAGTCCTAATGTCGTCATCCCATCTTTGGAATAGTCTACCCGTTTTTCTCTTCATGTGACCTGTTTACCAGTTCATTAGTCTTTTACTCCATTTCTCCTTTCCTGTGATTGTCCTGTGATTGACAGCCCACTTCCATTGAAGTCTCTTGATCGTAACAGATACATCTATTGTTTTTGTAGGATTTTTTATGGTTGATATTTTTACTCTTTCTGACAGTTTTATTCCCATCATGTTTCTATTCATATTTTTACATATTTCCATTTTTTTATTTTGTGCTATTGTCGGGGACCAAGTTTGACGGCCATATGTCAGTACTAGCAGAAAGACAATTGCATACATATATTGTAGTACTAGCGACTCACCCTCATTTCGCTCGGGTTCGTCCCTGGCTTGGATATAGTAACATGCATATAGTCTTTTTTTTTAAAGTATTAAAACCTTCCGTGGATCTTAAGGAACATACAAAAAAATAAATTAGCCGAATTGGTCCAGCCATTCTTGAGTTATGCGCTTACCAACATTCATTTTTATTTATATAGATATGAATATAGTGTGTGTTGCGTGTGTACAGACGGCACTTCTCAGCGGAGCTGGCGGACCGGCACGTGCGGCTGATATTCCGCGGGCGCGTGCTGTGCGACGAGGCGGCCACGCTGCGCGCCTGCGGCCTGCACCACCGCGCCGTCGTGCACTGCCTCGTGCACCCGCGCCGCGCGCCGCCCGCCGCCGGCGCCGCGCAGGTGACGTCACGACACATGTATTACACATTTTCATACCAACTCATCTATTCATGAAAATATTAGAATCACTAACTTGCGTAACATATACACAAATGACATACTTTCTCTTTTTTTCATTCAGCCTTTTATTTAATGTCCCATTGCTAGGCATGGGCCTTCAATGCGAGCAGGATTAGACTCATCCACGCTGGTCAAGTGCGGGTTGGCGCTTAGTATGTATTACGAAAATTTGCTAGGTTCTCTCTGTTAGGACATCACTAATATTTTGGCTCATCCCTAATTGATATGTATACTCTATGGCAACACTTTGTAAAAAGATGGTGGATTGCAATATACGCTTAGATTCTGATCAGTGGTTTCTTTTACTAAATCCAATTGAATACAAGTACATATACAACAAAAGTGGCGACGAGGATGAAAAATGGAAGCCGTACTAGCAGAACTTACAAAGGTATTGAAGATTTTACAAAAACAACAACCTCAAAATCAACAATCCACGCCTAATACAATACAACCATTTGACGAACATAATGAGACTTTTGATAATTTCTTGGCTCGCATACAAAATTTCATCAATCTAAAAGAATGGACAGACCCGCAAAAATGTACACGTATTTTTCTTAACTTTATTGGACCGAAATACTTTCAAATTATATGTAACCTAACGGCACCGGATAAGCCGGAAAATAAAACCTACGATGAATTGGTAGGACTTCTACGGACACACGTATGCCCGAAACCAAGTCAAATAGCCGAACAACACAAATTCTGCCTTCGACTACAAAATGAAGTTGAGTCCATAGCTAATTACATAGCAGAACTCAAAAATTTAGGAGGAAATTGCAATTTTACATGTATACACTGCAATAAATCTACATTAGATACACATTTACGAGTGCAATTTATTAGGGGTCTGAGATGCAGTGAAATAAAAGAGAGGTTACTACAAGAACCGGACATAGAAAAGTTCACAGATGTTGTAAAAGTAGCACAGGCAATTGAATTGTCTAAAAAGGAAAGCCAACAGATGATACAACCTTCTACAAGCATACATAAAATAAATTTACATAATAAACAATTAAAAAACAGGAATACATATAAACCAAAAATACATAATAATACATATGGAAATACAAATAAATATAAACAAATAAAGTGTTACAAATGTGGGAAAAATAACCATAAAGCTAATAAATGCAGGGCAAAGAATTTACAGTGCACTACATGCAATACAAAAGGACATATCACGGAAGTGTGTTTCAAAAAGAAGGCTATAAAGCAAATGGAAATACAAATTGAAGACTCCGACGAGGAAGTGTATGAGATTAGAAATGTATTGAGAGATACAGACTCAAATGACAGAGGTAAATTTTACATTACATTACAAATACAAGGAAAACCATGTAAATTTGAAGTGGATACTGGTGCGGCAGTGTCAGTATGTTCATATGACTTTTACAAAAATAATTTCCCTAAGATTCAAATTTCAGCATCATCAGCAAAATTAAAGACATATACAGGAGAACAAATAAAACCGATGGGGACATGTACAGTGCAATACACATATAAAAACAAGACCAATACAGGAAGAATATTTATTTTACAAAAACCAGTTTCTGCAATTATAGGACGGGAATGGTTGCAGAAAATGGATTGGAATTTTCAACAATTAAACATAAAAGAAATGGAGGTATCTGATACAGACACATACAAGGTGAAGTTAAACAATTTATTACAAAATTACAAGGATTTATTTTCAAAAGAGATAGGTAAAATTCTAAACTACAAAGCTAACTTAAAACTAAAAGAAAATAGTAAACCTATATTTTTACGCCCAAGACCTGTACCTTTTGCAATGAAAGAACGAATAGAGACTGAAATTGACCGGCTAGAGAAAAATGGAATAATAGAAAAAGTTACATATTCACAGTGGGGAACTCCAGTGGTACCAGCCATCAAACCTGATGGAAGAATAAGGTTGTGTGCAGACTACAGAGCTACACTAAACAAAAATCTAATGGATGACAACTACCCTATACCCCGAATAGAAGAGGTGTTCGCTGGACTCAGTGGAGGTAAATACTTTTGTACACTTGATATTAACCAAGCTTACCTTCACATGGAAACAGATGAGGAAACAGCTATGTTGCAAGCAATAAGTACAAGCAAAGGTACATACAAAGTGAAGCGTCTCATGTTTGGTACGAAAGTAGCACCTAATATTTGGCAACGTTATATGGATCAAACACTTCAAGGACTTCCAGGAGTAGCTTGTTTTTATGACGACATTGCATTACAAGGCCGTACATATGAAGAATTATTACACAGATTAAAGCTAGTATTTGACAGACTGAGAGCAAGTGGTTTACATTTGAATAAAAAAAAGTGTCAGTTTTACAGAGATTCTATAACCTACCTAGGACATACAATCGATCACAATGGTTTACACCCAATGAAAGAAAAACTGGTAGAGATTATGAATACAGCACCACCTACAGATGTCACTACACTACGTCATTTTTTAGGTTTAATTAACTATTACCAACAATATATACCAAATTTATCATCTAAACTACACCCATTATATAAGCTTTTGAGAAAGGATTCTAAATACATCTGGACTAAACAATGTCAAATTGCTTTTCAAGAATTAAAGAAAGAAATATGCAGTGATAAAGTATTAATTCCATTCAATACCGAATTACAAGTCAGCTTAGCTACAGATGCATCACCAACAGGATATGGAGCGGTTTTATCTAACATCATGCCAGATGGATCTGAGAGGCCAGTTGCTTTTGCATCCAAATCACTGACAAAAGCAGAACAAAATTATAGTCAATTAGATAAAGAAGCAGCAGCTCTAATATGGGGATTAAAGAATTTTTTTCAATTTTGTTATGGAAGAAAAATTCTATTAATAGTAGATAACCAACCATTAGCTAGAATTCTACATCCAGATAAACCATTACCAGTTACTACAGCATTAAGACTAGTACACTATGCAAACTTTTTAGGAGGATTCAATTATGAAATCAAAGTCAAAAGGACACATGAACATGCAAATGCAGATTATTTTTCTAGAATAAAATCGAATACAGAACATACAGAAGATCTTACAAATGATGATACTTTCTACATAACTCAATTACAAGAATTACCTTTAACTACCGAAGAAATAAGAAAAGCTACACAAAAAGATCAGGGATGCAGAGAACTATACAATAAAATACAGTCAGGACAAGGAAATATAAACACACTACATGAATACACATTACAAAATGGTTGCATATTTAATGGAATAAGAATAGTAATACCAAAACAGTTACAAAACAAAATATTAAAGGAACTACATACAGCACATACAGGAACAGTGAAGATGAAAGCTATTGCAAGAAGCTATGTATGGTGGAATGGAATATACAAGGACATTGAGAAGACAGTTAAAGAATGTAAAAGTTGCTGTTTAATACAGAAAAATCCAGTCAAAACACCAATACACCCTTGGGAATATCCTAAAGAACCATGGACTAGAATACATATAGACTATGCTGGACCAATATACAATTATTATTTTTTAATAATAGTAGATTCTTACACAAAATGGATGGAAGTGGTACCTACTAAAATTACTACAGCTAAAGCTACAATAAATATACTTAAACAAATATTTACTACATTTGGATTACCAGTTACAGTGGTATCAGACAATGGTACACAATTCAAATCACAAGAAATGATTCAATTTTTAAAAGAATATGGTATACAAGCAAAGTATACTGCACCATACCATCCAGCCTCAAATGGTCAAGCTGAAAGGTATGTACAGACATTCAAATATAAATTAAGGAAGATGATACATGAACCAGGAGACTTACAGGATAAAATAAATAAAATACTAATGCAATACAGAAAGACACCTAACAGTACTACAGGATTGAGCCCAGGAATTGGAATTAAATATATTGTGTTTCATAATTAACCTTCCGTGAACCATGTGGGGTTTAATAGACCCCAGTCAAACAAAAATCCTTGTAACTCTTTAAAAATTCGCGCGGTGTTTTCGACACTTTCAGTAGCTGGAGTTGCGATGTTGTCACACCGCTTGGTGATAGTGGTTTAATAATCGCATCGCCGACACAACAAACAGACGTGCGCAAAGTGCGTTCGGGTCTCACAGACCCCACGTGGTTCGGGACGTCGTCTAAAAAGTGAGTAGTATTTTTGTTGTGAAATGCATTATTTCTAGAATTATTGTATTTATTTCGAGTAATTTATCATTTATACACGTTTTGAGTAGCTAACTTTAGATAAAAAGTTGATTGTCTTTCGAGGGAGATGTGGGTTCCGACGCGATATGATGATGATATAAGAGATGTTGAATAATGGTATCGAAATAGCGAAAACCGATCATAGAAGAAACTTCGTTCGTAATTTGGAAATGGCTTTGATTGAAAAACATTTGAAAAACCGCAAAGATAATCTACGGACTTCGAAAATTTCTCCTAAGCGCTTACATGAATTGCTTGATGAAACACCTTCTGAACCACCAGCAAAAATGCTGAGATCTAAAATAAGGTATGCAGAATGTGACAGGAAGAAAGATCGGAAAACCAAATACAATTGTGAGCGCTGCGACATACCTATATGCTTAGAGCGAGCTCACATATACTGCAAAAACTGTATCAAATTTAATCAGCCTGGACCTCATGAAGACTGACTAAATTAAGTTATTTTTATTAATTTTACATGCCCTATAATATTAATTTTAAAAATTTAAGATATATGAGAAGTGTTTAATTACTTTTTTATTGTGAATGTTAGGCCAAAGAAGAGGCTAAGTTTTAGTTTGTAAAAAATGACTATGTTTTGTTAATTTTTGTAAAAGATTAAAAATGTTGATTATTTTACTTGGTTTTGTTTTATTATTACCCTTAAATAGACAAAAAACACTATTTTTAAACAAAATAAACAAATAATCTCAAATTACACATTCCTTGCTCTGATATTTCTTGGGGTCTGAGAAACCCCACATGGTTTGCGATGTAACTTTTATGCACGTGGTTCACGAAAGGTTAATAACTTTACAACCTACTTTTATTAAACAAATGTAATTTCATTCTTTTATTAGAGACATTCAGATACATTTCAATGATTGTTTACTTTCTGTTCTTATATGTATATGGATGTACTATTATATTATATTTACTTCATTTAGGTTATTTAAATTTAAAGTAGTTCAGTTTCTCATATACAGCGTGGGGGAGTGTTAGGACATCACTAATATTTTGGCTCATCCCTAATTGATATGTATACTCTATGGCAACACTTTGTAAAAAGATGGTGGATTGCAATATACGCTTAGATTCTGATCAGTGGTTTCTTTTACTAAATCCAATTGAATACAAGTACATATACAACACTCTCATACATGCAAGCTTGCTTACGATGATTTCCTTCACCGTAAGACAAGTGGTAATCATGTTGAAAATTATTCGCACATGAAAATATCAGAGATGCGAAACCTGGGACTTGAACCCGCTTTACTCAGTTTCTCAAGCGAGTTCGTTACCACTGAGCTACCACTGCCTTACATATAGTAGTGTGGTTGTATTATATAGTAATCACTAATGATAGTAATGTCTTCCTGACCGATTTTGGCCACGGCGGCCAATCTCAACTGAAAATAGCCAGACGCGCAGGAGATATTATAGTACAACGCGTGTACGCGCAGACACAAGTGCACTCTCTATTCCTTTAACTCTCAAAGTCCGATGGGACGATACTTCGACACGATCGGTGACAGTTAAGGTGCGGACCGACGGTTTTTTGTGCTCTCCGAAACACGGGGGTGTCACACCGCCATCTTCTCAACTCCGGGCTGTTACTGAAAATAGCTTAAAAGAATAACTCAGTAACCAAACTTGGCGGGACCTGGGATTCGAACCCAGGACCTCCGCATGTTGCAGCCGTTTATGCTAGACACACTGTCTAGACCACCGGGGCAGTTAACTTTACCACTAATGATATTCTGCCGACAGCCGCAGTCGGACGCGCACGAGGTGATGACGGAGGCGCCGGCGCCGGAGCGCACGTGGGACCTCGAGAACATCCTGATGACGCTGGTGTCCGTCTCGCTCACTGTCGTCTGGTTCTTTAGGTGAGTCTTAGGAATTCTCGATCAATCGATTATATTAATGTGAAATATATAATAATATGAAACATCTATTAGTACGCCTTGACAGTAAAACTGACCGTTATGCCGTAACGGCATGTCGCTGTTCTAAGCCACCGCTCTCGGATCCCTTGTGCGCGCGCGCGTATCCTATACACGTTCCATTGTAAAACAGTCTATTAAAATACTTACATATTTTCTATTGTATTTATGAATAAATATATTCTATAATATTATTATAATTAATAAGAAAAATAAACTGATTTTATTAACGAAACGAAAACGAAAAGAAAAAATAGATTCTTCATTTTACTCCATATTTCCTTATAGGTTTTTATTAATTATGAATTCTAATATTAACTTGGCCTCTAAAGAGATGACTTTGTCCAATTTAATTCATAAGTATCATATCATATTTAGATTATTTTACAAGTGTATAAAAATTGTAGCCTTCCTAGTAGATAATTTGTAAAATTATTTCTAAGAACAGCCTAAATAAACTCAATTTTAGTTTATACATATATGGAGTGATACCTCGGTTAGTACTTTCTGTGATGGTGCTAAATTGAAGCAGTTAAAAATATTTTTTGAATAATTAATTGCATCCATATCAAATATATCTGAGCCCTTAGTTTCAATCCCAAGTAAAAATACATAGTAAGCAAAAACATAGCATATTAAAGATTTTTTTATACACATACAAAACAAAGGGACAAGTGCAGCATATTTCTATATATATAAATAGGTTTCTGATGTTCCACCCCAGGTGCGAGTACTCCAACATGTTCACGGCGAGCGCGAGCGTGGCACTGTTCGGTCTCACGGTCTTCTACAGCGTCGCCATTTTCGGCCTTTACTTGTCTGATACATTCCACTTCGAGCGCCGCCCCACGCACCCGGTGCCCGCTAACTGAATATTGGGATGACTATCCCAAATATAATCTTTATATACATATATGGAAGGATTAATATCGCTAAATTTGTCCTCTTCATACTAAGATATCAAGGAAAGTGTAAGTACTGAAGTGAGTGAACTTATAATATTATAATATTGGATACAATATTATAATATTTCTATTTCAAATGAAACGAGAATTTTCAATAGTATCATAACAGATAAAGATAGATATGTATCTATTTTTCTCTGTGTAGTGATCATTTTCGTATGAGTGAGCGAGACGTACTATATTTGGTACTCATACGCATGTGCGTTACCATGGTAACGCGTAAATAAAGAAGTCACTGTAAGGTGCAACTGCAACTACATAAACTACAGAAAACGTACCATATTTAAACGTGGAAGGCGCATCTAGCGGTTTAAATCTTTGCCTATATGTACTTATGTATAACGTTACCCCTGTTGATGTAAGTGATTATTGAACGAATAATGGTATGTAAATATGTTTAATTATAATGTTTTAAAATAAAGAAGTGATACTAGCAGTGAAAAAAAATCAAGTCGTAAACCTATTCGTAAAATAAATGGTATTGGTATCGTACTGGTTTACAAATAATAATTAATAAATTATAACTACACACAAATATTGATTCAATTATAAGGACTGGATTAAAGTGATTTTGTCCGTCAATCATCACTTACATTATTAACTATATTATATTAGTGTGACAGCCTTAATATATTTCACAACTAAATTACACGAGATTATAAAGTATATACTCGGCTTTATTCTAAATTATAAAGTTACCCTTTGCCCCATATTGAATGTGACCGTGATTATGTAATCTTTTCGAATTACTAGAACTATATTAAAGTATAAAATGCTTAAATGTCTATTATTTATTGGTATAACGATGAAAGGTGTTTGTCTAAAGGAAATTTTACAATTAAAATTATCACTCATCTTGTATAGTCTCGCCTTTACTTAGTAAATCGCTGCAATATAAACTTATATTCAAACCAATACTTCATAATAAATGTTAAATTTAATTTTATGATATATAACATACATTTTTTCAAAATAGTTATTATTATTCCTGTAGAATAGAATTATTTCAAATGGCACAAATCCTTTTTTATTTTACCGTCCATTTAATCTCATTATTTTCCTCCAAAAATCTTGGAATATTTCTGATTTGATTAATCTACATAGTGGTTAAATTTTAATTTTTTTTTTATAATGTCTATCGAAATTAGAGATGAGCGTTGAATTAACGAACTAGTTGAATCAACCGTTGATCTTCTGTCAACGTATTAACGTTAACTGTCTAAGAATCAACTAGTTGAATTCGTCAACGACGTTTATAAACTTAATTCGTTAAATTCGAGAAAGCAAACACAACGAACAAATTAAAAAACTTCATTGTAAATAATGTCATAGATTGCGAGCGACTGTCGAGTGTCATGTAATAGAATAGAATAGAATTTGAAGGTTGAAGTTGAAATCTAAGTAATTTATCGAAAAGTAAATTTTTGAAATATTGAAGTGAAACTTCTTTAGAATCTTTGTGGTTTGAATGTCGACAAAAAGACAAGCACATTAATATATAGGATTAAGCCGGCGAGATAGAGATAACAACACTCGTTAAACGTTGAAGCCGTTCAACGAATGAACGTTGCAAGTTGACATTAATAGCACGTTAACTCGTTGACGAATTTAACTAGTTAATCGACTAGTTGACGAACGTAAATCAACGTTAACGTTACGTTGACAAAAAAACCGTCAACGACTCATCACTAATCGAAATTATTAATTTACAACAAAAAGTTTAAAAGTAATTTCTTAATCACCGGATTATGTCCAAAAAAGACTTAGCACATATTATTATAATATGTATATATTATAATATATATAATATGTAATCGTCATTGTGTATCACGCAATATAGTTATTGTTGTAAGAACAATGTAACAGGCAAAAGTCATTATGTAGAATTAATTGGTCTCAGATGTAAATAGCGATAAAATAGGTTAAAGTTTTATATTTATTTAGGAGTAAGGTGATCGTTTCGCACTTTAGTTACTATTAAACTGCTTCGAAATTTGTCGTCTTTTGTCTTTTATGTACATTTATTTTGTTATTTATTTTTTTAAGATCATAAATAAACTTAACAATATCATGTATTTTTTTTATTTTTTTATATCATATAGTAGTGATGTAACGAATGTTCGGTTTTTCACGTTGCGAATATGGATGCGAATATTCATCTCTGATATTCGTGAACACGAATGCGAATGTTGACTTTCGTTACATCACTATCATGTAGCATAAACAACGTTGCTTTTAAAGAGAAACTTCTTTAGATCATCGGTGTGATTTGATCGGTGCCAGCCAATTGTTAGAACAGTGTATAAATAACCACATAATTTCAAGATGAGGAAAATAAGAACACAGTAAATCAATGTAATAAGCTTTATTTTATCACTTTTTACTTTATAAGTTTTATAATGTTACTTCAATTTTCGTATTTCTATTCAATATAACAAAATTCAATGCAACTTTAATGATCACTTTATGTTACCACTATTTAACTAATCACAGGAAAGCGCTTTATGTTTTCACTTTTTACACATAAGTTTAACACTATTTTGATCAATAAGTTTGCCAACATAAATTCAATATTATTTTAACAACTAGTACTTATCTTTTCTGTCGTAATGAACGTCTGCCCAGAAATTAAACTCTTCCAACGGTTACCTTGTGCTTTTATATCAATCAGCCGGAAGTGACAATTTAATTATAATTTTATAAAATCATCCTAAAAATCAGTTACGTATCCATAATTTATAATTTAATTTTATTAAATAACAAAACAGTATTTCAGAATTTTTAAATGTAATTTGAAAATTATTAATGTCTTACTATTTGATTTATTTTTTTTAAACATTTGTTTTTAAGCATATAATTACAAAATTAGTAGCTCAAAAATAAGTTTGATTTTAAGATATTAACTGTTAAATTATTATATTTTAAAATTAATATGTTCTAAAAGTAAAATCAATAGAATTCCATATTAATTTGAAGTAGTCAAATTATCTCCCATTAAACCAGTTTAACAGTTCGTCCATCCTGACAATTATTTGCGACCCCGCAAATGATGAGCGATAGGTTTAATTATTTCAAATCTTATCTATTATCAGATCTAAACTTAATACTGTAATTCATTTTTTTTTAATTCAAAATATTTTCCATTATTAAATTATTACAATTTCTTCTTTTTTTTTTTGAACGTCATGAGTCTACTACCAGTTCGGAAAGAAAAAGCCTCAGACCTGAGAAGAACTGGCGAAAGAAACTCAGCGGGACTAATATTATTTCATTATTATTATTATTTTATAATAAGAGACTCAAAGTATAAGAGACTAATAAAAGATTCGTGACTCAACAATATTAGAATTACTGGTAGCACATCATCCTCTAAACTATTGGTGGACCATCAAGATTTAAATGACTTGTGGCCCATCAACACCAAAACTATTGGTGGCCCAACAAAATTTAAATGATTTGTGGCCCATCAACACCAAAACTATTGGTGGCCCAACAACACCAAAACTATTGGTGGCCCAACAACACCAAAACAACCAAAACTATTGGTGGCCCAACAACACCAAAACAACCAAAACTATTGGTGGCCCAACAACACCAAAAAAAATCAAAACTATTGGTGGCCCAACAACACCAAAACAATCAGAACTATTGGTGGCCCAACAACACCAAAACAACCAAAACCATTGGTGGCCCAACAACACCAAAACAACCAAAACCATTGGTGGCCCAACATCACCGTACCATTGGTGGCACATTAATACCTAAATCATTGGTGGCCCAACAACATCACAACTATTGGGGGCCTAACATTACTAAACTATTGGTGGCCCATCAACACCAAAATCATTGGTGGCCCAACAACACCAAAATTATTGGTGGCCCATCAACACCAAAATCATTGGTGGCGCAACAACACCAAAATTTATTGGTGGCCCATCAACACCAAAATCATTGGTGGCCCTACAACACCAAAACTATTGGTGGCCCACGAATTCCTATATACCACCTTTCCATTAAAAGCACATAGCTCCATTATCACTCCAAAAGGTCAACAAGTTCCTCGGTTCCATTAATGTTTGAATCACTCGAACCCGTGTCACTATCCTGCTTCATTGATCAATTTCCGCAGAACATCCGTCGAAAATGTCGGGACGCCATCTCACGGCATCATCCAGTTCTATTGAAACCCACGTGGCCCGTGCCATAGATACCAGACGGTTGATACACCACACATATATAACTTAAAATACATAAACATTACAAATATAAACATCCATGACCGGAGCACAACCATTCGTACCCATCACACAAATGAATGCTGCCGGCGGGCCTCGAACCCGCAACCGCTGGCACAACAAGTAGGGTCACAACAACGTTAGCCAAAAGTGTCGCCATTGAAACCGACGCATTATACTTCCCATATCCCTTGAATCCTTTAAAGGCTGTTACAGTGTATCCATCATTTTCTCGACATTTCCTTATTTTATAGAGTCCACTAAATTTTTCTTTAACCTTTCTTCCTACATTTGTTTAGTCGGCTTCCGACCTCTGCCAGAGCACCAAGTTAGCAATTTTACACTGAGCTGGTAAACTATCTTTAAAACCATTCTTTGTAATAAATCAGGTTTAGATTCAAACATCAATTGATATGTGCAAAATCTCGCCAAAACAAAAGCAAAGGATAATACGCCTACGGTTTAGAGACTAGTAGAATTTGCACCTGAAAACAATTATTATTACATCATACACAGCAAGCTCCAATGAAAGTGACACAAGAAATGGACACGGAGATATCCAAATATAAAACAAACCAACGAAATTAATAATCCAACCAACCCGTATAAAAGCTTTGATATAATAAAGAATCTGAATCATCGATTGATTCGATACAAGCTATCCTTTCTAAGGCCAACTATAAGAAAATAAAACCTGTCAATCACATTAGAGATCTGAAAACTATTTTAAAAGAGAGCGCCGTATATCGGATAACCCATTTTTTTAAAAAAAACAATACGTACATCTACAGAGGTACAAAACCAATATAACATTATAGAGACCGAATCAAAAAGATTTCTGAGTCAACTCAAACTCACCTCTTCTTTCAACTCAGCCCAAAACAGAAATTTAATAATAACAAAGAACTTTTAGAGCAGAGAAAAGAGCTACATATGTAAAGAGACAAGGAACGAAAGAAATAAAGTCCAAAGTACAGAAATAAGTAAAAAACATCAATAGAAATGTCACTCACTAGAAAACAATAAGACAAAAACCTTCAAGAAATTTATATGCAAAGCTAGTTCTCGACGCAAAGCCTACACAGAATTAAGCGATAAGTCACAGTGGAAGGAAAAATAAGAAATAACAAGGAATAATACAATCAAGGCGTTCAGACACCATAAATCAAGCTACACAATTTTACAAGGAACCCCACACTAACGAATGTAACTCATAATACTTTCTTAGATTTACGCGAATTATTTAGAATGTAACTCATCTTTATGAAAAGAACGTATGAACGTAAAAATAAGTAAGTCAGCAAACACAGATCCACCAAATATTCTCAAATCTAAAATCGAATGAGCAATACAATTCCAAAACAAAGGACCCCTGGAAGCAATAACCCTGCGAATAAAGCGTTGTTATCACTGTGTGCTTCGCTGCTGGAACCCCTTTCTAATCACCCTTCAATAACATCCCGAGAGAGGAGACCACACCAGAACAGTGGTTCAGGTCGACAATTAGATTACTACACAAAAAGGGAGACAAATGACATCGGACACTATGTATCGTGACGAATACATACGCACATCGTACATGTCGGAGATGAGTCACAATCATAGCCAACTGGAACCCCAGCGCCATCCATCTTGTCTCGACTCAGCCGAATTACGCTTGGTTGATCGCACAGTGAACACCAGTAGAAACCGTCTTGCGCTCCGTACCGTCTATATGTGGTTATAGTGAAGTGAAGTGCTATGTAATTATGTATCGAGTGATTATTGGTAATTCGAAATACAACTTTGATTGCAACGACCTCTCCTTATTTGAACCAACCCCTCCCGTATAACGTCTACGGCACATATCATGACAAAATAATGGAAAATAATGCTTCTTCGACATAGAAAATTTCTCAAAAATCATTTTGAACTGGACAAAAACTAATTTAGATGAAAACCAACCTCGTGAATAAGCGAGCCCTTGCTAAAGGTTTTCGTCTATAGATCATATACAAGCTGTAACACAAGTAATAGAAAAACAAACGGACCACCTGCGCACCACAGACGACATTCCGGCATTTGCGGAGTGCGCCACATAACTCAAAACTATAGCAAACGAATCAGTAACAGTCAGTCAAAAAGCAGAACCACTATTAAATACGTTCAAAACAAAAATTTTAACAAATGGAACACCGCAGCATATAAAAATTGGTAAAGGAAAATGGAATACATATATCCAGGACAACCAGTATCACTCGAAAATACAGAAAAGAATAGTTTTAGCTTGGCAAACACTGGGGACTGAGAGAGATCACTAAAACTGCAACGTCAATGCACGTATTAAGAAAAAGATATACGATACAACAACGTTACCGCGCCCTGAGAAGTAAAATCGCTATCTGTCAACGCAAAATGGAGCGTAGCATGCCTCGCTTCACGCAGGAAGACAGGAATAACCGATGCACGGAAAAGAACTAGGCTGCTCAAATGGCACGGGGTAGGACACATGTGTTTGTCGAGCATGTATCAATAAATGGACAAAAAGTTTAAAAACCAAGTATAACTGCTATGTTAGATCCATTCTAGAATATGCATAGACTATTTGGAATCCCCAGTATCACAAATATATTAACACTGTCGAAAATATTCAGATTAAACTTCTTAGAAGAGTACACCTCAAATTTCAATCTATTGAGTGTAATAACCCAAACATCAAAATCAAATCTTTCTTTGCAGAATCATCAACGACCATATCGATTGCAGTTATCTCCTGTCCAATATTTTCTTTAGATGCCTTCGAACCAATAAACGATCCAGAGACACCACGTCGGCACCCTCTCTTAGAACCACATATGCTAAAACTAGAGTCTGAAAAGACACCAGCATCTATCAAATATTATTTCTTCCCTTATTTTGCAACTACATATTTTATTTATGTTCGTCTTTGTCCAACTGTTAGTAAGTGTACTCTGCTATGTTCATGTATAACTGGAAACTTTATTAGCCAAGGACATTAATTCCGATGCATTTTGCATTTGATGTTTGCATACGCTGTCTGTTCTCCAATTTTACAAAACAAACAAATAAATAAGCAAAAGATGGAAAGGTATCCCCAGTTGAACACTTGGACCTGACTGGATGCAAAAGACAAGAGTGTGGAGAAGTTCTAGGGAGGCCTACGCCACCCAGACAACTACTGCATACATTAAGCTATATACATACATAAACTAATAATAATTAAGCTATACACATACATTATTAATATATACGTACATTAAGCTCAAAAATGTATAACTAAATCAGTCGAAACCAGTATAAAAGGTTTAAGATGGTGAAAAACATTCATTAGGTATCTTGGAATAGAAAAACGCCAAACTTTAACCTTTCCGCCTAATCGAGACTGCATGTGGTAGCTATTAGTAGCCTCAGACCAGTGATTTATAATGGCTATCGGTATGACTCCTGTTTTTGATGTTACTTGGTCAAAGCAATATGGTTGGATCTCACCAGCATTCGGGTCATAGACGATGCAAGCGTAGATACGGCCTCCGCGGTAGTCGAAGAACCAGCTATACGTCTGGCCAGGATCGGGACTGCCGAGTGCTGATAGCGCCAAGGCTGGCATCGCTTCCCAGAGGTATTTCTGTGACCCCGAGACGCGACAGCGGCGACGTTTCGGGATCCCACTTCTGAAATTGTTAGAACAGTGTATAAATAACCACATAATTTCAAGATGAGGAAAATAAGAACACAGTAAATCAATGTAATAAGCTTTATTTTATCACTTTTTACTTTATAAGTTTTATAATGTTACTTCAATTTTCGTATTTCTATTCAATATAACAAAATTCAATGCAACTTTAATGATCACTTTATGTTACCACTATTTAACTAATCACAGGAAAGCGCTTTATGTTTTCACTTTTTACACATAAGTTTAACACTATTTTGATCAATAAGTTTGCCAACATAAATTCAATATTATTTTAACAACTAGTACTTATCTTTTCTGTCGTAATGAACGTCTGCCCAGAAATTAAACTCTTCCAACGGTTACCTTGTGCTTTTATATCAATCAGCCGGAAGTGACAATTTAATTATAATTTTATAAAATCATCCTAAAAATCAGTTAAGTATCCATAATTTATAATTTAATTTTATTAAATAACAAAACAGTATTTCAGAATTTTTAAATGTAATTTGAAAATTATTAATGTCTTACTATTTGATTTATTTTTTTTAAACATTTGTTTTTAAGCATATAATTACAAAATTAGTAGCTCAAAAATAAGTTTGATTTTAAGATATTAACTGTTAAATTATTATATTTTAAAATTAATATGTTCTAAAAGTAAAATCAATAGAATTCCATATTAATTTGAAGTAGTCAAATTATCTCCCATTAAACCAGTTTAACACAATACAAATCAAAGCACACCGATTTCGAAAATATCTGATTAGGTACCTATTCTAAATGAAAACCCCTGTTTAGTTATTTTTTACTTTTCAGTGCCTGGAAGTCGGTTTTTTTTTCAGTTTTTATTTTTCCATTTTAAGAGTAGACGTAATAAGCAGGTAATTTGTTTGTAAGAAGAAAGATTTTTAAAAACATATTCGATTAAGCCATTTATTTAAGAACCGCTTGACCGATTTCGATAAAACCTAACAACCTGGGAAGAATACCCTTTGAAACAAAAAAAGAATTTTCAAGATCGGTTCAGGCGTCTTCGAGTAATCGGTGAACATACATAAAAAAAAGGTTCCGACGAATTGAGAACCTCCTCCTATTTTGAAGTCGGTTAAAAATAGAAAAGACTTTCAATTTTTGCCAGCGGAACTTGTTTTTTTTTTAAATCATCTATATGCCATTCCGAATCGAATGACACCTCGATCATATTTTTCCGAAACTGCTGAGAAAAGTTGACCTAAAAGGCACTTGTTGACTAGATTTTTAACTTAAATCGGTGTTCATAAAAATCAACAAAGCTAAAATTATTAAATATTAGCGACTCACTCTCGCTTCGCTCGGGTTCGTCCCTAGATACGTTTTAACGGTTAATAAGGAATAGAAAAACTCTGCGAAAAATCAAGTCAATCACTTTTTTATATGGAGATTTTTTTACCCCTCACTTTTCTATACAATTTTCGAAATATTTCTTTTACACAAACCTTTCCTGACAACCACAAACACGACAAAAAAGAATAAGCAAAATAGCAGCAGCCGTTCTGAACAATTGATTTTTATTTATATAGATAGGCGATTACTATTTATTTTGGATAATGTGATTAAAGCTGAAAATCTTTTAAAATATTTATCCATTTTCTAAAAAAAAACATTATTAACATAATTATTAGGCTTTCGGCTAAATAATGTGAATATATAATATAAGTGATTCATTCATAAAGAGAATTTAATTGTGAACTAACATTAGTTCTTTAAAACTCATACAATCTAATGATTATGATTGATAGGTTCGATAAAATATAATAAATTGTTGAATCTTTATTCGATTAACTCAATCATGCAGTTACGCGAAAAATTTTGTAAAAATTCTTTATGTGGTGAAAATGATATGGAAATAAAGGAAAACATAATATATCAAAAATATTTTTATTCAATAAATAAATAAAATTTTATTCAATAAATCAGTCAAATCCAATCACCGAGTCCTCTAGTGATGTACCTGTAATGAGAAAGTAAAATAAATAAACTTAAAATATATTTATGACAAATACACATTTATATCATGATCGGTCAGATAAAAATACTTTGAACATAGTAATGTTTCCCGCCGGATTGAGGTTTATCGGAAATATAAATAACGATAACCTCACCTAGACGAGATTCAATATTTCCAAATTCCATATCACATTAACAATACATTAATGAGAACATATATAATGTAAATTTGGACAGTCTAGTGTTACTACATACAAATGACAATAGATGTTTAAAATATCCCAAAAATGTAGTCCAACTTTTAAGTTACTTAATGAACAATATGTTTTAAAAACAAAAGGTAAACTATAATTTTACTGAAGATTGCCAAATCAATTATGTGTTATTTTATTATGACTCATTAGGTAATTCTGTATTCTAATTTCTATTTTTATTCATTGAAATTTGTTATTTTTAAATTTGTTTTATTACATACATGTTCAATGCTTATAAAACGAGGGATGGGGTATCTAACTAGTATAGTATTGGGTCACTTGTGATATTAATGAATGAACTCATATAATATACATATATTGAATTTATTAAAAACTAGCGACTCACCCTAACTTAGCTTGGGTTCATCCATAGCTAGCTTCCCAATACAAACTTTTATTCCCATTTTAACCCCCTAAAGGAATGATTTCTCGGATAAAAAGTATCCTACGTCCTTCCCATGGTCTCAAACTATCTTGCCAAATTTCATCTAAATTGGTTCAGTAGATCCAGAGATTACCTCCTTACAACCTCACAAACTTTATCTCTATATTAGTATAGATATATTTACCTGCACTTTTAGTGGTGTAGCAACTGCAGATTGATAGTCAGATTCCTATAAAAAAAAAATAATACATTTTTAATTAGAAAGAATTTTAAAATTTACCGAATATATCAACATTAATAAAATATCAGCCATCCAAGGAAGTTATAATGCATGGTAATCATGGTTGCGCATCTCATAAAGCATTGTGTCATCATTGTATAAAGTCCAATAATTTTGTATATCAAGAGCAATGGCATTTTAATTTCATATAACGAATATTTTTAAAATAATGTAAATATTACCATTTATATGTGGGATAATCAACAGGAACCAGTATCCAGGGTACCTAGAAAATAAAGATCATTATTTACTACTTTCATATTTTAATTTGTGAAATAGTCCAAAAAAGGTGTGTTCAAAAAAAATTGTACTCACTTTTCATCATGAACAAAATGGATGAACCAGTAATAATTACTATTAAAAAAAAAGAAAAGTTTTTTGAATTTTTTTTTATTGAAAACCATTGACTTTCCATCAAAGAATAAATACAATAATGAAAAGTCAATAGCATAATTAAAATTATCGTTTGCGACGCAGTTGTAGGGTGTTGCGTCTTATCCAGGCGGCGCGGCGAGAGCCTCCCTTGGTTTGAGAGAATCTGTGTCCCTTGCCAAGACCACGTGAGCTCTTGCCGGCTGATGTAAGACCACGCATTTCACGGTGCTTGTGCACAGCATTTACTATCCAGTTGATCTTGGGATCACGTCGGATGGCCTGTAAAAGATGACAGTCTATAGATTATACCATACTTTAAAGAGATTTTAGTAAGTTTAAATTAGCTTTATCAGACAAGTGGTAGGTGAGTATTCAGCAAAACCTTTCAGATTGGTGCATGACATAAACGTTCATCATTTTAAATGTATTGTTCATATAACTTTTACCTATTTTAGTAGCATTACAACTTATTTACCTTGTGGGAAGGATCAACCAAGATGACTTCATAGTATTTGTAGGACGAGTCCTGTGCAACCCAGTATGAGTTGAGCACTCGCAAACCTCCACAACGACGTCCAACACGTTCCTAAAACAAATTATAATAAATATAAAGCACACATACATACTAATAATAAAATTCATGAATTTATTACAAAAACAGTTTTGATGAACAATAATAATAATAAAGAGCATAATTACCTCTGCAATAGACTGCAAGTTGCGTGTAGGTTTCAGTTGGTTAACTCCATGACTTTTAGGTTTTCCGTAGGTTGCACCCTTTGGTACTGGGCGTTTACGGCCACCACGGCGAACACGAATTCTGAAAATAACGTATCCTGCAAATAGACAAAATTAATAAATTAATATACAGAAAAGAACATCATCACCACTTTTATACCACGTGGACCAAGAAACGATCAATATAAATATACAGATGACTTAGTTTGAGGTTATGATTAAATCAAACCCGGCACAATATTTCCTAGATTAAGTTTAAAAAACGAAGACGCGATCACTAACCTTGCTTAGCACGGTATCCTAGTCTCCTAGCTTTGTCTGGCCTAGTGGGCCTTGGAGCGCGATGCATACGAGTCAACTGGCGGTACTGCCATACTCTGACACGCAAAAGGAAGCGCATAACATCGCTAAGCTTTTTACGATACAATTCTTGGATATATCTGTAAGCGCCCATCTTGGGAAGCCTGTGGCAGACCTAGCAACAAAATCAATACAAATTGATCAGAAGTCACATCATCGGTCTGGCCACAATAAGGGCAATCTATGACCCTTCACAAACATGTTGTAAGTGAAGTCTGCAATTTCAAAGAAAAATAATGAGTAATGACGACAAATATTCTTTACTCCAGAACACAACAACATATTATATTTATATTAAAACTTATTGAACACGAAAACGTGTAGGATTTCACTGATATTAAAAGATTAAATATGCACATACGTCTCGCGTACTCCACAGGTAAACCGGAAAAGAGAACTGAAATTTGACAATCTACAAGACTGAGCTAAAATCAGGCGACAGGCAATATAAAATATTGTAGGCTATATTGCCAGTGTGAAAA
The DNA here is from genome assembly GCA_905404265.1 of Fabriciana adippe. Taxonomy (NCBI): domain Eukaryota; kingdom Metazoa; phylum Arthropoda; class Insecta; order Lepidoptera; family Nymphalidae; genus Fabriciana; species Fabriciana adippe. Next base: position 12,937,703 of record FR989992.1, on the reverse strand, counting down.
GCATACAATATATAAAAAAATAGTTAGTGGGTACTATGTAATAAAAAATGTCCTACTAGTAATAGGCGAAATTAAACAAAATAAGTAGATGTACCTAATATGTATAACATTAATTTAATATTTATAAGTTACTCATAATAAATATAACCTGTGAAGAAACTCTTCCAAATAGTTTAAATACAAAAATAAAATGATTTGTTTTATTTAATTTAGTTTTCAATTAAATATAATCAATTATATTTTTAATTATTAATCTATACGTATAAATTTTACGATGCCTCCCTTTGTATTTGATAATCTTTAAACATTTTTGTGTTATGTTACTTTTTGACTAAACTAGGCAACATTAAAACGTTCAATAAAATTAGCCTTTTTCTGCGATGAGCTCCGACCGATTGGAAGGCACACTCTTGGCGCGAAGAGAGTATAATGATTTTTTAAGATATATAAGAAAAAAAATAGTCGAAAATAGAAGTATAAATGAATTTCAATTCAATTCCATTCAGTTATTCTTTATGGCTTGTTTCGGCATTATTAAGGCGAAAAATATTTTATTATGTTACGTAGAATGAAGAAAAGTCTGAAAATTTGAGCAAGGTAAGTGAAACACGATTAAATATAAAAAAAAACTTAAATTAATTTATTTTTACTAATTGTCACAACAGTTAAGAATCTAATAACAATTGATTCCATACTAGTTGGTATTACCTACCATGTCAAAAGTTGCGGGTTCGATTTCTGTAGAGTCATATGTTTATATGGAGAGTGTCAGTGTTTGCATTATTTTTATATTTTTTACTTAATTAATAAAAAGTAAAGAAGTTAATAAATCCTTATTTTATTTCATTGGCCGCCTCATATGGGGTATAACATGAAACTAAATGTCTGTCGAAAAATATAATAGGTATCTATTTTTATAGATATTCAAATGAAATATTATAACAATATTAATTGATTTTAGCGATTCAATAGGTAACAGCAATATCACCTTTTAATTAACGAAAATTATATTTAATTAGTAATATTTGAATAAAATCTCTTCATACGACAGATTTATACGTAGATATACCGATGCGCAATATTTCTTGATTTTTTGATTTGAGTTATTGGTTGAAATGCTTTTAGATTTATTTCAAAGGTTACCTAGGCGACAGACACGAATCTAGGGGGATATACCTATATTTAGGGGTAGTTTCCGTCTAGACACAATTTGCGCATGCCTATGAGCTTAAATCGAATAACAGGGAGAGCTATTGAGGGTTAAAATCAATAACGTGTACACTGTCTGGTTACCATATGTCTAAGATTTAAAAACAATATTAAAAATATGCTACACAATATGCGGTACTGTCACGTATTGATTTAATTATCGTCAACTTATTTATTTATTTAAAAAAAAATAACATGTTTTTAGCGCTTTTTGTATTTTAGTTGTTGATAATATTATACACCAGGGGTGATACACACACATATTATTATTATACACAAACATAAAATTCAGGACGTCACTTTTTATAAATAAAAAAGTTGCAGCTTACTGTTTAAACTTGCGATTATTTAAATAAGGGAAAAGACACTCTTGATGTATGTATGTATGAAAATTTTCATACATATGTGTTATAATTGATAAAAATATATTATTATGTACTGGCCGTACTGTATCATTGCTTCGCTTGGTTGCGTCCTAGTCCTAGGTACGAATAATTTTGTAATACATTGTTTTTATATAACTCTATCGGCTAACGCGATGAACGCTTTTTAACAGTCAGTATCTCTCAGTCAGTATGATTTTTTCCGACATCTTTAACAATAATCGTTATATTATAGAATGACTTCGTCTATTGGTGAAAACCGCATGAAAAAAAGTTTATTGCGTTCAAACAGATAGACAAACACAGCGGGGGGACTTTGTTTTATAATATGCAGTAATACTTGTTTGTTTTTGTTCGTTGTCGTCGTTGTCGTCTCAGCCCAAGCACATCCACTGCTGGACATAGTACTCCCCTAAAGATTTCCATAACAACGGGTCTTATGCATGGTTACAAAATTAGTAAACTTTGATATAGCTATATATTGTTACCAGAAAATATCAAAAGTTAAGTTAAATATCTACTTAAGTGAATTTAATTTTATGTGGATTTTGTGACCAGACGTAAATTTTATAATATAATTATATACTCTTTCTTGGTTTCTTTATTTTGGTCTTAAACTTTAGTACTTTAGTAGCACTACGGAAATATAAAATCATAAGATATTTTGACAAAAGGGTAAATAGCGAATACCTAAGAAAAAAAAAATACATTTTTTTTGCTTAAAATCAATTTATCTGCTTTCTCTTCGCCCCTTACGGCTACTGTTTAATACTGCGCAAGTCACAGTGAGTGAAAATGGCGAACGCAAATCCGTGATGGTGCTGAAATGAAAGCGTTCAAAATAAATTTTATAAGTTCAGGCTAAGTGACAATATATATATTTGGATTCTGGGTATTCTTATGCATCTGTGATGACAAAAGTTATGATTTATCAAGCGTTAAAAGCTTTAGATGCTTTAAAAGACGTATATGATGATGTATTGATTATTAAAAAAAGCGTCGTTAGCGTAAAATGTGGGATATAATATACCATACGCCATGTGAAGTAAGTTTGAAATTCAAAGCTATTTATTAATAATTATTAATTCGAAAGCATGTCAACATTTAGTATCAGTGATAGTAGCTACTCTTGATAGCAAAAGTTTATTTTCAGTTTCGATTTGTGGGTGGGGTTTATAAAATAACATATTGGAATTTAGCTTTTAAAATTGGAAAATTATAAATAATTTATTAAAATCAGTTCTCAAAATTAAAATTAGTAAAACAATATTTGTGTTACATACAATTTTACAAAAATAATTATTCGATTCAATTCTTTCCTTTCGTGGCTTCTAGGAGTAAAAATAATTATTCAAAAATATAATTTTAAAAATAACATTGTCCATAATTAATGGATACTCTACCAAGTTAAGAAAGAATAATAAAAAATATATTGTTATGAAGCATCTATACAATTTCATATTATATTTATTTATTTATTGTACAATTATAGTTATAATGTCGTAAAAAAGATTTCTTATTTTCAAAAATGTTATAAAACTCTTTAAAAAAAATATAGTTTCTGAACGAACCGTTTATCATGAACTGCACGGCGCCATCTTGAAAGCGTAATTGTTGTCATGTTTACGTTGTATGTGGATAGTGGAAGTTGAAGTTTTTTAATTTCTAATTTAATAAGGTGTGCATTATGTTTCATACTATTGTTATAATGTTATTTATTATAAGCACAATAACAATAATTCAAATCATGTTATTTTTAAAGTTGTTTCCATTTTAAATTAGGGAAAAGTGGAATAGGCGCCAAATGGATTAATGTCGTTACAGTGTTTTGTTCGTGGTATTATTGAACAAATTTGCCGTTGTGATGCTTAAATTCTTTCTTATTTTTACTTTCAGAACAAATTTGATGTAACTGATCAAACTAAGTGATTTGACACGATGTTTTACGCACACTTTGTGCTGGCCAAAAAGGGCCCTTTGGCCAAAATTTGGCTAGCAGCTCATTGGGACAAAAAGTTGACAAAAGCGCATGTATTCGAGACAAATATTGAGAAATCTGTAGATGGTATTTTAAAGCCAAAAGTTAAGATGGCTTTACGGACATCTGGCCATCTGTTGTTGGGTGTAGTAAGAATCTACTCTAGAAAGGCTAAATATCTCCTTCAAGATTGCAATGAAGCTTTTGTTAAAATAAAGGTAAGTTATTGTTTCAATATTTAGGCTAAATATTAAATATGCTTGTATAGAAATCTAATCAACATAGGATTTTCAAATAAGAATTTATTGAAGTACCATTCCTAACATATATTTGCCTTATAGTTCTTTAGAATATGGGTGTCACATAGTTGTTCTTATACAGATTTTCATTTGTTATAGTTGGCATTTAGACCCGGTATGGTGGATTTGCCAGAAGAACATAGAGAGGCTGCTTTAAATGCTATTACATTACCTGAAGTGTTTCATGACTTTGATAGTGCTATGCCAGAATTGAAGTAAGTAAATTATATATAGGCCCTCTAATGTGCAAACATAAATATGTATATCATATTTACTGGTACAAAACTATGAAATATAATAATATATTATGATAACTGAAATTTATGAATACTAAACTTTTAAGTTACACTTGCTTGATTTGAATGGAAATAGTAAATACTAATTAATTAAACAATTATATTCAAAAAAATAAGCATGTTTAATGTACATTTATTTTCTAATGTATATTTTTTATTTTAAAGATATTGCAGTTAAAGTTATACAAACAATTTTTATGTATTTTTTTCTATTACTTTTTTATACTTTTACATTTCTATATTCACTTTTGTATGCTCTATCCTATTGTAAAACATTTAGTAGTTGATAATTGATAAATAAATAACAGCGCTTATTAAATAACATTCTATTGTAAAATAGTCATGCAAATTAATTGTACCTATTTAAATGGTATACATGTTTTATACAAATTTTATATTTTTAACAGTGAAGTAGATATTGAAGCTCAGTTCTCCCTCAACCAGTCCAGAGCTGAAGAAATAACAATGCGTGAAGACTATGGCTCATTAAATTTGGTTACACACGATGATGGATTTGGTGATATGGGTTTTGATACTGATAATCCAGACATAATGAGAGAGGCCATTGGAAATGAAGGTGGACTAGAACAGGTATATTATTTAATACTTGTATTTTTTTATTATTCCCAATTTTTACTTGCATTTTTACATTATTGTTTCAAATAAGTGATTTTTTTTATTTTAATTCATACATGTGCATTTTATATTTACTTTGATTTGTCTTAAAAAGCTTTCCATGTTTTAGAGTAATTTGCTGTTTGCGGATGGATCATCCTTAGAACTAGCAAAAGATGCAGGTGTAGCTAGTACAAGTGCAGCGGGAGTGCCTACTCTGACTGCTCCCTCACATGAACCTCGCATGGAAGCTGCACCACATGGACCTATGGATGATGGATTTGGAGGCACTATTGGAGATGTGGGGGATTTTGGACGTAAGTATTTATTTCAGTAGTACTATTTATGTAAATAAGATTGTTAGTTTATTATCTGAACAGGTTTTGGGCGTTTAATAGTAATTCTTTAGTTTGAGAGCTGTTTTCTAAAATGAATAAACTGTATATTATAACTTAACTGTGGTAATGTTAACTGTCAATGACTTTCTTAGATTAAAAAAATATTTAATTTCTCTAAAATTTTATTAAGTATGTCATTTGCACAAAGTTACATTTGTCTTCTCGTAACATGGCTATCTTATAGGTATCATAACTATTATAACATCTTCAAAACGAATATTGTAAAAAATGTTCTGTAAATCAAATGAACTCTATGTTTGCATGACCTGTAAACTTTAGTTGAAATGTAGAACTGAATTTATTCACACACACATATAAACACACATTCGTATTATTCAAAATTTCTAAATAAAATTGAGGTGTTGCAAATATGTTTTTCTTTCTTTTTTTCAATGTAGGAGTAGGTACTCTGTTGTCCATTAAATTCATTTTACTATAGAGTAATCAAATTTTGGCCATACTTATTAATAACTTTGTGCTCAAAATGTATTTTTTATTAACGCTGTATGGTTACCGAACAAATAAATAAATAAATACATAATTTATTTAATTAATAGATGCGGGAGGTCTATTTGAGGGTGATCTGTTTGGTGATGTGACGGCGGGAAGTTCGACCGGTGGTGCTGGCACAGGAATGCCTGGGACTTCTGCTCAACCACAGTCTTTACAGGTTTGATATATTTTTTGTAATGTGCTTTTTAATTTTTTAGTCACTATTTTTTAAATTTTAATTAAAATCATTGTTTATAGAGCTGTAAATCTTTTGAAACATTGGGAACCAAAAATTGTACTTTTGTCTAAAAACTTCAAGCGATGCTCGGTCGCTCAGGTAGTTAGTAATAATAATGTGTGGTTGTGTATGCCAGGCGGAGATCGAGGCGGCGGGCGGCAGCGCGGCGGAGGCGGGCGCGGACGCGGACTCGGACGACGAGCTGCCGCACTACGACGCGCCGCCGTCGCCCGCGTCGCCGCCAGGCGCGCCCTCGCCCGCGCACAGGTACCGACACACTTCGAACTGTTTCTTTTATAGGGTTTCGTACCCGAAGGGTGCCAACCAACCCTATTAATAAGTCTCTGCTGTCCGTCCATCTGTCTGTCAGCGGATTGGATCTCATGAACCGTAATAGGTAGAGAGTTGAAATTTTTACACAGTGGGTATTCTATTGAAGCTATAAGAACAAATATTAAAAAACCAAGATGGATAATTTGACAAGGGCCGCCATGCAAATTAAACAAACGTGATTAGTAAATATTGTCATATCTTGTACGATGGAACCCCTCCTGTGCGAGTCCGACTCGCACTTGACCGGTATTTTTTATATATATTTTTTTTGTAAGACGTATTATTATTTTTTTAACTGTAGTTATTGTGTTCATACAGTTATTATGAACAATCTTTATAAAATTATAATTATCTGTTTTTGAATGTCGGGAAAAATCTGTCCTACCTGTCCTGCAATAATTTTCAAATATTTATTATATAAAAAAAAATCTGAATAACTGTAACTGATACAACAATAGAAATAGGTTGAAATCAATTTCTACAATTTTTTTATATAAAACGTCAAGTTCAATAACACCATATTATAACACGCGTGTGTATCGCAGCTGGGGCGCGTCCCCGCCGCACGAAAGCGAGCCGCCGCGCGACGACGCGGGCCTCATGCCGCCGCCCGCCGCGCCGCGTCCGCCCTCTGTGCGCCCCATGGTCAGTCCACTCTACCACCTACACCATTGAAAAACCAATAGGATCTCATCAAAACCGACAAAAGTCACGTAGAAACCAATAAAAGCCACATAGAAACCAATAAATGTTAATTGGTTTCTATGTGGCTTTTGTTGCTTTTGATGAGATCATATTGGAGTTTTTAAATAGGGTACTTGCTCTTCTCTTCTTGTCCTTCTTTTATCTCCCTCTAGAAGACGTTATGTTTGGACATACATATATAATAATTACACTATGGGACTTAAACGCGTTAATTTCTTAGTGGCTATGTGCCTTATTCCCAATGAGAAAATTCTAGCTGTTGAATGTTTAATGCTAACTCCGGCCCGTACTGAAAATTTAAAAAGTTATGTCTGCACATGCCGTTCATATAATATTTATTCATACCTTTTTTGGTTTAGCACTAACTATATGTGTGTATGTCCATCCAACTTTATCTGCTACTGGTTACTTTTAAATATTTATTATTATAAGAATATTTAGTTTAATAATTTTTAAAACAATAATATTGGAATACGAAGGCATAATTAATATCATTTCATATTTTATGTAAATTATTTATCTGAACTCTAATGTATTCTCTTGAAGCCTACAATTTAAGTCTAGACTCTAGAGGAACATTACAACTGCTAATTGTCTATGTAGCATTGTAAGATATTTAAGAGAAAAACTATTATTGGGGGTCTTTATTAACGCATTAGAACCCAAAAACATGATTTTTAGAATTTATGTTTGTGTGCCTGTGTGTTTGTGCGCGCTAATCTCAGAAACGGCTTAACCGATTTGCGTACGGTTTTTACTAATGTATTGTGGTAAGTTACTTATAACATTACGTATTTGTTTTATTTCAATCATTTCATATATAAAAAAGTTAGGCAATTTTAAGAATCACCTATGGACGAACCCGAGCGAAGCGAGGTTGAGTTGCTACTAATATATGATAATAACAAAATTTCATATATTTTTATTTTAATAGGAAGTAGACGATCCCGTTATCGAAGAGCCGCCTCGCGCTGAGACACCCGCCACTCCAGCACCAGCGATAGATAGCACTACTTTGTTGCAAAACGATGAAGAATCTTTCGCCTTAGCACCCGTTGACGCGACTGTTCTCAAAGGTGAGATAAGTATTATGATTGTTTTTGTTAATGTAATAATGTATTTGTAATAGTAATTTTTGTAGGTAAGAAAAATTAATGAGAAAAAAAACTTTTTTATTATCCAATATCGACTTAATTTACTTTGCCCGAGTTTCTTAGGGGTTTTGATATAAATTTTATTGCTTGATTTCGTACCGTTTTGTCAGCGCATTCTAATGAAACAACCCAAGGGTCACTTCTCTTCCATGTTCAATTACAGTTATTACAATTTCTGACAGTAAACCCATTTTTATCGGAATAAAAAATAGCCTATAGCGCTCGGCGGTAATATAACATTATATTAGTAAAATAATGTATAGAATCGCATCAGTAGTTTCAGACATACAAACTAACCTTTTTATTGTATACATATATTAGTGTAGATTGAATAAAAGTTAAAATAATTAATCAAATATTTGTTGTGTTGATTCATTTGTATGAACCCTAAATAAAGGACACTTGTATTTTTTTCGTGAAATAAATAACTAGTCCAATTCTACAACTCAATATTAAGAATAAAACCTATCCCCAGGCATAACAAAAGCGAAACGCAAACGCAAGCTTATAGTGGACGAAGTGAAGAACATATCAGGCGAGGAGATGAAGAACCAACTGAGCAACACTTCGGATATAGTGACGACGCTCGACCTGGCGCCGCCCACGCGCCGCCTCATGCACTGGAAGGAGACTGGTGGTGTGGAGAAACTCTTCACGCTGCCGGCCAGGCCTATACCTTCACGGGTTTTGTTTAAGGTTACTATTTTATCCTAACCTTTGTACCAATCTACGTACTACATAGCATAGCTACACGGTATGCTTTTATTTAATTCAATCCGGACGATAATTCGACCTGACTTCGAGATCAATTCGAGAGATTAGACGGAGAACCGACGACCGCAAAGTATCTAAAGACATGACTCTTTAAGGTACGAAGTGAAACACCGCCAACTTCTCAACTCTAGGCTGTTATTGAGACATTCTTAATGGAAAGATTTAATAACTAAACTCAGTCCGATGCGGGATTCGAACCCAGGACCTCCAGTTCTGCAGTCTTACATTTTAGCCACTAAATCGGTAAAGACCGTAAATAAATAATCTATATATATATAATTAAACTGTAGAGGTCGAATATCTGTACATAGAAAAAAATGATAAAAACCGAGTCAGGGGGATGTAAGAAGAGGAATAGAACAAATCCAGATTTTTTCAGTTTTTTTGTTTCTCTGTCTGTTTGTCTGTTTGTACGGGCTAATCGAAACTGTTAGACCGATTTAAATGAAATTTTGCATGGTGGTACTTTATACCTCGGTCAACATTTTAGATACTTTTCATCCTGGAAAATTAAGAAGTTCCCGTGGAATAGCTAAAAAACTATATTAACTTATACAGCTTAGTACACAAAAACTACTGATTGGATTTTAATGAAAATTTTATAATAATATAGTGCATACATCAGAATAATAAATAGGCTACGTTTTATCTCAGAAAAATGTACGGTTCCCGTGGGAATGATTTGCTTTTGTTTGTCTAGAGGCGAACCCTATCGAAGCGAGGGTGAGCCGCTAGTTTATCATATTTCAACAGAAGTACCAGCGCAACATGACGCTGCGCACGGAGGTGGAGGAGGGCGAGGCGCGCTCGCCGGACCCCGAGCCGCCCGCGGCGCGCCGCGCCGGCCGCAAGCGCCGGCACGAAGAGGTACCACTTGTTACTTAAACATTTGTTTCACGACACGTTTGGCTCAGTTTGTAGTGACCCTACTTGCTAGGCCAGCGGTCGTGGGTTCAAGTCCCGCTGAGGGCATTCATTTGTGTGATAAGCATGAATGTTTGTACTCCAGTCATGGGTGTTTATAATTATAATATGTATGTATTTAAAGTTATATATGTGTAGTGTATCATCTAACTGGTATCCATAACATAAGCCTCGTAGCTTACCATGGATGGTGCTGTGTGTTAATGTCCCAATATATTTATTTATTTATTAAAATACGTTTTCATTTTTGCAAGCACTTTTGAATCGTTAATTTGTTGTTGACGTCGTTACATTTTTAAATTAAATGTCAGCAGAATGTCATGAGACTGATGCATACTCGTTGTGACCATTTACTTGCGCATGTATTTCAAATAACAAAATATTAATAGACAGACGTACTAGGGGCTTAAAATTAAAGTTAACAAGGCAGTTATGATTTTTTTAAACTTCCTGTCTTTGAATGTAAGAATCGATTACAGAGTATTTCTGGTTATCGCGATATATGGGTGAAATAGACGAAAATGATTTTTTTATTAGTAATGTAGCAAATAATCACACAATTTTCTTTAATTTTATGTAAATTTTTTTTAGACTATACACCCTCCAGAGACACCCGCGCCTCCGCCTGAATTAGAACCTCCAACACCCGTCCCACAAGAATATGAGCCTTCAGTCGGTAAGAATCACACCGTCAATGTATTTTTTTTTTTCATTTTCTGACCATCCTCACTAAAATCTCACTTTATCATGCCATATAACTTACAAAGTATAACATATTTCACTGCTTTCATTTAATGTGCAATCTTCTAATAATATAAGTCATTGTGTGGCAATAATTAAGTTATTGTAAATGTTGATAATGTATAAGAGATACTGGTTTTATCTATGTAATGGTGTGTTGAATTTAAACTTAAAAATTATCATCTTTGCTTATTAACTTGTGTATAATATAAGGGGTGAAAGAGCTTATAAAATATGTCTTGGTTCCAATATTTTCATATATCAATTTGGAAGTATTGGGAAAACTCTGTTTAATTATAATGTATAAAATTATTAAAAAAAAAATCGTCATAATGATAAATATTGTTTCTAAAAAAAAAAGAGGAAAATATCAACATACCGTATGTTCGATTATACCATCACATATCGTAAGCTCTTTCTCCCGCGCCTCACTAACTAACGCCACGCCGCGGGTCGTGCAGAGCCGGAGCGCGAGCCTACGCCCTACCACTCGCCGCGACACGACTGCGACGTGGAACCGCCCACCACGCCAGGTAACGCACATACATATACACACACACACATACACACACACACACATACACATATACACACGCACACGCATACACATATACACACGCACACGCATACACATATACACACGCATACACATATACACACGCACACGCATACACATATACACACACAAACGCATACACATACGCACATACACACGTGCACATTCATCCTATTATAGACAGAAAAATGATTGCAAAAGTATTGAATGTCGATAATACCGAAGTAGGTCTCCTAGAGTTAACCAAGGTGGATGCTTTCGAAAAATCAGAGTTATTTTTTCTTTAAAACTAGTTGTTACATACAGACAGTTACTATATACAAACATAAACTTGACGAGTATAATATGTGCCACAGAAGTGTTCAATTCTTGACCGATACACATATTTTTTGATACATGTTCATTGTACCAACCAAAATGTTATATGACTAATTTGTTGCTCCTAAACATAGCTTTTAACATACAACAATTGCTTATTTTTCTATAGAACTTCTCATTCTGGTTATGGGTTACATACTTTTGGTGTCGTTTTGTAATATATTTGTCTTAGAACCTAATTTTATAATTCTATTTAATAGTTGACAGTATTTTAGTATAATATTTCAGTGTCATAAGAAATAATCCAAACTCCAAATGAACATAATTGAAAAAATTAGCCAGTATTTAACAGCTCGTTCATACAAAATAGGCTTTTTCTATACTAATATTTTAAAGATGAAAGATTTTTTTGTTTGTTTGTTTGTCTGAATTTGACCGAATAAGTTCCGAAACTACTGGACCGATTTAGATGAAAGGTAAGAAGATAGTTTGAGACTCTGGGAAAGACATAGGATAGTTTAAAAACTAACCGGGATAAATTCCGGAAATCATTCCTTAAGGGGGTGAAAATGAGGATGAAAGTTTTTATAGGGAATCAACCCAGGGACGAACCCGGGCGAAGCGAGGGTAAATCGCTAGTTATAAATATTGAAACATTAATGAATGTAAAATACTTAATGTTTATAATATTCACAGGTGTTTTAACAATGTGTTATAGGTATGTTAAGCTCACTGGGGCCTCCTCTCACTCCCGGTGTACTAGGCCCGCTAACGCCCGGCACTTTGTTACAAGGTGGGCTAACTCCTGGAAGCTTACAACATGGTTCTATGACACCAGGTAATTTAAAATTAAGTTTTCAATAAATAAATTTTTTTGCTAAATATTTAAATAATTATGAACATATTAATTATTAATTTTGTTAAATTGACATGATAAAGAAAAAAAAATATGTTATTTTTGCATAGGTGGTCTCACTCCTGGGGGCCTGCAGCATGGTGATCAACCCGAATTGGGTCTTGGTGGTGCCTTACATGGAGGTATTTATTTCATTAATTCTAGTTATATATTTATTAATATATTTTTTGATGCAAGTACTTTTTTAAATAATGCTCATATTAATTTGCAATTATAATATTGTCTGTCCAACAGGAATGACGCCTGGTGGCATGACACCAGGGGGAATGACGCCAGGTGGTATGACGCCTGGAGGTATGACACCAGGTGGTATGACGCCGGGAGGCATGACCCCAGGAGGTATGACTCCTGGAGGCATGACGCCGGGCTTGGGTCTAGAAGGCGGTATGACGCCGGCTGGTCTTCATCATGGTACTATGACACCGGGTAAATTATTACATAGTATATTAATAATTTGATGAATTTTAATATTTTTTAAAGACACCAAAAATAATAATTATTGCTTTGTTATTAATATACTTTAACCAACAGGTGGTCTCGACCACGGCGGCATGACGCCGGCGGGGCTCGCGCACGGCGGCATGACGCCGGCGGGGCTGGCGCACGGCGGCCTCACGCCCGGCGGCCTGCAGCACGGCGGCATGACGCCCGCCGGCCTGCAGCATGGCGGCATGACGCCTTCTGGTTAGTACTTACTACATGCATTTATAATTTATTATATATAACTGGTGCTAATATACAATGGAATTAAAAATGTTTAGTTATTTGATTTATGGCTTAAAATAAATCAATGTAATTTTTTTTTCTGGTCTATACTAGTAGATGATGATAGATTATGAGCGAAAAGAAGATAGAGACTATAACGACGACAATATCCTACGACGGTGACTACTAGGTGTACCGGTATATTTACCTTAGGCCTTTAGGATTGTCCAATTTATAATTTAAGATTATAATCTTATTCTGTATGAATTCATTCAGTCAATTTGTAGATAAATGCAATATAATTCGTAGGGAATATCAATAATAATATTGATTTGTCACATTGAAATGCTTTAGAATTATTTTAACTAAGTACATAGGTACTTTTTATTAATTATGTACATAACTAGCGACTTACGCTCGCTTCGCATGAGTGCGTCCCTAGGTACGGTAATATATATTAATCTTTATCTGTGAAGATAGTGTTGCTTAATATTCTATCTTAAAAATTACATTAGAAATCTAAATTAAAAAATTTAATTTTCTAAATTACATATAAAACAATAATAATACTTTAATAAATAATTAGTATTTAATAAATAATTAATATTTTGATTTTCTTTGTGGTTAGACATATTATAGTAATAGCAACACTAAATAATATTACATTATTAATTCTTAAAGTTTTTAAAATATTGTAATATTTATAATAATAACAGCTAAAATTAAACAAATAATATTTAATTATAATACTTATTAAACTTTTTAATATTTTTAATATGTTTAGAATTAAAATCAACAAATATTGTAAGGTACTCTGGTGCCATTTTTGAATTTTCAAAATCATTTTTGTAAATTTGTGGGTAGGCACTGTCTGTAACAAGTATGTAACGCTTTTGAGATGTCTAATACCTTAGTCTCTCCCGTGACCATGATTGCTGTAAAGCATTCGAAACGTCGGGAACCAAAAATCAAAATAAATCCGCGAAATAATCCGAAAAGATAGTTTTATTTAAAATGTCAAATATTCGCGTAAATCTAAGAAAGTATTACCATATATAATTCCATACGCATTTAGTAAAAAGCTGTTATTTTGACATTACAAACAGACACTTCTGATAATGTTTATTAGTATGGAATATTGATGAGGTTTATTGCACTATAACAATGTTGAACACTTGGTGCAGGTCTGCAGCACGGCGCGCTGCTGCAGCACAGCATGGAGCTGCCGATGATGCCGCAGATGGGCGGCGAGCACCCGCTGCTGCACGCGCACGCGCACTCGCACCCGCACCCGCACACGCACGACCTCAACACCGGCCCCATGGACCCGTTGCCGATGCCGCTCGATCATGGGGATTATCAGGTTAGTATATATATTATTTATAATGTATAAGTCGGTTATGGATACATTGGTAAAGCAAAGCGAGAACCGATTTTGAAAATGTGAAATAGATGTTGTTTTGATATATTTTTTATTAAATCGATAAAGTAACTCGTTCATTTATTTTTTTGAATGTTTCAATTTCACAAATATTTAAGTCATTTAAAAAACGCTAATATATGATTTTGTAGTGTAGTCCTTTATTATATGTTTGCAATAAAGAGTGACTAATAAATTCTCTTATAATAAAATTTCACAATCAAGTTGTTAAATGTTCTATTATAGATTTTTATTTTAAGAGTTATTAATGACTAAAATATATACATATATCTGTTTAATTAAAAAAAAAAACTACACCATAAATAAATCACATGTACATAGTTCCTTGTACTAAATTTGATTATACAATTTTTATATTCTATAAGGATAGAATATAAAAATATCTATACAAATATATAACATAATACTTTCTTAGATTTACGCGAATATTTGACATTTTAAATAAAACTATCTTTTCGGATTATTTCGCGGATTTATTTTGATTTTTGGTTCCCGACGTTTCGAATGCTTTACAGCAATCATGGTCGTTAAATATATATTTAATTATAATACTTATTAAACTTTTTTAATATTTTTAATATGTTTAGAATTAAAATCAACAAATATTGTAAGGTACTCTGGTGCCATTTTTGAGTTTTCAAAATCATTTTTGTAAATTTGTGGGTAGGCACTGTCTGTAACAAGTATATAACGCTTTTGAGATGTCTAAGACCTTAGTCTCTCCCGTGACCATGATTGCTGTAAAGCATTCGAAACGTCGGGAACCAAAAATCAAAATAAATCCGCGAAATAATCCGAAAAGATAGTTTTATTTAAAATATATAACATCTTAAAAATTGTTGTATCATAGTGAAAATAGCTAAATATGTATTTTATAATATGTTATTTACTATAATAATCTGTTTTAAGTGGTGAAATAACTCCATTCAGAGCCAATTAGTCCCTATGTTCCACAAACATAGACATTTTTATCATTGCCTGTGTTTGTGGACCGTAAGGAGTGGAGGGTTTAACGCATCTGTTTTACTAACTGGGAAGTAATGTTTTAAATTTGTGTTGGAAGAATATATATCTAATTATATCGTATGATTTTTATAGCTGTCAAGTCCCTATGTTCCACATATAGACATTTTTATCATTGCCTGTGTTTGTGGACCGTAAGGAGTGGAGAGTTTAGTTCATCTGTTTTACTAATGAGGAAGTAATGATATTAATATTAATTGGAAGAGGAGGGTCTATATCTAACTATTATATATCGCATGTCTTTAAAACTGTCTAGTCCCTATGTTCCACAAACATAGACATTTTTATCATTGCCTGTGTTTGTGGACCGTAAGGAGTGGAGGGTTTAACGCATCTGTTTTACTAATGAGGAAGTAATGTTATTAATATGAATTCGAAGAGAAGGGTCTATATTTAACTATATCGCATGTCTTTATAGCTGTCTAGTCTCTATATTCCACAAACATAGTCATTTTTATCATTGCCTGTGTTTGTGGACCGTGAGGAGTGGAGGGTTTAGTTTGTTTTATTAATGAAGAAGTCATGCTAATAACATGAATTGGAAGAGGAGGGTCTATATCTGACTATATCGCATGTCTTTATAGCTGTCTAGTCCCTATGTTCAACAAACATAGACATTTTTATCATTTCCTGTGTTTGTTGACCGTAAGGAGTGAAGGTTTCAATGCATCTGTTTTACTAACAAAGAAGTAATGCTATTTTTTGATTGGAAGAGGAAGGTCGATACCTAAATATATCGCATGATATTTTATAGCTGTCTAGTCCCTATGTTCCACAAACATAGACATTTTTATCATTGCCTGTGTTTATGGATCGTAAGGAGTGAAGAGTTTAGTTGATCTGTTTTACTAATGAGGAAGTAATGCTATTAATACGAATTGGAAGAGGAGGGTCTATATCTAACTATATCGCATGTCTTTATAACTGTCTAGTCCCTTTGTTCCTCACACATAGACATTTTTATCATTGCCTGTGTTTGTGGACCGAAAGGAGCGGAGAGTTTAACGCATCTGTTTTACTAATGAGGAAGTAATGTTATTAATATGAATTCGAAGAGAAGGGTCTATATTTAACTATATCGCATGTTTTTATAGCTGTCTAGTCCCTATGTTCCACAAACATAGACATTTTTATCATTGCCTGTGTTTGTGGACCGTAAGAAGTGGAGTTTAGTTCATCTGTTTTACTAATGAGGAAGTAATGCTATTAATACGAATTGGAAGAGGAGGGTCTATATCTAACTATATCGCATGTCTTTATAACTGTCTAGTCCCTATGTTCCACAAACATAGACATTTTTATCATTGCCTGTGTTTGTGGACCGTAAGGAGTGGAGGGTTTAACGCATCTGTTTTACTAACTGGGAAGTAATGTTTTAAATTTGTATTGGAAGTATATATATCTAATTATATCGTATGATTTTTATAGCTGTGTAGTCCCTATGTTCCACAAACATAGACATTTTTATCATTGCCCCGTGTTTGTGGACCGTAAGGAGTGGAGGGTTTAACACACCACATAATTATGGAGATATGTATCGGCGTGACAAATCTTCAACGAATTTAAATGCATACTTGTAATATTAACATCTCAATACTTATTAGTTCATAATTTTTATAACAAAAATAAAAATTGTACCTGTAGTTTTATAAATCGCTTCACTGCAACATATAAAGTAATGAAATTTACATAATTTTTAAAATACTCGTTTAGTCCCTATGTTCCACAAACATAGACATTTCTAACACTGCCTGTGTTTGTGGACCGTAAGGAGTGAAAGAGTAAAGCATCGTGAAGATGAAACATATTGACTAATGTGGTAAGGTCATATAACTTGTTAATATATTATGACTACATTTGGCTTTATCAATTTATTTTGCAGCATTTCTGCTTACGAATTAATTTTATGGTTTTGCGTTGCGAATTATATTTTATAGAAGTTTTGATGTTTTCTTAAGCAACTTTGAACAGGTTTCACAAATATATATTTTTTCAGAATGGCGTGCAAATGACCAACTTTGGGTACGATGATCAGCACGGGCACCACAGTCCGCAGCACGATTACGATTTGCCCCTCAGTGTTGAAAATGTAAGTCATCATATTTTTAATTGATCTTGTTTGCAATATTAATCGTTGTTATTGTTAAAATAATACTTTAAAATTTAGCATTAGTGATTTTGACGTACTAGAAGTATGTTAAAACTGGTAAAAACTGCTGAATGGATTTAATGGAAGTTTACAATAGCTCATACATCAGAATAACACATAGGTTACTTTTTTAACCCGGTAAAATATACGGTTCCCGTGGGATAGATTTTTGTTTCTCTAGAGGCGAACCCGGACTAAGCTAGTAGGTTATAAAGCAACGATAGTCTTATAAAAAAATTCGAAATAAAATATTCCCACCTAAGATTAATTTAAAGTTGGTGTTTTTTTTGTTAAAAAAAAAACTTTTTTGCTTATTAAAACTATATACACGTGTGCCCTTAGCCGGAGGAGGCGCCGAGCGAGACGCGCGAGGCGGGCGAGACGGAGGAGCAGTACGAGGAGCGCGTGCTCAACCGGCGCGCCGCGCAGCTGTTCGCCGCCATGCGCGCCAAGCTGGCCGCCGGCCGCGCGCTCTCCTTCCTCGAGCTCGCGCCCACGCACAACAACAGGAAGCAGGTGCGCACACACCACATACCCCACCTCTACATACTGTATCCAGGGCTGGGAAACACCATCAGTTTTTAACCGGTTTTGATCATTGGTTTTTCCCCAAAGGTTTCGGTTACGTTCTGTAACAGGTTATAACAATCAATATAAAATAATCAAAATTAACCGGTTTGAATTAGTTTTTGTGCGTTTACATTTAGCGAATTTGTGCTAATGGTGAATTAATGAATTAACCGGTTCATTTCAATATCAAAATCTAATCTTTTTCTAATAATAAGCGTTAACCAATATTATTTTGGTTTGTTGTTAACTGCCTGCAGATCCGGAGGACCTGGGTTCGACTCCCGGGTCGAACTAAGTTTAATTACTGAGTTTTTCTGTAAAGATATTTTTAGTAGTAGCTTGGAGTTTGGAAGTTGGCGGTGTTAGACCCCCGTGCCACTTAAGCCGCGAGTGTCGAAGTATCGTCCCATAGAGTGCATTTGTGTCTGCGTGTACATTTGTGCACTATAATATCCTGTGCATCTGGCTAGTCTCACTGAGATTGGCCGTGGCCAAAATCGGTCAGGACATTATTATTATTACTGCATCTGTAGGCGTCTAGACAGACTAAGCGCGGAGAATAGCGGGGACGCGTAAGTGAGGCGCACACGACTATCGTACGTACTTTTATGTGACAGTCGGGAGATTGTTTCAGGGTTAACGGATAGAATTGCAAGGGCATTTGCATTTGACAGCATTTTCATTAAAATCAATGAGATCACCTACTGTATGGATTTTTATATTATGCCTTTACATACTATACTTGTTCAGGCAGTTGCCGTAAACTATATATGTTCCACTCGTTTTTAAGGTAAAGAGGAAAAGGATAGGAAATGTGTGTTTGAGTCTCCGGTGCTGAGGGTAATCAAATTTTAAATAATACGGAATTTTAAATAATAGGTGATAACGTTTTAAATTAAAAATACTTAATTTCATTCTAAAATAAAAAAAAAAAAAAACATAATTTGCACTTTTTTTGGTTTTAGACTGACATTAAATGTTTTAATATATTTTTTTACTATCTTTTCGGATTATTTCGGGGATTTTTATAGATTTTTGGTTGCCCACGTTTCGAATGTTTTACAGCAATTCGCTTAAATCTAAGAGAGTACTATATTTTTTACTGTTAAAAAAGTAAATAAAATTATTCTAATTATGGTATAATTCTACATAAGTCACTCTTAACCTTATTGAAAACTCTTGTAACAATTTATTATTTTAGTTTTCACTTTTTACTAAATGTATGAGAGAAAACCTATGGAGTTCATATGTCCCCACCTACACTTCCACCCCATACATTATGAACATAAAGTGTAATTGGCATAAAGGCAAAAATCATAATTTAAATCTTCTATTTGCATTATCCCGCAGGTGGCGCAAAAGTTCTACAGTCTACTAGTTCTCAAGAAGCATCAAATGCTAAAACTGGAACAGCACGAAACGTACGGACCCATCACTATTTCAAGGGGAGCACAGTTCGAGACAGAAGCGATATAATTAAGATAGTTATATTTATACAAAGAAACAAATATCAATTAGATATAAAAGAGGGTACTTTAATATAAATCGGTGATGTGTAGTTTCCTTTGATAGGTCGAGCCAAAAATATTGTAAGCATTCGAATTCATAGAAACTCGTTTCGGACCAAAATGTAACATGCTGATCTCACACATCGGGTGACAAAAATATTGTAAGGCTAAGTCGGATTTCGTTTTAAACCCATATTCGTGTATAAATATATATTTATATACATTTAGAAAATATACGTGACAAATTACTTGATTTAAAAAAAAATACCGTTTAAAACATTTGCTAATGTAAATAAAAGCAATTACATTATTTTCTGTTTCTGTTAAAGTATTCTGCTATTATTTTTACTATGTATAAAATAACTGGTTGACAATTGCAAAGTATTATTTTGAATATTGCCTGTTTCAGTCGACATGTTGACTTTATCTTAAATATTTTTACAGCAATGTATATAGGTATTCAACTCTAATATATTGTAATAAAATTTAAAGTTAATTATAACAAATAAAAATATATAATAAAAATTACAATTATATGACGTATTAGAATTATGTTTGTTCATCTAGAAAGCAATTAAATTTGATTTTGTGACATGACATTAAAAAGTGACTTAACTTTACAATTGAGTTTCTATGGACTCGAATGAATGAGATGAGAGCGGTTAATTTGAAGAATGTAGAGAAATGCCTTAATTTGTTTTGCTATAGGATAAGTGAAATTATTGTATGTTTACATTGTTTGACAGCTTCCACATTTACATAGAGCTAATTTGTTAAATCCGTCATGTAGATAAGTGCGGGGTGGTCCGAGTATTATTGTTTTAACATCTTTAAATACATGATACTTTCTTAGATTTACGCGAATATTTGACATTTTAATTAAAACTATCTTTTTGGATTTTTTCGTGGATTTATTTTGATTTAGTTTTTTGGCGTCTCAAAGGCATTATATGATTACATAGTTGTTACAGACAATATAATACCTTTGAGACGTCTAAAACCTTAGTCTCTCCCGTGACCATGATTGCTGTAAAGCATTGGAAACGCGGGAACTAAAAATCAAAATAAATATGCAAAAAAATTTGAAAAGATGTTTTAAAAATTTTAATTACACATTATTGACTTGAGATGCATGTGATGGTGTCTTAGTAAAATCACTTTTATTACAGTTTTTTTTTTATGCTATTTATTTTACTTTTATCTTACACTAGACATTAAAACTTATGTTTAGAATAAGTATTACTTTCGAAATTAGACTAAATATAATAGTACTATTAAAAATTTTATTTTCATGTCTTAAGAATATGGATCATCCCTGCTCCTTTATGCTCCAGCACATGTAGTGTCTACACGTCGATCAGTTATACACCACGTTAGTGAAACATTTACACGGATAGTTTTGTCTTGGAGGATACAATAACCTAAAAAGGTGCCATTTAAAAGTAATTGTCTTTTAAAATTATTTGGTACCAACCACCCTTTCGATATTTTATGTTCAAGAGAAGAATTCTTCGTGTAAATGCGATTATAAATAGCAATAGAAATAATAAATCAACAAATATTTGTGCAAATTTTGTGAATATAATATTAAAACGGCATAAATAAAACTTATTACTAAATATTGTAACATTTAATAACAAATATGAATAATAGTTTATTATTTTTAGTGTTGTGTATGACTTATATCGACGTTTCACAATTGTACGGAAATCTACGTCTGCCTTACATTTTGTTATTGTTAGTATTATATAATGTTGATGAGTATTTGCGTGTAAATTATGTGTAAGATATATTTTGATACATTAAGACGAACTATTTGGGATGTGGTAAATGTTCTGTTCAAATATATCCAATTCGATTAGAAATGGTCGATTATGAATGATAATGACATTTTTAATTATATTTTCTCCATACTGTTTTATTTTATACCATGTTCAACTCTTTTTGGTCGATTTGACCGTATATTCATGACAGAAAACAATATATTTAAATTTTTAAGATGATGTTATGTTAATGACTTATTTTGTAATGTCGCATTCTAATCGACCAGCTATTGGCGATGATTAGATATCGTTAGTGGTCGTTTTCAGTACTAACAGCACGTTGTAAAGTACTACTTTAAGTTACGGCAAAAGTTGTGATTGCCTTAACGTCTGAATATTTTGAATCACGCATTATAGACTAACTAAATAATTAGTTAGTCTTATGGTGAAGGAAAACATCGTGAGGAAACCTGCATGTCTGAGAGAACCTAGCAAGTTTTCGAAAGACGTGTGAAGTCCACCCGCACTTGGCCAGCGTGGTGGACTATGGCCTGATCCCCCTCGTATTGAAGGGAGGCCCGTGCCCAGCAGCGGGACGTTAAAAAGGGCTGAATACAAATAGTTAAATAGGTCGAAGTCCTGCAACTAGCCAGTACGGTATCTATTCTACGCCACTAGTGAGGAAAGTGAAATAAAAAAATTATGTACAAGTAGTAGTAAGCATAGACGTAGCTAGGAACACTCGCGAGGCTCCGGGACTATTAATATATTGTTCTACCATTATTGAAAAGTGGATCATGTTAAATTTTAGTATATCGGAACATCAATATCATTAATGTCAGGCGCGGATCTAGAGTTAATTAACTCTTAAATATATAAAACTTAATAATTTTGGTGGGGTCTCTTTTTTCACAAGTAATCATTTACAAAGAACTCTTTTATTTACACCGCTTTTACCTGGAGGGGGGGGGGGGGGGCATAGTCCTCATGACCCTCCCCCTAGATCCGCGCTTGATTAACGTCTCCATAATATACTAAATTCATTAAATTATTTGTGTCGAGTAATTTTAGTATTTTCCATACGTGTTATTTGTGTACGCACACAGCCTCCGCCCACTAGCTACGCCTATGGCAGTAAGTGATACCGAGAAACACCAAATCATGCGAATGTCTATTACGAGATTTAAATATATTTACATGTTTATACAAATGTGTGTATGGCGCGTGCTTGACGTGTGACTGGGTTTTGTATTACCCTCACAATTCATTGGTTTATTTTATTATATAATAAGTCTGCGCAGTTTCGATGCGTTTTTAGTATTGGCGTAATATGTAGATGTAACTTGCCTGTCAATATTTTCTTTTTTATGTACGATTTTATTAAGCGTTATTGGAAATGCGGAATAACCACCGCCATTACTAAAAGCATCGAATGGCCGCAGGCTTCAAACGTAGCCCAAATTGAATACATTCTTCCGCTAGATTGTATTCACTTTGGTACATTACTTTATCTCGAAATGATGTAAAATTCTATGCATTGAGAATGCCTGGACCTGTTTAAGTAAGTTAGAAGTTTTTTGTAAATGCATTTAAGTGAATACCTTCGCCAGAGTTATCGTACTGCAACACGCGGGAGTATTCGCTTAGATACTATCCAGTAAAATATTTTCAATAAATTTGTTGATATAATATTGAGATTTAATTTCTTTTTTTTTTTTTGTTCTGATTTACTTTTTAAATCAGTTTTTTTTTTTACTTTCAAATAATTATTTGGTTTGTTAACGTTGCCGATTTTTCCCATACTTAAGAAATTGGTAGCATTTATGAGACAAAAAGAGCAAAGCATAATGTCTGAAGCGGCGTGGGTTTGAAGAAATTTAAGAGTCCTCACGTTAAAATTTGAGAATTTTGTATGTAAAATTGGCTTGATTAATTGCTTGTTTATGGTTTTGATTTTCACAAAACGAACTATTTAAAAAAAATGCATTTCTGAATTCCTACACTTAATTCCTCCTTGATAATTGTATTTATAGCAAAATGAGCAAAAATAATTTGTCTGTTGACTTTTAGTCATTCACTTCTACAAAACTTCTTGCTTTTGTGCCTATTACTTTATAATAAACTAGCGACTCGACCCGGTTTCGCATGGATAGCACTAGTTCTGTTGATCCAATCGTTACTTCACAGGCTCACACGCTGGGCTAATCTGAAGTTTGCTTAAAAATATCATCAAAATCATTCCAGCCATTATAGGGAACATAGATACATATATCTGATAGACAACGAAATGTGTTTCATCATCACATTTTGTATATAAAATGCGCGAACTATATTTTTGACTAGCGACTCACCCTCGCTTCACTTCGGGTTCGTCTCTAGATAAAAACTAATCTATCCCACGGGAACTGTACATTTTTCCAGGATGGTATATAGCCTATAGCCTTCCTCAGTTAACGAGCTATCAAATGCAAAAATTTTTCAAATTGGATTAGTAGTTCCTATTAGCGCGTTCAACCAAACAAACAAACAATCAAATTCTTCAGCTTTATAATATTAGTATAGATAACGAAAAGGATATTACCACCCATTATAATTTATAACTAGGAGGTGCGGTTTAGTAGACACTTTTTAATGTGAGTCTTCCTTCACATAACTATCTAAAAATTTGAGTTCATATTTAAAATATTGTGATGTTTTATTTTACAGCGCCATCTACTGACAAGTGTAGAACTATTTAACGGAACGCATAATAGGATAAAATTGTCCTTTTTTTTAACTTTAGGAAATGCATTTACGCATATAACCTGCATAGATACAGATGGATGTCGGACTCGCCGGCGAGAAGTCAGTAGTTTCCACTAAAACCCAAAGACACGTCCCCCGTCTTAATGAAATAAAATTGTCCTAGTCATGGTTTTATAGTGTTTCTTTGATTCAATATAGCAATGAAGGCTTCTTGTTTGTGGTTCATAAAAAAATATTTTAAAGTAAATAAATATATCTCATTCACATAACATAAGGGAGTTTCCTCCCAGCATAAAATAACGAGTCTATTTCTTCGTAAACTGTACAGAATCTATAATTACTCGACGCGCATGCGCAGAGCAACTAACCTCATTTTTTGAGCTTAAGAATTTCACAAACTGCATTCAGTAATGGAGAAGTTTTACGATGTTGTTAATATCATATTTAACACAATCGATTTATATGTAGTTCAAAATTAATAAATCAGTGAAAACTTTTTTGAAATCTATCAAAAAAATTATTTTAATTTTCAGTCGTTCAGGTCGTGGGACGTTACAAAATTATTCTTACAAGCGCAGGTTTTATAATATTTTGCTTTGTTGAGATATTTTAGTAATTCTTTCTTATTTTTATTATATTTTATTAAAATTTTTATAATTAATACATAAAAAAAAATCCAAACTTCTCCAGTGTGTACTAATTTTTGTGCTATTGTTACATGGATGGAATAAATGATGTAGGTAAAGGAAAGTAATCATGCTGTCTATTCTCCACATCGAATTCATCTGAAGATTATAATTTATGTAAAAACCAATACGTGCACAAGTGCGCGGTGCTAACTTAGTTTGTTAAGGGGCATGCATATACTACAGATATAACTTCAGTTAAATGTTTCTATTGGGCTGTGGATGCAGACATTAAGGGCTTTTAGTTTTATACAAGCAATTACTGTCGTAGTTTCACGAATTCGGAAGATTCAGATAAGAGCAATCGTGTTAGGTGTACTAAAGTCTGCTAAAGGCTTTAAAGCGTGCCAGTTGAACACAGATTACTTCGGCATTGTCACGTAGAGGTGTTAAGTGTAAGCATTTCTTGAAGAATAAATGGTCATTATGTGGCAAATTTGAAGCCTTTGGTGTTCAATTACAGTAAGAGAAAATAATTATTTTAAGAAAACTTATAAATTTAACGGTTTATACAGTCAGTTGCTAATTAATCCAATTTTGAACCACACTTGAAATGGTACTTTAAAATATAGAATTTCTGTTTCTTGGAAATTTATTCAAAAGCCCAAAACCCAGCTCAACCCAAAAGTTGTAGCTATTCTTGAAACTATAAAAATAATGCCTTTTCTTTTTATTTACTTGCAAAATAAGTAAATTATGAGTTATAAAACATTGCAGTAGTTGGTAAAAATAATTTGTAGGTGAGTTGTGAAAAAACGCTCATTAAATTGGTTTGTATCGTTTAATCGCCCTAAAAATATACAATACAGATGCTGACATTCCCAAACAGCATAACAAGTTGAAAGTCGATGACAATACTCACACGCAAAGTGCATTAACTGGCTTAACAATCATCACCGGCTCTAACTGACTATACTGTGAACTATGCAACGATGAACAATAAGTCTACACAATAATATAATCAATCAGTATCAGGAATAGGAATAATCCAGTATTTACGTACAACATTTTATTTGCAGATTTTATTATACTACATAATTAAATAAATTGCTTTTGATGCACTGATAAGTGTAACACTTAACACAAGTCCTCGCACCACTATGAGGGTGAGGTTTCACACATTCGATTCCATGGCCGTCCACTCCAGATAGTATACACTGAAACCTCGCGGGATGGCAGTAGTGTTCTTAAAAGTAAGTAGCTTAGAAAGCGAATAGCAGCAAGAAGGCCATCATAAGACAGAAGAGTCCCATGGCCTCGGAGAGGGCGAAACCCAAAATGGCGTATGAGAACAGTTGCTGCTTAAGGGAGGGATTCCTGGCATAACCGATGATGAGGGAGCCGAACACCGTTCCGATACCAGCACCTGGAAATTATCAATATAATGTTAGGATTGACAGCACTATCATATTACATAATATATTTCATTTATCTGAAGATTAGATAATTAAAAAATTATTCCAAATTAATGCATTACTTAATCATTTATTTAAAAAATTCTGTGATTACTGTTATATTAGACTAAATCAGTATGTAATGTAAAAACCTGAACATGTTGTAAAGTATATTGAAAAATATTTTTTTTTTAAATTGGAGACATATGTAACAGGTAACTGAACTTTGGTTGCAAGACAACTTTGACGCAGTGTGAAATAAATCAATATGTGTGCCACATATTACAGATTCATTGTCAAAGCTTTTGAGAACATGATTTTGAATAATCGACACAAGGTACATACACTACACAATTCATAAAAAGAAAGTAAAACTCACCATAAGTGGACCATCACATGCAAATATTTGTTAAAATGTACACATGCAACACAATTGTTAGGCAACATCCATAGGTAATATACACTGTACAAAAACATCTTAAAAATAAATATTTCTAAAAAGCAAATAGCATTAGAAAAGCGATCATCAAACAAAAAAGTCCCATAGCTTCGGAAAGTGCAAACCCGAGAATAGCATATGAGAATATTTGCTGTTTAAGGGAGGGATTGCGTGCATAGCCAATGATTAAGCATCCAAACACCACACCAATGCCAATACCTGAAGGAGATAATGTTAGGCTA
The DNA here is from genome assembly GCA_905404265.1 of Fabriciana adippe. NCBI lineage: Eukaryota > Metazoa > Arthropoda > Insecta > Lepidoptera > Nymphalidae > Fabriciana > Fabriciana adippe. Next base: position 12,910,709 of record FR989992.1, on the reverse strand, counting down.
ATATGATACAAGTAGATATTTATTTAATTTTATTTGTTATAATTTTGTTACTAATGTATAGATTAAAAGCAAAATTAAAGCAATTCCTAAAAAGAAATCAGAACTGATTGGCAGTTACTTAGGTAAAGGGTTATTTTAAGTCATTACTTTTCAATGGCAAAAAATCAATAATCCACCATCTTATGTGTTATGCAACTAGGTTACATAAAAATCTGTATGCTAAGAAAAATCCTGATTCTTTTTATTGTTGTATTATATTAGTGTATTTAATAAACCCAAAAGCAACTATAAAAAAAGCTTTTATTCCTATTTTATGTAATGCAAAAAGGGGAACACTTTAATGGTCTGAATTTTATTATAAATATATGAGAGAAAATTGTAATGCATATCATGCATACATTACTGTGTTACACAGGAAAAAACATTTTATAGGTTAATTGAGCAGTTACTCTGATATGCACTAATATAAAACTTACCAGAGCCAGCGACTCCTACTGTGGCAGCACCAGCTCCAATGAATTTGGCAGCGGAGTCAATGTCCTTAGTGACTGAGGTGGTCTGGAAAGAGCGCACTGCAGATAACTGGGCGGGGGCAGCAGGTACCACCTGGGCATGGGAGGTGATAGCTCCTGCCAGTGGCCTCAGGGTAGCTGTGTTGCTGAAGATCTGCAATATTAAATATTGCAATCAATAAATTGCATACTTTTTAAGTATATCAACATATTTTGATAATTGTTGTAAAGAATTAGATGAAAACAATCCTGCAGTTCAAGAAATATAGCCTTAATTGTAAAATAGTAGTTTCAAATTAGCACAAAGTTCAAAAACAAAATTGGTAATGTTACATAAAAGGGTACTTTTTTTTAACATTAGTTAACCTAGACAATTCTTTATAAAACCCCTATATTTAATAAATTAGTTGTATTTAGATAAAAAAATACAAATGTTTCTCACATAGTAATTATCACCTGATAGTTATATAACTTTTGTCACCCATGAAACAGTTTGTTTAAAGCGATTAAATATTAGGTTATAAAGAATTTAGAAACCTATTGACAATTATATACAATACAGACTGTAACAAAAAAAAATTAAGAGAAAAATTTATGTAAATTCAAGATCGATTAGACCCTGTACTGTATAACATAAACGGCACAAAATAGCAACCAATTCAGAAGTAATTTCCTCATAAATTAAATAAAGCTTTAAAATCGGTGTACTTACAGCAGACCTGGCTGCAGGGGCGATCATTCTAGCAGCAAACAGCATTTTTGTGTTTAGTTAGGTGCGGCTATCGACAACTGAAATGAACGTTTACTTATTGAGTGTCAGCTAGCTTAATTTGAAGTAAATATACAGTGCAAGTAAGGGAACTTCAGAAGACTTGACAGTTTGACCGCAGAGCGTTACGTAATTTATTAGGGCTACGTAACGAAGTCTATGGTAGGAGTATGAGTGAATTTCCACGATTTTACGTTAATACTGAAAACGATTTCACTATCCACTGTAAGCTAGGTAAAAAGTGAGTATATTCTCATATAACAATAACAGGGAGGCAGCGGAAAATGGCCGAATCGGCAATTTATCTATCTTGTTTCAAAGACTATCTTCCATGACAACTTACAAAATCACTATAAAATATTTGCACCGACACGCACTGTGAGCTTTTCTTTAAAAAAATAGGCACTCTTTATTCGAGAATAGCTTAAGATTTAAACACTTTTCCACGATTAGTTAGCTCACAATTTCTGTGACACTTACCAAAGAACACCGAAAAGGAGGAGACCGGCCTTTGGAATGTTCAATTTCTGAGTGGTCAAGTGAAACAGAATATAAATCCCGTGTCGGTATTGGTTGTTTTGCGCAGTTTGCGCAGCTTCCGCCCGGAGCAGCCAACTATTGATCGAGCTGCGCAGATGACATAAGCATTAAATACTTATTATTTTATAATATAATTTAGAATTTCTTAAAGGTATTTTATCCTATTGATAATAAATTATGTATTTTAACAATTAGTTTTTATATAATAAAAAATATATATATATCTCTACACATAATGTGTAAAAGTGTGTATTTGCAGGTTCTTAGTTCTACATTTGACTAGTCCATTATCCACCATTCGACATGGCCGTCTTCATGATAAACATCTGTAAATTCAATGGCTGTGGCATAACATTTCCACGACTAGCGGACCTAATTGAACACATTGAAGACGTTCATATCGGTAACTATTAAATATTTTTTATACTTTGTAGCCATATTTGATATTTTGGGTTTGCCAAATTACGGTGACCCTCCCATTATACGTCTTATCAATATATCAAAGTTGCCAACATTGAAGTATATTTTAGTAACAAATATAAATTAAGTGCGGGAAATCATTTACGATGTTTATAAAACTAATAATAAACTTAAATGGTGTAAAAACTTTTATTTTTTTGCATATTCGATGTTATTTATGATTGTAAACAATGAACAGCTGATCCGAATCGGAAGTCGCAACTTTGACAGATAAATATTTCTAAGAAATATTATTCATTATTTATATTAATTTCCAGATTATGATCCTGCTGTCGTTGAACAAAAAGAAGCCTCTCAGCCAGCATGCATCCCTCTTAGTTATGTATTAAAATTCTTTACGGAGGCATCAAGGCGGGAGATTCAAAACATGCCCCCAGCGGTCGACGTGCGCCGGCGCCTGCTCTCTGCGCCTAAGACGCCTTCAATCCGAAGCAGTACACCTACAGGTTATTGCTATTAGATCTTAAAAACTATGTACGTTGAAGTTTTTATGCTATAAATATTTTAGGTATCTATTATGCTTTAACTTATATTTATCAGGTCAAATATTCGCGTAAATCTAAGAAAGTATTTATAATTAAATAATTTTAATACTTGGAATAGATTGTGATATTTATTTTTGATTTCCATTTATACATATTCTTACGTACTTATTATATTATTTAACTACGTATTTAGTTGAGTACTAAAATTATAGAGATCATATACAATATTTGCATGTAAGCGATAAATATAATATAAAATGTATGTATTACAGGGAGCGAAGTAGATGAAGATGAACTTATGAGCCTATCAGAAGACAGCAATGACTCGTGGACTACCGTCGAGGAGTACAGTTCCGAGTTCATTTTGCGATACGGTGTAAAGTATGTAATAAATAATACTTAGTTCTTACTTTATAGATACTAGATCTTGCCACTGTGCTTATATATTACTAGCGACTCACCCTCGCTTCGCTTCGGGTTCGTCCCTAGACAAAAACAAAACTATCCCACGGGAACCGTACATTTTCCCGGGATGATATATAGTTTATAGCCTTCCTCAGTTAACAAGCTTTCCGAGGCAAAAAGAATTTTTCAAATCGGATTAGTAGTTCCTGAGATTAGCGCGTTCAACCAAACAAATAAACAAACTCTTCAGCTTTATAATATATTAGTATAGATTCATATTTATAAAACAATAACCAAAGCAGTTGTATGTACCTCTATAATATTTTTATACAAGATAATTGGACTAAATAGAGCATTTCATTAAAATCGGTCAAGTCAATTTGATCTAACGTGTCTTAATAATAGAGTAATTTAGGAGAAATAGTGTGAAGACACATTATAGGCAATACAAATACAACACAATACTGCTAGTAAATAAGTGATACTTGTCTTTAAAAGAAAATTGGTCAAGTGCGAATAGGACTTGGGTAAATGAGGGTACTTCTTCATGGCGTAAAAAAGCTCACAAATTATTATCTCAGTGGCCTTTGATCTGATTTGTCAAGAAATACCAATATTAAGTGCAAACAGTGGTAAGTTACAGTTATATATTATAGTTGTCAACACTAAAGCCGTTCCCCAACTTACATATAAATTTCCCAACTTACGTATGACAGTCCCTTTTTCCCTATTTCACTATTCCATCCATTAGACGACTATATAAATTAGTAAAATTATTATTATCATTATAAACAAAGCACAATATATGTTTTCTTTCTTTTTAACATATTATGTAACTTAATTTTTTTCCCCAGAATGAATGCAAACGCTTCAACAGGCGCGTTAGGCGCGGCGGCACAGGAGAAGCCATTCGCGTGTCCGGTCCCTGGATGTAAGAAACGGTACAAGAATGTCAATGGTATCAAGTACCACTCGAAGAATGGACACAAGAAGGACGGCAAGTGAGTATTTGTATTTTTATATATAAACGAGTATTACTATATATTTCTTAATATTCAAGCAAAGACAGGGAAAAGAAACTTTAAAAATAATAAGTTTCATTTAATAAATAGTCACAGTTAATATAAAGAATACTAATACTAATAGTCATTGTTTTGAGTTTTGTACAGGTGTATTAAGTGTCTATTCGTACAATAAGCAGCGGAAAATAATGCAAATCGAGCTAAAGAGGGAGACATTCGGCTAGTTTCGGTTTCGTAGAGCGTCGTCTCTGTCGAACGGAGCACTAACAGTCCGGTAACTTGACATAACATACTGAGTGACTGAGACGACGCTCTACAAAACCGAAATTAGCCGATCTTCTCCCTCTTTTGCTCGATGTGCATTATATTTACCGCCGCGTACAAGAGAGTTATCTACTTTAATTATAAAACACTAGCGGCGCACCTTCGCGTCGCTCGGGTTCGTCTCTAGAAAAACAAAGGCAAATTATCCCACGAGAACCGTACATTTTTCCGAGATAAAAAATAGCCTATGTGTTATTCTGATGTAGGAGCTATATTATTGTAAAGTTTCATTAAAATCAGTATTTTTGGACTTGATCGATTATAAACCAATAAACAAATCTTTTCAATTTTTATATATGTATATAAATATATTAGTATAGATATTAAAAAAATGTTCAAATAGAAAATATCCGGCTTTGTCCCCTCTTGATCATTTTAAAGAAAAGATCATGTCCGCACCTAAAAAACGACTCACGGCCCAGGAATATTTTTGGAGGAAATGGGTATTGATTAATTTTGTTCTTGTGTAATTTAACACTAAAGTAGTGTATTATATCGAGATGAGATTGTAATTAGATACGTAACTAATGATTCAAGTTTATACTTACTACTTAATATTGATTGTTTTATCTCTATAGTTTTGACGTAGTTTTTATATTAATTTATAGTAAATAAAGTATGTAGATATAATTTGGATACGTTTATGTATTTGTAAAGCATAATATTTTTCACGTTCCAGGGTAAAAAAGGCTTACAAATGCCAATGCGGCAAAAGCTACAAAACGGCCCAAGGCCTTAAAAGCCACTCTATATCGCAACACATAGCGACCGTGCCCGGGGATGTCCGCGCAAACGCGCCTAAAATGCCGAATCTCGTAGTCACGGCATCTCCCGCTTCCCGCCCCCCTCCACCTCCCATAGACGCCATAGATGCCTCCAAACTTGTCAGAATCTATGACACCATAAAAACCAAAGACCTCCCCTCCTTCACCATACCGAAACATAACCTAACCCATTTAAATATCATTAACGCGACCCAAAATAGTCAGGGGTTGCGTCATTCGGTCATCCTCACCCCTACCTCCGCGCCAATAGATAAAATCAAGTTCGAAAGGTCCCCCAAAGTGACCGTCACTCAGGAAGCGACGTATGACGTTTCGAGCCTGTCTCAGGCCAGCGACCGTAGAGGCTAATGCGACTAACTAAGCAGTTCCTATATAAAAAATGTAAAAAAATATTCTCATTTTATGTCTCATTGTCGTTTATTGATGTCGTATGGAAAGTTGATTTGATAATTTATATGTAATTATATAATTTAACGAGCCTTACGAAGTGAATTTTTTGCTTCAATGTTGGAATTATGCTTGATATAAATCCATTTAGTTCTCGTCTCGCGAAATTTGGTCGCAAAATTCACTTCTCCAGGCCTTAACATTATAATGGCACATGTTATAATGTAATTGTATACTGCACCTTTATTTTATTCGCGTCAGAATATTTATTTCTCAATGGGAGGAGTTTTTGTTGTTTTATTTATTCATTTAGTTTAGTTTGCTGTGATTCCAATTTTATGTAATTATATTGTTACCAAAGTGACATAAAATCGCTAGTTTAGTGTAAATCCAAAGGATTATATAACATATAAGATATATGATATCGTGCTATTTTGTGCAATATTCGGTTCAGGCGACCCCTGCTTCGTTACTGTCAAAGGATTTTCATATCTATTACAACAGGGTAATATATTGAAAGTAGAAAATTCCTTTGAGCTTCCCTTCCGCTTTAGGTGGGAAATGTGTAGTTGATATCGTTTCCACTCTCCTCGTGCCATTTCATTCATACATATGTACTTAATGTGTATTTCACGCGGAAATGCTTTACGATGTTTCATTTCATATTAGACTTTTTGTATTTAAAAGTGAAAAAAAAAAAAAACAAAAATAGCATTTGATGTTAAGATATCCACATAGGATAGTAAATATACTCGTAAATGTGATAATATATTTTAGAGAAAAAATTAAAAAAAAAAATGCTTGTAAGCGTATACCTTTTTTAATGGTAATTAGTGGTTAAGGCTGACATTCATTTTGATTGGATGTAGCAACGTTGCTAATAAATTACTTCAATGCAACCATAAGTTGTTATATATTATATGTAAGTACTATTAAAAAACTTTGAAAATTAAGACTTGTGTTGAATGCTTTAAAAGTTGGAATTTGTATAAAAAAATTAAAATGTTTTTCTATTCATCTTATATGCGAGTAAAAGTACCTACTTCTGGCTACTTCATTTTGTCAATATTTGCTAAGTGTTAAATGTTTTGTGCAAATTCTTTTTGTAATAATAATAATCATACTAAATTATCTATGTAATCATAGATTATTGTGACGTATGAATATAAAATATGGATGTTCAAAAACCCATATCAAAATGTTATTTTTGTGACTTTATAATTTCACGACCATACCACTTGTGTAGGTATATTATATCATATAGTCATTATATCGTCTACTTTGTAGAAAAAGACAATTTAAAATTAAGAATGAGAAAATTTCAAAAAAGGATGTTTTAACATTCTTTTGCTTTTCGAAATTAAATATATATATATATATATATATATATATATATATATATATATATATAATTTGGTTTAAAGTTGATTCCTTGTATTTAAATCTAATAGTAGGAGGTCCTGATCCATGTGGTGGACCCCCCACTCTTTTTCCAGGCGAAATATATTTTTGAACAATAGAACATATTAACAAACACGACCCAGGGGGTTGTTAGCAAAAATTTGGTTCAGGCTATTTTTAATTTCTACCACATAGATCGGGATCTTAGACTATAATATGTGATTTAACAGAATGTGACTCTTTTCTATAAAGTGAACTTTGAAGACATTGTAACGTCTTATATTGTTCTATTGATTTTTGTAAACCCTATATGATTGGACGGATTAATATTTATAAGTTGTATTTGTGTATCTTGAATTTAAAATGGTCTGGATTTGAAAATATTTGTTAATTAGCAACAATTTAAAAACGTTTTGAACGTTGATGTAATTTGAAGTTTTGAACTTCGACAACTAAAGAACTAAATCTAGAGGCAGGATTTACATTACATTTCTCTGGATGACTTTAAAAAGTAGAGGTGCTATGATACAAGGGAATTGGAAATTAACGATTGGATCTAAATAATTTTTTAATTTTATAAAATTTAATAACTGGACATAGTTAAAAGTACACGGTGCTTAACGGGTATAGTGTGATATTTGGAATAACAAACATACATAGACTGGCCTTCGGGCGAGTTTCTATGACGGCGATGTCTCGTTAAAAAAAACCAGGACCGGATTTATAAGTATGGAGGCCCCAGTTCTATTAAGGAGTCGAGGCCCTAATATGTAAACCAAAGTTATTTTATAAGAAGTTATTTATAATGACTTTTTTAATTAGCTTTCTATTGGAGTTACCTCTCAAGCAGAGGGCCCGGGTCTGTAAAATTGGTATCCTTTCCCTAAATCCGGCCCTGTATAACACAAATTACATTTTATTCGATCACCTACAAAATAGGTATAAATCGGACTTTTTGAAATTACAACTGTCTTGTTGAAAAACTAGTAAAATGTTGAAGGACTGAGATTATAATATTTTTGAGAGAGCAGCTTATACACAATGTGATGAACAATTGTATAGCACATGTTAAGTTCGTACTCATACATACACCATATACCATTCAATATTTCAATTAAATAAAGACATGGAAAATAATAATAAAACAGGCGACACCATAATTTAAAATATGTTTAATTTATTATGTACAATGGTGTGTTTGCTTCCGTCCCCGTTCGTGTTCGATCTTTTAAATATTTTTGTCCCTTATATGTTTTTATTTATTGTTATTTGATTTGTGCTGAATTTTTGACTGTACTTAGTTTCATTATTTATTGTTACTAATATAATAGGTGGATTGGTTTGTGTAATTTTAAAAATTGAAGGATATTTGACTAAATAGATATTGCAAATAGGTTACCTATAGGATGTTCCCTGACTTACCGCAATGCAAAGAAATGGGATTTTTGCTTGTATTAATATACTATGTTTTCAATGGAACGTCAATACGATTTTGTTTTAACTATTAATTTATTATTTTGTTAGTTTAATATCCTAATGTGAAACTAAAATGTATGGAGAGTATAACTTTTGTAATAATTAATAACTAAAAGTAACTTTTAGAAAGTAGTTTATTTCTTCGATAGCAAAAGTGTACATTACTTCATTTAAGACTGATTGTTAAACATTATTACCGGTATAATCATGTAACTTTATGGAATAGGTGACACTCGTCCGTCAATATAAATAACTAGCGACTCACCCTCGCTTCGCTTCGGATTCCTCCCTAGACAAAAACAATTCTATCCCACGGGAACCGTACATTTTTCCGGGATGATATATAGCCTAAAGCCTTCCTCAGTTACCGGACAATGCAAAAAGAATTTTTCAAATCGGATTAGTAGTTCCGGAGATTAGCGCGTTCAACCAAACAAACAAACTCTTCAGCTTTATAATATTAGTATAGATTAATATTATTTATAATTTACGATTAATTTTTTTTTTCTAAATTTTAATTTGTTTTAAGTACCTATCACAAAAATCGTCATAAGTTTCTTTCTAAAGTTACATGATTATATTCCGATTTCTTGTTAGTTTTAAATATTCGTTATTTTTACAAAGACACTTTGTGCTCATTATTTATAATTTACATTTATCATTTCAATAAATGTGACTAATAAAATTGTGGTAGAAAAATGTAAAGTAAAGCTGTGATTAAGAAGAATGAATGGGAAGCGCTAAGTGGATGAAATAAGCATCGCCTTTGTTGTGCTTTAATATTTAAAACGAAATTATTGTATGAAAAAAAAATGTCAATGTAATTGAAAAAATGAGTTAAGTCACAATGCAAAAATAAAAATATTTACATGTCTGTCTCATTTTAAGGGTTCCTTAAATAAAAACTTTCGATATGAAATTATCTGAAATTCTTTTTTTAAAATAATAATAAATTATTGATTTTTATGCCCGATTATTATATTATATGATTGCTTATAGCTTTAATAAACGCTAGTCGTGCCTATATGGCAACTTTGAAATTGACACAGCAAATGTTGCTAATTAAAAAAAATGACCAATTTATCGTCCTTTGGAAAGATGATGTTTGAACCCTCGGGATTCATCTAATTTTTGTTTATACTTTGAAGAAATTATACTTTAAATTCGTACTTTTGTGAAAAAGTTGATAACTTTAAATTTATTCGGCGTGTTTGTGTTTTTAGGTGTTTACGCTGTAGAATCAAATTGCAAGTTAAAATATTTTAATTGATCTATAATAATTTAATTTAAGCGGTTATATTTAAAAAATAAGTTTAATAGTGTGTTCACTATGTAGTGCAAGTAAAGTTGTCAACTCATTCACGCGAAGTAAGTACGGTAGTATTCTTATATATCTATCCGTAAATGGTTGTGAATAATATACCTACGATTATTAAAGTGTTTCAAAATAATGTATTTTTATGTATAAAATGTATTTTATAATATGGTCATTTCTACATTTTTTGTGTTATTGAATTGTCACTCAATTGTATTCTCGATATTCATTTTTTAGAATAAAAAAATATTGAATTAATTAGTATTTAAAGTATGGGTGCAAATGCCCGAACTATGATTTCTGTACGTAGCTGAAATGACAATTTTTAGTAACCAATATATATATATATATTTTTAAGAATGAGGCCTACTGCGCTTGTATTTGTCGCGAGAAGCGCTAGTGTAGAGTGAGGTTTCTAGAACTGTCAAATGACACTTGAATGTTTACTCTTTGCGAGCTTTTTATACTTTTTTTTCTATATTATTTAAAATCTTGATAGAACTGTAAAATCTTAGTGAACGCGCTAAGAATTATGATTATTATGTTAAATTTATTGGGCCTGCCACACTAATAAATACTTTTTCCACAACAGCGATAGGACCTTACTCGCCAGTAGCGCAAACTGGTGCAACCAGAAACGATAGCCCTCATACACTCGAAAGAGTATAATAATTAACATCAATTTGAAATGTATATATGCATATGAAAAATATTCAATAAAGAGGTTAACATACTTAACTGAAACACATTATTAAATGAAGGAATTAGTTCAATTTTTAAGAGTTTTTATAAAAGACATTGCACTTCATACTTTATACAATGGTTTCATACCAATTGAGTATCTAATATGGTTGCAATTTTCAATATTGTAAAATATATGATTATAATTTTTTGTACCGATTTTATATCGTATAGTATAGGATTCCACTCATCGGTGTAACTCCATTGCATGCGAATTGATGTGACGTAATAACAACTAAATTTGTTGGTAAGATCATAATTGTAAAACAAGTAATAAAGTCAAATTGCGATCACGCCATTTTAGTTTTTCATTTATACGTTAAAATTATCTATTTTATTTACTTACCTATCTGTTAAGTGTTGATTTTTTAATGATATTGTTAATGTCAGTAGTCTTTTGATGTAAAGTTAAGATTTAAATATTACTAGAATAAATTTGCTCCATGGCTAGGACATTAAATTATATTAAAACAATATTTTAACATGAATATACATACAGATAAATTTAAATTACACTGCAATATTGCTATACCTCGAACTCATGTTTCCCCATTTTCTCTTTCAAGTGCAACAACACAGTGTAAACTAGGTCTGCATTACCACTTGCCGTCGCCTTCAGAAGCACCTTCGGACCCTCACCCAGAGCCAGGAGAAGTGGCACTTATAGTTTGCTTAGAGTTTCGTATTCTAATGTCTGTAGTTTCCATATATTTTAATTGTTTACATTTGTACTTCATTGATTTAAACGATAATGGCGTTTTAACATTATAAAATCGAAAAAAAAAGAAGTAGGATAAAAGGTCAACGTCACGCGGTGTTCCCAGGCGGTCACCCATCGTGCGTGCTAAAATGTACCATACGCGGACGCCCGAAAGTATCTACTACGTCGTCTGCCGTGGTGTCGGGCGATCACGTGTACGTTAGGGCGGGCTATGCTAAGAAATTATTACATGAAAGAATGGGAAACTAAAAAACAGTTTTTTACATTGAAAATAATATATTGATTTATTAAAAATTACAAATACTTCACTTTAATATAGTCACTATCACGTCAATGAACTTTTTATCCTCCCGTAAATTTCTATTATTAAACCTAATCGTCGCAAAAATTCTAAATATTACAAATAACTTTAACAAATACTCCATAGGAAAACATGTACATAAAGGTGAAAAAATTTCACCTCCTTTAGCATCTTATACAGAGTGCTTCCTAGCCGGCTAGTTATGGATTTTTCAAAATTATTTAAAAAATAAAAATAATGTTTCTAAGTCTTTTATTTATTGTATAAACGATTCCGATGGTATTTTTAGTCATCCATAGAAGGTACAATTTTTATTAATGCTTTAAAATGAGAAAACATATTTGTTTTGTCCAACTGCGAAATTTTTTATTATCCCGTTATCAAAGGCGCGGATGCAGTATATACATACATACACAGTACACTCGGGCGAGCGCGCGGCAAGTGGCAACCACTGGCATTTTGTTCGCCCGGGCGAACGCGAGTCGTAGGTATGTTAGCGCGTGACCTTCAACGAGTGACGGAGGCCTGGTGGTATGGACGTTGGCGATTGTACATAGTAAATGATCACTCCTTTGCTTCGTTGTAGGTAACTGTTAGCGTCAGCAGACGATACAAACAAAAAATAAACAAAAAGCCAACGTCACGCGGTGTTCCCAGGCGGTCACCCATCCAAGTACTGACCGCGCCCGACGTTGCTTAACTTCGGTGATCGGACGAGAACCGGTGTATTCAACGTGGTATGGACGTTGGCGATAATAAGTAGTAAATGATCACTCGCTTGGTTAGTTGTAGGTAACTGTTAATGTCAGACAACAAAAAAATAAAAAATAAACAAAAAGTCAACGTTACGCGTTGTTCCCAGGTCATCCATCCAAGTACCTACTGAACGCGCTCGACGTTGTTTAACTTCAATAATTGTAGGAGGCAGTGAAACAATATATTTTTTACTCTATTAAGTATTTTATTAAACACTAGCGACTTACCCTCGCTTCGCTTGGGTGCGTACCTAGGGACGCTTAGTACACAATTTCATGGGTTTTAATTTTTTTACGCGGAACCCTGTTTCTTTGTTAAAATAAAAGTAACCTAACTTACTCCTTATAACATCAACTATCTGCCAGTGAAAGTGTCATCAAAATCCGTTCAGCCATTTCGAAGATTAGCCGGAAAAAACAGACAGTCAAAAATTTTAAAAAGTATTTTTTTTTTTAGTAAAGGATTAAGTATCTTGCAAATTCCTGGTGATGCTGCAGCATCAGGCCTAGATTACCAAATTTCAAATCCAAATGTTATTACTGTTATGCAAACTAAATGTACACGGTAAATTCAAAGTTTCATTTTTTTATGACTATGTTATTGTATTTTTTAAGATTCGATTATATTACTTAGTACATACATATACAAAGTTACAAGTGAAGTTAATAAAATTAATAATAAACAATGAAATTTAAAATGTTATTTTGAGCAAGTTTTAGGCATAATGGGAAGAATTTTGTCATTTCGTTTACCAATTTTTTGTCGCAATCACTATGATCCTCAGTATATTGTAATTTGTAAAGCTCTAAAAAATACGTTGTGCGTTTCAACGGAACCATAAACTATATAGAAATGCTACGTATAACGGAACTGAGGGGCGACTTTGATAGCTTTATTTGAGTATACTCTGTGAAAATTAGAGCGATACAGCTAAAGTTTGAAAAATGTTATCCACATTCGTATAGGGTGCAAAATTTGTATGACGAACGTGCTTAATAAGCATGCTTACACAGATGTGACCATATTTTTTTTTGACAGAACGCTCAACAGATAAGGGGAAATTTGACAGTTTTCCCCTTAGAGTAATAACAAGCATAGAGGACTCGTATTAAACTGAACCAATAAACTTATAATTTGCACTGCTTTATCTTACTAAAAGATGACGTAAGTTAGAGAGAGACGTAATAATAAAGAAACTATCGTCTTCAATGGTGTGAAGCCACTTTTTACTTGTCAAAGTGACCAGCTGGTGACTTACAGTGTTTTTGATATTTGTGATTATTTTAATGATAAAAGAGTAATTGGATGTAACAAACTTAGTTTTAAGGAAACTTAAAAACATTTTGTTTCGATGGCTTGTGTGGCTTACGGCTGTAATCGCCATAGTTCAAAGAAAAGTGAAGTTAATCAAAATGTAACATTTCACCGGTAAGTGTTTTTTGGATTTTTCTGTTAAAATACTTAACATTTTTATGAAATATTCAAATATGTTTAAATTGATTGTTTTAAGACTCTTACGATATCAGAATAGTGTGTAATCGATCTCTAAATTCTTGTCAATTTGAGAAAGTAATTTTGTTTTTTTATTCATAGTGATGTGGCATGACGTACCTTCATTATTATTTTGCCGATTCGTTTTTAGAATACATGTTGATAAAATTTCTTAAAATATATGAGTATGTTATAAATCAGAGGTTTAACCATAATTCCCGCGCTAGGCTAACTTATTTTTTTTTTGTGTTATATTTTTGAATAATGAATAATCAAGATTAGACTATGAATGAGTTTCATTTATTTTTGTTATTTATTTATTTATCAAAAAGTACACTAACAACACACATATTAAAACATTTATACACATTTAGAAGACAATATTAATAATTAATCGGATATGTATGTCTTTACAAGTGTACATAACATTCGCCATAATTACATAATCAAAAGTATACATTAAATTATATTAAATCCCTTCTATATAATTAATAAATACAATTTAAATACAATAAAAATGATTCATAATAAGTCAACACCTGTTAGCCAAAATAATTAATTTAAATAATGTTAAAAAATTGTTATAACCTTAAAATCTAATTAGTTAAGATTAAACATAATTAATTTTCACCTAAGGTGAAGTATCGTTTCGTGTAATCGTTTTTCGTAATTACTATAAATATTACAAAGAAACGGTATTTTTGATTTATAAACCGTCAAACTTTAGCACATCACTATAATAGTCAATATATAAATATAGTAATTCTATAGCATACTTGGCTTCATTGCGATTTTAAGAAAGGGCAAATTGTGTATTTCTGTCTCTGTCCCTCTCGTAAAGAAGTGTATAAGAAGGACACAATCAAATATATTGTAAATGTTCAATTAAATACAGCTCCTCCATGCTTGTTATTAATAAGGTTTTCCCAGTCCTCATCTGTCAATGTTGAATGTCAATTGTCAAATGTCAATAAAAAGAAAACATGAAACAACAATAATTCTCGATTCAAGATTTTTAGCTCGTGTTAATTGTTATATTTATCGTAATTTAAGATTTGTGTTACTTATACGTTTTAAAAAAATTAAATGTAGTATTATTTAACTAAGTTTTTCATTGCTACTATTGAAGTTTGTAGAAACCTTACAAAAAGTGCTGAAATAATTTGAAGTTTCCATTGATAAGAAATAAATATTTAGTGGCAAGCTGTTTTATCTAATTAGTTTTTCAATAAACGTAAAAAATAATTAACGAAAATGTCGGCCTTATTAACTGCAGACTGGTTCCAACTCGAATCCTACTATAGGTAAGAATTATTTTATGAAACAAAATTTGAAATTTAGTGTCAATAACACAAATTTTTAAGGATTTTTAAACAAATATTGTTGTATATCGCAATCTAGCTTCACATAATAATATATAATTATTACTCGGATGCCTCTGTTGCCATACTAGGAGACCTGTGTGTGGTTTTTTTAAAATTCATAAGTTTTTATGTATGAAATTGGGATAGGGCTTTCATATTATTTAAAAGTAAACTAGTAAGAACTTTTCAATGATCCAAAAACCCTATTCCAATTTTATACATATATATTGTGTACATTTTTTAGGAAATTTGACCTTTACAATATGGTCTGGTCTATGGATGAAGGTTTAGGCAACATGATTGTAAGTGGAGCACCCTATGGTGGGCCAGTAGCAGTAGTAAGGGACAGAAAACAGTTTGTTAGGATTATGACAACTTCTAAGCCAGTTATTACTATTTACAATTGTGTGGGAAATGTAATTTCCAAAATATTGGTGAGTTTTAATTAGAATCAGTGATTGTTTTTCAACATAACATGTATCTTATTTATAATTTATTAATAAAATAACTCACTAATACTTATTTCAGTGGAATAATGGTGTCCTTATTCACATGGGTTGGTCTGATGGAGAACAGCTATTGTGTGTTCAAGAAAGCGGGGATGTTCTTATATATGATATGTTTGGAAATTATCAGAAGACTTTTAGTTTGGGCCAAGAAGTCAGAGATACTAAGGTAGTACAGTGCTATTAATATAATGAAATTTATTGATTACTGGTTTTTCTAAGGACTGATGTAGTTTCTTTCTAACCTGGTACACTCAATAATGTCTAATTTTATGCTGAATTACACATTGACTTAAAGTTAATCTGCTTTTAACATTTTTATTAGCTGTATTGCAGTATTGCCTTTTAACTTTGACTAAAATATAATAATTTATGATTATTTGCCTTTCTAGGTGTGCAAAGCTCAATTATTTTCAAATCCACATGGGATAGGACTGGCTGTAATGACTTCCACTAATCGCATGTTTTTATTGAGTAATGTTTCCGATCCTAAAATAAGAACAGTGCCAGATGTACCAAGTGAGTGTTTAATTTAGATCAAGTTAAGTATAATGTTTAAAATAAAGTGATAATTAGAAAAGCCAATATCAGGATTAGTAGATCAACTACCAGTTTAGAACTAATCTTTCAAACAATATTGACTTAAAGTATTGAAAACACTGGTGGCCTAACTATTGGTCTTCCTTCTCTTCTTTAAATAAATATGTCTATCAGAACTTTTCAGTACACAAAATAAATGCAAATCAGTACTATAAACTTTAAACACACAAGAAAAATTTAAATAATTTATTGTAAAGATTAGTAATCATTTATTAAATCTCCCAATGACTTCCTTCCTTCCTTATGTTTTGTAATCTTTGTTTGCTTGTACTATTTCTTGGGTAAAAACTTGGTATGTTTTTACTCTTTGGCTGGCATTTTTCAATCCCCTTATAATGTGACCAGTCCATTCCATTCAGGAAGTAAAACATTTTTCATGCTCCTAGTATTTTATAGAAAAGCACAGGTAACAGTTACATTTTACTATCAGGCGGGCCATTCACATATTTGCTACATTTTGTAACAAAAAGTAATCTAATATGAGTATCAATTTATACTATATTTTATACTATATATGGGATAGGAATCCAAATACTTTTCTTAATATTAATAATTTAAATCTTTTCAGGAGCAAATGAACCAATAAGCTGCTGGTGTGTTATAAGCTCTGGTTTGAGATCCTCTGCAGTGATTGGGTTTCTAGTATGCAGAGATAAAGAAGTTTATAGATGTCAACTTGGTGAATCAAGACCTATCGTTCTGGTTTGTTTTTCTTTTTGTATTCAGCCCTTTATAAAATCCCACTGCTGGGCGCGGGCCTCCCTTCAATACGAGCGGGATCAGGCCATAGTCCACCATACTGGCCAAGTGTGAGTTGGCGATCTGTTATTCTTTTTATTATATTTGCGTAACAGAACATTAAATGTTTGTTCTACTTTTGATTACATAATTTTGAAAAATACATATTTTGCAGCGTCCAGAATTTAATAACGCATACACTCAAGTAATAACAATGGTGCCGTCACAAAATGGTCGACATGTCGCTTTGTTCACTGATTCAGGAATTTTGTGGATTGGCTCGTCTGATCTTAAAAATAAATATTGTGAAATTGATACTGGGTACATTAAACAACCCAAAGAATTAGTTTGGTAAGTTATCTGTTATTAATTAATCTGACCCTGCCTTACTTCACTTTGGTCCCTAAATCAAATGACATTGTAGAGGGAAAATTTTGTCTCTATTAAACACTTGTGGTGATGAAACATTTTTTTTTGTATGAAGCCCATCTCCAATATCCTAATTTAAGTTTCAAAAAAAAACTCTCATAATTTTACTCTCATAATTTTTTCCAAATGTCTCAAAAGAAGTATAACTTTAAAAATAAAAACTTTCTGGAGAAGAGCATCTAAATTTGTTTTGCACTTTAGTAATACAATAGAGGTGCATATCTTTTACCAAAAGGTAGGTCCCTTTTTAGAAAAGATGTGCATCTCGATTCACTACAAATTTATATTATTTATTCAAGTAAATTATTGAAATTTGTAAAGTTAATATATACCATATGTTTTTCAGGTGCGGATCTCAAGCGATAATAGGGCATTGGGATGATACTATGTGCATTTATGGCTTTAATGGAACCGTCATAACCTATCCATATGATGGTCCATTCCATATTATTCCAGAAATAGACTGCGTTAGAATTATATCGGAAATGACACACGAACTATTACAGAAAGTTCCTGTGGAAGTTGAGAAAATATTTAGAATTAATAGTACTGCGCCTGGATCATATTTGGTTGAAGCTTCTAAACAGTTTCAGGTATATCATTTTAATATCTTCTTTAAACATTATTTTCATATAATGCATATATATCTTCTATTTTATTATTTAAATGCTAGATAAAATAATTTTCATAAGTAAAAGTAGTAAGTGGGAGTAGCCTCCTCTCCGCATGGTGTTTGTTTGAAAATGGTCTTACACCAGTGGTCCTATATTTTTATTCAGGATTATTAAACAATTTGTCTAATAATTGTTTCGTAGTATAATAGTACCAGTATAGTGAGGTTATAAATAGTGTTCTTAATACATTTGAGCAATTCATACCTCATGTATATTTTTAAAAACGCATTGAAAAAAAAATATGGTATATCGCTCCAAGTGAGTGATAATTTGATATACACAATCGCCAACGTCCATACCACGTTGAATACACCGGTTCTCGTCCGATCACCGAAGTTAAGCAACGTCGGGCGCGGTCAGTACTTGGATGGGTGACCGCCTGGGAACACCGCGTGACGTTGGCTTTTTGATCTTTTAATATTTTCAAATTTTACTTTAACCAATCTTTGTAATAGTTATAAAAAGGTTGTACTTTATTATATTGGTTTCCATAGTTAAAGAAAAGTATGGTCCCTTATGTTTTGTCATGTTTCTATATCCATCCTAACGTCATAGCCATTTTACTAGAAAGCTATTGGTACTGCATTGCTCGAGGTGTCTCACGTGCACCGCTAGATTAATTACGAAAAAAAAAATTGGATAACAATCCATATTCCTTACATATAACTGAAGTATAAAACTTTTCTACTAAAGTTAACAGTTTCAAAGATAAAAAGCTATTAAGCTAAAGCTGTAACTGTAGTTGAATCCTGAGTAAGTGAGACTCAAATTTCTTCAGTCTAAAAAAAGAAATATATTTTCTATCTAAATTTTATACTTATCTTATTATTAAAATAAAAAAAAAACTAAATATTTTTTTTTCAGAAACGTAGTCACAGAGCAGACGAGTACATTCGTTTGGTCAAACCGGATTTAGCCGCGGCAGTACAAAACTGCATAGATGCGGCCGCCTTCGAGTTCAATACCGATGTCCAAAAGATGTTGATACGTGCAGCTCAGTTCGGCAAAGGATTCATTATGGACCCGGTACTGACCGACCATTATGTGAAGACCTGCAGGTGGCTGCGAGTGCTGAATGCTGTACGCGACCCAAGAGTGGCCATTCCTTTAACGTACTTGCAGTATCCTTTCGATATTAGTTACACATTATTCATTTATATATATTTGTTTAAACTTTGAACTTAAATTCTGATTGTATCGTTTTAGTCTTATATTATAAACTAGCTTATCTTAACTTATCCTTACTTTGCTCGGGTCTCTAGATACGTTTTAATTTTTTTGAGCACTACCCTAATTCTTTTTCTAAAATAAAAGTTACTTATAAGATCAACTATCTGCCAGTGAAAGTCCCGTCAAAATCAGTCCAGATTCGGAGATGAGTCGGAACAAAAAGATGGACAAAAAAATTAAAAATTGTGTTTTATAAGTACCATACAGTAATATAATTTCATATGTATTTAGTACAAAGTTCAATTTTATTTATTTGTTATACCTAGATAGGTAAAATTTGTATTTTTTTTAGTTTCATTCCGATTTTTTGTATAGTTTTTTATTCTGATAAGAATGTGCTTAGGTACTGTCAGAAATCATAATAACATTAATTAAACTTTAAAAACAACTGGCCGTTGAGGTTATTTACCGCTTAGCGCTTTATAAATATTTAAAAATAAATAATAGTATTTTAAGCAAGATTTTTTTTAAGTTGCATTTTGTTGTTGCATGAAACAATCATATCAATAGTATTCCTTAATGCCATTCAAGAGTTCAAAATCTAGGTGAGAGGATATTATTGGACAGACTAATATGGCGTCGCCTTCACTGCCTCGCGGGCCATATCGCGTCCTATTTACAGCTCAAGGATGGTCAGACACGAGTTCTATCACACTGGGCATGTTACAAGGTAATATACAAATCCTTACTTCCAAATAAATATTGTCGTAATTCTGTAAACAGGGCCGTCCGTTGCTTTGATGCAAAGAGGTCTCAGGCGGCATAGAATAGGTAAGGGCAGCATTTGGTGCTACAAATACCCCAGACACTCACGAATCAATTTTTTCGGAAGGAGAACCGCTTTTTATCGTAATTTGACAGAATTGTCTAACAATTGTCATGACTTACTGTGATATATTGACGGACGGACAGACTAATGATAAGGATTTCGTTTTCACCTTTTAGCTACGTAACCCTAATGAAAATTACCTAGGGGTGGCATTTCCAAAAGTTGCATCGTACTGAGAAATAAACCGTATGGCCCTGTCCTGTCCTGTTTTATAGAACGTAGCAGAGAAAATACTATGTATCAATATTTCCTTTTAAATTTAAAACTTTCTGAGCACGTAATATACGAATGGTACCAAATACAATAATTTCATTCTGAAATGAAAATGGTGATGGAAGCAGGAAGTGAATTTGTGGATCTCTTCAATAAGCTACTAGTAAAGCGTTTGAATGTGGTGTTTTTTTTTTATTTTTTTTTTAAATACATTACAAGAAATAATTAATTAAACTTTATTCAATTATACTTATACAAGCACTTTCTAGTTACTAAAGATAGTCAGTGTAGTTTGTCCGTGAGAAAGCAACCGGCGAGAAACTCAACAGTTACTCTTTTTAAAAAACCAGTTTTTAAAAAGAACATATTATTCCACCTAGAAGAGACTTTCGAACGGAGTAATATGTTTTACTTAGGAATATATTTTTCTATTATTTTTTATTATATTTTAAATTTAAAACCGTTTGTGTAATTTTAATATTACATATATGTGATATATCCTTTGTATATTAAGGATGATTGAATTGTCAGGATTTAATTCCTATCTTTAGGCTTTTTTATACATTATTCATTATACAGAAGCATTTAATGCGTTTATAGAATAACCACATTTTTCATTTACAAGTGCGTGTAAAATTGCCAATAATTTCTATTTTACTTAACGTTTTCTACTATTTTTATTATAGGTAACACAGCCGCACCTGGACAACGAGAGTGCAGCCCGAGAAATAGGTGAAAAGCTAAGGAACATCCCTGGAATCTCTTATTCAACAATTGCTATGAAAGCCGCTGAAAAAGGCAGAAAGGCACTGGCTATTAAAGTATGTCAGGGTTTTTATATTACTTAATTAATCTAATTTGATATTTTAATTTTTATGTTTTAATATATTTTTTTTTGAATTGAAATTGAAAGCTTAAAAAATATATTAGACTATTCGGTTAGTACTTTTAATAGAACTGGTTACTTGGGAATACTGAATACTGTGTAAGGTTGAGTTTATAATTTCTTATTTTACCAAGCGAGCGATCATTTTATATATACATTCGCCAACGTCCATACCACGTTGAATACACCGGTTCTCGTCCGATCACCGAAGTTAAGCATCGTCGGGCGCGGTCAGTACTTGGATGGGTGACCGCCTGGGAACACCGCGTGACGTTGGCTTGTTGTCCAATTTTTTTTTTTCGATTTTATAATGTTAAAATGCCATTCGTGTTTAAATCAATGAAGTATAAATGTAAACAAATTAAATACTTATATGGAAATGTTGACACGTATTAAGGATTATCTAATATATAAAAATCTCATGTCACGGTGTTTATTGTCGCATTCCTCCGAAACGGCTTGACCGATTTAAATGATTTTTTTTTGTATATTTGGTAGGTATGAGAATAGGTAGTAAAGTATTTTTCACTTTCCTACCCGCATCTTTTAATCGCGATTTTAGTATTTTTGTATGAACAATATTATATAGATATATAGCGACGAACCCCAGCGAAGCGAGGGCACGGTAATATTATACGTACAGTATTGTAACTCTGCCTAGTCCTTGAAATAATTACCTACAGCCGCGCGGTACGTAACCACGCGACAAGGCTGCCCGCCTACAGTATTTTAATTTCATCTTGAGTTTCTTTCTAGTTTTGTGATTGCAAATATTTTATTTTTTATTTAAAACATATTATTAGTAGATTTAATTAAAAAAATTCAAATTTGTAAGGGTGGTATGTGACCTTTATAAATTTGAGATTGAAAAATAGAGAGACGTACGAAAAACTTTATTGTTAAATTTACTAGTACAAAAATAAATAGGATAAACAGTTTAATTAAAAATACTTTAATTTTAATTTTTAATTAAATTAATTAATTAATATTTTTAAAACATACAACAACAAGTAACAACGGGAAGAATAAAATGTTTATTTTTGTATCCAATTATAAAAGTGACATAACATAACTAATACAATTTTCGTATCCAATTATACGATCTGGCAGCCCTTTACGATTAACGATACGATAACTCGATTTTCGACCGTTTGTATGAAGATGGAATACTGTATATAACATTATCGTGGCGAGGGTGTGCCGCTGTATAACACAAAGCCAAAGAGTTTCTTTTTCGTAGATTGAACGCAGGCGTAGTCGCAACATAATTAATAATTGTAAAATTTGTATAATTATAGATACTAGAATACGAAACTCAAAGCAAATTACAAGTTCCTCTACTCTTGGCTCTCGGCGAGGGTCCGACCGCGCTCCTGAAGGCGACGGCAAGTGGTGATACGGACCTAGTTTACACTGTGTTGTTGCACTTGAAGGAGAAAATGGGGAAACATGAGTTCGAGGTATGGCAGTATTGCAGCGTAAATTAAATTTATCTGTATGTTCATATTAATATTGTTTTAATATAGTCTAATGACCTTACGGTTAAGGAAAACATCGTAAGGAAACTTGCATGTCTGAGAAAACCTAGCAAGACATGTGAAGTCCGTCAATCAGCACTTGGCCAGTGTGGTAGACTATGGCCTGATCCCCCTCGTATTGAAGGGAGGCCCGCGCCTAATACTGAAACACTATGTTGGTCATTGGGACGAAAAAACGTTGAGACGACGACTAATTTATACATATAATAAAATTGTATGTACGTATGTATGCATGTATGTGTATACAATTGTATTGTACAGACAAAATATTTTTCGGAAAATCTTATTGAATTAGATATTATTATCGACACAGAGGCCGAATCTATAGTTTTTAAAATTTATGTCTGTTTATTTGTCTGTGACCGTATTACGGAAAAACCACTAGAGGGTTTTTGATGAAATTTGGTATGATGATAGCTGGTTATCCGGGTCAACATATAGGATACTTTTTACTACGGAAAAATATCTCATCTATGAAAAATCTATACTAAATGTTAAACCGTAACTAGGGACGAACCCGAGTTGAGTGAGAGTCAGTCACTAGTATTCAATAAATGTAACATTATGAACAATCTTTCCAGCTGTGCATACGCAGCTTCCCGCTGGCGCACTCGCTGTACATCAAGTACTGCGCGACGCACAACCGCGAGGCGCTGCGCAAGGTGTACGTGCAGGAGGACGAGTTCGGCGGGCAGGCGGCCACGCACGTGCGCGACGCCATGGACCACGCCAACCCCGGCAGCGTCGAGGCCTCGCTCATATCCGCCAGGGAGTGCTACAAGAAGGGCAAGAACGATTTGGGTGAGTTGCTTTGTGTAAGGGGACTTTTTGTAGGTGTGTAAATGCTCCTCCCTAACGTGCGTTCACCTTGCCGTGGTAGCTTCACGTGGGGTTCACATTAGCGTTTGGCAATCCAGTCGGGTGCGAAGCCAAGCAACGCATTGGAAGGTGGGCCACTTCGGTGGGCGGTGTACCATGCGGATTACTCCTGGTACTTCTCTGATAGCACAGTGGACTGCGGAGCAACCCTATGGTTGTTGTGGTCTGCTTCGGCAGACCTGCCGTCGGGGCGTCGTAGTTGAGTGCGTAAGTGATCCTGCGACGCCCCAATAAGACGGGGAAAGGTTTGTTGGGTTTTAGTGGGTAGTACTGGCTTTTCTAGACGGTGAGTCCACATAACCACCTGTATATGCGTAAATGCATTTTCCAACATTAAAAAAAAGGTGTGTAGGTGATCATTTGTGTGCTCAGTATAGTTGTGTGTACATTGCAGGATGTTTTTGAGGTAAATAATGCTATGTTGATTGTGTGTTTTACTTCATACTAAAGTTACATTATGATATCTGGTAGGGGTCTAGAGAGCGCTACAGTAAGGGGAAGAATTATTGATTTATTTTGTGTAAGGTGGGTGTGGCTAGAACTTTGTTTGTTTTAGGAGACGATTTTAGATTTAGTATGCTTGGTCAAATTTGATATTTAAAACGGATGATTTTAAGAGAAATAATGTTTTGTTTATTCCGTGCTTTTCCTAGTATATACTTACGTTAGCTTCGAATTTTCTATCATGACGACAAGTACGTCTAATGTGTGTATGTGTACCGGTGTGCCTCGTGTATTTTCCTCGTTACCGTTAACTTATATAATATTAGTATTTAGTTTATATATAACTAGCAACTCCCCCTCGCTTCGCTTCGGGTTCGTCCCTAGACAAAAACAAGTCTATCCCACGGGAACCGTACATTCTTTCGGGATGAAATATAGCCTATAGCCTTCCTCAGTTAACGGGCTATCTAAAGCAAAACTTTTTCAAATCGGATTAGTAGTTCCTGAGATTAGCGCGTTCAACCAAACAAACAAACAATCAACCTCTTAAGCTTCATAATATTAGTATAGATTGAAATCACGCCGGGCGACGTCAGTAATTTAATGGGTGACTGCTTGAGAACGCCACGTGAAGTTGACTTTTTGTTCGTTACGTTCACTGATGCTGACAGTTTTCACTAACCAACCGAGCGATCATTTGCTGCGTACAATGGCCAACGTCCATACCACGTTGAATACACCGGTTCTCGTCCGATCACCGAAGTCAAGCAACGTCGGGCGCGGTCAGTACTTGGATGGGTGACCGCCTGGGAACACTGCGTGACGTTGGCTTTTTGTTTCTCATTTTGTTTGTTGCTTCCACAAAAACTACCAGTACTCTCTAAGTGTACGTTCGTTTGATATAAACAGTCGCCAACGTCCATACCACGTTGAATACACCGGTTCTCGTCCGATCACCGAAGTCAAGCAACGTCGGGCGCGGTCAGTACTTGGATGGGTGACCGCCTGGGAACACCGCGTGACGTTGGCTTTTTGATTATTTGTTAGCAGTTTAATTTGATTTTTTAAGTGATATAAGTTGTAATCGTATCCCATTTTTTAAATATATTTGGGTTACATGTTAGACATACGATTGCATTCTGATACACAACTGAAACAAAAAATATTGTATGCTAACTGCTTTCCCCTGATATTATTATTAAACTCTGCTAATCTATTCTTAACGCCAATCAATTCTCAATTTTTATATCCTATCAACTGACAAACAGACAAAAAGTAATAGATATAATATTTTTTTTATTTTCCTCTGCGCATAAGTTTCACACAATATTATTTTTGTACAGGTGTATCAATTTGCGAAGAAGCTCGCAAGCTTTGCAAGCAACAGTCGAGTCTTCAAGAAACATACGGCGAAAGTTTCGTCGGTCTCTCTCTACATGATACCGTGAAGAAACTTCTAGAACTAGGAGAAGTGAAACTGGCCGATAAACTACGATCTGAGTACAAAATGCCGGACAGAAGGTAAATATTGCTTGATAATCTCTTTGATATATAAAATAATTAATAAATAAAACATTTGCTTAAATTCTTAACATGACTACATGTTATAAAACAAAGTCCGCCCACCGTGTCTGTCTGTCTATCTGAACGCTATAAACTCACAAACTTCAACTTTTTACCATTGCACGTAGTGATTCATGAGGCAGGTTTAGGTGTATAATTCATGAGGGTTTTGTGGAAATTGGCTGAAATATAACGATGATTGTTGAAAATGTCGGAGAAATCATGCCGACTGGGAGCTTTACTGGCGTGTTCCGCGCAAACCAATAGAGATCATATATCTAATAATGTATTACAGATTTATCAGTATCTAGGGACGAACCCGAGCGAAGCGAGGGTAAGTTGCTAGTTAAAATAAAGTTATTGTTAAAAAATATGTTATAATGTATATCTAACATGCTTTTACATGCATGCTTTACTTAAAATTGTTGAAAATCGATTTTCGTATACTCCCTAATGTTATACCTGTTTAAAACTATGTATATGAAATTTAAATAGGACTAAAATTTGATAAAGTATGACGACTCGTTTGGCTCACTTTGTAGTGACCCTGCTTGCTGTGCCAGCGGTCGCGGGTTTGAGTCCCGCTGGGCCATTCATTTGTGTGATGAACACAAATGTTTGTACTCCAGTCATGGGTGTTTATATTTATAATATGTATGTATTTAAAGTTATATGTGTGTAGTGTGTCAACTATCTGGTATCCATAACACAGGCCTCGTAGCTTACCATGGAACTAGATGGTGCTGTGTGTTAATGTCCCAACGTATTTATTATTATTTATTATACTACCCTAGAAGTGGAAAGTGTAACTCTTATAGTAAAATCTTCAAGTTTAAGATCATTTGATTTGTTTTTGACAAGCACTATATATAAGTTAGTCTAAAAGATGTCTTTTTAGTTTCTTTTTAAATATATTTTTTTTCTAGATATTGGTGGCTCAGAATACTCACGTTAGCTGAAAAGAAAGATTGGGATGAATTAGAACGGTTTTCAAAATCAAAGAAATCTCCCGTCGGTTACGAGCCCTTCGTAGACGCTTGTCTAAAGTACGGCAAACAAGACGAAGCGTTAAAATATCTGCCCAAATGCAGAGACGACATAAAAGTCAAATATTACGTTAAAGCTGAGTGAGTATATCTTTTATAATATAAAATATCGATAATTGTATTGGACACATTTATTTTTGCTGTTCATATTTTTAATTATCGCTAAATATATGTTCACGTAATCTATATATGTATATAAAAATCAATTGCCGTTCGTTAGTCTCGCTAAAACTCAAAAATGGCTGGATAAATTTGAATAATTCATTTTTTGTGTTGTGGAGGGTGTGTCAGAAGTGGTTTAAGTACAAAAAAAAAAAATAATAGAGAAAACCCAAAAAAGAGCTGGAAAATTGAAAAGTTCAGAACTGTTTATTTTCTACCTATGTATATATAACATACTAGCTGCTGACCCTCGCTTCGCTCGGGTTCGCCTCTAGACAAACAAGAACATATCTATTCCACGGGAACCGTACAATTTTCCGGGATAAAAAGTAACCTATTTGTTATTCTGATGTATGAACTGTATTATTGTATAGTTTCATTAAAATCCAACCAGTAGTTTTTGTGTTCTAAGCTGTATAAGTTACTATAGTTTTTTAACTATCGAAATCGAGCGAAGCGACGGTGAATCGCTAGTAATAAATAACTGCTAAGTAAGTATATATTGAAAGAAAACAATGTGGAATGATCGATTTTATTCTATTTTTTGTTGAATTTGTAAAATAGTAGCAATCCATAAATAAAACGCATAAAACATTTTAGTATAAAATTAATTGCATTTTATGAAAAGAATGGCTTTTAAGATTTCTATTTAGAGTTCCGTACCCAAAGGGTGCCAACGGGACCCTATTACTAAGACTCCGCTGTCCGTCCGCCTGTCTGTCGGCAGGCTGTAGCTCATGTGTGTGTATTTGTATTGCCGCTATAATAACAAATAATAAAAAGCCGAGATGACGAATTTCAAAATGACCGCCATGCAAATTAAAAATAAAAACGATTAGGATATTTAATATATATTGTACGATGGTACGAAACCCTTCGTTCGAGTTCTCGACTCCGACTCGTACTTGACCGGTTTTATTTATATATATTTGTACGTTTATTTCAGATTCTATGAAGAAGCAGCTCAAGTGGCGTTTGAACAAAAAGACGAAAGTGCATTATTTTTTGTACAAAATAAATGTCCCACGCGAGAGTCCAACAAACATGCAAAAATTATGGCTCTATTGGAACAGTTAACGAATAAGAAATAGATATAACAAAATTTAATGCTCAGCTGAAAGTTTTATACGAATCACTAAAGTCAAGCAACTTCACCAGAGTTGCTCAGTAGATGGGTGACCGCTCAGGGGTATAACAACCGAGGGGCTTATGTGAAACAGAACATTAAGCCAAACACTTCTAATATACCTATCTCTTGAGTAGTTATTAAAGTCTTGTGTAATCACTAGTACTTCATTTGTTAAACAAAGTGAATTATTGTATTTGTATATTCCGTATTAAATATTTTGCCTCTATATTATATTATAAGCTATTATATTATATTAACTTTAAAACAACGTTAAAAGTTCTTAATAATCATTATTTTAAGTCGAATAAAATTTATTATTATTTTAATAGTATTCTTTTTATTGTTTGTTTAAATGTGTGTAATATTTTTGTGATATTAAATATATTATGTTAAGCCATAACGACTTTTATTTAATAAGTCCTCGTCCTAATTTATTAATAGGTGACGTAAAATATTACTTCTAGATAAATAAAATATATTCTCTTTGAAAGTATAGTCAAGGATATAGTTTTCAATGTCAATGTAAAATAACGGAAATAGGAACATAAATATATGAGATTGTAATCTCGTAAAACTAAACATTCCTAAGATATAAATGTTTCTTGGAGTTGGTGAATGGAAATTTGGCTTCTATTTTTCTTTGTTACATTTGCTGACGCAACAGTTACTAACTAAATGAGCGATGTTTTCGTGTACTCAGTCGCCAACGTCCATACCACGTTGAATACACCGGTTCTCGTCCGATCACCGAAGTCAAGCAACGTCGGGCGCGGTCAGTACTTGGATGGGTGACCGCCTGGGAACACTGCGTGACGTTGGCTTTTTGTTTCTCATTTTGTTTGTTGCTTCCACAAAAACTACCAGTACTCTCTAAGTGTACGTTCGTTTGATATAAACAGTCGCCAACGTCCATACCACGTTGAATACACCGGTTCTCGTCCGATCACCGAAGTCAAGCAACGTCGGGCGCGGTCAGTACTTGGATGGGTGACCGCCTGGGAACACCGCGTGACGTTGGCTTTTTGCCATTAGAACGAACGTATTTATCCATCCGTACGACTAATAAGTTAATTTATCCCATAAATGTACACTGTCCAGAAATATATTTGATGCTTTTATAAAAATATTTTCATGAATCAATCATAAGTCAATTTTTTTGGGACATGGTAATTAATATCTTATCGATTAGCTTATTGATTCGTACAAATGAAAACGAAAAGCAAGAATAACGATTTTCGACGTCTTGCTTAGTTTTTGTTCACATATCGACGATATTTCTTTGTCAGCTGAATATTTTTTATAATTATGTATTCCTTCGATTACCAATACGTTTAATCTTTTATATTAAATTAAAAGAAAATAACTGTCTCATTGGCGGCAGCTAGCATGTACGTTTCAGGTGTCCTGGGTTTTGTCTTAGGTCGGGGTAAATATAGTTAGTTATTGGGGTTTTATGTTGAGAAATTCTAAGCAGCCTAAAGTGGGAGAGTTGGTAGTATTTCACTCCTGTGTCTCGGAGAATATAAAGACGTTCAACCTTTAATTTCTCATGGCCTTGTCGTTCCACGGGACTATAAGTTTACACTACACTATAACTTTACTGCGCAGTAGTCTTAGTGAGATTGGCTGCCATGGCCAAGATCGGTCAGGACACTATTACGTAAAAAAAAAACTAAATAATTCCATTTTTTATACATACACATTTTATTGAAGTGAAAACTTCTATAGGCAGGTTTGGATGGGAAGTAAATTCATGTAAGTCATCATCAACATGGTTACGTGACGTGTTAACGCTAACACTCAGAGTGCCGATAGATGTCAAAACCAGATAAATTTAAACAGTTTTAATTTACAAATTTTAATTTAAGATCAAACAATTATTTTAATATCCAAAAATATCAACTGTATGTTTATAGTTTTAAGTTTTCACTTCTGTCGGCAATCCTCATGACTGCTTTTTTTATTTTATTTTATACCATGTAATCAGGGCCGTCTTAAGCCCACAGGGGCCCTTGGACACAGATCGATTTTGGGGCCCTTTAGAAAGCTAAAGAAATGTGAATTATGAAATAAAAATTAACTTTATTGGATTAGATTTATACAAGCACTTTTGAATTGTCAATTAAATTTAACAATAGTCAGTGAGTCGGTCCTTGAAGAAGCTACTTGGCTCGGAAGGCAGTTCTGTTGAGTGGAGCATCACTGAGATACACTCAACAAGTGCTCTTTTTACAAATCAAATTACAGTATTTAATACATTATAGTTATACCGCAAATGACTTAATTTTTCTTGATTCTACACAATTCAAAAATGTTAACCCTCCTGGATAATTTATAGAAATTATGATTTATGGATAATTTCTAAGAAATCAATTGTTAACTGATATGCCGGCGTGTATGCGCTCCGCAAGGGGTTAAAGACAAATGCATTCGAGTTAATTGAACACGTGCCTTAAGGGAATATTGAGGAGTTCATGCTAAAATAATACTATATCTACGTTGTTATGGCGTTTAATTATAATAAACGTAAAAATGTTTTTAAAACTAGCTTTTTTAATATTAAATTAAACAAAAGGTACTTTGTAACTGCCATTATATAATAAGAAAAAACTTATACTTTAGTAGCATGTAGTTTTGACTACGATCGCCTAAGATCATGTCTTTCGCTTTCTATAAAAAAAAAAAAAAAATAAAGGAAATTTGTCCAGTAATACTGCTTTCAACATAAACACGTTGAACTTCTGTCGTATGATGACGATTTCTTTAAAAGCTCGTTCTTCAAACCGGTAAGTACTTATAAATAAATATTAATACTTACCTTAAACTCCTACTTTTTTATAAAGTATATGTTTCATTGTTTAATATGTTTAGGATTATTATTGTATTGAGAGGACGCTTTACATAATTTAGATATGACTGGATATAGTTGATACTGAAGAGCTTTTACTTATCAAATATGAATGGCATTCACAGTTGTCATGATAATAAAGCAGCAAAAACATTGTTTTTATAAAGATATAATATTCTTCAAGACGGCAAATGTTTGATAATAATTATTTGGTATGAATAACTCCCTGAAGACATTTTCTCACGACTCGTCTCTTCAGACTATTAAGTAGTCAAAGGAATTCATGAATGGCTTTGATAGTGTGGTCTTTTTCTTTCAATATATGAGTGAAAGAGAGGGATAGTATAATTTATATTATTCTACATACATACTTTTGTACTAACGTAATGTGATGTTATAACTATCCCAAAATCTATACATATAATAAAATTGTACCTAAGCCGAATCTGTACATTAAATATTTTTTCGAAAATCTTATTGAAATAGACATTATTATCGGTACAGAAGCCAAATCTATGGTTTTTAGAATCTTTGTCTGTCTGTGACCGCGTCGCGAGAAAACCACTAGACATTTTAATGAATTTTTTTACGATGATAGCTGCGGGTTTGGGTGCGTGATTATGCGGGTCAACATATAGGATACTTTTTTGCGGAAAAATATCTCTTCTCTGAGAAAGCTATACTAAACGTTAAAACGTAACTAAGGACGAACCCGAGCGGAGCGAGGGTGAGTCGCTAGTTAATAATATAACACTACTTACATACACCGTCAAATTTAATAATGATTGCCTAAAGATATTTTACATAAAGACAGAATATGAGAAGTACCTAACATGTAAAATAAATTATCTAAGTTTGTAACTCTAATGCTTGAAACTTTGGATACCATTTAGACACAGATTGATTGATGGAGAAATTATTATTCACAAGAATATCTTCTAACTTTATCGTATATGCTATGAAAATTGTGAAGTTATTGTAGGTCTGGTTTCTGGTGTGCGAGTTGTAGGGCGTATATTATTATATACATATAAATGGCTAACCTCACTTCACTCGGTTGCACCCTGAGGTGTCTTTTGCATTTATAATATTATAACTCGCACTCGCTTCACTTCATAATAAAATATTAACTTCTCTATACTTTCTATAATTGTAATATAACATAATAACCTATCGTTATCTCTCTATTAGCAAAAACGTAACTTCATGTGAACTTACGATAGCCATCATAGAGGCGGCCGTGGTCAATATAGAAAATAAAATTTGAAATTATCTACTGTACCACTTTGAAGGATGATTTTTCAAAAACACTGACATAAATTTTATTTTTTACTAAAAGCCCCATTCAAGTTTTACTTTCAGATCAATAGGTTGCTTATGTCCTTCTCAAGGTCGCATCTATGTCAAAAGAAAGATTGATCAAAAATGGCAACTCTGATGCGCGTGTAAACGTAAGCAAACAGACAGATAGGGTTACTTTACATTTCTAATAAGTATACATTTATATATAATAAAATAAAGTGAGAAGTTTGGGATCTTATTTAAATTACAAATATATATGTAGAATATATGTATGTCTGTACAGTACTTATGTATTTTAGTCAATATTATTTTTTTTTACTTTTTTTTTTAACCTACACCCTACAGGCTATATTAAGACTGTCCTGTTTCCAGCATATACATAAATCCTTTGACTAAAGGTTGTCTGATAGTAATTCTGTCGGCAATAACTAGTCTCTGTATGCCTTGCAATAAAGTTATTCATTCAATTAATCAAATTGTGGATATTTATTCAAATTAATAAACTGATTTAAAAAATTCTTATACACTTTTTTATCATAAAATGTGTAGACGAGTATGTTTATTATACAAGTGAAAACAACAGCATTGTCATTTTCTTATGTTATTTTTGTACACAATGTTTTTATTAATATAGAAAGGAAATAGTTATTAACAGCTATCGTATATTACTTTTTCGCAATTACCAAAGTAATTTATTCACTTGATAGTTGCTTTTTGTACGCGTTGAAGTCTTTTACATGTAAATAGGCTCTTGGACATGCCTTGCGCACGCGCAGTTTGCACGAAGTTATCAATATGTAAAATATTATTATTATTAGTAAAACTATTATTACTTTCCACGCAGTATAACTTAAGTTTAAAATAGTTTTTCAGTTAACTTAAACAATTATTAACATTAACAAAATAAAATTACAATTTTGGTGAGTAATGGCTTAGAGATAAGTAACTAGTAACGTTAGTTATTACAATAATGAGTGATTATATACAATATAATATACTGTCACTCGAGCGATGATTCATTGAATTCCTTAAGCAATGAATGTTTTTATAAGTAACGAAAAGTTTTTGCCTACTCATAGAAGTGAAGTCGTTGTAAATTCTTCCCCTCAATCAAAGGTTCAATGACCGAGTAAATCATCTGTGAGGTCATAAATGTGTAAAGGAATGAATATTCACGAAGAATCATTTCTAGAATCTTCTTTTGCTGAGTTTTTATCTGCATCATTTATAACTTACTATAAGTTGATGTACATTTAAAACTAATTACAGTATTTTTTAAACTAATAGAAATTACAATGTATCCATATTACTTAAGTAAAATGTGGTCTCAATTTTTAAATATATAAAATTATATTATTAGTCTAAAGGAATTTTACTTTGATTAAATAAAAGTTTAAATGTAACAATAGAGCTGTGACATCATAATGTAATAAAATAAATATGAAATGTCAAAGCCTATTCGACCTCGCTCCCACTCTAGAACAACGGTACTCACGTCGCGGCAGGCGCGAGCGACGGACTACTACAGGTCTCTGCCCTCACACGGTGCGCGTGCGCACTTCTTTCATACATTCCACAAGCTTTAAAAACTGAAATTTGTATTCCTGTGACATAAAAGATCATATATTTTATTAATAAGTGCCAAAGGATGAGTTGTGAAATGGTCGGTGATATGTGAAATGTTGCGAATTATTCTTTCAAGTTTATTCGAAGTGATTTAAGTGCAGAGTGCTTGGATCAAAAGCTTTCAGAAGAGCTTCAAAGGCGAGGTAAATCGTTTTGCATTTTAAATGTCTCTTTTAAAAAATCAATAAATATGAATTCTTTAGTATATTATGTCGGAAGATGCATTAATTTACTTGTTGCCGGTATTAAACATCCATCCATTTTTTAGAAAGATGATTAAGAGCTCTATAGTGTACTATAAAGTTGTTGATTACAAGATGGAATATTTACATTACATAATATTTTTAAAACAAATAATCTATATCCGATTTTAGTAAGATTGTCTTTTAAGTAACTGTATGTATTTTGTACGACGAATCCACAATAAGTGCATACGTGTGCACCACTTGTAAGTTATTTTTAATATCAAATTGAGAACACAATGTCTGCGCTTCGACATATTTCGTGTTAAAAGCTCTTATAATGGAATTTATATTTGCTTATAGTAACTAACGCGATGACAAGCCCGTTTATTTCTCTTTTTGTTTATCTAAGAATAGCTTACAAGGTACGCACTTAAGGTATTTTTATAAAACCTGTCAGTTATGCCGAGAAACTGAATAGAACTTTTTCTATTACATAAATATCTTTTCAAAATTTAGCTTTAAAGAAGAATTGAGCTTTTAAGATTTTTAAAGTGTATGGAAATTCAGGTAAATAGTTATATACTATCCTGTTATTTAATGCAATGATAAATAAATAAATTAATGTCGCTAATTATCTTTATACAACAGAACTAGATGACCACGCTGAGTTAAAACAATATTCCTAATTTGGCCCTGGCTACTGTGCCAGGGACACGAGTTCTATTTATGCATTAGGCAATTTTTACAGTATTAAATCAAAAATTGATAATAAGAATGACCTATATTTTTATGAATCCATGTCCCCCTCTATTATCGCTGCAGTTGCGTGCGTCTGTAAATAAATGTTATTACACAAAACTCGATGTTTACTTTATATTTAAGATAACATATTTGACTCTTCTATGAATTCTTTACAAGTATAGAAGATTTGAACAGGCTACAGATTCTTATAGAAAAACTAAACTGTAGCTAATGTACGCTGAGCTCAAAATCACATTAATTTTCACACTTAAAGTATGAAATTTTTAAATTTATTCGGGATTATCTTTAAGATGTAGATCTGTTTAATAAAGAATGGAACCAGGAAATTACAATTAACACAGATATCGCGAATAATATCAAACGAACGCGCGAACTTTCAACTGACGTATTATTGATGCGTTCCGGATCACGCAAAATTAATTAACTTAATTTTTGAATTTAGTAGGCATCTCTCCCTTATAGGCGTCTCTCCCGGACTTACCCTACCTAAAAAATGCAACCTTATTAAGTACCTCCTCCTTTTTTGAAATCGGTCAATATTGAATTCATGAAACTGTAATGCCATTTACGAATTTCATCATTGCTGAACGTGGCCTACTGAGTGTTAGGGAAACAACACGAATAGTTCACTTGTTACGATATGTTGGATAGAAAGGTAATAGAAATTGTAATATTATTTATTTAACCTATGAATTCTTAACAATGGTTAGTTTCATTGATTAGCTGCTTAGTAAGTATTATCTTTTGATTTAGATTTTTAGTTTGCTACAAAAATATGTATGGTACCTACATAGGTACATGCATGCGCCAATTAAGCTTTTAAAAACTGGTAATAAAATAAAATTTATATTAGTTAATTTTGTTATCCAGTATGTATTTATATTAGTATATTTTGTAGGATAAGGATATTGGATATATAAAATTATGATTTTTAATGTGAAACTTCTTTGCGTGCATGAGAGTAAAATTTCAAGGTCGCGTCACAAAAAATCGTCACAGTAGCCATAATAAGTTGTTATTATCTAAAAAATGATAAATATGATATTCTTTCCGTTACTATTTAAAGCTTACTATTTTTATAAATTTGTTTCCAAATATGCAAAATATTTACCTATAACTAACGGCTCACCCTTGTTTCGCTCAGGTTCGTCGGTTACTATTAATATTATACGATCTAACTATTTTGAATATGTATGTTATTATGTTCAATAAAAATTTTAAAAATCTTTAAAATCTTAGAGTATATGCAATAGATGTAAGAATCCAACTACATCGAAAGAGATAAAATATTATTCTCTCCTCTTTGAATGTTATTCGTTTGAATCATATTTTTGTCTGAGTGTAATATTAAAAGTTTTTATTAATTTATTAATCTTACTGATTTGAAATATAAATAACCAATGAAGTTTCACTTCTAACACATTTCCATAGAAACTTTATTTTTTTATTTAGATAACCAAAGAATTAGAATTGTTAATTTTATTTTCAAAAAAGTAGCATAAAAACGAATAAGAAAAAGTATTTATTATAATTGGACGACGCGAAGCCCCTAGAAACTGTTAAAGATGTTATCATTAGAGTAAAAATATTTTCTTGCGCTAGATATTTTAAGTTTTTTTGTGATATTAATTTATCTAAAATTTACTCTAACTACTAAAAATCCTGTTATAATTGGTTCTGCCGACAGTTTTTATGTCTATGATATAAACGACCAATAACAAAAAAATCTAAGTATTTAGAAGAAGAAGAAGTAGGTACTTGTCTGGAATCAATAACATACTTACAAGTGAAACTACTATAAGTATATTAGCTTCCTCGTGGATTTACATACACTTATTGTTAGTTAAAAATTTGGTTAAAAATACATTAAGTTAAAAAAATTAAAAATGTAAAAAATTACAATTTTAAATGTAAATTTAATTATTATTAATTTAAATTGACTAATTGACATGCCTTAAATTGACATACATTATTTATTTAATTCAATGTTAAATGTTTGTATTTTACTTTGCTCATTTCTGTCATTTCTGTTATAATTTTGTAGTATTTTAATTCTATTTTCTGTGTTACTGTAAAATACTGATGATTTTTTTTTATGGACTCCCTGTCTGAAATAAACGTTTATTATTATTTGTATCTCTTTGTAATTCACGGGCTCGAAGGAGCCCGGTCCTTTGGAAGGCTTGCGTGGGGACACAGGTCCAACACGTAGAGGCCCTTTAAGAGATTCAAGCTTGTTTAATGTGACGCATCAGCCGGGATCCATCTCTGAGTAACCCATAGGGAATTGCCCATAGATGGCCTCCGGATAATGCGTAGGGACTATGGAAAATATGGAAAACTATATAGGGTTATGGAATGGAGTTTGGATGGACTAAAAATGGGCTATTGGATGAGACTACCGGACGTCCGCCTGCTCAACAGTCTCACATTGAATATTTGGCGGACGGTGACTCGCCTCCCACTAGATGGGCCCCCACAAAGCGGCATAGTGCCTTGGGCGCAACATCAGCGTGGTCGGCTAAGGGTGTTGAGAGGTGTGCACCGGTTTCACCATCGCGAGAATGCTCGTGAGCGGGTTTCCCCGTTATTACGCAGATTGAGCACTTCCACCCTTTCGAGCACTTGGCTCTTGCGCTCCACTCTGGACGGCCAATGAAGGCAAGCCAGAGGCGGGGGACAGATGTTATTATTATTATTATTATTATTATTATTATTATTATTAAAGGTTGATTTGAAAAGGAATACTTTGATTTGATTTGTTAAAATTACACGAAGCGAAGCCGGAAAGGAATGCTGTAATTAATCATTTACATAACTCAAATTGAGTTGTAAAGTGTCATAAAAAATGATAGCTCGACAAATCATATGCCCGATCGAAGCGATATTACCGAATGAGTAGTTACGTCACCAGTTATGTCATTATTTACAAAATATCTAACAATAAGTTTTTATCGTTGAAAATGCATTTTGTCATATATTTACATTCGCTAATTTAATTTTTTCGTTCATTTTGATTTTTTATTTATTGAATTTTATCATTTATCGTATATATTGCATCTGTATTGTTACAGGCTAACACATTTAGGTCTTATGGACAAAATTATTACTTAAATGTGTTTAGATTTTAGAGTATACATATATATTTTTGTATATATATATATATATATATATATATATATATATATATATATTTAATTAGATACAAAGTTGTTAAAGTTCAAAGACAAACTTTCATTAATTAATTTTCTTCTTAGTAAAATTAACTTGGGAACTAAATATTTATAAATTAAGCAATATCGGCTAAGATATTTGTTTATTAGCTCTCATGTAAAACAAACAGACGACTATGACAAATTCACAATATATTCCAACACCTAAACTATCATAAAAACTTCTAAAGAAACAATATCGTATTAAACATTGTCACACGTCTGTTGACGAGAAAGTGAGTAAAAGTACAAATATATAAGATTTCTTCGTAAGACGAGTATGTAATATTACACGAGACATCTATATATGTGAAATAATATTTCTCCATGCGCTAAATGGAAACATGCTTAAACAATTACTTATTCTTGTTTATGTACGTAAATAGATATAGGTATAACTTAACAATGTTTTTTTATTGTAAATGCGCCAATTTATTTTATTTTTTTCTTCATTTGTCTTTTCATGTAGTAACGGAGCAATGGGTGACAGTGTGCTTATATTAGCCAGGCATCTAAAAATGGGTACCAATACAATAATTTAATATTTTGAGCTGATCTGATGATAGAGATAAGGAGGAACCTTCTAGAACTACCTTCTATAGCTGTTATATAATTAACCAGCAACTCACACTCGCTTCGCTCGGGTTCGTCCCTAGTTAAAAACAAAAACCAATCTATCCCACGGGAACCATACATTTTTCAGGGATAAAATATATATGCTATTCTAGACTATAATCTATTTCTGTGCCAAATTTCATCCAAATCCGTTCAGCCGTTCTGGCGTGATTCAGTAACAAACATCCATTCAAATTTTGCATTTATAATGGGATTAGTAGATATACTTTATGGGCTGGAGTGACAAGGGTTATTTTTTATCCATACTATATATCTCGAGATACTCTTTTGTTGCAAAAAGTTACTTAAATATGATTTGGGATCATCAGTATATTACCCGTGTACACATAATGGTAAACCAAGGAAAGTGTTAGTGCATTAAAATATGTTTTAAGTAAATTATTATATTACCATTGATAGCATCTGAAATATTTTTAACAACATTATTCAAATGTAATGTGTAATCTTTAATGTGTGTTATTAGGTTAAAATATTATGTATGTTTTAACGAGATGATGTATGGAGTACCGAGAAGCATGCAGATTGTAAAGATAGAGCTGGGCAATATATTATGATTTCTATTCTCCAAATATTTAAAGTTGAACTATATGCATTTGTGTGTTTAAAATCTATACATATAATAAAATTCTGAGATGAATCTTTACATTAAATATTTTTTTGAAAATCTTATTGAAATAGTCATTATTATTGATACAGAGACCGAACTTATAGTTTTAGAATTTTTGTTTGTCTGTCTGTCTGGGAATGCATCACGAGGAAACCACTGGACAGATTTTGATGAAATTTGGTATGATGATAGCTGGTTATCCTGGTCAACATATAGGATACATTTTACTGCGGGAAAATATCTCATCTCTGAGAAATCTACACTAACCGTTAAAAGGTAACTAGGGACGAACCCGAGCGGATCGAGGGTGAATCGCTAGTTTAAAATAAAATCTAAATATTATTAAATGTTATAAAGTAACTGTGTTGGTTTACATATGTGAATAATTATAATTGTTAAAATTTCTTTTCTGACAGTAAATATTTTTTTTAATAGGCAAACATGCT
This sequence comes from Fabriciana adippe, assembly GCA_905404265.1. Lineage (NCBI taxonomy): Eukaryota > Metazoa > Arthropoda > Insecta > Lepidoptera > Nymphalidae > Fabriciana > Fabriciana adippe. The sequence continues at coordinate 12,870,944 of FR989992.1, read as the reverse complement.
TGTACGATGTACCGTTAACGTTTATGTTAATTTAGTATGTTGAAATAGTTTAATTAACAACTTTCGTTTAACTGTTTGCAAATCTACTATTTGTACATTGATTTCTAAATGTCATTTCGTTATATTTGTTTTAGACTGCCGGCTTTAAGTAAATAAATGTGCACGTCCATTTAATGGTTTATATTATATTGAACATTCTGCTTTTATTAACAGCTTTTCTATTAATATATTAATATATTCAGTAAAAGTCATACTTTTGTAGAATTTTGATTAACATTTTTTTTTATTAATTTGAATAATTATATAGAATTTCAATATTGATAATACTATTTGAGTGTTGGCACAGAATTATAAATTAGTTTGATTACAGATGACATAATATTTGAAATTTGTATGAAACTAATAATATATGTCAATCTATGTAGATGACATCATAGTCAATATATAAATGAATAGAGAAATTATTGTTAACTAGCGATTATTATATATCTAAAATAATTCTTATGTATGTATATGTATATACTTAATATGAATGGGGATGAAAGTTTATATTGGGAAGCAAGCTAGGGACGAACCCGAGCGAAGCGAGGGTGAGTCGTTAGTAATATATATATATATATATAGTTTTACAATAATTTATGGAAGTCTGCCCGATCTGTTGACATTTATGATTACTGCTTTGCTCCCTTGAGTAGTAGCAGGAAAATATATAGCCTATAGCCTTTCTCAATAAATTGGCTATCTAATGCAAAAAGAAATTTTTAAATCGGGTTAGTAGTTCCTGAGATTAGCTCGTTCAAACAAACAAATTCTGCCTCTTTATAATATTAGTGTGGATAATTTAGAGAGATAATATTTAATGCCTGCCTTATCTGGCAATGTAAAAGTTAAAATACTAAAAAGACCATTAAAACTTGAATTAATTGGCCACAATCGTGCCAAATTCCTCGCGGTCAGTTCTGGATACACGGATAATCACATTTTCCAGCTTATGAGAGCATGACTACGCTCGCCGAACTATTCACACAGCTGCTCGCGTAAGCGATTTCTATTCGAGATCGGTTATCAAGGAATTAGTTATATTAAAGATTAAATTGCAAGAAATCCGGATTTACCTATTTATGTTCTAAATAAGAAATAATACGTGGATGTATCTATCATCTTTTTCATATTTATTATTATCGAACTATGTTATATACATATGCACATATTGTACAGTATATGTTTAATTATTAAGTAGGTTTTTCTAGATATTTAGTTTTGATTTATTTCACATATTAAGTTTGAAGATACGTTTAGTACTGATTTGTTTAAGAGGTTTTTTCATTTGTGTAAATTTATAAAAAAATGGAAATATTTCAAATAAAATATTTTTATATTAAAAAAGAAAATTTTAACGTACAGCATATTATATAAATATAATATATTAATTAAAAAACGTACCCACAAATTTGTTGTAATACATATGCATATTTTTTTTTTAATAATAATTGTGTTTAACTTGTGTTTTAGAAATTACTATTTCAAGTTTCAATCATGATTGGTCTATGGCGAAACGGATGTTCGGAACTATATAACAGTGACGCAGGAAGTGATTATACTACACTAGCGATCAAAACAGGCTTCGCCCAAGTATAAACTAACACACATACATAACAACAAACAAAACATATACAATTTTGTTTAACTTATATATAAATACGAGTATATCTAAATTATTTACTGACAGTACTTACTTTATTTTATTGACCGACTTCAAAGAGAAAGAGGTACGAAATTCATCTGTATTTTTTGGGGATTATACGGGATATCTTTGTCAATACCTCAATTGAATGAGTTTAAGAGTGGTCCCAAAAATGCACCTTTGGAACTTTTTAAGTGATTTTGATTTTCCTTTAAGAATTCTGTCATAATTCATTTTAAAATTATCGTTATATTTGATGACACACAGAGAAACACGCATTAATTTTTTGTATGTATGTATATAATCGAAGTGTACTTTATTCATACATGGTTGAATCCTGTCATTACTTCGATAGAATCTTGAGTTCCGGATATTATGGTTAGACGTGAGCGTAATAGTGAACTACGAAGTGAATGCATGCTACACATGATGTTTCTATTCTATATTTATGGGGAGTTTTAGCTTATACAGTATATAACTATAACAACGCAATCTCATTTTTGGTTCACTTTTTAAACTTTAATAAATTTTTTGAAGTTATATTTCTTTTGGCATGTTTGAAAAAAATATGAGAGTAAACTTTTTACGATGCATGCGCATACCGACACCCAAAAAGCATCGTGATGAAGTTAGCTGAAAGCGAGATGATGAAGTTAGCTGCATTCCTTTTACAAACAGAGAGTTTTGACATACGCGATGAAATCTTTAGCTGTTTTTGTTCTGTTACGCCAAAGAAGTATAACTTCTTACGTGCGTACATAAGTACACACACAAGTCTTTTTTAAATAGTACCTACTGTTGTTTATAATCTGTTATTATTGTTTAAATACTATAGAAATACTCAGCAAAGTCCAAAAAGTGTCAATCTATATCCAATTTAGTTTAATCAAAATATATATATAATACGTAACAGAGCATTAAAGCAGTTTGTGAAAGTTTTAAGAAATTTTAATATTATAAATATGCAGTTATGAAATCTATAACAATTTCATAAAGATAAAGTATTTTTTTGTGTTTTTTTTTTTAATTATTTTAAAGTTCGTAATATTTCTGTAATACTGTATTTTTATTTTTTTTAAATAATTATTTTTATTGCGAAACATATTCAACTACTTTTATGTACATGGTTAAATTCAACTAAACTTGACCTTTTTTTATAAAAGTAATCTATATATATAATAAAATTGTAACTAAGCCGAATTTGTACATTAAATATTTTTTGGAAAATCTTATTGAAATAGACATTATTATCGATACAGAGGCTGAATCTATAGTTTTTAGAATTTTTGTCTGTCTGTTACCGCATCACGAAAAAAACACTGGAGGGATTTTGATGAAATTTGATATGATGATAGCTGGTTATCCGGGTCAACGTATAGGATACTTTTTACTGCGAGAAAATATCTCATCTCTGAGAAATCTATACTAAACGTTAAAACGTAGTAGGGACGAACCCGAGCGGAGCGTAGGTGAGTCGCTAGTCACTAAATAAATATACATATAATTTTTATTTATGTATGGCACTTGGATTTTCAAAAGCTAACAATAGAATTTCAATAGCACTTACATATGTATTACTTGCCTTGAAAATAAACAATATAAAATGAAATATTTTTTTTTCATTTTCAAGAATTAAAATTATTATCGTAAAAGTTTAATTGACGTCGTTGAAATTCTACAAATAGTGGATTTTTTTTATAATTAAATTCGAAAAAGTACTTAATTGAAGCTTAAATATTACCCAGGAGGCATGTCATGACATGCCTTGATCCTTTTTTTTATTAGTGGACTACAGTTATTGCAATATATGTTGTTGTTGGTACATTAACACACAGCACCATCTAGTTCCATGGTAAGCTACGAGGCCTGTGTTATGGATACCAGATAGTTGATACACTACACATATATAACTTTAAATACATACATACTATAAATATAAACACCCATGACTGAAGAACAAACATTCGAGCTCATCACACAAATGAATGCCCCCAGCGGGACTCGAACCCGCGATCGCTGGCACAGCAAGTAAGGTAGGGTCACTACAAACTGAGCCAAACGTGTCGTCAATTTATAATCATATATAATAGATTATAACAAAATGCGTACTAATTCAAACTATATATAAAGCGAATCAATCACCCTGATGAACTATCCATTTATCACAAGCAGACGTGTTCAATTGTACATACGTATTCGATCTCTATCGAAACAACCTTTTGTGCCAAGAGTTACTTTCGAGCGTAGTTCCTCCAATTCTTCAAAGTCAGCCTTATTCTTGACTTATTATGGATGAACGTTTTTATAAATACTGTTATATTCTTAGTAAAATTTCGGTTTAATTTAAGGAAATCCTTTACGTTGAATAACTTCATTAGAATAGCACTAATCAATTTCCAAGTTATTTTTTACTTTTGATATATTTATAGTAGGTACGAGATAGTAATCCATACTTAATATTATAAAGCTGAAGAGTTTATTTGTTTGTTTGTTTGGTTGAACTCGCTAATCTCAGGAACTACTTATGCGATTTGAAAAATTCTTTTTGCATTAGATAGCCCGTTAACTGAGGAAGGCTATAAGCTATATATCATCCCGGAATAATATATGGTTCCCGTGGGATAGATTTGTTTTTGTCTAGGGACGAACCCGAAGCGAAGCAAGGGTGAGTCGCTAGTTCTTTCTAAAATAGGACCTGCCGGAATTCTTGTCATATATATAATTGAAAATATATAAATTATTGAAATGTTCGGGCAGGTAGAACAATAATTCATTTAGAGATTATCAAAGGGGAGGTTTCAATAGAAAAAATAATATTTCTTTAGAACGTGATCGTATTTGGCGTTCGGTTCTCGAAACCATAAATATGTCAATCTTATTTAGTACTAGCTGACCCCATGTAGAATATAAAAATCCTATTGAAAATTATTTCAAGATTTCCCCGAAATTCCTTATTTTCGAGGCAAATTTTCATTAATCTTATTTGGACTACAACGAATTAAGAAATTAGCTTTCATTTTATGAAGTAACATTGAAATTCTTGGTGTTTTCAAGCAATAATATTATTGATCTTTTATTTTTTTAAATAAATCTATAAATATAGAACCATGCTTATATAACATATTGTTATTATAATATATGTTATTGTAATGTAATATAATGTAACTATTGTATTTACTACATTTTCTTATTTATACACTTGATGAAAGTTGTGTTTGTTCATAGGAATTCTTTCTCACGAGTAGATTTTATCTCGTAAGCAATGTGTGCGAATAAGATAATCATCACCATGTCTCCATTTGTATCGACATTTCACTATGAAATATGGTAAAATAACTTTACTGTGATATATCTTAGACTAACTTTTTAGATTAGCACGTTTTTAACTATATAATTATTAGAATTAAAATGGCCAAACACCTGCAATGATAATAATTATTTTATAATCTTTTATAATTATATCATTTTTATTACTAATAAATTTTCAAATACAAATATGGCTATTAGATTGTCCCTCCCGGACAAATTCTAAGAAATCCGTGCGAATTTCCGAGAATTCAATTGTTATCTAGCACACCGGTGTGCTCGCGGTCCGCGAGGAGTTAAAGTTATGATTTTTTTAACAACTGACTCCTGCCTGAGGAATATTAGTCTTATGCCAACATAATAGAACATAAAAAAAAAAATGACATTGGTTTTCTTTCTTTATTGGCGTGTAATCTTTACGCGCGGTTGAAGTAGAACTTCTTTGGCGCTGTGGAAGATACCGCAATTAAATTAAAACAAATCAACATATAAGTATAATAATTTTTTTTTACAAAATTATTAGTAATAAATATTCACACCTAACTCTCGCGACACTCATTTTTCTAATGTATTGACTTACCCCCAGTCACGCCTAAAGAAGTTTTACTTCAAAAAATTCTTTCGCCTTCACAAACTTTATTAAGAAAATCATAAGTTTTCACGTTTATACTTACACTAGCGACTCACTCTCGCTCCGCTCGGGTTCGTCCCTACGTTTTTAGGTTACTATAGATTTCTCAGAGATGATATATTTTACCGGGATAAAAAGTAGATAACCATCTCTCACCATACCAAAATCCCTCCAGTGGCTTCTCCATGAAGCGGTCACAGACAGACAGACAAACAAAAATTCTAAAAACTAAAGATTCGGCTTCTGTATCGATAATAATGACTATTTAAATAAGATTTTCCAGAAAATGTTTAATGTACAGATTCGATTCGGAATTTTATTATATGCATAGAAGATATAGATATGTTCGATGACACTATACGCCAAACTAAGGACAATGTAGGATTGATCTCCTATTTGATCTTCGGCTTACTAGACCACAGTAGTCAGTAACACTAGATATTGTTGTTCACGTACATTATATATCTAATATATTTAAACGAGCAATTCTTGTATATTTATATCTTTATACTTATTTGTACCGGCGATCTCGGAAACGGCTCTAACAATTTCGCTGAAATTTGGTATGGGGGAGCTTTCGGGGGCGAAAAATCGATCTAGATTAGTCTTATGTCTGGGAAAACGTGTGTTTTCGAGTTTTCATGCGGTTTTCTTTTGCATTATTCTACGCAGAATATGTTCGATATTTATGTTCGTATTTCTTACACTCAGGCATAAGCATCGTGGTCAAGCGACCAAGGTGCAAGATTAACATTATATGGATCATATTGGATATTGGATACAAAGTTCTACTTTTTTTTGTATTTATCCAAGTTTTTAGTTTATTTTTCAATCTAAAAAATATGATATAACAAAAAAAAAACACTGAGCGAAGCTCGGTCGCCAGGTACTATTGTACTATTTAAGTAGTTTACCTTCCACAATTCTCATTATTTAGTATTGCGGTTGTATAAACAATGCATCTGTAACATTGAGGTACAAGTACTTGTAAATATAAGTCACACATTACAGAGTTCAAGTTTGGAATATTACCCAATCTTAGAGCATACCAAGTGAATAATAGACTATGTGAAATGTTTTTTATATATAGTGTGTTCCCTATAACCATGTGTTTTTATTATATTAGCATTTTCTAGAACATTTATCAGTACGAGATTAAGATATAGTCAAACAAAATTGTTCCTATATGTATATCGAATTTAAGCAAAGTTTTTAAAAATCCTTCTTAGTGAATTTTATGACTGCTAAACCAATATTTTCTTAAATTTACTTGTGTCGGGCCAGATTTACCTTTACACGAATTCATCAAAAGTAGGTTTTCTGGTTATATTATTAAGGTATTTAATGCATTTGTTATCAAAACTTGAATAATAAAGTGAGGCAGTGAAGATGCGAACAAAAGGCTTTTGCAACGTATGACATATAAGATCTTTTTGTACGCTCGACCTTCATTGTTCTGTGTCGCCATCTTTACAATTAGCATTGTATCTTAGTTCACATTGTGTTGTAGTTTGTATAAATAAATTAAATGGAGCTATTTATGGTCAACAGAACTAAGAAATTCTATAAATAACTACATAAAAGCTCGATTAAGTTGTATAATCGGTCAATTAAAATATTAAGCTGCTCAATAGGCGAGTAAATTACCTGTATTCTAATTAATGATATAAAATTAAATGAAAATATAGATTGAAGATTGTTTATCTAATTTAGATATATTACACTCTTATATTTTTTTAATACAAGTGTACAAGGTGCAGAAGTAGCCCAGTGGAAACGCGTTCGCTTGGGAAACCGAGTGAAGCGGGTTCAAATCCCGGGTCTCGCACCTTTGATATTGTCATGTGCGAATAATTTCTAACATGATTACCACTTGCCTTACGGTGAAGGAAAACATCGTGAGGAAACCTGCAAGTCTGAGAGAACAAGGTAATCATGCTGAAAATGATTCGCATATGCAAACATCAGACGTGCGTGTGCGTGCGTGCGTGACGCGCGTAGATTTGAACCCGCTTCATTCGGTTTAACAAGTGAGCGCATTACTACTGTGCTTGACTGCATAAAAATAATCATAAACGGTATTAAATCTAGTAAATTAACGTAACTACATTGGAGATAACCAGTTTAATTTTAATTTCCAAAGTTAAGTATTACATTGGATGCTGGCAGTTGTCTGATAAATATAAAAGTTCCACAAATGCGACAGGCGGACGTGAATTTAATATAACTTATACATACGTATGTATATCCACAAGTTAACTGGATTATCTAACTGACATGTGGCGCTTAGAGTCGGCTGAGCTGCACGCTTGCGATTGACGACGCTAAGTGGCAATTGTTATTTCAAATCCATATAACTAATGTCCATATTTGATATTTTGATCAAATATTACACAACATGGCTATAATAAATACTGTAATATATAGCGAAATACATTTTTGTTGACAGAAAATGATTAATAATATAAAAAGTCTGCACTCTGAGGACAACATCCGGGTTTGAACCCGCATCACTTAGTTTTTCAAGCGATCAGCAATATTGGGCGACAGCGAGCGTGAAATGAATAAATATGGATAGTTAAAAATTATCTTGAAATAGACTTATTGTAAAAATATTCAAAGTCCGTTTCAATATTACATATTTATTCAGTATGATTCTGAGTAGCAAGCACTAATCTCTGTTCGAATTCATCTTTTTTCCTTTTTAGAGCCAATACCAACTTAGTAGTAATACCTAAATTAACTACACTAAAATAGGCGAACGAAACCATGGGCAAAGATAGTCTATACATATAATAAAACTGTAGAAGGCAAATGTCTGTACATAGAAAAAAATATACTAAAAACCGAGTCAGGGGGATGTAAGAAGAGAAATAGAACATATCCAGATTTTTTCAATTTTTTTTGTTTCTCTGTCTGTTTGTCTGTTTGTACGGGCTAATCTCCGAAACTCTTCGACCGATTTAAATGAAATTTTGTATGGGTGTCCTTATATCCCCGGTCAACATCTTAGATATTTTTATACCGGAAAATAAAGAGTTCCCGTGGGATAAGTAAAAAACTATAGTAACTTATATTATAAACTGTATAGCTTAGTACACAAAAATTACTAATTGAATTTTAATGAAACTTTACAATAATATAGTTCATAGAATAACAAATAGGCTACTTTTTATCCCGGAAAAATGTATGGTTCCCGTGGGATAGATTTGTTTTTGTTTGTCTAGAGGCGAACCCGAGCGAGGGTGAGCCGCTAGTTCATTAATTATTATAATCAAATTCATGCATATTAAGTATCTAAGAATTGTAATATTTATATTAATAGCTTTTATACAATCATCTATACATATAATAAAATAGTAACAGCGAATTCTGTACATAAAATATTTATTTTAAAAATAATGACTGTTACATATTGTGTAATAAAAACTTAAAACAGCTCTTCAAATTTTTGTCTGTTTGTTGTATTTCTTTTTGTTTGTACATCTGTGTCCGTTTCACGAAAAAAGTACTCGACGTATTTTAACTTAATTTTGTGTAGTAATAACTCATTACTCGTGTAAGTATTAAAGATACCATTTACTATAGGAACATCTTCCGTTCCCACGGGAAAACACAATAACTGGTTCTGTCGAGCTGTCCTTAAAAATTTACATGGCTAACGTTGGCTAAACCTTTAGAGACACAGCAAAACAATGTACCAGAAAATTGTAGGTTTTAAAAAGCCTACAGTAAAGTCCGCGATATCATGCGTTTATCTCCTAAAGTACACTCACAATAACTATTTTACATAGATAGTTATTTTATAATAACTGTTTTATATTTTATCTATATATTAATACGTGAAACAAAAACTTTGTACCCTTTTTACGAAAATAGCGCGGACGGAGGAGTGAAATTTCTCACACTTATAGTTTATATAGAGAAGGAGTGCAGAATGCTAATATATTTTTTTTAAATTACGCATAAAAAATAAATTAAATCAATAAAAAAAACATTGCACACACTACCATGTATTTGACACACACACCCATATAAAAACGGTAAGTTTTATCAAAAGAAACCTCAAACCAAAATTGTAGAACTTAAAATTCTCTACAAAAATGGTCCATATGATTTTTTTCCTAAGAGTTACCATTCGTGAGATATCTCGATTCTAAGAGTCACATTATTCTTGTTTCGCGTATTTTTTTATAAAAATTAAGTATCGGTATTTATCAATGCAAGTTATTTTTTTAAGCTCCATAAACCGCAAGAAGAAAGCGAATTCGTTCCGTAATTATTGTTTGAGGTGTGGAGTCAATTTCTGTAAATACTTAAGCGCAGTCAGTCAAATCTTTATATGTGCACATCATGTATAATTTGATTCTTAGACTCGCGATGTCTTACGAATGGTAACTCTTAGGAAAAAAATCATATTGACCATTTTTGTAGAGAATTTTAAGATCTACAACTTTGATTTGGGGTTTTTTTTGATAAAAATTACCGTTTTCGAGAAAAATCCAAAAAACCTCAAATTTTGAACTTTGACCCCGAATAACTTTTGTAGCACACATAGGATCGATGGGGATTTTTAAAACTTTATTTATAATGGTAAACCCTAGCTCTCCACTAATATTTGGCTTTCCGAGAATTTTTGTTATTTGACCACTATTTTTATGTCTAAATTGACCGGACTAGTAGACAATAAATATATAAATTAATGAATTATGGTTAATTTTCAACCACGCGGCGATCATTAGTTTAACAGCTAGTTATATTAAAATAATATATGTCAATCACTAATATCACTTTATTTTAAGCAAAATTCCTAGACTCTTAGATCAATTAAGTCAAAATTAGATATTGGTTTTATAAACTGGTTGTGCTCGAGGATTAAGTTATGTTTTGTTGTAAAACCGTTACTTCCGATCAACGACCTTTGTAGTTTCGGGTGTTGGTTTTTTTTAATAGTTTAATCTTAGATAGGTATATCGAAATTATTGATTAATTTAATGAATATTAATACAATTCAGATTTTCTAGGTTCAAGTGCATCTGAAATCGACACTTTCGAGCTAAGAAATTTATTTTGCGGTTATTAAACTAACAAAGTGTATGACAAAAATTACTTAACACCGACTTGGCAATAGTCTTCAGTGATGGTTGTGATGTATGAACGGGCGTACGGATATGACGAAATTATAAAGGTTTCCCTTTTTTCAAGCTAATCAATACAATATCCCTCACATTATAAAGTTGTGTTAATATTTTGGAAATATTGCCTTTGTTTTAAAATCCGTATCTTAATTCAAAGCTTTATATGCAAATAAATCTACCCTTAGTAGATTTTCCTTGAATTCTATAAGTTTAAAATGTACCAATTTGTAAAGATAAAATTGATTTAGAGATATCGCGTAACGTATTATAAAACTGAATTGAGTTCTACTTCTTTTGTAAAGTCGGTTAAAAGGGAAATAAATTTCCAACCCATTTAAGGTAGGCTGCGTGAGACAGGCGTGAAGCGCTAAGATAATAAATAAGTCTGCAACACCTGTTAGCTTAGACCGACTTCGGGCTAAATTACTGAGGAAACTTTGCCACGCACATCGCTAATGTAATTTTTCAACTAATCTCATTTTAAAAGTTTTCTTTAGACACTTTCAATTACTTCGCAGTTACTTATAATCAACTACATGTACATTAACAAGTACTTTAACTTGTTTAATGTAAAGAATATAAAGAAAATTACGAAATTAAAATATTATTATATTATTTTAAAACTTTTTTATGCCTTATAGTAAATGAAGCTCCATGATCAAGCCCACGAGCTCATGGGCTCAAGCCCACGAGCTCCATGGTCTCATACCGCCATCGCCATTCTTCCATCGGAGCACCAGACGTACTGCGGGATACCATCCTTTCTTGGTTGACATTCCGACCATTCGCACTAAGCGCTTTTCATCATCTTTTATAATGCGCACAGCCAAGAAGTGGAATGCCCTGCCTGCGTTTGTTTTTCCGAGTGCGTACGACCTGAAACTCTTTAAGGTGCGTGTTAACAGGCTTCTCTTGGGTAAACTCGCTACATCGTAGATCTTATCGATACCTTCGAGCTAAGATGAAGGTCAAGAGTATGCCCATTTTTAATAAAAAAAATCTAGGTAAATAAAAAAAAATAGGTACTTTTATTGTAATATTCATCTTAGGCAATTATCTCATTGAGCTCATACAATCAAATTAGACTTAGGTTAGTGAATAAGCTATAGTATGCTGTGTTTTGAATTATGGAAGTTATAGTTCAAAATTACATACATAATCAAATGTTTCCTTTAATCTTATGATAAACATTAATGAATGTATAGAATGAATGGCTCTAGGATATTCTTCTTTTGGGGAAGACTAAGTTTTTTTTGGAAAATTTAAGTTAGGGGATGTTTACGTGTTATTGTAACTTTGGATTTAAAATATTTTAGTCTACACTAATATTATAAAGAGGCATAGTTTGTAAGTTTGGATGTAGAATGGAAATTAGGAAAAAATTATTTCATTTCAATGTGGTTACTGTCAGGAAATAAAACAATTGAATTAAGCAAAGTGAGGGCAAATCGCTAGTCCCATATAAAGTGGGAGGCATTTTTAGTACTTGTAAACTAAATAGAAATTCGTGAAACGCGAGGAAAGTCGAAGGAAGCAAGTATTAAATAAAAATACAATAACGATATATGGGAACATCTTATAACATCGTGGTACAATTACATTTCCGAACCATAGCATAACGCAATTTTCATATCCCACTCATCAAATTAAGAGCTCTAGAGATAAACAGAACAATCTCCCTGAGTACAGGCGTTTTTTTTTCAAGTTGAATGCAAAATATCTTATAACATATCTGTAATGTAATTTACGATTTTGATTAGTATTTATTGCTAAATTAAGTAATTTCATTCAGCCAGCGGTCGCGGGTTCGAGTCCCGCTGGAGGCATTCATTTGTGTGATGAGAATGAATGTTTGTACTCCAGTCATGGGTGTTTATTTTATATATTTATATATTTATAATATGTATGTATTTAAAGTTATATATGTGTAGTGTATCAACTATCTGGTATCCATAACACAAGCCTTGTAGCTTTCCATGGAACTAGATAGATGGTGCTGTGTGTTAATGTCCCAAGATGTTTATTTATTTATTTATTAAATGTTCAATATAAAAATAGTGTGGTAAAAGCAAGTAGAAATTGATATAATATGGAAAGTAATAAATTATTTACGATTTTTTTATTGCTACGAGAAATAATTTTATAGAAGTTTACATTAATTATTATTAGTAGTTAGAAGCAACGAGGTTACATAATGAAGCGTGAGATAATCTTGGCATTTTTTCCTATTTATAAGTTATTATTTTTTTTATAAAAAATAATTATTTACAAATTAAAAAATTTCGCATTAATGTAATGTATTAAGTTCACTCTTAAGGAACTTTTTTGATTCATTTGGTAACATATGTAATTATAAATGATAAAATATATAACGTACCTATCATATGTAATTATAAATAATAAAAAATGAAATATAAATTAATATATTTTTGAAGCCAGTCAAAAAACCTATTGTCTACTTAAAGAAAATGGCGTAATATAGAAATCAATTTTTAATCAGTCAATAGGTTCAATGCCGGATAAATAAACTTTTTCTTTTCTTTTTTTTATATTTTTTCAGGTAGACTTTGGTATTTTCATCGTAGAGAATATCTATACTAATATATTAATATTATAAAGAGGAAGAGCTTGTTTGTTTGTTTGGTTGAACGCGCTAATCTCAGAAACTACTATCCCGATTTGAAAAATTACTTTTGCGTTAGATAGCCCGTTAACTGAGGAAGGCTATAAGCTATATACCATCCCGGAAAAATGTACGGTTCCCGTGGGATAGATTTGTTTGTGTCTAGGGACGAACCCGAAGCGAAGCGAGGGTGAGTCGCTAGTTTACAATAAAAATCGAAAAAATATTTATGAAGTAGTGCGCTATTGTTCATACATCAACGCACGTGACATTTTGCAGACACGCAATACAATATAGTAACAACGTGAATAAAACTACTGAAGCGTGAACACCGCAGGCAATGATTTGATTGGTCTAAAAAGTATTTCCAATAAACAACTATCAATTTATTTTTATAAAAATGAAATTGGTTCAGTTATTTGAAAAAATATTTTAATAATAAACTTCGTAAATGCCTTTACATTTGGTTAGATTTTTTTTTAGTTTTAGATAATACTTTTTATGTGTAAATACTTAGTTATGTTATTTCTATTTAGAATCTTTTCAAATTGATTTATTTTTTCGGAATAAATAATTAAGGAATTAAATAACATACATATATGAATGCGGCGTCGTGCTCTCAGTGCGGCGACTTGTTTGAACAACAATTTATTCGAGTCTTTTTGTCATTGAAAACTGAGTATTTAAATAAATAATCCAGTATAAATTAAAGATACCTTGGTTTATTACGTATATTTAAATAAATTAAATTTAAAATGAAAAATATATACATATAAAAGCTTTTTATTTTACATCACCACTCTCGTCTCTTTGTCCGAAAAATCCATTATGTTAATTTATTATAATAACTGGACTAGTTCATATATTACCTATGCAAATAATTTCTTCATAGGAAATTTTAAAGAAACATGATAGAATTTTTTTAATGCATGTTAATATTATATCAACATAATTTTTAATATTATATCCAAATAATAAGTCGCATATGAACTGTATACTGAAACATGGTCAATTATCTTTTAGTTTTAAAATAATGTAAGAAAGTAAATATGTACTTAAGATCTAAACAGGCTTGTTTAAATGGTGATGAGGTATAAATGAAACAATGGTCCAACGCTATACAATATGTAAGTACTGTTCCTAACAAAAATGTACAATATTTTATGTGATAATACACACGTAACTAAACATTTTCACTTGAAAACGCATAGAAAGTATTTAGGAACTTTCACTTTACTTCTACATGGTTAATTATTGTTACATTCCAAACGTCGTTCGTCGGTCATGAATTAACTGTCCGATAACCAGTTAGAACTAATTGAGCGTATAAAATATAATAAAATAAAAAAATAAAGAATTACGCGACTAATGTACATAGCCTATAGTTTTAATACTAATAATATTTTTATACATTATGTATGTATATAAAAACTTAAAAAATAAATAAAACCCGACTTAAAAAAAAAGAAAAACACTAAAAAGTAAAAAAATAACTGATTGGATTGGTAAATAACTGATTTATTTACTATAGAAACCTAATCAAATATTTTCGAAGTCGGTGCTAACCGATACAAATCAAAGCAAAAGCAAAATGAAAACTACCAATCAGTTACTTTTTACTTTTTAGTGTTATTTTAGGTCGGTATTAATTTTTTTTAAGTTCTTATTTTTCCATTTTTAGTGTAGACATAGTAGTAGCAAATTTGCAAATTGAGAAATTCCTCCTTTTTTTTCGTCGGTTAATAAAGGCGAAAATATCTAAGATTCTGATTCTGATTTGTATTATCTCGAGAGCTAAAAGAAAAAATAGAAATAATTTTAGAAATTCCGTTGTTTCTGATTGAAATTTCTATGCAACATGAAAATTAGCGTAGAAAAATTAATTACAGTATTACTGAAAGTCACGGAAAAAGACTATTTAAATATATACTTGTACTGGCCATAAATTATATTAACAGGTTTCATATTAATCGCTGAAGAGCTCAATTATTTCAACTTCCTAACGTGTTGACGTTTCCCGGAACTCTTCTCATAAGATTTCCGGAAAAGTGTTTGAATACAATTACGAATAAGATATTACTATTTTCTAATGAAACGTCGAGTAATAATATTTTCCTGTAGTTATATATTTGTTTAAGTGTACTTTATAAAATTGTTCAAAACAAATTGTTTGATTTACAATCTTCGGGGAAGCGTTGAGTGTTATTGGTGCATAAATGTACTTTTATAGTAAACTAGCGACTCACCCTCGCTTCGCTCGGGTTCGTCTCTAGGTTGATTCTCCATACAAACCTGCATCCCCATTTTCACCCCCTTAAGGGTTGATTTCTGGAATAAAAACTATCCTATCTCCTTTCCAGAGTCTCAAACTGTATTCTTACCAAATTTCATCTAAATCGGTCCAGTAATTTTGGAGCTTATTCGGTACAAACAAACAAACAAAAAATCTTTCCTCTTTATAATATTAGTATAGATTATTATAAATACAATAAGCACCTAGCGACGCACCAAAGTAAAGCGAGGGTTGCTAATTAGATTTCTAACTTTAAAATCATTATACCAGCCTTAGAAGTGAAATGTTTATTTAAACATCTACTTAATACATATTATATTATGTACGACTCACCCTCGCTTCGCTCGGGTTCGTCCCTAGTTACGTTTTACTGCTGAACTGAGCTAAACGTTGATAAGTCAGTCTGTGAGTCGCGAGTAGTGAATAAAAATAGTAATTGCGAATGTACCTTAGGTAATAGACGTATAATATTGCAAACTTCCCTGTATAACTTTTTAAGACCTACAATTTTCTAGTACATTGTTTTGATGTATCTCTTAAGGTTCAGCCACCGTTAGCCATAGAAATTTCTAAGGACGACTCGATAGAACCAGTCATTGCGTTTTCCCGCGGGAACGAAAAATGTGCCTGTAGTAAAAGGTATCCTAAATGTTGACTCGAGTGATAAGCTATCACTATACAAAATTTAATTGAAATCGGTTCAGTACTTTTTGCGTGAAACGCGCACATCGATTTAACTAAGTTAGTTTTGTTATAGGTATAGATAAGAATAGGTATTGCGAGTGTACCTTAAGAGATAGACATATACTGTTGTAGATATTTCTGTAGGCCTTTTCAAGATCTACAATTTTTAAGTAAATTGTTTTGATGTATGTCTTTAGGTTTAGCCAGCGGAGGGTTCCTAAGGAGGACTCGATAAAACCAGTTATTGCGATTTCCCGCGGGAAACAAAGATTTTTCTAAAGTGAAAGGTATCCTAAATGTTGACCCGAGTAATAAGTTATCAGTTCACAAAATTTCGTTGAAATCGGTTCATTACTTTTTGCGTGAAACGCGTACAGACAAACAGACAAACAGACAAACAGACAAACAGACAAACAGACAAACAGACAAACAGACAAACAGACAAACAGACAAAAAAATTTATAACTATTGTTTTGGGGTCTATATCGTATACATAATACGTTACAGTCATTGTTTTTAAAAAATATTTCATGTACAGATTTCGCTAAGTTACTGCTTTATTATAGTATAGATAACATACTCGTATAAGAAAATAGTAATATCATTTAATAAAAATAGTTATAGCGAGTGTACTTTAGGAGATAGACATATACTGTTGAGAACTTTTCTGTAGAACTTTTTAAGACCTACAATTTTCTAGTACATTGTTTTGATGTATCTCTTAAGGTTCAGCCACCGTTAGCCATAGAAATTTCTAAGGACGACTCGATAGAACCAGTCATTGCGTTTTCCCGCGGGAACGAAAAATGTGCCTGTAGTAAAAGGTATCCTAAATGTTGACTCGAGTGATAAGCTATCACTATACAAAATTTAATTGAAATCGGTTCAGTACTTTTTGCGTGAAACGCGCACATCGATTTAACTAAGTTAGTTTTGTTATAGGTATAGATAAGAATAGGTATTGCGAGTGTACCTTAAGAGATAGACATATACTGTTGTAGATATTTCTGTTGGCCTTTTCAAGATCTACAATTTTTAAGTAAATTGTTTTGATGTATGTCTTTAGGTTTAGCCAGCGGAGGGTTCCTAAGGAGGACTCGATAAAACCAGTTATTGCGATTTCCCGCGGGAAACAAAGATTTTTCTAAAGTGAAAGGTATCCTAAATGTTGACCCGAGTAATAAGTTATCAGTTCACAAAATTTCGTTGAAATCGGTTCATTACTTTTTGCGTGAAACGCGTACAGACAAACAGACAAACAGACAAACAGACAAAAAAATTTATAACTATTGTTTTGGGGTCTATATCGTATACATAATACGTTACAGTCATTGTTTTTAAAAAATATTTCATGTACAGATTTCGCTAAGTTACTGCTTTATTATAGTATAGATATTTTTCATTTAAAATTAATTAATACATCTTAAATATGTATTCAGCCCTTTTTTTTAAAGACAGTGGTAGCCCAGTTGTAACGCGTTTGCTTGGAAAACCTAGTGAAACGGGTTCAAATTTTGGGTCTCGCACCTCTGATATTTTCATGTGCGAATCATTTCTAACATGATTACTACTTGCCCTACAGTGAAGGAAAACATCGTGAGGAAACCTGCATGTCTGAGAAAATCCAACAAGTTTTCGAAAGACATGTGAAGTCCGCCAACCTGTACTTGGCCAGCGTGGTGGACAATGGCCTGATCCCCCTCGTATTTAAGGGAGGCCCGTGCCCAGCAGTGGGACGTTAAAAAAAAGGGATGAATACATCTTAACTATAATACAAAATTATGCTTAAAATTGTATAATAATATATTATTTTTATTTATATTAGCTCTATTTAGAGTTATATCTAGCTATTTATTTATTAAATAAGTTTGCTTTTTTCATACTTTTATAAACATTTTGTTAGTACACATAAAGTACTTTTTTTTTAATGCTGGGAACTGCTTTTACGCATACCACCTGTATACATAAAGGTGGTTATGTAGGACTGGCTAGAAAAGAGAGTAATACTCACTAAAACCCAACAGAACCTCCCATGTCTTAATGGGAGACCACACAACCAAGGGGTTGCTCCCACTTTCCACTTTGCTGTCGGAGAAGTACCAGAGGCAAACCGCATGGTACACCGCCCAACGAAGTGGGCCACCTTCCTGTGTCTCTTGGCTTCGCGCCTGGCTGAGTTACCGGACGCTTATGAGACTTTCCCCCTCCCCCATGAGTAGGTGAACACACATCGAGCGGTATACATAAATTACTCCTAAGATTATATTCAAGTTCATGTACGCTAAGCAACAGCAAGCACCCTGGAAATATAATCAATAATAAAATGATATATAGCAGGAATTGCAGTAATTAATGCAAAAGTTATAAAACATTTCTCTATATCTAAATCTTTATCCTAATATCACACAAAAACGCGTTAAAACGAAACACCCTTTTTATTCATCCATCCAAAATTCAACTGTCATTGATTCTAATAATAAATGTCAATTCGAACGATATCGTGTCAAAATAACGTTAACCTTTAAAGATTTTTAAAGAATCTACTTAGTTCAAATACGGTTATCGATGTGATAAATATAAGCGAGTCAGGCAATTAAGGACAAGTTTATTTAAGCCTTCAGTGGGTTACGTAGGTGGTAGACGACCTCGATACTTGAGCTTGACAGTTTGTTGCAAATGTATCGCCGATAAAAAGTTATTGCCCGACGACTGTCATTAGTACGCAAAAAATATTTTAGTAAGGTAATGATCGGCTGCGTGAAAACGATTCTAAATATTACATTATTTTATTTTAATTTGAAATGAGGTTGACTCTATAATGAATGTCGCGGATTCTATGTTCTTTGGGGGAAAATTGTAATAATAATAATTTATAACTGTCTCTATAGTAGTAAAGTTTGTAATCTTTGAGTTCATACAAAAATCTTATAGTTATATTATAAATATTTTCAGTTTTCACGAATTCTCTAATTTTCCGGGAAGCTTTTCCAGTTTCTTCCCTTAAAAAGATTGTTCGAACAATATTTAATTTTACGAACATTTTTAACAAGAAATTAGCCAAATCTTCCAAGAAATTAGCCAATCGTTCTAGAGATGCGCTTACCAGCAAATCATATCTAATATATTTAAACGAGCAATTTTTGTATATTTATTTATTTATACCGGCGATCTCGGAAATGGCCCTAACGATTTCGAAAATTGGTATGTGGCTGTTTTCGGGGGCGAAAAGTCGATCTAGATTAGTCTTATGTCTGGTAAAACGCGTATTTTCGAGTTTTCATGCAGTTTTCTTTCATTATTCCACGCAATAGACATCGGACATAGGCATTGGCATTGACTATCACAGGTATCCGGGTGCGATTCCCGGTCGAATACAAAGTTTTTACTTTTTTTTTTGGATTTATTCAATTTTTAGTTTTTTTTTGTTTTTAGGCCAAATTAAAAAGAAAAAAGAAAATTGTACTTTTGACCAAAAACTCCGAGCGAAGCTCGGTCGCCCAGGTACTTTCATTATTATATTTGTTTAAAATCAGATTTATTTTTAATTAAAGCTCTAATGAGCTATCGAAATCCAACCAGCTAGTCTTTGGTTATTAGCTATACTCTTTTTAATCTTTATTGCTTTCAATTAAAACAAAAAAGATTATTTTATGAATCTTATAGGAATTATCCTTGTTAAATATATGTCTTGTATTATATCTCTGTTTTGTAAATAACTATTTTGAAAAGGTAATTGAAAAGTTCGGTACTGTAATTCTTACTAATGAACTACTTGTTTATTTTTCTAAGAAACGCCGAGTAAATGAATTGAAATAAACTTTATTCAATTAGACTCATTACAAGCACTTTTGAATCGTCAATTTAATTTAAGTATCAGTGTAGTCAATCTGTGAGGTCGCCACCACCGGCTCGGAAAGTAGTTCTGCTGAGAAGAACTGGCGAGAAACTCAACAGTTGCTCTTTTAAATAACGAAGTTACATTTATTTTGTTAACATAACAATATAGATAGCCTGCATATGAGTAAATATTTCTCTATTCCACACATTTTCATCAATAAGAAACTCTTGACCAGTGTAATATGCTTTGCTCAATAAAACATTTTTAATTTTACCTTAAGTTTTTTGAAGAGGTAAATCTAGGACAATTTGTGGAATCTTATTATATATGCATAAATGTAGCTGTGTAGCTTAATCTCATACGAATAATACATAAGACCTTGTACAGTCTAATCACATGCGGAAGGTGTAACCGATTAATAATAGTCAAAGCTTGAGAGTTGATGTCCTGTAGGTACCTATTTGCAAATATAATATGTATTATAAATTATCCTTATTTATCATTTTATTTAATCTTGCACTTATAGAAAAATGTTTATAGGGGAGGATAGTTTTTAAGATTTTGTAATCATTTCATTGAACTGATTCGAAAAATTCAATAAAAAAATCATTTATAATTATCTTTAATGTCGTAAACTTGCTATTTAAGTAGATAGTATTACCTAATTGATCACTTATATATTCATTACTTAAATTGACGAAACGAGCATATAATATTAAATCTACCTTTCAAGCGATGTAATTTATCAGAATCCTAACTCGATTGGCTTATTTTCCTCCAAAGTATCGTAAAAGGTAAATTCGTGGAATTGCTCTATTATTTTCTTGAAAAAATTACCTTAGACAATCTTTGGAATTAGTACGCTCGTTTTATTTTAGGATACCCGCGAAGATCCCATTTTACGAAATGATTATAAATCGCTTATCTAAGAATTTCCTTCCAGTTTTCACGGGATATTGGCAAAGTTTTTGAACGCCAATCTGTAAATGTCTGCTGGGGTATCAGTCACAAATGACTCACTTTCTTACTTTTAGTGAAATGTGTGGTTTGGTTCTTATATAAGTGTATTTTAGTGCTTAAAAAGTTTTACAAGATCATTTAAAGAAATAGTAAATGCTTATCCTAACGATTATTATCTTTATGTAGTTGTAAATTCACAGAATCTCAGCCCTCAGGTCATTCAATTACCTATTAATACGAAAAATTTTAACTAACAAAAAAACATTGATTCAAAGAAATAGGTAGAACAAATAACATGTGTAACTATAAATAAATACGAATAGCTTATTATATATCAATTTAAAAACCTCATTTATTTCGAAAACTTTTAAACACGACAAATACATCTAAAGTATACATAATTAACTTGAGCAATACTCCAAAGAAGGAGATTTGTAGTAAAATAAATAGAAAAGAAATAAGAAAGGCGATTAAGCGCAATGTTAGCAATGTAAATAGACTTACAAGCGAGCCCCGCGACCTTTATACTGCAAATACGACGTTTTACAGTGAAGACTAAATGTGAATAAGCTTTTTTTGTATTGATGGTTAAAACTTTTTCATTTATATTTAGTTTAAGCTTCAAAAAGGTGCATAGATAAAAAAATTTAGGAATTTCTTAAATAAATCATTTCATATTGACCTAGTAATCTCTTTTAGGACATCAGCGAAGATAACATAATAATTAAAGTATTTACTCTTATTATTTAATAAAACTACTATTTGCAGTAACAATTATAGATTTTTACTATTTTAATAAAGTAACTAGCGGCTCACCCTCGCTTCGTTCGGGTTCGCCTCTAGACAAACAAATACAAACCTATCCCACGGGAACCGTACATTTTTCCGGGATAAAAAGTAGTAGATAACATCATATTTTCTTCAGTAACATTAAATCATTAAACTTTGGCTCTTTTGTTAAGTTTAAATTTCTATAATATATATTTAAAGCTACGACGAAACACGCCGCTAATTAAAAGATATGTAAAGGTATACTCAAATATTCATCTATTGCGTAGGATAGTCTATTATTTAAAGATATATGTATATAATAATTTTAATATAAAACGTAGCTTTCTATTTTGAACCACGTTAAAATCGATTTATTATGTAAGCTTTGAGCATTTCATGGGATTTGAATGTTAGGAGCAAGGATGACATTGATAAAATAAGACCAAGATGTAACTGAAGCCGATGGAGTATGAGCATTTATATCGTATCCCAAAATATGTATAAAATATTTGACTATGATAGTTGAAACTAAGAAAAGTCTTTTAAAATAATATTGTGAATTCACTGAGAAAGTATTTTGTTTTGCACTGAGTAAAGTAATTGTATACATGTATTCGTATATGTATGGTACTACGCTAAATCCTATGCAGAATAGTAAAACGGGTACGTAATAAGTCCCGTAGCTTTATTCTACATTCTATCGAATTTAGGATGTTGTTCCTGAACGATGTTCTTGGATGGAGTGAGTAACGAATCCATTCTATTATTTTAAACCAATTAATACGCACCTTATAATAGTGTATCTTAAATATTAAAAAAATGTGTGTGTGTACTTATGTACGCACGTAAGAAGTTATACTTTTTTGGCGTAACAGAACAAAAATAGCTAAAAATTTGATCCCGTATGTCACAACTCTCTGTTTGTAAAAGGAATGCAGCTAACTTCTTCATGTCGCTTTCAGCTAACTTCATCACGTAGCTTTTTGGCTGTCGGCGTGCACGCGCATCGTAAAAATTTTATTCTTATAGTTTTTTCCAAACGTGCCAATAGAACTTATATAACTTCAAAAATCTTGAATATAGGTTCGTACACGTACATACTCGTATGTATGCCCTATGCAAAACTTTCTAACGTGCAGTAATCGAATGTGTGATCTTTGGCGCAGATAATTGTGAAGTAGTCTAAATGCTATATTTATAGAAATGGAGACTCGTAAATCAAAAGAGGCTAAGATCAAAACTATAATAGCTCAATATATAAAAAGTATCATAAATGTCAGTTCATTTCAAAGGATATCCATTTTACTAAATATATCAATATGTTAGTATTATTGTTATAATCTATTATACGTATTTTTGTAACATGTAATATTCTCATTACACACAATGTAATAGGATCATTGAATCTTATTCGTATTTTTTGTAGAAAAAATGTTCAGCATTGGAAATATTCGATTAATATATTATACTTAAAAGGTAAATACGGATAAAGGTATTTACAAAACTCAAAGGGAATGTCAAGAGTTCAATACAGCAAAAAATAACGAAGGGCCAAAGAGACGCAAGGTAACAAATTGCCAATAAAAAGCCAACAAAATGCTGTGGGTAAGCATTTCGGTCAAAGCTGTAAATCCGACGGCTAGGGTAATAAATCCCACCAAAATATATGAAGCCCTGTAATACAGTTAATCATATATAGACGAGGTTGTTTCTTAAGATCTCCTTTTGACTTCTGTTTAAAACCCCTTGCTATGTTTTATTATTTTATTTAACCTAACCATAATTATATCAATAACACCAAATATTTAAATGCCTCTATTATATTCATAACTAGCATTTCCCGCGGCTCCGCCCGCGTTCAGATGATCAAAAACCAAATTCTTAGGTTTTACACATTAGTATACTCTTACATTATACATTACTTTCATAGCGCACCGCATGATTGGTAAATAATGGCAGTGATTGACAATGCCACAAAGGTTCCTCCGTTAAATTGAACTTTTTGTTTTAGCAATAACATTTAGTTTTTTTAGTTTTTCACGATAAACTCTCAAACTACGGAATTAATTTTAATCATTTTTTACTAATAGACAGCTATAGATTAATTTAATATATAGCTGATTATTTAAATTACATAATGATAACTTTTCTTAATTAGCGCTAGTTAATAATATTTTCCAAAACGATTTCCAAAAGAAAGTGTAATAAGTAGATAATTTTAAGCGAATACATTTTTTTATTTCATATGGCTCTGCTAATATGATTAAAGTCGTAAGCATTTTAATGTGTCCTTTAAGCCTTTACCTTCCAAGAAAAGGTGCCAAGAAAAAGTGAAAAAGTTGAGGTATAACAGTTCCTAAAATACTTTTTCATAGTTTTTGAGATATGAAATATTTTTAGTTACCCGCTTTGGCAGTTTAACAGCCATAAACTTGTTTTCCATAAAATGTTATAAAATAATATAAATTGAACTTATTTTTACGATGCAAAAAATGAGTCGATATTGTGGAAACGTAAATGTTATTCGTATTTATTTTAGTGTTAACCATACAAAACACGTAAGTAAGAAAAACAACATAGCATTTTGCTATACGAAACCTAAAATGCGCGAGTTGGATTTACATTTGCCCAATTTTTACATTAAAAGATTAAAAAACATTAACATTATTTACTAAACAATAAAAATTTACAAATATTCTCATTTGAAAATTGTTTCGGCCAACAAAATATTACTAATATGTTACTAATTTATAAAGTCAAAAAGTTTGTTTTATTAAAAATTTAAGCACGGGCAGGGCCGCGGGTAATTTAGTAGTAATTATAGTAAAGTCATAGAAAGGTTATATCTGTAAATTTTTTTTTTTTGGATAAAACTACGTATTTTAAAAACACATGGCGACATCTATTGCCAAATAGCTAAATAACACATAAATAAATTTTCATTAAAATAACTATTTTAATGAATAAAATAGCGCTGTTAATATTTCTTTTAAGATAAGTTTTTTTTAATAGTTTTAACATAATATATAAGTAAGTTACCTTGCTAAAATATTAATAGCATCATCGTGCTTTTACTTTAACCAGTTTTTGTATTTTTTCTCAAAAATGAGATATTTTCCTGCGGTAAAAAGAATCCTATGTGTTGACCTGGATAACCTGCTATTACCATACCAAATTTCATAAAAATCCCTCTAGTGGTTTTTCTGTGATGCGGTCACATACAGACAGACAGAAAAAAATCTAAAAACTATAGATTCGGGCTCTATATCGCTAATAATGAATATTTCAATAAGGTTTTCCGAAAAAATATTGAATTTAGGGGTTCGGCTTAGTTACAATTTTATTGTATGTATAGTTACTAATTTATGAAGCGAAAAAGTTCGCTTTGCTGATAATTTAAACACGGGCGGAGCCGAGGGTGATTTAGTAGTAATTCTAATAAAATCGAAAAAAGGTCATATCTGTACATTAATTTTTTTGGGATTAAAACTATGTATTTTAAAAACACATGGCGACATCTCTTGTCGAATATCTAAATAACACATAAATAAATATTAATTAAAATAACTATTTTAATGGATAAAATAGCGCTTTTGATAATTTGATTTTCAAGATAAGCTATTTTTATAGTTTTTACCATATTTTGTAAGTTACCTTGCTAAACTGTTTACAAATAGTATCGTCGTGGTTTTGTTCCTACCAGTTTTTGTATTTTTTTTTTCAGAAATGAGATATTTTCTCGCGGTAAAAAGTATCCTATATGTTGACCCGGATAACCAGCTATCATCATACCAAATTTCATCAAAATCCCTCCAGTGGTTTTTCTGTGATGCGGTAACAGACAGACAGACAGACAGACAGACAGACAGACAGACAGACAGACAGACAAAAATTCTAAAAACTATAGATTCGGCCTCTGCATCGATAATAATGTCTATTTCAATAAGATTTTCCAAAAAATATTTAATGTACAGATTCGGCTTAGTTAGAATTTTATAATATGTATAGATATAACACTCACTAATATTTTAAACGAGAAAAGTCGTTTGGTATCTCATGACGGCTCCTAACCGTCACTTTAATTAACTAATTAATTAGTTTTTATAATTGCCTTATTGGTGTACATGTAGGTAGGTAGATTGCAGCTCAGGAGGTCCTGGATTCGAATCCCTGACCAAAATCTCGGATATACCTGCTATTTTTGTTTAAACTAATCTCGAATTAGGAGTCTCATGAATTGCCATATGAGTAGATCAATATACATGAGTAGACCAATAATGCATTAAATATTCGAACGTTAAATACTTGAAAACTAACTGTTCTACATATTGCCAATTAAATCCTCATATTATTCACTATTCCATTTGTATAAGTAGAAAACGGTATCAGCACTTATCTATTAGCATTAAACATTTGTTCAAAGTATCACGAATTCAAAAAGTCTCATATTAATTTATGTCATAATAACTCTTATAACAAAAGCTATAAGGGATATTATTACGTGTATTTCAAAGTACTATATATAAGTGTAGACCGGTTTGGAATGGAGATACTATAATTAAATTGTAAAGAAGATATTTTTTGATTGATTGACTTTGTAAGATTACAAGTAGGCTCATTATACCTTTTTGTCCAACTCTTCTCTCACTATGATTTTTTGCTTACGTCTCCTAGCGTGTATCGATTGCAATTATCGCTGGATGACAAATAATTTTCATTTTGGAAATGAAATTAAAAGGCATTACTATGATTTGTTCTCTAAAAAGATGTAGCTAAAATTGCTATAGAAATATCACAAATAAAATGTATATTTAAATATACATAAATAGTACATATGTAGGTACATATCTTCTTACGTAATTGTACTACGTACCTTACGTATTTTGTACTATAATATTTATACAAAACAATAGCATATTTCAAAAACTACTCAAAACATCTTATCAAACCAATGTTTTATAAAAAATACTTATTTAGTTTTATTATTATCATTTCTTTTTATTAGTATGTTGCGATTCACCCTCGCTACGCTCGGGTTTTGTTTTTACTTTTAGTATAAACTTCTCAGGGATGAGATATTTTACCGCAGTATAAAGTATCTTATATGTTGACCTGGATAACCAGCTATTATCTTACCAAATTTCATCAAAATCTGTCCAGTGGTTTTCTCGTTATGCGTCCCCAGACAGACAGACAGACAAACAAACATTCAAAAACCTATAGGTTCGGCTTTTGTTTCAATAAGAATGACTATCTCAATAAGACTTTTCAAAAAATATTTAATGTACAGATTCGACTTAGAATTTTATTATACGTATAGATTCAAATATATGGGGTAGAAACAAAGCGCTAGACGTGTAAGTAGTATAAAATATTGAATATATTTACGAGTTATAATTTATCATTATAAAGGCTTTACTACTTTCTTTTATAACATAGAAATTAATAATACATAATCATTCGTTATTTTCTGGCTCTTGGACACGGACGTAATTAAATAAAACAAAACATTTTCATCATAGACATAATATAAGCTTTTAAGGTGTATTAAAGATGCGCGAACTCACCTAGTTAGAAGTGGCTATTTGATGTCAAACTGGGTCATGAATACCGAGTAATTCTCTTTGCTACGCTAAACGAAAAGGTTAAGCCAGTCAAAATAGAGCACTCGTACTTGTTGTGATTGTTGAGCAATATTTGTGGGTTATTGGTAGTCCACATTTATAGTTATCTTCTTCATCAGTAATTATTATAGTTATCTTCTTATCATTTTTTTAAATACTATTTTAATCCCACTAAAACATGAATTTGAATATTTTTTTATCAAGTGCCATACTTCTCTACGCTGCGCTAAATGAAAACTTTAAGCTTTCTATATTTAATTTAACAAGGGCATTAGAATACATTGTAAGTTTTAATCAATATTATAATTACTGTCTTTCCTATTATTTTTAATTGCAATTACTATCTTACATCCCTTTACTTGCATTTGAAAAACTTTGTTATCGCGTTCTATTTCGTATGAGCAAAGTATGAGTTAGATGTCTTAAAATTTTATCTCATTTATATATATATATATACCAGAATAAATCATGTATCTACACAAAATACCAACAAAAAGATTACATTACATGGCTCATTCATCACGCTAGCGGTTATAAATCTGCGATTATAATATTGGTATACGCTTATCTGCTTACTTTATACATTCTGTAACATGCAATGTAAAGTTATAATGAATATTGGTAATAAAGTTGTATTTGCTTTTGAAAGGTTACTGAACCCCAGAACACGGAGTCAGTCTATATTTAGCTATATTCTAGCGGTATAATAATGTTTTCAAGGTATACATCAAAGAATTACTACAATTAGACATGTATAATGTACATATTATATATGTATAATGTACATGTACCTAAATAAACATTAAAATTAACTTAATAACATTTTGATGGACATTTTAGATATAAATTGAGGTGATTAGAGAAAAATGAGGTTATGGTTTTGCTGAGAAGCGCTAACCGGGTCAGTACAGTCTGAATAAATACCGCTGTGTGGTTAACTGTTTGCTGTGCAAAGGTTATTTAGGGTCGGTTGGATGACGTTGGTACTATTTCTTTGCACATCATTTACATTTAAAGCCACAGTGTAGAATTGTAGACTAGATCTTTAAATTCGGGTGTGCGTTTGTTCGTAATTTTTCTCTTAAACGGTTAGACCGATTTTGATGTATTTTTTTGCGCGTTCATGGAGTCACCTGGATAATTCTTAGCTATAGTTGGATCTGGTAGGTGGACCTGTTGTCAAAATACAGTTTCTTTAAAAAAAATTTTGGATTTCTCATTTAAAAAGCATTACTAAGTCATTAAACTCTCAATATTTATAAATTAATATTTTTTAGTTATACAGCTCTTTGTTCATTACTTTTTTTCATTAGGTATAGTTGATAGTTCCGATGATGAAGAATATTTAACATCTAAATATGTAGACAATACAAATAATACTGACTTGTTTTTATATCTTCATTATTATCACATTAGCTATTTATTTTAAAAAATAACTATTTATACACTTTTTGTTATTGACAACACTAAAGCTCATCAATAGCTACTAAAAAAAAAAAAAGAAAATTTGTTTACAAAAAGAGGAGAAAAAGTTTCTAAACTGTGTTGTCTTTGCCTATTTATATATACATAGATATTATAGATACATATGTACCTATATAATATGCTCAAATGTCTTATGTTAGTTTACATATGAAATTTCTACGTTCTAAATGCTGTCGTCAAATATTTTCATAGAGACATTATAAGGCGTGTTTAAGTTAACTTATCTCCACATTAACTCTAAAGAATGTACCTACGCACATACATAACAGTACTGAAGGCCGTTTTAACGGGACTCCGGAGACTACTTTTTGAGTACACTTTGATGGAAGGACTGAGCTTCTGAGAAGCAGCGGTCAGTACCTTTCTTATAATTATCTCGTATAGTTGAGGTTGTGCGGGATGTAAAAGTTAACTGTTTAGGAAAAGTCACGTTTTAATTGAAAAAATCCTTACAGACTCGTTAGCGATGTTAAACAAAGATCTTTGTTGCAATGTTGTAGGTTTATAGCAAACAATATTTCATTGGAGGTTGCAGGTTCAATTATCGCTCTCTATCAAAATTTTGACCTCATAAGCATATCGGCCAGTTTGGTTAGAAATAAAAATAAAAAATAGATACAGTTAAGGACATTCATATTAATATTATAAATGTAAAAGTGACTATCTATTTGTTTATCTTTTCATTTCAACCGTTAAACAGATTTCAATGAGATTTGGCAAGGACATAGTCCGTAAATTGCATGCTGGGGAAGGATGTAGGGTACCTTTTATCCCTTGCTTATATTGCAGACAGAGCTGTGGTCTAAAAACAGTAATTTATATTAAATCAGTATGTTCTTAACTTCTGTACATGGGCGACTATTATAATGCTATGTATTTCCATCATATACTTTAGGTAATGAACAACTAATATTTATTCGATTTTTTTATAATAAATGAAGTTTTACAGTTTGTATGTATTAAACATATTCTGTTATAATACTTATGTAAATAAATTATTTCTCTTTGATTGTTTTCTGGATATATTAAAGTGTTATATATCTAGAAAGCCATCAAAAAGATATATGCACATAATATATAACTTATTATGTAAGCTGTTACGCACAGCAACAATATTCACATTTGTAAATCATTCATAATACAAGATGTTACATAAGCGGTACACTTTCTGAAAAAGTTTGCAAAAAATTTGTAAACATCACATTCCACTTGACCTATGAATTTTAAATGAATGACATGAAAACGACGCAATGGCAAAGCGCTCACAAAGACACAAAACACATAATTTCAATTTGCTAGAGAAACAAATCTAAATATTACTAGCGATTCAGCTTCACTTCGCTCGGGTTCATCCCTAGGAACGTTTTAACGATTAGTATAGATTTCTCAGGGATGAGATATTTTGTCGCAGTAAAAAGTATTTTATATTTTGACCCGGATACCCATACAATCATCATGTAAAATTTTGTCGAAAATTGTTCAGCGGTTTCCGCGTGATGCGTTTTCAGATAAACAGAAACAAAAATTCTAAAAACTATAGATTCGGCCCCTGTATTGATAAAAATGACTATTTTAATAAGATTTTCCAAAAAATATTTAATATACAGATTCGACTCAGAATTTTACTATATGTAATATACATAATACCTGAAATTTGTATCCCTTTCTAAGAATATGGCGAGTACGGAGGAGTATGAGCTTTGGCTTAGTTTAATATTAAGACTGCAGGAAGGTATAATTTGTTGATTTGCTTTCACCCGTGGCTCCACTCGCGTAGTTTATTTATGTATAATTATTCAACTTCTAAAAGCTAACGTTAAATAGCCATAATTCATCCATTCATCAGCCATCACCATCATCAATTTTGTATTTTATACTAAAATATACAGCAGAATATTCAATATATTTAAATAATCTCTGGAATGATTGAATTTATAACTATTTTTTGATTTTATGCCTATACAACATTGACAAAACAACCTCAATAACGGTCAAAAGTAATGAATATGGTCTATTTTTGACAATGTGGCGATTACTAGTTAAAAATTATCAAATCAAATATTATATGATTTAGTCTGGACGATGAAGACTTGATGGCATCTTTTAACACCTGTTACCTAGGAAATGGCAAAAATTGGAAACTTGATTGCACAGCGTATTTTACCTCTCTAATTTGATCATCTCAGAGAATTATAAATTTATGTAACACCTAAAACGATTGTAATAAATGATTGATGAATTTCAATTCGTTGGTAATTATTGTGTAGTTTTATAATTACATTAGGTACCCTGAGTTGGAATATTTGATCCGTTTAACACGCTTTTTAGTACGTTATCAACGTACAGTGGAATCGGTAAAAATAGCAAGAAACATTCTGGTTTGAATTTCAGAAAAGAATAGTGTTATACCTACTAAAAATAATATATATTATTAATTATATAAAAATAGGATTTATATGTATTATTGTAAATTAATTATTTGATTCTTTATGTTGTCATTCTGATACAAAATATTTGAGTTTTCTGACGTTGTCATCTTGAGTGGAAAAAAGGCGGGAACAGCGTTGTGTTTTGTTTTATGACTTTGTGCAATGCGTCATTCTTGATTGTAATGCCGTTTGTGGCTTTACTCTGACTCTGTATAAAATAATAAAAACTATGTGCTGTTATACCGAATTTTACTTGGCCTACCTGACCAACTTCTGAAATAGTTTCTTAATAATAGCATAGATGAATGTCAAATCAAGAGTACATAGATACAATAGTATCATAAATCAAGAGTACATAGATACGATAGTACATAGATCAAGAGTACACAGAACCCGCGTCTAAGCCCGCGTTCAATCTACAAAAAAAACTCTTTTGGCTTAATGCTATACAGTGACTTACCGTCGATTCGCTCGGGTTGCTGGCTATGTATTTATATAATACAAAAATTATACAAAACTACAAAAAATGCGATTAAAAAATGGGGGGTAGGAGGGTGAAAAATACTTTACGACTTATTCTCATACCTACCAAATATACCAAAAAAAAATCATTAAAATCGGTCAAGCCGTTTCGGAGGGGTTCACACTCCTCCCATGGTCGCCCACAAACACCGTGACACGAGATATTTATATATTAGTTTATTATAGATGAAAAAAAAATAATGTACATTACAATTCTAATGATTGAAGTAATTAAAGGTATCTTCAGCTTGAAATAGCATAAAAACTCTCAACAATAGAGCTAGTTGTTATACGATTTCGCTCAATTACAAGAAACGAAAGGGATTCGCAACAGATGATGCCATATTCGGAAAGAGAGCGGTTGTGATAGTCACAGGTCTATTAACGCGACTAGTTAAATGTTGGCCGCAGTTGTATTTTGTGCAATGTGACTTAATCTTGTGATTCACGATGAATTGTTTTAGGAATTTCACACGTTAATTTTTGCGCATAATTTAAAAATTATATAAAATAATATCAGAATGTTGATCTTTACGCTGTTAAGCTAGCTAAAATGCGGTGTTTTTGTATTCGCTATACCAAAACACCGCATTTTAGCTAGCTAAATTAAATTGAAGTTAAATTTTCTTAGATTTACGCGAATATTTGACATTTTAATTAAAACTATCTTTGATGATTGATGATTTTTGATGATTCTTATTTTGATGTTTGCTTCCTTTTTCTTAACTCAAATAAAATAAAGCATTCAAAACGCCGGGAACCAAAAATGAAACTAAATCCGCGATAAATCGAAATATTAGAATTATTTTTAAATGAAGTTAAATTGTTATAAGAAAAATATTGTGGGTCGCGTGTACTCGTAGGTGTTAAATGTCAAGGATGAATATATTAGTTTTTCCCACAATGTATGTATATACGAATACGGATGTTATAATTGTATTATCATACTTTTTTGTGTCTTGTATAGTATACTATAGTATAGTATAGGTAAAGCCAAACATATTTTGTACAAAAATTTTTTGCAATTTCACGAAATTGTGGTGAACATAATTTGGTTTCTAATTCGAAACACGATTGACTTTTAAAAAGGAAGAAGTTCTTAATTTGGGTGTAGCTTTTTTTTAATATTACGCGATGTGTCCGTCATTTGTGAACCGTGTTTATGAATCTTTTTATAAAACAACTAGCGAGTCACGCTCGCTTCGCTCGCGTTCGTCCCTAGGTACGTTTTAATTTTTTTTGTGCGAAACCCTAATTCTTTTTCTAAAATACAAGTAGCCTATGTTACTTCTTATAATATCAGCTATCTGCCAATGAAAGTCCCGTTAAATTTGGTCCAGCCGTTTTAGAGATTAGCCGGAACAAACAGTCAGACAGACAGACAAAAATTTTAAAAATTGTGTTTTTCTTATAAGTATCGTATATATTTCAATATGCATTTAGTATAAAGTTGTTATTTTGACATTACAAACAGAAACTTCAATTTTATTTATCTGTATAGATATATTATATATAAGGCCGTCTTAAGCCATGGGAGGGAGGGAGCCTTTGGGCATACAACAATTTATGAATCTTTTATAAAGTACAAAAATGTGAATGATAAAAAAATTAAGTTAAATAGAAAAAAATATCGATGATTTAAACAAGTGTTCTAAAAAGATGGGATTGGGAACAAGTTGACGTAGAAACAATATTATGCACTCTGTTATGTGTTATGCAGTACAGTGTAATTAAAAATTGAGCTTTTCATTTTCCATGTTAACGAAAATGTTATCTTTTCGGGGTCCTTGTGAGGCTGGGGGCTCTGAGCAGGTGCCCCATGTGCCCCTATGGTAAATATGGAAATGATTATATACCTTAAGAGTGATCCCATAAATAAATTAGATCCACCTAAACATAGAATAATTACTTTCAGTCATTTTGAACTTGGCGTACCTTTTTTACCAACTTAGGAGAAGAACTTAGGTTGTTCTTTTAGATATAACTAGCAACTCACCCTCGCTCGGTTTCGTCCCTAGGTTGCTTCTCAAAACAAAATTAATTAATTAATTTGGTTTTAATTTATTTTCGAGGGACTGTATTTTTTTCTAAAATAAAAGTAGCCTAAGTTACTCCTTATTACATCAGCCATCTGCCAGTGAAAGTCCCGTCAAAATCGGTCCAGCCATTTCAGAAATTAGCCGGAACAAACAGACAGACAGACAGACAGACAGACGAAAATTGTAAAAAATGTTGTTTTGGTATATGTACCGTGTATACATCCATATGCATTTAGTAAAAAGCGATAATTTTAATATTACAAACAGACACTCCAATTGTATTTATCTGTATGTATAGATTATTTTTGAAATAATTATAACTTGTATAACTCTTTTGTTTATTGTTATTCCAATGTGTGACACACTCATATATTGCTGTAACTAAACGAATACGCATTTGAAATGTAATAGCAAATGATTAGTGTTTGATTACACTGGCTTTGGACGTATTAATCAAGGTTATTAAGCAAGTTTATAAACTGAGTTATTGCATTTGACAAGTTGTTATAAAAGTAAATTATGTCTCAATTTACTTTTTACTTTTTTTTTTATTTATAACACTTTATTGCACAAGAAAATGGTACATTAACAAAAAAAAATACAATTATAGAGATGTGCAAAGGCGGCCTTATTACTAAAAGTAATCTCTTACAGGCAACCGATAGAAAAGGATACAGGAAAATAAGTGAGAAGAGCGGAAAGGTGCATAAAGAGCAAGTCATTTAAACTTAATTTTTACTTTGTACATAATAAATTATTTTTATATCTTTAGATTGTTTCGATTCTAATTATATGTTTTGAACTTGAGTACGCTTTAGCGATACTTTTTAGCCTTAATCACATACTAATGTAAATTACGAAAGTTTGTATGTGAGTATGTTTATTACTCTTTCATGAAACGGGTACATGAATTTGGATGAAATTTAAGGAGGTTCAACATAGGCCACTGTTAGTATATAATGTTACAAAACAAAAGCCACTCAGGGACACACCAGAGCGAAATGAGGGTAAATTGTTAGTGGCTAATATAAAAAAGGAATTTTGGTAAATATTTAGGTCTGCAAAAAACGAAAATTAGTAATCGAAGGCCTGGGATTTTGGACTACTATTTCAGCCCTTTTTAACGTCCCACTGCTGGGCACGGGCCTCCCTTCAATGCGACGGGAATCAGGTCATAGTCTTCCATGCTGGCCAAGTGCGTTTTGTCAGACATGCAGGTTTCCTCACGAAGTTTTCCTTCACCGTAAGGCAAGTGGTAATCAAATTCGAAATGATTCGCACATGAAAGTATCAGAGGTGCGAGACCCGGGATTTGAACCCGTTTTACTCGGTTTCCCAAGCGAACGCGTTACCACTGGGTTACCACTGCCTTACTTTGGACTATAGTGTTTGATTATTGCTTAACATATTTGTGATGTCCCAATTAAAATAAAATTTTTAGTGCAAATAATTAATATTGTAATAATCTAAATTTTGAAGTTACTTTATATAATCTAGTGGTAGTTTTTAGATGTGTAGCTTTCTAAAGCTAACATACGTGAATTTCTCGTTATTTAGCTTATATAGAGTCTAACAGGCTTCAAGCAGTAGTCATAACCGTATAACTAGATAGCTTCGCATAAATTAGGTACTTAAGGAGTAGTGCGAGACAAAATTAAAGAGACTCACTATTTCGTCCTCTTTCTAATGATATGGTTTATTGTCTTTCCAGCCAAGAAAATAAAGATATCTTTAAACATAAAAATGTGATGAGAAAACTAAACAAATATAATATTTTTTACATGGATTGACACAATTTGTTTATAACTTACTTTATTACTCGACTGCAGTGAAGGGATAACAGGGGACATTGAGGAAAAGTACCTATATATCGAAGTTTTTTTTCAAAGTAAACATTTTATTTAAAAAAAATAATAATAGCTGCATTCAATTTAAAAAAATGTATAAATTGTAAGATTTCACGGTTTTTTTTAATTGTAAGGGCGGTTCCTCACCGGGAGCATTCGCCTGTAATGTAACAGTTCAGATTCGAGCATTACGTAAGTGAGTGAGAAGAAATGAGCATATAAATATTAGTAATTTAAATGCCGCTAGCGGGAATGGAACTCGCGACTGCTGGCACAGCAAGTAGGCAATAGCAATGTAATAATAAAATTAAAGTAAGAGAGTTAAAGTGATTTCAGATAAGGAAAAATTTACGAAAATGATTCATACATTAATTTAAAATTCTGGTTAACCTTGCATTTGCAACACCATCATTTAGTGAGAAATACAATTAAATAATTTAAATACGTATAAGTTGATTATAGGTTTTTATACTTTGTGGATTACAGTAATTGTTATTTATTATTTTACAATTAATGTAATTTGTACATAGTTCATACACAAGCAATGATAGGTGAAACGATTTATTACGGTTAATTTTTCATTTAACTAGAGAAAAAAAATTGGTCTATGAGTTTGTGAAGTGAAACTTCTTTAGAATCGTAATGATTTGAAACTCAATGAAACGGAAATGAAACGGAAATGCGACACTAAAAAGAGATAAACACATAAATATATAGGATTAAGCCGGCGAGAGAATGAGATAGAATACATTGCTATGTTACCATGGTAACCGTTGCTATTGTCTGACAAACATATAATATTAGGTTTCACTTCTACTATGTGTGAATTGCACACACACTTTTTTATATATTAATACGTTACGGACACACGATCATTTAAGAAAATAATGACAAAATAATAAAATATTTAATAATAATTAACAATTTATAAAAATAATCAATGATAAAATGTCACATGGCGAAGCCATGTCGTAGTACGAGTAGTACAACTATTGATGGCATGATATTCTATTATACACACTAATATTCATAGGACAATGTTAGCTTTGCGACAAAGATAACTTAGTTTTGGTATCAAAGGCACATTTAATTAAATCAAGCATTCTATCATCCTAAAATAATGTCCTGACCAGAGAAAGTTATTTTTTAATTTAATTTCAATATTGAAATAACACTCGCCAAACAGTTGGATAGTCAAATAATATAAAATCTCATTAATATATTGAATGCTATGAAAATCTTATATACTTTATTATAGTACTTTCAATTTTCTAATGAAAATAGAGAGCTACAGAGAGATATGAGTTAATAAAATAATAGAATAGAGGAGCTCTTTAATTTTATATATTTGATATATTATGTCGCCTGCAGTTTTGTGTCTTAAGTTCGTTGTCATCGTCGTTGTTGTTGGAATTATTTTATAATTATATATATACATATAATAAAATTGTAACTTAGCCGAATCTGTACATTAAATATTTTTTGAAAAAACTTATGGAAATAGACAGTCTATAGTTAGACAATGTACAGTTTTCAGAATTTTTGTCTGTCTGTCTGTTACCGCATCATAGAAAAACCACTGGAGGGGTTTTAATAAAATTTGGTATAGGTATATATATATATATATATATATATATTCTATATATATAATATATTTTTATTATATATGTATATATATATGTATATATATATATATATATATATATATATATATATATATATATATATTTTAGATATTTTCCAAATTGTTATTATACTGACAAGAATGCTAAATTAATTAAGTCACGAACTGCAATATTTTACAAAGAACTTAACGATGAATAGGTATGTGTAAGTGATCGTTCATTACGTTAATATAAAAAAAATGATAAGCTAATTTCGTTCAGAAAATAAATAAGTGTTCATTACAAAATTTTGATGATTTGAAATGATCGAAAATAAATATTCTATCAATCAATATTAGCCAGAGTTCATGCAAATAAATAGATTCATGTTTGTCAATTAGTGTTTGGTCATGGTTTGACACGATTATCGCGTTACAGAACGGAAATAAGGCTACGTCTTCATTGCACGTGTAAGCGATAAAAGTTTTAAACTATTTTTTTAATCTATATAAATAAAAATGAATGTTGGTAAGCGCATAACTCAAGAATGGCTGGACCTGACCTGGACCTGGGTTTGTATGTTCCTTAAGGTCCACGAAAGGTTTTAATAGTGAGTCGCTAGTATTTTATATAAATCATATAAATTAAATGCGTTATAAAGATTTATTATATAGGCCATGTTAACTTGACTTACATTTTCGCTTATTTCACTTTGTTCTTATGATTACTTGCATGTTTTTAAAGCATAAGTTGTAACTGTTAATCTTGTTTTCCTTTTGTATTTGTTAGTTATACAAATTTTAATGAGGGTTTTAATGGATATTGGCTAGTTCTTTATTCTGGGAAAAGAAAAGAGTGCTTACGAGATACAAGGGTCTTAAGTTTTCAAGTATAGAAGTACAGCGAGAGACGTTTGCTAGTTTTCAATGCACACATACAAACTGTATTTATTATTTTAATAATGAAACAATATTCGAGGTAGCATACTATTGATTTTAAAAATAAAATATAGAATACATGTATATAATAATAATATTATTATTGTCTATGTTATATTAAATTCGCAGAACGGTACAAGTTGAATGTTTTATTAAACAGAATAAGACAGTAATTTACATAGAATTGAGATGAAGGTAACTACAAACTTTGTTTATAGCTTACAATTTAATATGAAAACGTGTATTTATAGAAACACCCGTTTAGTTTGGGTCGTCGCACTTCAATAGAGATATCGAGATAATTAAGCAGACCACGCTTGACAGATTTTGTGGGAGAATTTGGGATTGTATTCAGCATATTGTCTTTGAACTATCACTAGTTAGTAAGATCTATTGTTACCAACAAATATTTTGTGTCTATAAAACTCGCAAATAATCGAGTATAACTTTTATTTTGCTATCTAAAAGATGCTTTAGTTTGACGGATGTAGGGTATATTAGAAATCAAATATAGATAGAATTTTATTTTTCACTTTGTATGTCTGTTTGTTCAATCATGCATTATGTATGAATTTGAATGACATAAAAAATGTTACTTAGTTTCATTTTAATCGGTCGAAAAGATTTATGCACTCCCAAACAATGGAGGGGTCATTATAACTGGTCGTACACTCTGCACACCGCATATCTGCACACCTAAAGCCGCTAGCAGCAGTTACTTTTTACTTTAATAATAATTTTGTATACTTCACTTACTTACTAAAGGCATACAGAGAGCTGTGAATTCTGAAGTAGAATAATATAGTAATACTTCTTAAAAATTAAAATTAACATTAATTCTCTGACAGATCTGGATTTCGGTTAAAGTGATGTACAATATGTTGTGTCATCGTACAACCGAAGCCTGGATCATTGGCTAGTAATAGATAAATTATAAATTCCAAACTCATATACACAAGTCTATTTCACTGGAATCGTATTATCGTTCGCATCATTACGCCGAGGTGTCGGAAGCAGCGCCCGCATCGCGGATATTGCACCGCATACATCATGACATGAAACAGTTTACTCTAACATATTTATGGAAAGATTGCATTTTAAAAATATATCCTGTATAATTTTCTATTTGGACCTTAAGCTTCTATTTTGTTCACGAAAACACTTATTTTCATTTTTGTATTTTCGAGTAACGTTGTTAGTTTTGGAAAATAACTATATATATGTATATAAAACAAAGTCGTGTTAGTTACACCATTTATAACTCAAGAGCGGCTGGACCAAATTTTATGATTTTTTGGATTTCTCTTAGTCCGGAATAGGATAATAAGCATTAAAACATTAGAAAAATTAACAAAAAAATATTAAAATTTATATGGCTAACGCTGGCAAATAACTATTTTAAATATCTATGTAAAACGTATTTAGCGACGGACTCAAGTGAAGCGAGGGTGAGCTGCTAGTATATATTAAGTCAAAAATCAATTATACCGAACAAATTGTTAAATTTAACTTTATCTACGACATTTACTTTTCCTGAAGTTTCGTATGTTATCAAAACGTTGGCCAGTATCTTATAATCAATTGAAAGCAGTACAATTGAAAGAAAAAGAAATGGTTAGATGTCTGTCGCTGATATTGGACTTTGTTCCCCGTAGAACAAATAGTTCGTATAAGGACCTTATCAGGGGATAGAATGGATTCACAGTTCAGCTATTATCTATTTGTTATATGTTAAAAGATATTTATTTTGCTACGAGCGGTCTTAATTTTATTTTTTGTATTTAAAGAAAATGTTTCACGAAATTTGCTTTCAAATATGTATTTTAAATATTTATCAAGAGGTCTTGTAAAGAAATATGTTTTTAGTAGCATAAAATTTACATACGAAAAAGATATTTTAAGGGTTTCGTAATATCCTAATAACTTCATGTTGTATTTTCAAATACAAGAAGGAAGGGGGATGGAATTCCAATTATTATTTATAACATAGTGTCTAATGATACTACATTTTAGGGTTATTTTAGTTTAAGCAATACCTTCGTTATATTGTGACACATTCGCGTTTTACTTGAGACTAATATTTTTACAATGTTGCTCCGAGCTCGAAAAACTTACAGATTTGACTTAAGTACTGCTTATTTAGCAAATGTCCAAATATTTGTTATAGTTTGTTAATGATACAAATGTATTTGTGTTAGTTTTGGTAACTTTAAACGAGGTTTCTCTAAACAATCCTAACAAATAGGAAAGCGATGAGTCATTTGTTAGAGGCTTGTTGATTTTGGCACGTTAAGACCTTGCCAAATTGGCTTAGTAAGGCATTCTGAGATTTAATCTATAGGCTTCGAAGGATGGCCTATACTGACATTTTGCCGTTAGATTATGCCTGTCGGGTATTTTATAGGTTAAATAAGAATCAGTTTAAAAACAGTTAGGAAATTTAGATTAAATTATACGTTATTTCTCGCCGCTTCATTCGCATGGTAAGTACATCACTCATCAGTAAAAAGTAGCTTATATGATTAACCAGGTTATAAGCTATAATAATGGATATAAGAATGGATGCTCTGATTGGAATTCAAAAAATATTAATTCACAAATTTTCGAGTATAATATTAGTATGATAATTAAATTTATCCAAAAATGTGTTATTATACTACCAATATTCTTTAAATTTTAGTGTATTCGTATGATGTCTTTTATCGCAGACAAGCAAGTTCAAATAAAAAATAAAAAAGATCATAAATATTTTACGTTCGCAACATTTGAAGATATTTAGGGTGCTGAGAAAACTTTGCAGCTCTGTCTCAGGTTTAACTAAGTATGAGTTCGTAAAATTAGATTTGCCTTCGTTTATTTCGCAAGCAAAGTGCTTACTTACATTCAACTTTTGAAAGTAGAAAAGCAAAGTATATATTAGTGAAGTTTCTGCTATCTTGTTCAATTCTTAGAATTGTATTGCTGATGAAATTTTCGAAAGACAAAAAAAGTAAACAGTGTTTCTTTTTTTTTCACTTTATATTTTCGCGAAGACACTTTAACTTAAGATGCTCTCAAAGTCATTTTGTTAATACTATTGAAAGTCTGTGTTATATTTAGAAGTGATGAATAGTTTTTCGTGTATTTTTATAAATAAAAAACAGTGAATATTTTTTCTAATATAACTTACTTACTTTATTATATTACTAAATGTATTCTGCGTATTAGATACACTAATCTACCTTGTTACTATCTTCTTCCTAAGGCTACAGATTTATATGTACTGGCAGAGATATAAATAACTAAGGTATAATCGAAACTATTAAATTAAATACACCATCTATTTGAAATCAGTCTAGAAGTTCTCAAATTATTTGTAACTAGTGACTCATCTCACTTCGCTTGGGTTCGTCCCTAGATTGATACCCCATACAAACTTTCATCTTCATTTTCACTCTCTTAAGGATGATTTCTGGAATAAAAAGTATCCTATGTCTTTTCCAGGGTCTCAAACTATCTTCTTACCAAATTTCATCTAAATCGGCTCAATAGATCCAGAGATTACCTCCTACCACCTTACAAACTCACAAACTCACAAACTTTACCTCTTTAAAATATTAATATAGATTAAAATCGAAACAGCCCTTGTTTTAGGTATATAATGATTTTAATATAATAGATGGCGCTACTTGTTTCACGTCAAAGTAGGTATACAAGTACGAGTATTAACTTAATATTTTAATCGTTATAATTTAATTCAATTAGACATATAAAGTTATAACGGCGCTTAAAATTTACATCTATAAATGTTATTTACGGCCTGTTTGGGTTGATACTTCATTTCTTTGTGTTATAATTAAGTATGCGAGATTCGAGTAATTTACAAATTTAAAATATAGAGTATCAAAATACAGTTCGGATTTAGGTCATCTTGTTCTTAGCTATTTAATCCGAAAAGAAAATTAAGATACAACTATTTCTACATAAGTTTTATTTTAATTTTACATTTCCGTCTTGGATGCTTAGCAACAAACATGGCCAGACTTTTACACGGATAGTTATTTGAGACAACAATGTCGTAATTATTACAGACGATGTCTTCCCACAAAATTATACAATAATTTATAATAAAGAGAGAAATAGCACCGAAATATCTTATAATTTTAAAAATATATAAATAAATCTAATTAATGTTGCTTGGTCAACGGCTGCAATTAAAAAAAAAGATGGAAATTATAAATTATTGTAATTTATTATTATAATTTATTTCACGTAAACTTTTATATTATAACCTGAAAATAATTTAGTGAGAAGCAGTATTTTGAATAATCTCTTACATCACTAAGCGGAAGTTTGTTTCTCAGAAGATTAACATATAGAAAGTAGAATCAAAGCATAGTCCCGTAAAGTACTCTTAATACACTTTTAAAAGAGAAGTGGAGTGAGTGAAGTTTGTGTAAAAAGTTTTAACTGAGCTGCCCTGTGAGGTCCACTGTAATAGAGCGTAACAATCTAACAGTTTCTCTCAAACAAGAGTATTACGGTACATAAAATGGTTGTTTTACGTCGGAATTTCTTAATTGATATTGTAATTATTAATGAATTTTTAATTAGCTATTTAATAAATTAGTGTGCTATTTAACGCTTTAAAGACTTTATGTTTGTGTTAATAGAAATGACAATTTCATTGAAAAAAATTAAGACTGCACATATTTTCGTCGTGTCGTAAGTACTTGTTATAATTAATCAATGTTTTATACATAATACTAGCGACTCATCCTCGATACGCTCGGGTTCGTCCCTAGGTACGTTTTAAGGGTTAATATAGATTTCTCAGAGATGAGACATTTTCCCGCAGTAAAAATTATCCTATATGTTGACCTGGATAACCAGCTCATCATACCAAATTTCATCAAAATTTGTCCAGTGGTTTTCTCGTGATGCGTTCCCAGACAGACAGACAAAAATTCTAAAAACTATAGATCCGGCCTCTGTATCGATAGTAATGACTATTTCAAAAAGATTTTTTTTTAAATATTTAATGTACAG
The DNA here is from genome assembly GCA_905404265.1 of Fabriciana adippe. Taxonomy (NCBI): domain Eukaryota; kingdom Metazoa; phylum Arthropoda; class Insecta; order Lepidoptera; family Nymphalidae; genus Fabriciana; species Fabriciana adippe. Next base: position 12,827,500 of record FR989992.1, on the reverse strand, counting down.
GGTCGACTCAGAATTTTATCATTATATGTATAGGTTTAAAATAATAGCGATTTTTACATAAAACTTATGTTCTTAATAATCAAAATTATTGGTCTTGCCTGTGTGTCTTATTTAACGTTTGTCTCTTGCGGGCAGAACCATTGAAAACAATGCGCGCTTTCGAACAGTAATTACTTCACATTATTAACCTTCACATAAATTATTATTATCCTTATATGAAAATATAAATTTGAGTGCAAATTTGATTCAGCAACATTCGTAATGCTCCTTCCTATACATACATAAGTTAAAATGAGACTTAAAATAATTCGAAAAAAATGGTACAACCTACATCAATATCAATCAATATCAATAGAATATATAATATAAAAAAACAAATTCTTAGATTCACAATCAATATATAAAATAACTAGCGGCTCACCCTTGTTTCGCTTGGGTTCGCCTCTAGGAAAACAAAAACAAACCTATTCCACGGGAACCGTACATTTTTCCGGGATAAAAAGTAGCCTATGTGTTATTCCAGACTATAATCTATCTCTGTACCAAATTTCATCCAGATCCGTTCAGCCGTTCTGGCGTGAAAGATTAACAAACGTTCACATTTATAATATTAGTATAGATATGTATATAAAACAATCGACTGTACGTGACATCAATCAAAGGTATTACAAGCACTGAACAAATTTTATGAACCACATGGTATTTGCAGGCAAGTGTGGTTACGTACGCGACGTATTCCCGTTATTACGATTTTTATTGATACCATAAAGCTTGCGCGCTTGATAAAATGAAAATATTCTGAAATGAAGCTTTAGGGAAGCAATAAATAAATGAAATAAAAATATGTTCTGATTTTGTAATACAAAACTGTGATGTCAAGATTTAAATGAAGCCTCATATATTTTCAGTATATAAAAGAAGGAGATTTTATTAAAAAAAAGTGTGAGTGAAATTCGCAAATGAAGAATTCCGTATTATCGTAGTTGTACTTTTTATTAATATGACTTTTACTCTATGTATGTAGTATTTTAATTTCGATGATCGATTACGAATGTTAAAGAAATGTTCTTTGTATTTTTATTTTTATTTATTTTTAGTATTTGTTGTTATAGTGGCAATAGAAATACATATTCCGTGAAAATTTCAATTCTCTATCTATTATGGTTCATAAGATACAGCCCTATGACAGACGGACGGACGGACAGCGAAGGCTTAGTAATAGGGTTCCGTTGGCACCCTTCGGGTACGGAACCCTAAAAAAGAGTAATGTAACGTCGACATTGAAAATTTTTAGACCATATACTAACTAATGGGTAAATGGGATGGGTATGTCATTGTATATGTAGCTTCTACCAGAAACTCCAAACAAAAATTTACTAAATATGACTTATAGTATTTTAATACAACTAAAAGCATAGTGCTAATCAACTTATAAAAAAATATTTCATAATAATTTCAATTGAAATTCAAAGTATAATTAAAATAATATTAGCAAGGTCAAATGTACTCGAAGGAAATCAAGTTCTATTAGAATGTCGTTAACATAGTTACCCAATGAGCCAACATAGAGAAAGGGTTAAATAATAATAAATCTCCGCACTATGATGTTGACTATATTATTATTTTTTAATTTTATCTAAAACTAGCCGAACCCGCGACTTCGCTCGCGCTAAAACTACGAAAAAAACTCTGGCTTTATGCAGAAGGCTTTTTTGAAATGGGCTGAGTAGTTTCTGAGCTTAAATCACTAAATATAAGGAAGTCTGCTCGATTTGTTGACATTTATGATTACTGCTCCGCTTCCTTAGGTAGTAGCATGATGATATATAGCCTATAACCTTCCTCAATAAACGGGCTATCTAATACAAAAAGGATTTTTTAAATCGGATTAGTAGTTCTTGAGATTAGCGCGTTCAAACAAACAAACAACCCCTGTCTCTTTATAACATTAGTATAGATTATAAAATATCATTTATTAAAATATAATATTTTAGTTGCTGATGTCAGATATCCATATAATATTTAATGTGTTTTTATGTTTATCTGTTTGTTATAAGTATACGTTATATTCCGGACCTAAATCATTCATTCGATTACGATGACATTTTGTGGAGTTGTTTTACACTCGAAAAGATTTCTGACATAGGACCATCAACATACGGTGGTCGAGAGACTTCAACTTCATAAAAAGATTTAAAAACGTTCAAGAATGTAATCTATAAAATAAATATTTTTATATTTTTAATTTAAGGTTGAAAGTATTATCAAATAATAATAACGAGGAAACCGATAAAATATTTAAAAAGTAGCGGCTCACCCTCGCTTCGCTCGGGTTCGCCTCTAGGACAGCAAAAACAAACTTATCCTACGGGAACTGTTCATTTTTCCGGGATAAAAAGTGCCTATGTGTTATTCCAGATTATAATCTATCTCTGTGCCTAATTTTATCTAGATCCGTTCAGCCGTTCTGACGTGAAAGAGTAACATCCATACATACTCACAAACTTTCACATTTATAATATTAATTTAAAAATTAGCCAGGTCCTTATCAGTAAAAACTACATTCCAGGCTAATGATAGAAGGCCAAAGCTCATATTTATGTAAAGGAAATACATAATTTTATAAAATAGCAAGCAAATGTTAGAATAAATTATATATTTGTGTTTATTAAAACAATGAACATTATTTTAAATAAAAAATTTGGAGTAAAACCTATCTATATAATATTGTCACTATATTCTTATTGTATTCAGCCCTTTTTAACGTCCCACTGCTGGGCCCGGGCCTCCCTTCAATACGAGGGGAATCAGGCCATAGTCCACCACGCTGGCCAAGTGCGGGTTGGCGGACTTCACGTGTCTTTCGAAAACTTGTTAGGTTTTCTCAGACATGCAGGTTTCCTCACGATGTTTTCCTTCACCGTAAGGCAAGTGGTAATCATGTTAGAAATGATTCGCACATGAAAATATCAGAGGTGCGAGACCCGGGATTTGAACCCGCTTCACTCGGTTTCCCAAGCGAGCGCGTTACCAATGGGCTACCACTGCCTCTATATATCTATATTCTTATTAAGTCCTTATAATAAAATCTATTTTTTAAAGTAAAAAAAAAATATGAATAATTATATTAAAACAAATACTGAAAGCAGATTCAAAGCAAATTAGTTCCCAGTTTCGGAAGCAATTGGACGAATTTTCCACATAATTAATGTTAATAATTCATTGGCAATTTTCCAGTCTTTGAATTGTAATTCTGTCTAATAAATTATTTAATATCAATATATTTGAATGTAAAACTTTAATTGTATATTTATAATTCATGGAAAATATTCCTTTCCTACACATAACCCACGGGGAAAACTTTTGTATGGACCATAAACATATACAGTATACTAGTTAAGATTGAGTAACGTGTCAGATAGTTTCACAAATATTATAGTCTCAGGAGTAATTCTCGATATCTAAACTGGATGAAGTTAAACTGCACTAACTATAATTCCTTTTAACACTCATTGGTCCATTGGTTATGTATGCATGTTCGGCTGCAGACCCTGGGTCTTGTGAGGTCTTTGGTTCGAATAATATAAGTAAAGATAATTGGGGATTTCTGCCAAAAAAATCAGTAGTAGCACGGAAGATGGAAGTAATACAACCCTGTGCTCCTGCGCTTAAGTCTTATGGTGAAAGCATATATAGGAACAAGAAGCGCGAAGCGACTTTATTTATACTATGTAGTGAAGTGAGAATTTTATGTTATAGCTAGCGACTTACCCTTGCTTCGCTTGGGTGCATCCCTGGGGTCCTTTTGCATGTTTTATAGTATAAGGACCGCTAACTTGGCAATTTTTTTAGTAAAAATAGACTTTGTTACTCCATTATCATATTTTATGTAGGTACTATATATCATTCATATCCGTCCAGCAGTTTCGGTATAAAGGAATAACCAGTATACACACACAAACAAACTTTTGTATTTATAACAGTAGCGTATTACATAACAATATAACTGAATAAGAATATAATTAAGTAGAAGTATTTTGTGGAAATTTCACACATAGCATAATTTAATTACCAAAGGAAATTACTATAAACCATCTCGTCAGTACCATTACAAATGTCAAAGCTCATACAAAAATGAGATGCAAATCTTAATGACGTCATTAAGTATTCATGATTTTGAATAAATTGTCTTTGTGGTATACATGCGTCTTTTAAGTTTTCTCCCAAATTGTCTTAATATCAAAGGCGTATGAAGCGTAAAAAAGAAAATTTTTCGCATAATAAAATGTAAAGTATCGCAGACATTATATTTTATAGCATTACATGAGTCGAGCGTTATAACAACCTTTAAAGAAATTACTTAGGTATAAAATTTTTATGGATTTTGTGAACAACATAGATTACTTTGTTTTAACACCTTGAAATTAGGTTTATTTAAGTATAACTATGCACAGTGCACAGTGAAAGAAAATATCAATTTTCACTCAAAGGAAACAATATATTATTTAAAAAAATAAGATTAATTGCCTTTAATTTTTTTTTAAAAGATAATAACGGTACCTGTAATTCGGTAATCGAACCAACTGAAAATGCAAAAAGGTACACCGTCACTATTTCATCGAATTAATAGATAGAGTCTACGGTAAGGATGAAATGAAATGAAATGAAATGAAATGAAATTAATGAATAAAGAAACAATTTTCGTTTGAAACATTTCATACTTAACATAGACTCTATCCATTAATTCGATAAAAGCGTAACAGTGTACCTTTTTGCATTTTCAGTTGGCTCGATTAACGGTTCAGGTCACCTATTTTAAAAAAAAAATTAAATGCAGTTAATCTTATTTTTTAAATAAAATAATGTTTCCTTTGAGTGAAAATTGATATTTTCAGGGCTTAAGACACTTTTCTTCCATGTCCTGTGAGTTTGTTCCATGATGTTGATGTGGGTCGACGTGTACCTATAATTTGTAAGATTTCATCGTTTTCTTCAATTCTAAGATGTTTATTCGAGAGATTTTATCCTTCCCATAGACCCTTTCAATTAATTCGATAAAATAGAGACGGTGTCCTTTTTTGCATTTTTATTTGGTTCGATTCCCGGTTCAGGTGAGCTTTTTTAAAGGAAAATTAAATGCAATTATTATTATTTTAAAAAATATAGAAATGATTCCTTTGAGTAAGTCTTGATAACTTCAATATTTAAGGTACTTTTCTTCCATGTTCCATTGATTTGTTCCACCCTGTATATGCTAAACTGAAATACTATGTACTCCATATTGAAATCTCATAAAAGTCCTAATCGCTGTATCAGCCATTTCAGATATGGTACAAACAGACAGACGAAAAGTTTTATTAAAGAACATCTCAATATTATCATCATAAGCTCGACCCTGTTATGTATGTATATGAAATATAAATGTCAAAATATGCATAGAAAATAGTAGAAATCTATAAAAAGTATAAGAGAATAGGAATCATCAAGTAAATGATAAAAAAGTCAATTTTTTAAACTTTTTTTTATTTATTAGGTGGTTATAAATAATATTTAATAATAATATAATATTTCAACTGCCTCGGTGGTGTAGTGGCTAGCATGTACGGCTGCACATCCGGAGGTCCTGGGTTCGAGTCCCGGGTCGGGCCAAGTTTAGTTGTTGAGTCTTTCTGTTTAGTAAGACTCAGTGACAGCCCGGAGTTGGGAAGTAGGCGGTGTTTCACCCCCGTGCCTCGGAGAGCACGTAAAGCCGTCGGTCCTGCGCCTTAACTCTCACCGGTCGTGAGAGTGACAGGAACAGAGAGTGCACTTGTGTCTGCGCGTACACTTGTGCACTATAATATCTCCTGCGCAGTTGGCTAGTCTCAATGAGATTGGCCGCCGTGGCCGAAATCGGTCAGGAGAACTTAACTTATAAATAATATTTAAGATAAATTTAAACACATATAAGGTCTCTTATAATTTAAAATATATATTTATAGATTTAAAACAAAACTATTGATATTATTCACATAATAAAGCAATATCTTTTCGTTTTCAGGTCAAAATGTTGATATTACTACTCTTTCTGCCTTTTGTCTTCGGGCAACAGTCATGGGTGCCATGTTCAGAACTAAACGACGACTTAAGGTACCCCTGCCGGTGTAGGGTTCAAGTCGACAGAGCATTACAACTTCGAATTCTTATGAACTGTGACAGGGTGGTTTTCGGCGGAGACTTTCCACCCTTACCGTATGGAGCACCCATTGTCTCATTCAGCCAGCGATGGGCGGGTCAGCAGTCACTTCCGACACAGGTAATTATAAATCCTATTAAGCAGAATAATTTTATAGTATACATGCGATTTACCGTCGCTATTCGGCCATTTTTCTGACTTCAACTAAAGTTCTGATTTTTGACATTAAGAACATTTTTATCGGAAAAAAAGTAGCCTTTAGCAAAGAATTTTCAGAATCGCATCATCAGTTTCAGAGATCACCCCCTATTCACAAACTAACAAACTTTACCTCTTTATAATACTAGTGTAGATGTATTTATATTAAAAAGATTTTTTATTAATAGTTACAAAATTAATTGTAATGACTTTGTGAAGAAGTGGCATCCAAAATGGTTTGCAGGCTTGTTGGCTTGCTGCAGGTTATTTTCCTCTATGAAGTTATCCTTATTGGCTATACAAGTAATATTTGTTTGAATTCACCCTTAGCCCAGATAGCATCTAAATTTGAGATATTATAAAAAATAGAAGTTATTTTTAGTGTATTCTCAACACGTAAAAGAGTAAGGCTGTAAATAAAAAGGAATAAATACATAATATGTTAAATTCTTTCAAGAATGCTATCGGAAATAGCCATTGAAATAGCGTTCTGATTTCTATCACATGTCACGCGATCATTCATGTTCTAATAATCGCTGTCCGCAACGCTCTCGGTCCATCTTGATAGAATATAGAGCGGAGCACGTATCTCAACTATTTTTATGAACTACCTACACTAATATTTCTCACTTTCACAAACTTTGCATCAAGCACTTAGCTGCTATATGAAATATCCTTTTAGTAAAATATTTTCATTTTGTATACACATATTATATTATAATGAAAATTTTTCGCTTGAAAGCAGATTTTGAAGGCAAGCTAATAGTCATAAGGTCGATGCTCAATACGACCTTTAAACCAAACATTTAATTATTAAAAAAATGCATGTAGTCAAAATACATTTTTAAATGCAGGATGCTTAAATATTATATTAATGTTATTTCCTAACAAACTAATTATGTTACATACGAAATATGGATAAACTAACTTATTGATCTAAATAAAGGTAGTCTTTCTGTCTATGCATGATTTAGTGTGAAAATAGCGAAAAATTTAGATTGTTGACAGTATAAAGATTTGTGAGATTATATGTCGATAGTAGGTAGGTATATTGGATTTTGTTCAAACAAAATGGTATAAGCTATTTTGGGAATGAATTGGCGGGCTCCGACGCGGAATAGCTCGTTCAGGTGTTATATAAATGACATATTTATAGGATAATATCTTACACGTTTATGATTTTGGGATTTCGTTGCATAAAATTTTCTTGCCTTTTGTCTTCGGCATTGTGTTTGTTTTGTCGAAATTTGTTGTATGTTTTTATAGCGTTTTTCAGTTTAGAATAATGATACAACTTTATAAGCTCTGTTTAAAGTAGTTATTATATTTAAAAAAATACATAAGGTTATTTATATTTCCGTATATTGCAATATGAGTAAATCTTGCAATTTTGTAGTAATCATCATAATTGAAAGATATAAGTACTCAGTATGTATTTACAGTATTAATAACGCAATTAACGCATACTATTAATTTTTTCAGATATTTTCATCATATGGACTTCCTTTAAAGGAGTTAGATTTTTCTCATAACAGCCTTCGCCGTTTGCCCGACAGACTATTAGCGGGGATTCGAGGGAACATAACGAAGTTAGTCTTAGCAGATAATTTGCTTGGTGATAACCTGAATCCGATATTCTCTACTGCAGAATTTCATAATTTGCCAAATTTGGAAGAGCTTGACTTAAGTGGAAATAATATTCGAGGTCTCGAAGAAGGACTGTTAATTGGGTGTGATGTTTTGAAGGTAATAAAGTTAAAAATATAATTTTCTTTTAAATATGAAAACAGTTATTAAACAAGTTAAGATCGATTGATTATTTTTTAAATAAATTGAAAAACTTTAACTAGCCAATATTTTTTTTAAATAAAACTGTAATAGGTCCTACGTGCGACAACGAGAGGAAATTCCCTGTTCAATAAAATACACCGCTAAATATAAAACCTTTTTACAGCGAACATTTCAACTTAAAATATTTCCTGCCAGCGCTTAAAGTAAAAAAAAAAAAATACTTTCAGGTATTACGCCTCGACCGTAACAATATGAATTTCGTTCCGTCTTCTTCACTCAATGGGCCGCAGTCATTAAAAGTTCTTTCGCTCAGGGAAAACAGAATAGGTAAGTTGGTTTTTTCCAGTTCCATTATGGCCGCTTTTGACAAGTTAGAAAGTTCCAAACTTTGTTGGTATTTTCTGCGACTTAATATATACGTCAAAAACTTGCTATAGGCCGTAGAGTGTCTGAAAATAGTAAATAAGGAAGTCAAGCTTAATTTGTATTAATATGTTATTATAAATGTACTGCCCGCTCGTGACCCGCCCTCGCTTCATTATGGTGGTAACTACAACCTACGCGTCTTGTAGTAGCTTTCAAAAACCATACTCGTACCTAACATCGAACACGGGAATTACTAAATGGACCGGGATAAAAATAAATGCCATTAGTTATATGTACTCGTATGTACTAATGGCATTTGTTTCGCAGTATATCGCGTAATAGGTTTATGTATATTGTATGAATGTCTTTAATTACGACTGGTTAAGGCTTTGAGGCGGGAAGTAAAGACTCTTTATTTTCGCATTTATAATATCATAAATACATTCGATGTCTCATTTTCTATTATCGGAATAGAAAGTTATTACTAATTGAATCTTATAGGTGAACATATATAAACTATTCTAAATATAAAATATTATAATATATATTACATCTCGATCGTATATAAAAATATTGCAATTTAAACATATTAAGTATACTATTTATAGCCGCAAGCAATGTAGTTTAGTACCTACTCACACTTGATTTCAGGTACAATAAGGCAAGCGACGTTTGTGTCACAGAAGACGTTAGAGGAAATTGATTTGCACGGTAACATGATTTCAACTATCGAAGGAGGAGCTTTTATCAGCTTGAGTGAATTACAAAGCCTCGATCTTGGCCGAAACAGGCTTTCAAAGTTTAACAGCGACGTCTTTCAGGGAATCGAAAACTTGGAGAAATTAGATCTTTCCGAGAACTTTATAGCAGATTTCCCGACCGTAGCCCTCAAATCGTTCTCAGGCCTTAAGCATGTTAACCTATCTAGCAACATGATAACGGTAATTATATTTTATTTCGATTTAAATTTAAACTGTGCGAAATGAGTGTTTATTCTTAATGTAATATAGCAATTATTTAAATCAGTTCTGATTTTAAATGTCAAATATGCAAGTTAATTGAGATCGATTTAATAGGTCATCAGTGTTATGTTGATTGGCTCGCTTATGTTAATAATATATAGTTATTTTATAGAAGCAATATTATATGTATTTATATTCTTAACTTTGTGTCTCTTGATTATTATATACATGGAATTATATAGAGTTTGCATCTTGTTTTACTGAAATTTCAATTGCAATTTTTTTTATTAAAAAGAAGCTACATTTCTTACGTTATTTAAGATTAACATTTATCATTGAAGAATAACATCATATTTTAAATCTAGTCAGTTACTTGCCTTTTGTCGTGAAAATATAAAAGATTTTTTTGATTTCATTAAAATATTTATAGATTAATTCCCCATACAAACTTTCATCCCCATTTTCACCCCCTTAAGGGATGATTGCCAGGATAAAAAGCATCCTATTCTTTCCGGGGTCTCAAACTATCTTTTTACCAAATTTTATCTAAATCGGTTTAGTAGATTCAGAGATTACCCCCTATAACCTTACAATCTCACAAACTCACAAACTTTACCTCTTTATAATATTAGTATAGATTATATCGTTTTCTATGTTTGTTTTTCAGAACATGGATCCGAGTCATTTGAACTCGTTAACCTCATTGCAAGTCTTGGATTTGAGTAGGAATAATTTAGTGAAGTTATCGCCTGGTACTTTTGTTGGTCTCACTGATTTACGTTATTTGGATGTGGGAGTCAACTCCTTACGAACTGTAAGTATATTGTCACATAACTCGTGTTTCTGAAGTATCTCATTAAAACAAAATATACTGCTTAAGTGTTGAGATTACAATTTACTTAAAAATAGTACAATATAATTATACCTTTAAGGTTTAAGACAATCTGAATAACTCATGTATAATAATTAATACAAGATCCATTTCATAAAACTTGCAATTACAAAAAACGGGCAAAAATTATAGAGCAATATAATGAAGCATATTATTCAAAAATATTAAAGTGCCAGTAACAACTTAACACCATACTAATTTAACACATATGATATGGGTGAGAATTGCCTGCCTTATTGCAGTCAAACGTACGTTACGTGCAACCCTATCGCATATTATACTCGTATATAGGCTTGTCTGGTTGACATAAAGTCCGAAAATATTTAACAACTAAAAAATTAAAAATATATATATATTTAAAAACGAATATAAAACTGACGTACATTGTTGCACAATATACTAGAAGTTTAATAAAATGAGCAAGATATTTTATTAGATATCCTGTTTTTTTTTAACTATTTTTTTTCTATTTTCAGGTAGAAGACGACGCTTTTGATGGTTTAACAAGTCTCCAAACTCTTCTGCTTAGAGATAACAATATACTTTTAATTCCTGCAACGGCTTTATCACGTTTACCAAGTCTTACATCTATTCACTTGGGTTTTAATCGAGTAACTGCTCTTTCGAGCGATATTTTAAGGGCAGTTTCCGATAGAATTCGTTCTTTGGTCCTTTCGCGAAATGTTATAAGAGAATTGCCACCAGCTGCTTTTGAGCACTTTAAAAATTTACAACATTTAGATTTATCAGGTAATCTTTTGAACTCCATATCAGCTGATGTTTTTAGTGGATTGGAAACCAGTCTAGAATTTTTGTCTTTAAATCAAAATAGAATTTTGGGTTTCACAGGCGAAGAGTTAAAATTTGTTAGTCTTTGGTTTTTGGATATATCGGGAAATCAAATTTCAGAAATTCCTGTCAACGCTTTTCAATCTATTCCAAGTTTAACGCATTTAAACATGAGCCATAATTTACATATCAGTGTTTTACCACAAAATGTCTTCAATCAAAATGATGCTTTATTATCAATCGATATCAGTAATGTAGGTTTAAAAGCTCTCCCTGTTAATTTATTTTCTAAAACTCATAATCTCCAACAAATTTATCTGTCTCATAACTACTTGCAAGAAATATCTGAAGGTACTTTTAAAAACCTGAAAAATTTAACTCATCTTGATCTTTCCTACAATAACATTGTAACAATAAGAACACCTGCTTTTGTTAACGTTATGTCAATTCAATACTTATCGTTAAAAGGGAACCAATTAAATGCATTCAAAGGAGAGTTCTTTAATACGGGTACGAGCTTAGAAATAATAGATGTATCAGATAATCAATTAAGTTACTTATTCCCATCTTCATTCAAAATACATCCTCGCCTACGAGAGATAATACTCACGAATAACAAATTTAACTTCTTTCCATCAGAATTAATAAGTACTTTACAATATTTAGAATTAGTAGATCTATCTGGCAATGATTTAAAAAATGTAGATGAACTAGATTTTGCTCGTCTCCCAAAATTAAGGACTATTCTACTAGCAAGAAATGAAATAGAAACTGTAAGCGAAATGGCATTCCATAACTCGACGCAAATCCAACATATAGATTTATCGTATAATAAAATTGATCGCTTAGGAGATAGACTCTTTGAAGGACTAATTAGACTGGAAGTTCTAAATTTAGCTGGCAATCTATTAACTGAACTACCGGATACTATATTCGATAGGTCTAGGATTCATATGCTTGAGTCAATAATTCTCAGTCATAATTCTTTTGAACAAGCTCCTTTGAAAGCCTTACAAAAACAATACTTTTTCGTTTCTTCTGTAGATTTATCTCACAATGATATAGTAGATATTCCCGCTGAAGATAGTGTTATGGTTAATATAAAGAAACTAGACTTATCTTTTAATCCTTTATCTGAAAAAACGATAAATAGTGTTTTAACAGAGCCAAAAACTGTGAGAGATTTAAATTTAGCGGGAACTGGAATGAATTCAGTGGGTCAACTTGAAACACCATTTTTATATAAATTAAATGTATCATATAATAACATATCAAAATTAACTGAAAAGACTTTTGCTAGAACTACTTTATTGGAATCAATAGATCTTTCACATAATCAAATTGGTGACATATCTAATTCACTAGCAATTTCTTGGCCTAAACTTAAAAACCTTCAAAAATTAAATATTTCTGATAACCCTATAATAATGGTGTTAGACGGCAATTTTGAGGGACTTTCGTCACTACGTATTTTAGATATGAGAAATTTAGATAAATGTACAAAAATTGAAAAAAGTGCCTTTAGAACATTGCCTAACCTAGTGGAATTAAGGGCTTATGGTTACCCAAGATTAGGTTATTTTGACGTACAAGGTGCACTAGAGTATGTATTAGCTCTTGAAAAATTAGATGTAGAGGTAAAAGATACAAATATTGGTGCGGATCAACTCCATTCAACATTACACCCACGTTTAGAAGAATTAGGCTTAAGAGGTAGTCGGTTAAAAACTGTTTCCTCAGGAGTACTTGCTGGTCTGAAAGCGCCATCGATAATTGTACGACTCCGCAATACATCAGTCTCAAATCTGCCCCCAGCATTACTATTTCCGCTGCCACGTTCATCCCAAATAACAATAGATGTGGGTGGAAGTCAATTAACTACGCTACAACCACAGTTACTGGTGGCACTTGACGATCGACGAGCAGATTTATCAATGTTTGGTTTAGATTCTAATCCTATTCGATGTGATTGTAACTCAAGAGCCTTACGCCGATGGATACCAAATGTTGGTATAGAAAATGTTCGATGTAGTTCACCCGATCATCTTGCAGGATATTTGCTCGTCGAAATAGGAGATGATGAGTTATCTTGTGATAGTAAAAGAAAAACTACAGCAACGTCGTCATCAAGTATCTCTACTCCACCACCTCGTCTAGTACATCGTACGTCTGCAGAGCCAGATATAATTTGGTCTGTTGCACCATCGCATGAGCGGCCAAAAGTTGCAGGAGAACCAAAAGGAGCTCCAGTTCTCGGTGTGGCAACGTCTAATAATGACGATAATTTAATAATTGGGATAGTCGGTGGAGTTGTCGCTTTTATTGCCATTCTTATTGTAGCAATATGCATTGTTCGTTTACGAATGACGACCACTTCGTATAGAGGTGGTCCGCTAGCTAATAGTCCAGGGGCGGGAGGACCACCAATGTGGGGCGCGGCGTGGCCAGGCTATGCAGGCACATTGCCTCCTCCCTCATTGTCGACCGCAACCTTGCCACATAAAGTGCAGTCTGGCCCTGGCTCAGTGCGTTATTTAGCACCACCCCCGCCAGCTCCATACTTTATAAGCTTGCCACCGCACGACGATAAAATTTATCGGTAAATTAAATTTAGTGTATGAGTAAAATATTGTAGCATCATAAAGCCTGAATGTGTAAATATAAAAATAATTTATTAAGTACTGGATGTGGTCCAGTTTAAAATAATGCTTGTAATTTGAGCTTTTTGTTTTAATGTAAAGATATTTATGTTTTAGGTATCTTGATCAAAATATATCTCCAATTAACTTTTCTGATTAAGATTCTGTTTAAATCTTGGGCTAGGTTTGATTCTAGTCACCAGGGACAGGTTTCTTCTAATACGCACTTATATTAGAATTATAAATACAGGAAAACAAAAGAGCTTGAATGGTTTCTCGATTTCATATTGTATATTGAATATTCATAAGAGCCTCGAATGTTTAGTAACTTTAAGTTTGTATTAAGGTTAGGTAAGATTATTTGTAATGCCCTCTATATTTAGAAAATAAATTTTCTTTAAAATTAATCATTGATATATTTTTGCTTTATTCAAAATCCGAAATTCCCGTAGTTATTTAAAAAGCATATAGTATGTAAAAACACTTCCATTTTGAACATCATTTATATTTATTTTCTTTTATTTCATTCAGATTACTTTATATTTTTTTCTATAGAACTTTTCAGCTCTCTATAAGTTATTAAAGTAAAAAAGGTAAAAGAAGAGCACTTAGCAATATACATCCTTTGTGTATCCAGCAAAGGATTACTATATATATATCTTTATTGGTGGATACATATGGTGCTCACACTATCGTGACATGGAATTTCAATTTATCATCACCTGCAGCACGGATTAGAGAGTAAGCCTTACATATTGTTTGAAATATTGGAATAAATGGTTCGCTTAAAAGAACGAATGAAGAAAAATTGCTTTATCGGCTTACATATTATATATGTATGTATATTGTCAAAATTTGTATTGTTATTATCATAACTAGCTACTCACCCTCGCTTCGCTCGGGTTCGCCTATAGGAAATCAAAAACACATCTATCCCACGGGAACCATACATTTTTCCGCTATAAGATATTAGCATGCCAAATTTTACTAAATTATATGCATAAGTTGTTGTGTACTAAGCTGTATAAGCTATTATAATTTTTTAACTATTCCACGGGAACTTGTTTACTGTATTTAAACCAACCTAAGAAATTTAATTCAATATTTTTATAATTAAAGTATCGATGTGAATCATTAGCAGTTTATGTAATTGGGACTTTACTAAATATATAGGTATATAAAGCGGTCACTTTTAATGTAACTTTATTTTATATCGCTTTATTAATGAAAATCTAAGGGGAGGCCTATGTCCATGATATATTTCGGCTGAGACGAACAAAAATATGAATTTTTGTATTTCAACATTTTTGTTTTATTTCAACTTACTGTCAAATGACAAATATTTTTTTCAATAATATTCATGTCATCATTAATTGAAATTGAATTAGATACAACATTGTTATGATAAAGGGTTATTATATGAGTATGTGAATGGTTATTTGAACTATCGAATCAACAGTAACAATGTAAATATATGTTTTATTAAGAATATTACAATACCACAAACTATACAGAATCAACTCATGTGCATAAATGAAACCTTATTACAATTCCATTGTATGTGTATGCAAACTGCACAGTATGTACAAATAGAAACTATGTATTGGAACGTGATAGGTTTGGTTTAGTACAATCGTTACAATAAACATCAAATGTTTGAATTGTTTACGAAGTCATGGTTTTACTGTTTTAGTTTAATCCAATGCAGGTTTTATTTTCGTAGATTCCATACTTCATATCTTATAATAAGTATTAATAAGTTAATTCAAAGTCACTGTTTAATGATTAATTTCTAGATGATTACTATCTGCTTTTTTAGTACAGCCATTGAAGATATATTTGGGCTTTCGCTACAAAAGGTCAAGGAGAGTTCTAATTTGGCAGAGTGTTATAGTTTGATGTTCTAATTATTATTTCGAATTCGCGACCTCGAGCGACCGTCACTCGCCAACCAAAAACCAGTTTTATTTGAGCATAAAATTTCCTGCAACGTGTATGGAAAACATTTTTTGATAATATAAAATATAGTCTAAGAGTAACAGTGAAGTCAAGCTCAGAAAATTTTTACAATTCGCAAAATCGCTACATTTTTTCTCAGGATTTCAGTATGTACCGATTATTTAATCCGTACTATCGTTTTTTACTCATTCCTGCACCACTATGAGGTAGAGTGAAAATACGCGTTTTTTTTTTATGTGGTAACCCTATTCGTAATAAACGAATTAATTATATATCTAATGTACAAGGGCAATATAATGACAAAATTTTAGAGCGAAATATTACTATTAAAAATATAATTCAGATAGGTATGCCTCTACGCAAATCTGAAGTGAATGCTAAAGAATTTTTATGAGACAATCTTTGTGTAATCTCACGCGTGGCGGCACATTGCGCGGAGTTGGAGAAAATGGAAATTCCCTGCTAGTTCCCAGGAATTTACACCGCATAAACAGAAATTGCATTTCCAGTTAGTAGTTTGAAACATGTTCTCTATGTAATCTTATAAATAAATGTTAAATTTGAAAAAATGACTGCATGCAGCATTGTAATTCCTATAATAATTACATTAAAAAAGTGAACTAAGTATTACAGTCACTGAAGATCTGCAATGAATGTAAGCAGAATTTATAAGTGTGCACGTATGTTTGTCTGTTTGTTCTAATTTCACGCAGCAATATGACAAAGGAATAAGTTAAATTTTTAAGTTGCGATACGAGTTAAAAGTCTACAGTACACTACACCTTTTTCTTAATGATTAATAACAAGCTGAAATTTAATGAGTAGCTTCGTTTTGACGAGACACTCAACGTGTTGTTTGTCGCGTGACATGTTCCTTATCAATCCACAATTGTATCCACAATTAAATTTTCATAGAAAGAAAAGTTGAGCGTTTCGTCAAAACGTAGCCACTCGTGAAGTTTCAGATAGTAGGTGTAGACTATAAGGCCGAAGAGTGTCATGAGGTTATATTTATCTGTGTTGTGGTTTCCCTTGTATATACTCTAAGTATATTGCAAAAAGTCACTAACTAGTGATATCTTATTAATACATTTTTAAATTAGACAATTTTTGCCTTCGGTTCTACTCGCATGATAAGCGGGGCAGGGGTAAAAGGTCTGTGTTCGTCATCATGATGTAATCTTTTTTTTGCCAAATATTATAATCGAATTCTGATTAGCGGTTTAAGAGCGAAAAGGAGTGGAGTGAAAACTTACTTTTCTGAAAAGGAGGGATGGATTTTATACAAATGATATACCATTAAACTTCTGAATCTTTTTTAATAAATATAGACTTTTAATGTACTTATACATAATGTTTTTGTAAGATGTAGAACAATGGAACAATTATTTTTATAAAATGAAGCAGGCTCGCTTGTTTACTGTAGTGGTGACGTCTGACTGACATTGCTTTTTATGCCCAAGGACAAGAGGAGTCGCTATTAAATAAAATATGCTGGGAAATGTTAGACATTGGAGTGGTTAGTAGTATAATTTTTTTATTAAAAAATATATTAAAGCTTTTCATATCATTATTATTTAGCGGAGAAACGTAGCAATAACGTGTTTACTACCATTTTATTATGACTTTGTAATGATGAATAGAGGCTCATAAATATTCTATATTTCTATATTACAGGAATTGTAATTATTTTTTATTATATCATACCTATAAGATGTAGTATATAATACATATAAAAATGTACGACTTTTTAAGGATATTTTACCATTATATCGGTTCTTTCATCATATACGCCATGACCATATCATGGCTCTGATTGTGAGGTGTCAATGTAGGGCGATAAATCGAACTAATCGCATGTATAACGGAATTTATATTATTTATTTTTTACGCTGTAAACAATTTCTAGCATGTAATCTTTTAAATGTTAATCAAACTGGTAGGCGCTGGCAGCGTATTAGTTATATTTATTCATACATTCATACGTGTATAATATACTAGCGACTCACCCTTGCTTCGCTTCGGGTTCGTCCCTAGACAAAAACAAATCTATCCCACGAATAACGTACATTTTTCCGGGATGATATATAGCCTATAGCCTTCCTTAGTTAACGGGCTATCTAATGCAAAAAGAATTTTTCAAATCGGATTAGTAGTTCCTGAGATTAACGCGATCAACCAAACAAACAAACAAACAAACTCTTCAGCTTTATAATATAATACGTGTATAATATTCAAATGTAAATTTTAAATATTATATAAAAATGTAGTAATAATAAACTATTTAACTCTCGCCGTTGGAGACGGGCCTTATCTCAAAGCGAGGGGGATCGTAATACACTACGATCACCAAGTGCACGTTGACAAACTTCATATAATATGTATACTATATCTTTCGAAAACTAATTAGGTTCTCTCAGACATGCTGGTTTCTTAAAGAGATTTTTCTTTACCAAGTAATAAACAATAAATTAAAATATATTATAGTTTAAATAAATACGAATATTATAATAAACTATAGTATATATAATATACTTAATTTTTTTTATAATATAATGCCTTACAATGATTAAGATTGTAAAGAAGTATAATCTATACTAATATTATAAAGAGGGAAGATTTGATTGTTTGTTTGTTTGCATCGAATAGGCTCCGAAACTACTGAACCGATTAAGATGAAATTTGGTAAGAAGATAGTTTGAGACCCTGGGAAGGATATAGGATAGTTTTTATCCCGGAAATCATCCTTTAAGGGGGTGAAAATGCGGATGAAAGTTTGTATGGAGAAGCAAGCTAGGGACGAACCCGAGCGAAGCGAGGGTGAGTCGCTTGTATCAAAATAAATAAGTAAAAAAAAACATTTGTAAGGTTAACATCACAAATTTTGATGCAATCCATTAAAAGTGTGATTAAGCAACAGATCGCTTTAGCTAGACATACGTTTTCACTTTGAAATATCAATCCGAGGTTTGAGAATAGCTATTCGATCTCAGTCCAATAAAATGACTAAGCGAAATTTCTTTGCTTAACTTGGCTCTTTTGAGATCAAAGATTAACACGTGAAGCTGCGCAATTTAACGTTTGAGTGTATTATAATATTATTATGTGGCTTCAAGGAGGTTTTTTATTATGTTAGAAACTAATTTTCGCTCTTTGGCTTTACTTACGTCGAGTTTGAACAAAAAAGTGAGCATAAAGCATAGGTATTTTATTAGTCAAAAATATATTCGGTTCAGTAACACGAATTTATACATTTGCTTGTTTTTAAACACTTCTTAATCATAATATTGATTTATGAGATAAATCTACAATAATGTTCTAAAGAGGTAAAGTTTGTAAGTTTGTATGTAAAGTAGGAAAGGGTAATTACTGAAAGTAATAATAATAATATTATTTATTGTACACCCAGTAAAGAACAGAGAAAATAAAAAAATAAAAAGATTGGAAAATGTACAAGAGGCGGCATTATTGCTGAAGAGCGATCTATTCCAGGAAACCTTAAGGTGTAGGAAATAACACTAAGAAGGGGTGTGATTTAAATAAGGAAATAATATATATATATATATATATATATATATATATATATATATATATATACACATAACATGTATGCATAAAATTATAATATAATAAATATAACTACGTATAAGAATAGAATATATAAATAAAAGGCAAGATTTACTAATGCTAATCATAGTAATGCATATAAGGATAAAGACAATATGTACATACAAATAGAAAGAAATAAACGTAAGAAAAAACTAGCCAAGAAAATATTTAAAGACTGAAGTACTGAGATTCTAAAAATTATTTCACTAATAGGAAGCTACATTGCCGTAGAGTGCTGTATAAAATATTTTTTATTCCAAAAAAATGTGTTTACTGTCAGAATCATAATAACTTCAATTGAAGTCGGAAAAGAGAGTTAGACACTTGGAGAGCGAAGAGAGAATAAGTAGCAAGTATGAGTTTAAAAAAATATACAGTTGATGATTGCCGTAGCAGTTAGACATATTTGCTGTGCCAGCGGTCTCGGGTTCGAGTCCCGCTGGGGGCATACATTTGTGTGATGAGCACGAATGTTTGTACTCTAATCATGGGTGTTTATATTTATAACATGTATACATTTAAAGTTATATATGTGTAGTGTATCAACTATCTGGTATACATAACACAAGCCTCGTAGCTTACGTGGAACTAGATGGTGCTGTGTGTTAATATCCCAAACATATTTATTTATTTATATTTCTCAATACTATGCTATATGCTATGCTGAAGTGGGCAAATTCGTTTCTCGCATACGATAACTTATCTTTATGTAAAAGTAAAACATTAAACTTAAGAAATAAACAAATAAAATGTACTCTAATATCATTGATCCCAAATTATGACAATTATGTAACAAGCCTTTTGTTTTTATTATAACTTTCATAGTACTTATCGTTGTATATTAATTAATATTAATTTTATTCATGACTTTCGCAGAAGTTTCGTAATTAATTATTTTTTTAATAAAAATAAATAAAAGCTCACTGTGTACGTAAAGTTAATTAAAATTCTTAACAAACAAAGACCTATATCAAATAAGTAACTTCAGATTCTCCAAGAAGACTCATTAGCCTAAGAATTTAAATGAGTTCTTTTTATATTTCTACAAGAGAATAAAATATTTTTATTTATTCACTACATGAAAAGTATTGGATGATTTTTTTAAATAAGAAAATATTAGTATGGGATGAATTATATATATTAATATTTTACACAAGGTCTGGTATGTATTATATGTCATGTTATGTGTACGAGTATTATCTGTTTAGCTAATATAATATATGAAGAGTTTTTGATTTTTTGTATCTATCAGTCCAATTGGCTATTGGCATCATTATATCTTTTGGCATTTTAAGGCTTAATAGACGGAGATGTTCCAGGAGGTGTTCCGATATAAATAAATATAAAAGTTTTACAATAATTTATGGAAGTCTTTTTGTTGACATTTATGATTACTGCTTCGCTCGCTTGGGTAGTAGCATAATGATATATAGCCCATAGCCTTCATCAATCTAATGCAAAAAAAAAAATCAGATCGGATTAATAGTCCTGAGATTAGCGCGTTCACACAAACAAACAAATAAACAAACTCTGTCTCTTTATAAAATTAGTAATATTAGTAAAGATGTATTGAGGAATGATAGGGGTTATAGGCATTTAGAATCTCGCTGCCATCCTTAGGGCCAGAACAATCATACATAAATAAACCATGCGAGCAGGATTTAATAATAAATCATACCTCATACAAAATTAAAGAAATACAACTGTAATTAAATATCTCTCACAAGCAATTCTTATTATTTATTCACTCAGTCCCTTCCGTAGTGTTCCATATTTATATCATCATTCAAATATATTTTATGTAACGAAATTGCGACGTTAGCGAAAGGTAGATGTAATAAATGTTATGTGTTGATATAATTTTCATTTTTCTCATGTCTATTGAATAATTCTGAGAATGTACTATTGACGTCCAGATTAACTTTATGTAAAGAATACAAAAAAACATCCAATATTCATAATTATTTTCCCATATTACGTTATAATATATGGGAAAATATTAAATTTATTCACGACTAGTGTCTTATCCTTGCTTCCCTAGTGCGTGCCTAACCTAAGAGTAGTCTTTATGCTACTACAGGTCATAGTTGAGTCTAATCAATGAACTAAATTTAATCCAAATCCGTTCAACGTTTTAGCGTGTAAGAGTAACAAAAATACATACACACAAACTTTCGCATTTATAATAGAACTTCGATATATTATAAAAAAAAAATATGTTGGGACATTAACACACAGTACCATCTAGTTCCATACTAAGGTACGAGATTTGTGTTATGGATACCAAATAGTTGATGCACTACATATTGAATAACTTAAAATACATACATATTATAAATATAAACACCCATGACTAGAGTACAAACTTTCGTGCTCATCACACTAATTAATGCCTCCAGCGGGACTCGAACCCGCGACCGTTGGCACAGCCAGTAGGGTCACTACAAACTGAGCCAAAATTATATGTATTTATTTCATGTTTACTATGAGGTTAATTCAGATTGCACCTATACGATGGCGTTGTGTAAAGCTCATTTACTGAGCGTGTTCAGACTCAGTCATCCGCAGCGTTGAGAACTGTGAGACCAATTAGCGTTGAAGTAAGCCCCGTGCTTAAAAGCAATTGTGTGAACACATTTTTTATTTTTATTCACTGGATTAATTTAAAAACGTACACATGTAGGTTCAATATAAATTTAAGTGCAGCCGAAGAAGATGTATGATATATGTAAAATAATATTTGTAATGATAATAAAAAATATGGTGAATTAAGGAGTGGACTATTATGGAATTTAGTACATTGTAATTAAAATTTACTTAAAATCCAGACAAAGTCGCAGTTTATGTTGTATGAAAATCGAACAAATTATATCTCTGTTTTTGTGTACTAAGCTGTATAAGTTCCTATAGTTTTTTAACTTTCCCACAGGAACTCTTTAATTTTCTGAGATACAAGGTATCTAAAATATTGACCGGGGACATAAGGTACCACCACGCAAAATTTCATTTAAATCGGTCCAACAGTTTCGGAGATTAGCCCGTACAAACAGACAAACAGACAGAGAAACAAAAAAATTGACAAAAATCTGGATTTGTTCTATTTCTCTTCTTATATCCCCTGACTCGGTTTTTAGCATTTTTTTTCTATGTACAGACATTCGACCTCTACAGTTTTATTATAACAGTTTTATTTCACACGCGCAAGCAGAACCGTGGGTGAAAACAAGCTATTATGGATGGATGATGAACTTATAAAAAATATCCTTTTTAGGTTCTTTCGCTATTTTTTGTTTCCAAGGCTGGTCCTAATTTCAAAGGAATATAATACTTTTTATTATTAAAAATAAAAAGTATGGTGTTAAAAATAAAAATTACAAATATCCATATTACAAACAATGGATTTTTGATTTGGTTTTGTAATAAAAGGTAATTGTTCATATCCATAATATACATTGTTAGAGTTAGTTTGTTAACTTTAACTGATATGTACGCTGTGTTTTTGGTTGAAACGTTTTTAATATTTCACATGTTGTTTTCATACAAATAAATATTAAATTGAAGTTTTCGAGCTCTCGCTGGACTGCGGCTGTCGGCGTTTTATTTATATTAAAATTGGTTTTCCGAATATGCCAAACTAAATGAAGGACGCGAAATTTTCATTGATTTTCATAAAGTCTCAATAAGACAATGCCACTTTATTTTTTTTACATTGAAATGAATGCTCTTTAAAACAATAATTGGCAATTATTATGTAAATTTTACTATTTATAAAAAATCAGTAAGTACAGTTAGGTCTCCTCCTTCTTTCGAGAACTTAAAATCATTGCTTCATAATACTATACTCATCTAGTACCTACAGAATTATATATACACTAAAGACTTACCCTCGCTTCGCTTAAGTTCGTCCTAGTTGCCGATAAAACAACTCAACGGCAGTTTTTTTCCAACTTTGATTATAGTATGTATTATGATTGCTGATAATAAACAATTTTTCATCGGAATAAAAATAACCTGTAGTACTCAGCGGTAATGTTCCTATCAGTGAAAAAAATGTAGTAGTGTCAAAGAATATCCTCTACTTACACAACACAAACTTGCAAAACCTCTATATAATATTAATGTAAATATATTAAGTAAAGGAGGGCGCCGAATATGGGATTCACTTGGCACCCTGAGTACACTCCCAAAGGTTTTCAGCAGGACGAAGAGATTGCTGAGCTTCCTGAAGGAATTGGAGTGGCAAGAGTAACAGGAAAATACATGCAAAGTTGTCGAGATGCCGAAACCAGCCTGTTCATACGCTATTCATATTCTCAAATTAAATTACGGAATTTATGCATACTTATAAATGATAACGAATAATTAGTATATAAAATAATAAAATTGCGTCATTAAATGATTATTTAAATAAATCCTAATTTGTAAAACGATTCAGCCAAATTTAAGTGAATGTCCAATAAAATAGTTCATTACCATAACAAACGAATCATTACTGTCGAAATTACCTTAACCATTGCTTTTCTGTATAATCATTCGCTATTGTTGTATGCTTTTAAACGGTTATATTAAACTGTATACCCATTTCTGATGTTGTTTGTAGTAATTTTAATGTAACGACGTTTAGAATTTTATTGAAGAGTACTAATATAACCTTCTATAGGATAATTTTATTAATTTTAAATATATAGGAGGATAGTATTTTGAATGTATCAATTAGATTTAAAAAATCGTTTTGTTTTGTAGTCTCTGCTAGCGACTACCCAATAGGTGCCTATCTTATGTAACTGATAATTTGTTTATTTAGATTTTAATTGTAACTTTAATCTTTAAAAGTTAAAAAAATAGTACCTAATGATAAAAAACTAACTTTAAAATCAAAAATTAAATTATATACCTAGATATTTTCCTTTGCAAAGTTTAAGATGGATGGCAAGTGAAGATCTCATTTATATCATTTTCATTGCACATAAATACATACTCGAAGTTTTGAATTAGAATATTACAACTTTTACAATTTTTGTCTGTCTGTCTGTTTGTTCCGGCTAATCTCTGAAATGGCTGGACTGATTTTGACGGGACTTTTACTGGTAGATAGCTGATGTAATAAGAAGTAACTTAGGCTACTTTTATTTCAGAAAAAAAATAGGTTCCCACGAAAAAAAATTATAATCAAATTAATTAATTAATTTTGTTTTGGGAAGCAACCCAGGGACGAACCCGAGCAAAGCGAGGGTGAGTCGCTAGTTTCGAATAAAGTATGTATATATATGGCTATATACCTACTTCACATCAACATATTGTCTTAGTAAGCGGTGCCGTTGATAGTGCTTACTTAGGATTCCTATGTAATGAGAAGATAACAGCAGAAATAATGATTTTGCTTTAGACACTGTTTTTTCTAGAAAATAGAGACGTTAAATATATACGATGTTTGATGATATGAGAAAAGTTATCAAAAATATTTTTATATATTAAATAAGCCAACCAGGCTATATTTTTTTGACACCCGAAAATAATCGGTTTTCATTATTATGTTTTTATCCATTGGGAAGTTGATTTTCTAAACATTCTTTTTAGTGGGGCTACCTAGAAGCCTGTCTAATTTTCAGATTTAAAAGTGATTAACACTGGGTAGTGGCTATTTATATATAGAAACTAACACAACTTGGAAATGACCTTATCTCCTCCAGGCTATTTCAACGTCAAATAAAAAATGTTACGTATAAGTAGTATATAAAAAGCGCCTCTTGATCTGTCGTGTCTGTTGACACACGCAATGAGTATTGACTAAGTACCTACTTGAATATTTATTTCCAATAAATTGCTATGCAGCGTCACATTATATGTTCTTTTTATTCTAGGTCATAATTTATTTGCGTACTAAATACGTTATAACGTGAGGGAGTTACAAGCATACAACCAAATATAATAATAATAATCATAATGTCCTTTTGACCGATTCCGGTCACGGCGGCCAATCTTATTGAGACTAGCCAACTGCGCAGCAGATATTATAGTGCACAGGTGTACGCGCAGACACAAGTGTACTCTTTATTCCTGTCACTCTCATACTCCGGTGGGATGACTACTACATACGATCAGTGAGAGTTAACGCGCAGGACCGACGGCTTTACGTGCTCTCCGAGGCATGGGAGTTAAACACCGCCAACTTTCCAACTCCGGGCTGTTACTGAGGCTTACTATACAGAAAAACTTAATAACTAAACTTGGCCCGACCCGGGGCTCGAACACAGAACCTCCGCGTATGCAGCCGTACACTATCCTATCCTATCGTAGCTATCCACTACAACACCTATAAGAGACTTTAGATAATATATAGCACACATAAAATAAAACATATAAACGTTTTACTTACAATATCTCTTTATCATTATAAAGCAAAATTATGTCGATTTTACATAACATCGTACAAAGTTCATTAACGTATACTCGTACAAGCGGCTATTGACCGTTACGATACAAATACGGTAATTTGGCACCGGCCTGATTGCTGAATTATGCCCGTGGATTCATATTATGGTTGTTATGGTGGCTGTTTTTCAATAAATCTTATATATGTATAGGTAGTATAAATAGATAGTCTTTTATCTACATGTTATCTTGTAATATTAAATGAGCAGTTATTGTATACGTATATAGTATGTATAATTTATTTTGTGTATCTCGGAATTTATTTTGTGTATTTTCTGCCGCGCACAACCACCCTGTGGAACCAACTGTCGCCAGCGGTCTTTCCGAACCGTTACAACCTGGCAACCTTCAAGAAGAGAGCGTATTCATTCTTGAAAGGCCGGCAACGCATTTGCAAGCTCTGCGGTGTTGCAGATGCCATGGGCGGCGATGATCACTTTCCATCAGTTGAGCCTCCTGCCCGTTTGCCCCCTTGGTCCCATAAAAAAAACGGTTCTAACTATTTGGATCAATTTTGTATTTAGATAAGATTTTGCTTATTATGTTTGTCTATGTAAGTGTCTTTTCTGAAAATACACAATTTTTATATTCCTTCCGAAAAACACCGAGCAAAGCCCGGTCGCCCAAGTAGTTTAAATAAATCATGTACGGTCTAATTTTAATGCTTAAAATAATTAGTTTTAAAAATGTCGTTTGTTTTATAGCGCAATAATTAATACTTAATATAGCGCTCGTAATATTCGATTCCCGTACAGAGTAAATGTTTATACACTTATTATGTTAAAGTAGTGGAAATAAATACGTTTGGTCCCGTTTATTGAGCGCTTAACATTTGAAATATGTCATTATTTCTTCATTGTACACGTAACTACTGTACTATTTTCAATATATCATGTTTTAATTTTATTATATACTAGTTTCGTTTTCACGTTTAGTACAGATTTCTGCCATGAGATATTTTCGCGCAGTAAAATACCATATTTCATCAAAATCTGTCCAGTGATTTTCTCGTATTGCATTCCCAGACAGACAGATAGACAGACAAACACACAATAATTCTAAAAACGATATGTATCGATAATAATGACTATTTCAATACGATTTTCCAAAAAATATTTTTATACACAGATTCGACTCAGAATTTTATTACATGTATAGTAGAGATGATTTTAAGAGTAAAATCTCAAAGAAACATATACATATTTTAAAATATGTTCGTACCAAACTAATTTTCAATATAATCAATTTAAAAAAAAAAAAACATTTAAACATAACTCTCTGTCAAGTTCTAATATGTGACAAAAATACAGATAAAATATGGCTGTTTCAGTTACGTATAACGTTGATACGTAATCAAACTTTTTTGTTCTTAAAAATAATATTTTAAATAACCTACAAAAATTACATCCCATATAATCGACCGTTCATCGTACCAATAATGATCCATTACTAACACTTTGCGTTATATGCATCATAAATCGCAATGTTTTTATTATATTTTGAATGTATTTAAAATAGTTACATATTATAGGTTAAATTTGTTTAACTTACTACAGTTATCAATAATTTAGAACCTTATGTTCATAATATTTAGGTTAGGGCAGAAATATTACGCCATGTTTGTAAATCATAGGAACGTTCATAAGCGAAAAGTAACGGTTTATCTAACGTCACCCGCACTATGCTACAATGAAAATATGATAGACATAAGCGACGAATATTCACGCAGCTTTCATTCATTCGTGAAGTTTAACTCGTATTTGATTAATGTATTAAACAAGTTAAAGATATTTAATAAAGAAATCAAGTTACAAAGTTGTTAAGACGATCTTTTAGTTTTTAATTCTACTAATATTATAAATACGAAAGTTTGTGAGGATGTATGGATGTCTGGATGTATAAATGTATGGATGTTTATAACTCTTTCACGCAAAAACTACTGAATGGATTTTAATGAAACTTTACAATAATATAGCTCATACATCAGAATAACTAATAGGCTACTTTTTATCCCGGAAAAATGTACGATTCCCGTGGGATAGATTTGTTTTTGTTTTTAATCATAAAAAGAAGTCCAAGAAGTTCTTTCAACGACTTCATATATGTACATATGTACGTATTAGCAATATGGACGTGAAGTGATAATATACATATACCTACTTCTAATTTTACTTTATCTTTACCTCTATGTTTATATATTTTACTTTATTTTACTCTTTAATTAAATCCCGAAACTTTCACATCTAAGACGTGCCTTCGAAGAAGGCATTTAGATAAATAGGTACATCTGCATTGCTCGCTTTATAGCTTGTACGCTTTATTATATATACTTTAGCTTGGATAACGTCTACAGCATTAAAATGATAAGGCAGGGCAGGATAACCCCTTTTCGTACATATGTATGTACGCTCAATTTATGAACAAAGTATTGAAAATCTTACCGTAGTACCGAAATAGTTTTTGACATAAGTATGAAATTCACTTAAAATACATATTTTCTTTTTATGTATTTTAAATATTTTAATATATTTTATATATTTTAAAAATTAGACCCATAGAAAGAATAACGTGCAAGATGTTTTTATCAGGATCTACGCAACTATCTATAGAGGGTCTATTTAGGGCATAGAAATTAAAACTTTAAAATGAAATAAAAAGATACGGTTCCTAACATTACATCAAATTCTAAATATATTTCATTGCAATAAACTTTTACAAGCACTTCATATTTTCAATGAATCGAGTTTAAAAATTACCTTTAGGTGTGCCTCTACAAACTTTAACCATTTCGATTTTAAGTTATTAGTCTCGGAGTTGCTCAATTGGGACTAACTTTGGGCATGATCAGATTATAAATGAAACCTACTTCTAGTTACTTCTCCGGTACTTTTGTATGATTTATGTTGGTTATTATTGTAATTGCGCGCAGTAAATAATGTAGAATAGTAATGATAACTTAAATATTGTTTAAAAAGTTATATATATATATATATATATATATATATATATATATATATATATATATATATATATATATATATATCTATATCTATACATATTATAAAATTCTAACTAAGCCGAATCTGTACATTAAATATTTTTTGGAAAAATTTATTAAAATAGACATTGTTATCGATGCAGAGGCCGAATCTATAGTTTTTAGAATTTTTGTCTGTCTGTCTGTCTGTCTGTCTGTCTGTCTGTCTGTTACCGCATCACAGAAAAACTACTGGAGGGATTTTGATGAAACTTGGTATGATGATAGCTGGTTATCCGGGTCAACATATAGGATACTTTTTACTGCGGGAAAATATCTCATTTCTGAGAAAAAATACAAAAACTGTTGGAACATAACCACGATAATACTATCTGTAAACAGTTTAGCAAGGTAACTTATTAAATATAGTAAAAACTATTAAAAATAACTTATCATGAAAATCAAATTATCAATAGCGCTGTTTTATCCATTAAAATAGTTATTTTAATTAATATATATTTATGCGTTATTTAGTTATTCGACAATAGATGTCGCCATGTGTTTTTAAAATACGTAGTTTTAATTCCAAAAAAAAATGAATGTACAGATATGACCTTTCTACGATTTTATTAGAATTACTACTAAATTACCCGCGGCCGCGCCCGTGTTCAAATTATCAATAAAGCAAAATTTTTGGCTTTATAAATTATACATTAGTAACTATACATATAATACAATTGTAACAAAGCCGAATCCGTAAATTCAATATTTTTCGGGAAATCTTATTGAAATATTCATTATTAGCGATTTAGAGGCCGAATCTATAGCTTTTAGAATTTTTGTCTGTCTGTATGTGACCGCATCACAGAAAAACCACTGGAGGGATTTTGATGAAATTTGATATGATGATAGCTGGTTATCCGGGTCAACATATAGGATGCTTTTTACCGCGGGAAAATATCTCATTTCTGAGAAAAAATACAAAAACTGGTTAAAATAAAAGCACGATGATACTAAAAATATTTTAGCAAGGTAACTTACTTATATATGTTAAAACTATAAAAAAAACTCTTCTTAAAAGAAATATCAATAGCGCTATTTTATTCATTAAAATAGTTATTTTAATGAAAATTTATTTATGTGTTATTTATATATTTGACAATAGATGTCGCCATGTGTTTTTAAAATACGTAGTTTTAATCCAAAAAACAAAAATGTACAGATATGACCCTTCTATGACTTTATTAGAATTACTACTAAATTACCCGCGGCCCCGTCCGTGTTCAAATTATCAATAAAACAAACTTTTTGACTTTATAAATTAGTTACATATTAGTAATATTTTGTTGGCCGAACCAATTTTCAAATGAAAATATTTTAAAATTTTTATTGTTTAGTAAATAATGTTAATATTTTTTAATCTTTTAATGTAAAAATTGGGCAAATCCAACTCGTGCCTTATAGGTTTCGTATAGCAAAATACTGTGTTGTTTCTCTTACTTACGTATTTTGTTAGGTTAACACTAAAATAAATACGAATAATATTTACATTTCTACAATATCGACTCATTTTATCAAGCG
Organism: Fabriciana adippe; assembly: GCA_905404265.1. Classification (NCBI taxonomy): domain Eukaryota; kingdom Metazoa; phylum Arthropoda; class Insecta; order Lepidoptera; family Nymphalidae; genus Fabriciana; species Fabriciana adippe. Next base: position 12,797,130 of record FR989992.1, on the reverse strand, counting down.
TAAAAATAAGTTCATATTATTTTATAACATTGTAGGGAAAACAAGTTTATGGCTGTTAAACTGACAAAACGGGTAACTAAAAATATTTCATATCTCAAAAACTATAAAAAAGTATATAAGAAACAGTTATACCTCAACTTTTTCAGTTTTTTTTTGATACCATTTCTTGGAAGGTAAGGGCTTAAAGGACACAAGAAAATGCTTACGAGTTTAATCATATTAGCTGAGCCATTAAATGAAATAATAAAAGGTATTTGCTCAGAATTATTTATTTATTACACTTTCTTTTGAAATTTGTTTTGGAAAATATTACTAACTAGCGCTAAGCAATCCCTTTTTCGCAACAAATTAACATTAAGAAAAGTTATCATTATGTAATTTAAATAATTAATCAGCTAAATAATCAATTAATCAATAACTGTCTATTAGTAAAAAATGATTAACATTAATTCCGTAGTTTGAAAGTTTATCGCCCAAAACTAAGCAAACAAATAAAACAGAAGTATAGACATACATAAATGTTATTGCTAAAACAAAAAGTGCAATATTACTAATTCAAATATGAGATTAATGGAGGAACCTTTTTGTGGCAATGTCAATCACCGCCATATTTACCAATCATACGGTACACAATGAAAGTGGTACATGTAAGAGTATACTAATGTGTAAAACCTAAGAGTTTTGTTTTTGATCATCTGAACGCGGGCGGAGCCGCGGGCAATGCTAGTATATATATATATATATAAAACAAAGTCGTCAGTTACATCATTTATAACTCAAGAACGGCTGGACCAATTTTTATGATATTTGATGGTTTGGATTTCTCTTAGTCTGGAATCGGATAATAAGTATTAAAACATCAGAAAAATTAAAAAAAATATTAAAATTTATATGGCTAGCTCTGGCAAATAACTATTTTAAATATCTATGTAAAACGTACCTAGCGACGAATCCGAGCGAAGCGAGGTTGAGCTGCTAGTTATTAACTAAAGGGTAATAATTATTAAAAAAATATATGTAAGTTATAAAACATATTAATAATAATAGATTGATTTCGGCCACAGTTAGTGCAGGAGATACTCTCGATTCTTTTTACTCTCAAATTCCTGTGGGACGTCAATTCGACACGACTGCTGAGAGATCATGTAGTAACGACGGCTTTATGTATTTTCGGAGGCACGGGGATGAAACAACGTTAACTTTCCAACTCCGGGCTGATTGTTTTTGACAGAAAAGCCCAATAATTATATTTAGGCCGATCCGAGCCACGAATCCACGACCTCTGATTCTGTAGTCGTACATGCACTAGAGTCTAGACCAGCGCGGCAGTCGATATTTTCTATTGTTCTACGATTTTATAAGTTAAATTTACTATTAATTTACTATTTTTATTTTATTTACTATTTTTATTATTTCCACATTTTCCGAATAAGTGTAAATAAATTGGGTACTAGCTACGTCTGATATGTGAAGTGCAGTGAAATTGACGCTCGGCGTGTTCTCTTCACAAAGAAGCACAATAAAAGTTGAAAACAGGGAACTTCAGGTACATTTTTGACACAAACATATTCTTCTCTTACGTAAAATTTCTAGGGATTTTATAACACTGTATTATCTAACCAATTTTCGAAAGTCAAGAACGTTCATAACGTAGAGTTAAGTATTAATTCAAGTGCTGCTTAAAATAGCAGTTAGAATCTGTAATTTCATGTACAGATTTTTTAAGAAATTGGAAATTTGCATTATTCTATATGTGTATCTAATATTAAAATTTACTCAAATATATACTTAGCTAAGTCTAAAAAGTATTGAGTTGGTATAAATAAATAAATAACTATTGAAAAAGAAATCTGTCCTTTTGTATTTGCTACTCCGGAAATACTGAACGTGACTTTTACAGACAGATTCAAGCGGTAGCAAGATAGGCTTTTTATTGAGAAAAGCTAACTTGTCTCACGGTATAGGGATATGAGCTTTATCTGGGTTATGAGGTTTGATAGAAGCTTAGCAAGTGTAAGTAGTTTGAACAAAAACACAGTAAGTCTTAAGCTAAACAAACTATACGTAGCAAATGAAAACCAAAATATAATTATATTAGAGAATAATAAAAGCAATGTGCTTACAAATTTATTCATCACCACTCTGGGACCGCAGAAATAATTTCAGTTAAAATGTATTTACGTAAAGCACGATCCACTCCATTATCGGGTTTTGGTTGCAATTATATGCAATCTACGAGACAACAAGAATTTTATTAACATGTAAATTCGCTCATCAATTACTTCTTTTGTGCTAAATTCATTGATGTTTGCTCAATTGCATCGTTAATGACATCGTTATAGATGATAATTTTGTCGCAGTTACGCTTATAGCCGGGATCGATTTTGACTGTAAGTTGGACGTTTTAGTTAACTTTTGATTCAATACTTTTGAGATCTTTTCATCACGAACTATCATTACTTGTATTTTTTTATTAACACACGAGAAAGAAAAATAGGCAAAAAGGTGAAATTTTTTTTTTAATATATTGAAGCATAGTTCAGAGTGTAGATCATTTTTAACCCCTGATTCTCAAAAAGAGGGGAGTAATAAGTTTAACGTGTGTATATCTGTGTGTTTTTGTATCTGTGTATCTGTCTGTGAACCATATATATAATGATAAATACAAGATATTTGTCAATCCAATAAATACAATAGTATATCCAGTTGTCAGGACTTTCTGTCCAAAGTAATGGAAAACTCGTGACAGTCTTCTGACTCGTGACTTCAGTAAAAAATGTATTTGTTTAAACTCATATTTAAAATCACTTTGGAAAGAAAGTCTTAAGTCCCGAGAACTGACAAGAAAAACGCAGCGGGACTCAAACTATTTTTTTATCTTTTTTTTTGACATAAATTAATAAATAATTCAGAATAACAGAAATACATTCATATTGCGGTCTTTAACTAGTAGCTAACATTTGTAACTTCTTAATATACAGTGTCATCTATACGTATATATAATAAAATTCTGAGTCGAATTAGTATATTAAATATTTTTTGGAAGATCTTTTTGAAATAGTTATTATTTAATAGAATTTATATAGTTATTAGAATTCTTGTCGATCTGTCTGTGACCGCATTACGAGAAAACCACTGAACAGATTTTGATGAAATTTGATTTGATAATAGCTGGTTATCCGGGCTAACATGTAGAATACTTTTTACTGCAGAAAAACATCTCATCTCTGAGAAATATATACTAAATGTTAAAACGCAACTAGGGACGAACCCGAGCGAAGCGAAGGTGAGTCGCTAATTTAGAAATATGTAGACTAACTTTTATAAACTTACTAAAAATGTTAAAAAAAGTTTATATTCTGAGTTAAAAACCCCCTAAGTATAAATTTGGAGTTAAACGAATAATAAGAAGAAATACGAAGGAGTGAAAAAGTTTTCAAATCGTGCCAAATTGATCAAAAATTAAGCTTGAATATTAAAAATTATGAAAAGGCTGCGTAACAAGGCTTTGAAAATGTAAGGATATTCCATTAACAATTTAGTACCAACATTATTTACTTTAAAATAACTCATTGTGTTTTCTCAATGAAAGGAATTTTAAGGTCTTGGCTAAAAAAATTCTTTGATGTAAAAATTTTTTTTTTTATAATTTGTAATTATGAAACGATCATTTAAAAAACAAATCCGTCTAAGGAAAACTTGTAATATAAAATATATTTTAAATATTTCCAGTCTTGCAATGAAATTTGCTTGCTTTGACATATTTAATATTTACTTATTTATAAAATTAATTACTAGAACTATAGAAAAAGTAAATGTTTGCAGTATTAAGGCCAACTTAATAGAAAACTACTCTTAGTTTACTTAATAATTAGCGACTCACCCTGGTTTTGCTCGGGTTCGTCCCAAAATAAAAACAAAAATAAATCTATCCCACGGGAACAACACATTTTTTCGGGATAAAAATGTGCCTACCTATGTGCTATTAAAGACTATACTCTCTCTGTGTCAAATTTCATCCAGATCCGTTCAGCCGTTCTGGCGTGATTAAGTAACAAACATCTGTTCAAACTTTCGCGCTTATAATATTTATGGAATACTGGGATATGATGATTATGTATGTATAAAACACTCATAAATAGACAGTAAAAATAAAAAATAAAACTTTCTTTTAATGCCACTCAATTAAAAAGTCCTTTTAATTTTGCAATTTTTCACCATATATGTTTATAATATACTAATGATATAACAATAAGGTTCAAAATATAGTTCGCAGTTAGCTTTCACCTTTATATGAAACATTTTATTTACACGGACTACTACAGTTACCTGTTACGTAGGTATATAGTAACCTAGCATTCAGTTGTTTCCTCAGCACTTGACACATACAGTGAAATTCCGATTTTCAATTTTTCTGAAAAAGATATGAAGCTGGTTTACACTATGATTGAATATTTCGATCATTTTATTATTAAGTGTGATGATTTAGTAACTATGACATCCAGCGAGGAGTGTCATGAGTTATGACAGCAACATTAGATATCATTCTGACCTAAATTATTTGCCCGTTAATGGAAACTGTTAAAATTGAAAAAGCTATTTTATATCCTCCAAAACTTGCAGGAGAGCATTCTGTTGAATTTATAGCTTAAAAAGTAGCCATTGAAGAAAGTAGTGTTTTGAAAGTTGTCACTATTATTTAAATGATCCAACCACTCATCGAAGGCTCGTTAAGTCAAGGCTAAGCCATTTCGGAGATAAGTGGGTATAAATGGACAAACAATATTTTTGGTAATATCTATAAATAGACATATTAAATATCAATAATATCTTTCTAAAAAATTACCACACAACCTCGTTCCAAAACGAGGTTACCAAAGCGAGGGTTCGTCCCTCGCTTCGCTCGGGTCTAGCTTGATTACCTATACAAATTTTTCATCCCCATTTTCACCTCCTTAAGGGATGATTTCCGAGATAAAAAGCATCCTATGTACTTCCCAAGGTCTCAAACTATTTTCTACCAAATTTTATCTAAATCGGTTCAGTAGATCCAGAGATTACCCCCTTCAACGTCACAAACTCACAAACTTTACCTCTTTGTAATATTAGTATAGATAATAGCTTAATACTCTATTTTTAAAGTTGGTGAATAAAATTTCGTAACTGTAAGTGATATAGAGCTTATAGTATGCCTGTCCTAAGTATACTCCTTGGCTTCACGCCCGGCACAATTGCTGGACTCTACTGAATTTCAGCTATGTAGCGCCAACGGCCCCGAGTAAAATGATAACTATGACGAAATTGTAAGGGTTTCTTTATCGACATTTATCTACAGATTTTTGCACTTATACTTGTTTCTCAGTATACTGATTACCCTTTTCTTAGTTAAGTTAAGACAGTTGATCTAACATATATGTATTTATATAAAACATGTATTTATATAAAACTAAAAAACTGTCAAAAATGTACATCTTGTTGTAAATCATTTTTCATATCAAAGCTAAGAATAACTATAAAGAAATAGTACCGTTTTTTCTTAGAAGAATGGTTCATTACTCTTATATCGAACTCCAGTAGTAATGGCAGAGCACGGACGAGCCAAATAAACCGTGAACTGCCGTCGTGATTTCAAGAGCAATTTCTTTGAAAAGATTGCCCTTACCAGAGAAGAAAATTGGATTGTTAAGTATCTATTTTTCATGACGTTCTGAAAAAATTATAAAGAATACCATGAAAATATTTAAATCGAAAGCCATATTAATAAAATAATCGTACATACATTGTGCATACATGGAGAGTTCTGATTAATTATTATCTATACATATAATAAAAGTGTAACTGATCGCTGTCTGTACATGGAAGATATTTCAGAAGACTATTCTTCGGGGTCTTTATTAAAACAAAAGAGTTCAAAACAATGATTTGTAGAATTTTCGTCTATTCGCCCGTTTATCTGTGCGTTTGTACACGGTAATCTCAGAAACGGCTTAATCGATTTGGGTACGAATTTCAGTAATATATTTTGGTAAGCTTCACTTAACATTTAGTATTTGTTTTATTTTATAAATAAAAAAGCTATGTCACTTTAAAGAATCATTTAGGATGAACCCGAATGAAGCGAGGGTGAGTTGCTAGTATTAGAATAAAAATAAGAACGTAGACTTCTACCTAAGTGGAGACTTCTTGTAACCAAACTGTGTATGATTTTTTAATTGGATAATATTTTTTTTCTACCAATCGTTATCATGAATATTATAGAAAATATTATGAAATATAGGGAATTATAGGTACTTCATAATTTTCCTATAAAAATATCAAAATCCCGAATTTTTCTATAAGTATGACTTTATAATTATTATTGAGAATATTTATTTATTTTTATTATACAATATGATATGTACTATGTACACAAGAATATCTTGATTCGTTGAGCACGTTTGGGATCTTGTGAAATCGGGTTGAACGCGGGAGTAACACGCATTCTTACATTTATGAGGCCTGCTGAGTACGTGTGCAGATTATGTAAGGCTTATTTATATTCAAATGGTCTGCACGAGGGTAACAGCCTGATAGTCAGTAAATTTTCTAGGATAACCTCGAGAAAAACAAAATATTACTATGCAAACTCAACCATTTCTTTAAATTTTAAAGCTTAATTAGAAGGCTTTTGTTGAAAATTCTGCAAATACTTGTTTGAAAACTAGTATTTACCGACAAACTAAATATTTTTAATGTTTTAAGTAAAAAATCCTACAAACTTGTAAATTAGCTTCAAAATATTTTTGCAGCTTTCGTATTATTAACGTACTTTTTTTTAAACTGAGTTCAAACTTATCCTTTCTTATATATAATAATTAAAATTGTTATACATTATTGATGAGCCTAATACGATTCAAAGTTACAAATTATTATTCATGATATTATTTAAAGTGTAGATACGAGTATATTACATGAAATACCTCATGAAATATGCACGTTTTTATCTCCAATATGAAACTATCGGAAAATGTTTATTGGATTTCAGTTACGTAGTGATTTAAGTGCTGCTTGAAATTGACGTTTATTTATTAGATTTATTCTTACTAGTGATCGCCGCGTGGTTGAAAATCAACCATAATTCATTAAGTTATATATTTATTGTCTTGCGTATATTACAATATTAATCTATTCTCAATTTGACCACAGACTTTAACAAAAAACAAAAGAGTACATGTATATGCATGTGTGTGTCAAATGCATTGTAATGTGTGTAATGTTTTTTTTATAGATTTAATGTATTTTTTATGCATAATTTTTAATAAATATTAGCACTCTACACTCTATATAAAACTATAAGTGTGGGAAATTTCATACTCCTCCGTCTGCGCAATTTTCGTAAAAAGTGGTACAAAGTTTTTGATTCACGTATTAATATATAGATATACTTTCGTAAAGTCATGTTTCATATTTTTTAAAGAACTTAATTTCAAAAAAACATGAATCTGTACATAAATAGGGAAAGAGCAGTTCAGAACCTCTTTCTCCTCTGTTTGTTAAACGATTTTCTGTTTTTTTTGTTTAGTAGCTATTGATGAGCTTTAGTATTAAAAAAATTGGTAACAGTTTTGTGTTTTGTGTAGTTTTGTGTACTCCAGACTGTAAAATATTAAAGAAAAAACTTTACGCAAGTATTATACGTTAAGTTTTTACTTTATTTATATAAAAAGTAAAATTTTACTTAATTTTAATTAAAAATGAATGTTATTTACATTAAAATTTATGAAATCACATTTGAGATTTATTCAGCAAATACTAAAGCTTTAAAGTTTAGAATTATAATATTATAGTGGGGCCTAGTAGCGCCTTGAAGTCGTAAGTTTGAGTTTAATCCTGAGAGTAAAACTAATATACGGAAAGTGTAATCCCGTCGACTGTTGTCGTGCTTACACCTAGAGTTAGTTGTAAAGCTTGAAAACATGTTGTTAGACTAACTTCTTAATGAAAAAATAAGTATAAGTATTTTAATATAGGTTTTATAGCGGATTGACGTAATATGCCTGTGTAATTATGTATTGTATTCAGCTCTTTTTAAGTTTTACTACTAGGTACGGGCCTCCTTTCAGTGTGAGTGCGATAAGACCCTAGTCCACAATGCTGGCTAAGTGCGCGTTGGGGGATTTCGTATATCATTCCAAAATTTGCTAGGTTCTCTCATATATGCAGTTTTCTTCATGATGTGTTTCTTCACCGTAAGGCAAGTTGAAAATGATTTGCATATTATAATATACCAGGTATAACACCTGGGATTTGAACCCGCTTCACTTGGTTTAGTCTCAAGCGAGCGTATTACCTCTGGGCTGCCACTGCCTTAATATTATATGTCTATTATAAATGTATATATTTTTTTCTTAGGAAGATCTTTTTTTTTTCAATTTTACGGTTGTCCTATAGGATAGGAATAATTGGGGTCGAGCTCCAAGCAATTGTCTCCATTCAGAGGTGTAAATTGACACGAAACTATGTTCTATTGAACTATTCTATAAGTGAAATAGCGGGAAGCTATATATATTATATTAGTTTCTGCCTGTAACCCAGCTTGCGTGGCTTATAGCCCAAATTGACACAAATGAACACAGTTAGGGTATTATGCCTCTGGCAGGACCTTATAGATAGATTACCTTTTAGATCATGATTTCTGCACTCTAGATACCCAAAAGTAACTTGTCTATTTGATTTGTCTTACATAAACTAAATTTTGCATTGCGTTTATACATCTATACCTACTAATATTATAAAGCTGAAGAGTTTGTTTGTTTGTCTGTTTGGTTGAACGCGCTAATCTCAGGAAGTACTAATCCGATTTGAAAAATTCTTTTTGCATTAGATAGTCCGTTAACTGAGGAAGGCTATAGGCTATATAGCATCCCAGAAAAATGTGCGATTCCCGTGGGATAGATTTATTTTTGTCTCGGGACGAACCCGAAGCGAAGCGAGGGTGAGTCGCTAGTAAATAATAATAGTGTTTACTTATTTTTTTCACTTAAGTTTTAAAAGTAAAAATGTTGTAGCAGTCTTTTAATTCTTTTAATTGTTTATCATATGATACGCAAGCTTACAATGGGCGTGGGAGACGCGGTCTACGAATTTATACTTGTTTAAATATCTTTTATAAATATGGCGATGATATTTTTAAATATTTAAATTTAAGCTTTTAATAAAGTTTATTTTAATTTAAAATTTTAACAAAATTCACTAACATTAGGTAGCTGTAATGTTAAAGATTTTTAATTAACCAAAACCGTTTAATATTGCAGTTTATTTTTTTAAATACACAACACCCATTATTGTATATACTCGGATGATACCTATAATAATATTTAGTAAAATGGAAAATTGAAATATTGTAATACACTATACAGGTGTGTATAATTTACAAAATAAGTAAATGCTCCATGATACAAAAAGAAAAAACCTTTATTAATGAAATAATAAGGATACTATTTGAATGATAGTTATACCATGGAAAAAATTTAGAGCCCCGCACAAAATGTTTCCTCGTAGAAGATAAGAGGCCGTCATTTGGACCATTTCTGTCACCCCTGAATTCGGTGAAAGGATGGCAATAAAACTGAATGTTATGGAACTAATTTTTTGTGAGCTTTCAGCGTAGTAACATTCTTTACTTTATGCGTAAAATTTATTCAAGTAAAAACATCAAATCCCTTTCTTACCAAATATATATGAAACCACGTTATATAAAAATATAAGACGAAAAAAATTTTTAATATTACAGGTTTTGAACAATAATATGCCTCTTTCCTGATTTCTTTCTAGATAATATTTTATACTACACTAATAGACTAATGCTACACTAGCGACTTACTTCAACTTCGCTCGTGTGCGTCTTTAAACTTGGATGGTTTGGGAACGCATAAAAGATAAATGTTCAAAGAAAAAAAATGACTTTTGCGCCAGGTACCTTTGCAAGCGTATACAGTATAATCCACCAGAGTTTCATCACAATCGGATCAATAGCTTAGGTACTAGTACAGCATTATGTGATCTGTGGTTTAGACACGCATAGAGGACAAACATACGAAAATGCATTTTTATTTATATAGTTATTAGATGTGTATACACCTTAGTGTATACACGTCTAATAGTATCCGAGCAAAATGGCTGTGACGTATAAACAGATAGACATGGCGAAATTATAAGGGTGTCATTTGTTTCTTTTTTCTTTAGAATTTTAAAATCTATAAAAATGATATATAACCTTCGCGTACCTAATATCATAGCATATATACTCGTATATATGTATGTATTTCAAAATATGCAAAAGAGTTGTATAAAGGGTTTCATCTACAATCACGTCTTACCAAATTATTGCCATCCTTTCTCGCCCGCCACTATGTACAGACTATAAAAAATTGAAGCAATATTTTATAATATCATTCCGAAGTGTATTTCTTTTGAAATTGGAGATCGACTTAAAATTGTTATTGCGCCTTAATAAAATAATTTCTGCCTTCAATAATTGTATACAAATAATTTTGAAATGATCAAAAATTAAATTTATTATTTTAATAAAATTGTACTACTGTAATTTAACTAATTATACTGTTAAAACCTTATAGGTAAACCCTATAGGTACAATAATAGTAAAAATTTTGTTTCGAGTCCCATTCTTTATCAGCACGTCTAAAAATAAATAAAACTTTAGGTTTTATTAAGATATATCGATTACAGAAACTCTTGTTTCTAAAAGGCAGTACAAGAGAAAAAATATGTAACGTTAGCTATTTATTAGTTTAAAAGTTCTATTTAAGCCATTTACTTAAGCATATTCAATTAGTCAAACTCAAATTTGTGAGTTTGTGAGATTGTGACGTTGTAGAGAGTAATCTCTGGAACTACTGAACGCATTTAGATGAAATTTGGTAAGAAGATAGTTTGAGATCCTGAGAAGGACAAAGGATATTTTTTATTCCGGAAATTATCCCTTAAGGGGGTGAAAATGGGAATGAACGTTAATATGGGGAATCAAGCTAGGGACGAACCCGAGCGAAGCGAGGGTGAATCGCTAGGGTAATATAAAATAATTGTCTGCACAAAATATTGTTAATTTTACTATAAGGTTTTCACCTTAGAAATATAAATAATATTTTTTTAGAAAAAATAATAATCAAAAGATTTTCCCCAGCTTTTATGCAGTTGTAAAATTTTGTTATATTATCAAGATAATGAAATTATACTCAAATAATACCTATTAAAGAAGAAATATCATTCCAGCGGGTCATAAACTGTAGAAACCGACAGACAGACGTAAATTTCAGGGCTTTAATTAAACTTTTTAGGAGCTTTCAAAGAGATTCTAAGAATTTGCATTCTTTTTTTTTCGGTTACATTTATTATTTGTGAGTTATGATGTTGAAATGTAACTTTTTAGTACATTGTGAAAATTTTAATTATTTATATAAGGTTTTTGTATGATATTATTTTATTAGAAAATTTTATAAAAGATTTTTTTTTCAATTTAACCTCTTCCTAAAGTTTAAAGGAATATAACATTAATGTAATTAATAAAATCTTTTATAAAAAAATCACATAAAGTCGTTATTCAGACGAATAATAAGAGAAGACGATGCAGAATAAGTAAAAACATAGAGACATAACATAGCATAAGTGTGGATTTACGAATTTGCAATCAAGTTAATCTGTTTTGTCTCTGGAAAAAGCAACTCCTAGCTTACTTTTTTTGACAACACGCTTGGTTCAGTTTGTAATGACATAGTTTCTGTGCCAGTGGTCATGGGTTCGAGTCCCACTCAGGGCATTCATTTGTGTGATGAAGATATGTATGTATTTAAAGTTATATTTGTGTAGTTTATTAATTGTCTGGTATCCATAACACAAGCCTTGTAGCGTACCTTGGAACTAGATGTAGCTGTGTGTTAATGTCGAAATATATATATTTATTTACATGTATTATTTACTTTTCTGAAAAGTAACTAACGCTTTTTTCTTTTATATTTTTAATATTGTGTTATTTTCCCTTCAAATTACTTTGTATATTTTGAACCTATTTATTCAGAGATTATCCTAGATTTACTTTTAAGAGGAAAAAGGCTCTGAATAATTATGTAATACCTAAATGCTTTCAATTTGTCAACTCTTCCAATAACGTGTTTTTATTAAAAAGGTTTTATAATGATTACTTGAATTTTAAACAAACCCGAGCGGAGCGAGGGTGAGTCGCTAGTGTATAGACACATCTTTAAAGGGCATTTACTTATTGAAAGTTAAAACTATTATTCTCTTTAATACCAAACGAAACTCAAGATTTTAGTTGTCTGTTTGTGTTTTTTAAAAGAAAATATTGATGAGTTTTTTTATCGGCCTTAGAACTTTTAGAATAAAGGGTTACTCTTTTAATAGAATAGGTTTTAATAAATAAACTTTCTTTAACAATCATTCTAAATACAGTAACTGAGCTATTTTAACTTTTAAGATTCTATTGTAACAATTTAATATATTGTCTGTGAAAAGAACTGCAGACTAAAGTTATTATTAAATAACCTTGTCAAAGTTGTGTTTGTTTGAGCACAGTAGCCCTTAAGCATAAACTATGAAATAAGTAATATTTCTTAAAATAAGGTACATGCCATTATTAAAGTTAGTAAAGTATAATTTATAATATAATTGAACATGCTAGTCCAATTATTTGTGCTTATTATAATTTTAATATTATTAAAATTCTTATAGCAATATGTCTGGAAGAAAATGCTATATAACAGCATTATAATAGTAAATGTTGTAAAATATAATTGTAATATACATATTACTAACAATACTAGATAAATACCACAATAAATATTTTAGCGTATACTTGATCTTGTAGGCAGTGGTAGCTCAGTGGTAACGCGCTCGTTTGGGAAATCGAGTGAAGCGGGTTTAAATCCCGGGTTTCGCACCTTTGATATTTTCATATGCGAATCATTTAATGATTACAACTTGTCTTACGGTGAAGGAAAATATCGTGAGGACTTGCATGTCTGAGAAAACCTAGCAAGTTTTCGAAAAAATGTGAAGTCCACCAACCCGTACTTGGCCAGCGTGGTGGACTATGGCCTGATCCCCTTCGTATTGAAGGGAGGTCCGTGCCCAGCAGTGGGACGTTAAAAAGAGCTGATTACATACTTGATCTTTACCTTCAATAATTTTTCCATTTGATATAGTTATTTACTTTTAGATAGGTACAATTAATTGAAACAACTAAGCTGAAAGAAAATAAATTATAAATATTACCTGCAAACACCGTAACACACGGCTTATATGTGGATTCGGACAAAACTATGTAATAGGCAGCGTTCAAGCATTAGTTGGTATTTATTGGCTCCACTGGAAACATACCTTTGTAGGAATTCCGGTCCTGTTATTGGATATTCTGCTAGATTGAAATCCGACTCACGTGTAATATTTCGACAGTAGACACGGATTTTTAACTGATTATCCAAAGAAGTACGTAAAATAAGTAAGAGTACTTTATTTTATTCTAGTTGGTTGTTCTGGCATCACCAGGCTGGTTTTTTTAAATAAAAAATAATATAATTGTCATTCTTTTACAAAAACATGTTTATAAATTTATTATGAAAAATGAACAATGTATTTATTATACATATCTTTGAAGATATTTCAAATTCTTAAACAAAAGAATAAATTTCCTTGTTCTTGCAGTTTAGGTAAGGAGAATAGAATAATAATATGGTCGTTATTAACATCACCGTTTTTATCTTCAAAGACTTATAGTTTCTTAAGTTATATTTAAACCTTTACTAATAACTCACCCTCACTACGCTCAGGTTTGTCCCTAGGTATGCTTAGTATTGAAATTTTTTTTAATTTTTTTTTCGTAATTTTTTCCGATTTTTAATATCATATATATATATCGATTATATGGGGTGAAGACAAATCCAACAAATCAAAGATCATAAAAATCGATTCAGCCATTCTTCAGTAATAAATGGTGTAACTACTCGACCTAACTTTGCTTTATATATATACGAGTAAATTAGAGTTTACACATACACCCATTTAATCATTCCCTAATTCATTCACTCTCACATTGATATACTTTCGCATTTACATAAATATATAAATCCATCTTTTTTTCTTTATTAGGTAATATGCTAAGCGTTATAAGATTAAGACTGAAAAGTACAATTAAAGAGGAAGTCATTAAGCTGTGGGTCCGAGTTAAAAAAAAACCTTAACTATTATCATACTGAGCTCTTCACAAACGTGGAACGGCTTGGATTTTCTGCGAACCATTTTAAAGAGGACTTTAAGCTTCTATTCACAGCTGTTGTTTGGGGAGTTTTTTAATCAGTAGAGAGGGTCTAGTCGAAGTGGTTGGGTTATCGTATGGCTGGGAATGCCTCTTTGTTCGTATTACGCAGCGCACTGTATAGGATAAGCGTTCATTTACGGAGAGCCACGCCTCAAGTGTCGGTCCAGAAAAATACGGCCTCTCTTTTTATTACTCAGTGGTTAAATATATTTTATAAGTAAGGTTTTTTTGTAAAAATTCCACAGTATTATCTGTAACACGTTTGCATTTTTAGCTGTATTGAAAACTGTTGCCAAAAGTTCGTGCCGATAAGCTTATGTTAGTCTTTTTATTTTGAGTTTTGTTTTAGAATTACTGTGATTTTTTATGTATGTTATAGAGGTGCATTGTAATAGTTCTTTTAAATAATAACTTTTAAAATATAATATTTTACTTTAAAGGGTGGAAATAGTTCTTGTAATTTATATGGAGCTATCTTTGAGGCATAATTCATCTATACAGATAAATAAAATTGGAGTGTCTGTTTGTAATATTAAAATAATCGCTTTTTACTAAATGCATATGGATGTATACACGGTACATATATCAAAACAACATTTTTTTACAATTTTAGTCTGTCTGTCTGTTTGTTCTGGCTAATCTCCGAAACGGCTGGACCGATTTTGACGGGACTTTCACTGGCAGATAGCTGATGTTATAAGGAGTAACTTAAGCTACTTTTATTTTAGAAAAAAAATAGGGTCCCACGAAAAAAAATTAAAACCAAATTAATTAATTAATTTTGTTTTGGGAAACAACCTAGGGACGAACCCGAGCGAAGCGAGGGTGAGTCGCTAGTATTAAATAAAAATCGGACAAGTGCGAGTCTGACTGAGGGAACAATAAAATAAGTTTATAATCGCAAAAAAATAAACGGTTATCAGATTTTTCTCTTTACTTGTGCTATAAGACAAGTAGCGATGTTCTTGCCAAATTTCATCTTTGAGGTCAACGGGAACGGGGAATTGTAAGTTTTAATTCCCTTTCGAGTGTAAAAATATGCGGCATAAAAGGCCGTATATTTTGATTGCGTTGCTTTTTTTAAAGCTCCAAGAGGTTGCAGACTTGAGTATTTGATATTAATTTCAACTTGATACCTGCACGTGTTCTTGAGAAATAGGGTCTTGACAGAAACGCAAATGGACAGACAGACGAAGACGAAGTGATCCTATAAGGGTTCTTTTGTTCCTCTTAAGGTACGGAACTCGAAAAAAAATCAAAATGAAAATCTGATTATGATTACTAAAAATTTCGCGTAACATACACATACATATGTGTACAAAAACACACCTAAATGAGGTACGTTTTTACTTAACTCTAAGTCTTACGAGAGGAAAGTAATTCTACAAAATTAAAGGACGCAGGCGGAGCCGCGAGAAAACGCCATTATAAAAAAATAAATGTATAAATAACGGAATTTTCATTCTAATTTTCATCTCCTATTCAGCTAAAGAGTACTTCGTATAACAAGAAATTCTTATGAAAAATCTGTTTTCTAGGCCCAGCAGTTTAGGCTGTGCGTTATCCATCGGTCTTATAGTAAAAAAATATATATTTAATATTCTTAAATTAGCTCAGAAAATGGCAGAGCTTTTTTAATTTCTTATTTATTTCAATCTGATTAATAAGCTTGTTCATCAGATTTAAATGCGGGTGTTTAAATTACAGCCAAAGCTGTTCAAGTCTTTTGTTCTTTCAAGACAAAGCCGCTTCGTCTTATCAGTTTTTACGTC
The DNA here is from genome assembly GCA_905404265.1 of Fabriciana adippe. Taxonomy (NCBI): domain Eukaryota; kingdom Metazoa; phylum Arthropoda; class Insecta; order Lepidoptera; family Nymphalidae; genus Fabriciana; species Fabriciana adippe. Next base: position 12,781,029 of record FR989992.1, on the reverse strand, counting down.
TATAAAGGAATATTGAACTTAAAAGCTTTTCCTTAATTAATTAATCTATACTAATATTATAAAGAGGTAAAGTTTGTGAGTTCGTGACGTTGTAGGGGGTAATCTCTGGATCTACTGAACTGATTTAGATAAATTTGATTAGAAGATAGCTTGAGACCCTGAGAAGAACATAGGATACTTTTTATCCCGGAAATCATCCCTTAAGGAGGTGAAAATGGGCATGAAACTTATTTACTTTCATTTTCATATTATTTAAATTAATTAATTAAACGTCTTAAAACAAAAGGGAATACAGGATAATGTTTTTCTGTTTTAAAAAAAGACAAAAATAAGGCCCGATAATAATTTCTGTATAGTACATATTATTCATATAAATATTGGGTTAACAGTAACTGCGAATAAACGAATATACAAGAGAAATGAACATCTATACTAATATTATAAATGCGAAAGTAACTGTGTATCAAAACGTGACATCACGTCTAAGCCCCTAAACCAATTTTGATGAGGTTTGGAATAGAAAAGGATGAGAACTTGGAGAAGGACATAGGATATGACAATTTAATCCTTTTATTTACACTGTTAATCCAGTCCTTTAATGGTATAATTTAAAATACCAGCGGCCAATCTCCTCCTCCTCCCCTTCAACGTGATATTGGCGATGGATAATTTGTAACTCAACTAGCACGCATTAAAGTTCATAAATAATTGAATTTTATTAAATAATAATGCATTGCAGTTCAAAATAAAAACCACATGGCAAAATTATGTGTGGTACTGTGTTGTTTTAATGTTTGATAAAGTCACGACGCTTTTTGATCGTTTCTTGATTCAACCACTATTACATTAGTAGGTATCGTAGGTACAAATCGTCTATATTTATTACTAAGAGCTTATCCTTGCTTCGCTAGGGTTCGACTCTAGGTACGTTTTAACGGTAACGGTTTTTTAGTATGGAATAGATAAACTATTTATTATACTCGTATATTCAAGCTTAAAGCTCTTAAACATATTATAAATATCAGTTTTACAATAATGTATGGAAATCTGCCCGATTTGTTGACATTTATGATTACTGCTGCGCTCCCTTGGCAGCATGATAATATATAGCCAATAGCCTTTCTCAATAAACGGGCTATCTAATACAAAGAGTTTTTTAAATCGGATTAGTAGTTCCTAAGATTAGCGTGTTTAAACAAACAAACTCTGCCTATTTATAACATTAGTATAGATAAGCTGAGAATGTCAAAAGAGATGAGGAAATGTGAAATATCGGACCACAAAAACACAATTCCCTGTGGAACGATAAAAAAATCTATTTTCAATTAGCTTATAACGTATATTGAAGATTTTCTTATTTACTAGTCGATGTTAATATTTTTTGTGATTACATTTAGTAATTACCTGCAGTTCTGACGGAATATGTAGGTATTTTTATTTATTCCATAACTAATAACCACGATCCCGCTTTTATGAGAACGTGTAAAAAGAAAACTTAGGTTGTATTGGTGAAATTCAATTAGTAGAAATATTTTTAGCTCAAGAACAGATGTCAAAATATATTACCGACTAGCAAATCACCCTCGCTTCGGTCGGGTTTGCCCCTAGGTGATTCTTTAAGTTGATAAATTAAATTGACATAACTTTTTTATTTATGAACCGAATGAAAAAAAATAAGCACTAAATGTTAAGTGAAGCTTACCACAGTACATTCGTAAATCATAATAATCGTAATTCGTAAATCGTAATAAACTACACCTAAATCAGTTAAGCCGTTTCTAAGACAACGTACAGACAAACAGACGAAAATTCGAAATATCATTGTTTTGGGTTCTATTGCATTAATAAAGACCACTAATAATAGTTTTTCTCAAATATTTTCCATGTACAGACAGCGATCAGATCATTATAATTTTTTTATACGTAAATGTATAGATTAGTACTTTTTAATTGAGAATAAATACAATTTTCGCGAAATTGTTTCAATGTTGTATCATCCAAAAATAATTACTCTATCCTTAGTCCTCAATATTAAATAGAATTTTGTTCTTAAAATTGCGGAAATTATACTTTTTATATTATATTAAAAGTATTCAATTCAATTTTATTGTTAATGGCTTTAAAGTGGTTATTAAAAAAAAAGTATATACTGGAAACCATAATTTAGTCAAGAAGTCTAATAACTATAAATGTCAAGAAGATATTAAAAAGTATAGTTTCATAATTATCATATTAAGTTACAATAACATATTCTAGGAAATGATTTCGTTTATCCACAGTAATGAAAGATTTACAATGAAATCCAATTACGATAACAGAAATAGCATTACTAAGTGCACTAACTATAGTGGAAGCACTTGAATATTTATTTCCAATAAATATATGTGTGTGTATATATATATATATATACAGGGTTACTGGTTAAGTCGACCTATTCCCGTTAAGGGCGTGTAGTTTACATCATTTCTGACAGATTTCACTATGAGACACCCTATCCTAAATCTAACCGTTCGAGATATTTGAATTTAATTGTTTTCTACAAAAAATTCCCGATTTCGGCTATTAGCTTAGATATTTTAAAATGTGTAAGTCTTATTATTACTATTATTTAATTTTTACATGTAAAATATGATGATTTATCACCTTAATAACCAATATTATACGTAAAATGAATAAGTAAGTCGTAGCAGACGATTAAAACAAAAAAAATAATAATAATAATTTAAAAAGTTTATTCTTCTTTAATGGATATCTTAAAAAAATATTATGGCGCCTGTTCCGCAGATGTGCTTAAAAATATCTACGTTTCATCAGCTATCCGACGACGTAAAACAATCTAGGGTTTTATCAAAATTTTGTAAAAGAAAACTTAGTTTCATAGGCTACAGGGGAGGCAAAAAATGTTAATGAAACAATAGGTAAGTACAAGATAATAAATTTGTTAAACTTTCAAGTTTTAACAAAACATTTTAAAATCTAAATTTCATGATCAACATGTCCGCCTCTGTTTTGCACACATCTTCGCATTCTTTTACGAAGTTCAGTTTTTACTCTACCAGTAGTTAAAGTTCTTCTTATTTCCTTCACCGCATTAATTATCCTGTCTCTTAACATTTCAATTGACGAAATTGGGTTGGCTCACTGTACACGAGACTCTTCATGTGCCCCCATACATAATAATCCATGGGGGTTAGGCCCGAACATCTGGCTGGCCAAGGTACAGGTCCACCTCGCCCAATCCATTTGTTTGGATAATACATTAACCCTAAAGAACAATTGGCGTGGGACTTTTGAATTTAGGACCTGGCGACTCGCAGCTAAGTTTTTTTTACACAATTTTGACAAAACCCTAGATTGTTATACGTCGTCGGATAGCTGATGAAACGTAGATATTTTTAAGCACATCTGCGGAACAGGCGCCATAATATTTTTTTAAGATATCCATTAAAGAAAGGTAAACTTAAATTAAATTTTTATTAATTTTTTTTAGATTTGATCGTCTACAACGACTTACTTATTCATTTTACGTATAATATTGGTTATTAAGGTGATAAATCATCTTATCTTACATGTAAAAATCAAATAATAGTAATAATAAGACTTACACATTTTAAAATATCTAAGCTAACAGCCGAAAATCGGGATTTTTTTGTAGAAAACAATTAAATTCAAATATCTCGAAAACGGTTAGATTTAAGATAGGGTGTCTCATAGTGAAATCTGTCAGAAATTATGTAAACTACACGCCCTTAACGGGAATAGGTGGACTTAACCAGTAACCCTGTATATATACATATACATACATTAAGGTAAAAAATGAATTACCAAAATTAATGTACACACATAACTTCCGATCGACTGCCACCAAATTGGATAATTTTTTTTGTGTTTGTTTTTGTCAGGACAAGTTTTGTTTAGAAAAAAATTAAAAGAAAAAAAAATGTTTACTAAAATAAGATTTTTTTTAAATCTCATGATATGTAAAGTGAGTGAGTGAAATAGTTTTTATCCCGTATTTATATGTCGATAGTATGTCTATCAAGTGTGTACCAAGTGTGTGTGTAGATGTGTTATAGAAAGGTTTTAAGAATTATGATAACTAGTTGTAAAATAAATACATTGTAGTAAAAATGAAGTAAACAAAATTTTATGTTGAAAAGAAAAAGAAAATTGAAGTTGTTTAACTAGAGTGTAATTGTAGAGCAAGTTCAAGACAAGTAAAGTTCTTTTTAATTAACTATCTGAAAATTAGTACCACTCACTGTGAATAAATAAAAGATATAAACACTGCCAGTGTCAGTGGCAAAAGAATTGAAATTAAATTACTTGATGTGTGACATTTGAGAATCGCAAAAGTGTTGTTTATTGATGCGTAACACAATAATGTATTTCGTATTTGTAGAATTTAGTGAGCATTAATTTAAATTTAGGCACGAAATAATTACAAAGCTGTGTTATGGTTGATTGGATATATTGAATTACAAATGATTTAGTCTAATGTGTCTAAATGTGTTACTTGTAGCTCTCAAATGGAAAATTAAAGTCTCGTTTAGAAATCTATTGTTTTTTTACGTAAGCATAAACAGCAGATGTATCAAATGATTTGAACTATGAGAGTCATCTGTATAGAATAGAAAGAATTGCAAACTTTTGCTTTGTATATTCCAAACAACTTGTGCTATTTTTCTATATTGAAATACACGTAAGAATCGAAGCCACTAGCATCATAAATAACTACTAAAATAAAGTAATACTTTGTACAAGGTTTAAAAAAACGAACACGTATAATACTTAAATAATATTAACTTTAATAACGTTATTTGTTTAAGGAATTAATTTCCTTAGAAAACTGTATCCAGTAAAGATAGACTAGAGCCAAATAAGCCGTGATTTTCAAATAGCTGAGATAAAATTTTATGAAACTAAAGATTCCTTACAAGGTTGAGGCGTCAACAGATAAAAAGGAGAAAAGCGAAATAGACTATTAGCTTCCTTAGGAAAAAATACTTGTTACAAATAAGACTTAAAGTTGGAAGTATAAAAAAATCTATCTTTTTTTATAAAATCTCTCACTTTCTTAGAGAAACGAAACTTTCGAATGACCCAATTAACTTATTTCATAAAAACATTTTTAATTGATAACATATTTTTTTATTTTATACTCTTTATTTTTATTAATTCTAGTTTCCATGTGTAAATATTATCCTGAGAAGGAATTGAATCCTAGACTCTCGACTTCATCTACTTTCATTTTTAAAAAGTAAATGATTAATTTTTCTTTTTGTGGTAAATAAAAAAAAATACCTACATCTATTCATCCTAAGCGAAATAAGTAATTAATAAAGACCGTGTCATGTACGTACATACGTTGCGTTACATTGATCAGTGAACATGTTCTGTTAATTACAGTCATCAATTGTTAACGATTTTGATCAGCTCCGTACACGCTTAAGCTATTCACCTCTAATTAAATGCCATCGTATGCTAACAGGTACACGTTTATGTTATCCGAATACATGTCAAGTTAGGGATTCTTGATACAGAGTGATATGTCTGACTGGCTTTCTTCACAGCCTTGGAAGTCCAAAATTCAGTTCTTTATAGGGCAAAATTTTACTGTAGCAATGCAGAAGTAAATACACTAGAAATAAGGTAAAATTGATTTGCTAGATTCGTTTATATATTTATATATTAATGTTTTTTAGTAGTGGAGGGGGGGGGGGGGGCTTTTTAGCGTCCAGCAATCCAGCCGGGCGTGAAGCAAGAGACAAACTGGGAGGTGGCCTGCTCAGGTGGGTGATGTGCCATACGGATTGCTCCTGGTTCTTCTCTAATAGTAGAGTGGACCGTGGGAGCAACCTCATGGTTGTTATGGTTTGCCTCGGTAGGCCAGCCGTTGGGGCGTCGTGGTTAAGTGCGTAAGCAATCCTGCCGGTCCTGATTAATGATAATTCATATTGGTAAAAAATATTTTTTAATAACTTTTTATTTTGTAAATATTTTTACTTGATCTAAATTCTAAACAAAATACACCCAAACAATTTGTAGATTAGATTTAAGTTATTATACTAGTTATTGTTCATCTGCAAAATGCTAAGTTGGCTAAGCGATATGAGTCAAAAAAATTTTTACCGTTTAAAAACTTTCCTAGAAGATAAAAATCTTTATCGTACAAGGTTCGTTTCTCTTTATGGCACATTTGCTTCCGACACTCAGAACTTGCGCACTGAAGTTAAGGTGGCTAAGAGCAGCTAATTAAAAGAATGATCATTAATATTATACACTTCTAAACTCCAACCTGTAACTTTTTTGTATTTTGTAAGGATATAGAAGAAGAGGTAGGCTTAAGAACATACAGCTGGATTGATTCAAAGAGGATATGTACGTGAAGGTTGTTAGTGCTGAGTTGATGGTTGATATAGTGAAAGGCTGAAATAAACATATTGTGCAAAAGGAGGAAAAAATGTAAAACATATGTGTGAGTATAATGATTATATACATTATACATATGTTTTACATTATAATTTTTATATAAAATTAACTATAATTTTAAATAAATTTTATATATATTATAATTTTTACATAAATATATAAATTATGTAAAAATAATATAAATGATATCCAAGATGATTACCACTCGTCTTACGGTAAAGTCCGCCAACCTGCACTAGGCCAGTGTAGTGGACAATGGCCTGATCCCCCTCGTAATGGGAGGCCCGTACTCAACAGTAGGACATTAAAAAAGGCTGAATTATAATATAAATTAATATCATAAGCTTAGAAAAGGTAGTTAACTAGCTTTCCAAATACGAGGGTAAAATATAGACTGAGGTGTTTTTTAGAAAAAATTAAGCAAATTGCCATTTACGTAACTGTTTTTTTTTATTATTAAGTATACTACACACCACTAAAATATTATCCCTGCCTTTTTTAGAGCTTTTTTTGTCGTGATTCTGTTTAAGATTCTTAAAGAAATTTAAAATCTTAGTCTAAAACAATATAAGTGTTAAATATATAATTGATTCTTTTGTCTATGCAGTGCCACCGTAAACCGTTCATTGTAATGTTCCCCATCCTACGTTTTAGTTATGTGTATTGTAATCATCTGTAGTGAAGTTAACAAGGGATAGTTTATCACAATAAAATAAAACAGCTGAATGTCCGAGGCTCGTTTCGCTTTATGGCCCTCTTGCCTCAGGCACTTGGAACTTGTACAATGAATAAACTGGCTACTAGCAGTGTGCCCAATTAATACTAGTGATTGGTGTTACACAATTTAATTAATTGTAAGATTATTAGAAAATATTTCATTCCGTACATATATTAAAATACTACCGACTCATCCTCGCTCCGTTCGGGTCCGCTTTAACAATTAGTGATTCCCATACAGAATAAACAGTTCTGAACTTTTCGATTTTCTAGCTGTTTTTTTTGTTTTCCTTATTTTTTTATACTTAAACCACCTGACACACCCCCAACAAAAAAAAAGAATTATCCAAATCGGTCAAGCCGTTTTTGAGTTTTAGCTAGACTAACGAACGGCAATTGATTTATATATATGTATATACCAGCAGAAGCCGCGGCTTCGCTTGCGATAAAGCTACAAAAAAAAAACTCTAAAAAGTTAAGTTTCATACAAACTTTTATCCCCTACTTTACCCCCTTCGGGATGAATTTTGAAAAATGCTAAAGCATATTTCTTTAATTGTATTGAAGAGCATTAATACCAAGTTTTAAGTAATTCTGATCATACATATTTTTTGGTTTGTATTATAACGTATTTTCCTGCGAAAATGAGACAATCTGCCGCGGTAAAAAGTAGCCTATGTACTTTCCAGCCCTTCAACTATCTCCACACAAAAAAATCATGTCAATCCGTTAATCTGTTTTGACGTGAAAGAAAGACAAACAAACAAACACACTTTCACATTATAATATTAGTATGGATATATAGATAGATGAAAAGAAAAGTTAATTTCTTACCCCTATTTAACCATATTCTATACGGAGGTGTATAACCATAGTTAAAGTTTATAGGAAGAATTGTAGTTAAAATTTATTAACATGCATTTACACGCGGCTTTGCTCGCTTGGTTCTTTTATATATTTATAGCTAGGATTTTAAAACCTGCAGCAGTATGTTAGTTAACCTTCAGTTGTAACAACAATTATAACAGTAACCTCAGTTATGACAACAATTAAAATACTTAAAAAATAAATGGGAATGACATATAATTATTCTGTTTCGACGTAATCTTTTGATATATCATTTTTATGCATTTTTAATATCTTTATTAGTGCTAGCTTAGAGGTTGTCTATGCTTGCAAGCTATCTCTGTATTTATAGTTATACTAGCATTTCCCGCGGCTCCGCCCGCGTTCAGATAATCAAAAACCAAATACTTAGGTTTTACACGTTAGTATACTCTTACATTATACGTTACTTTCGTTGCACACCATATGATGGGTAAATAATGGGAGTGATTGACAATGTCACAAAGGTTCCTCCGTTAAATTGCAGTTTTTGTTTTAGCAGTAACATTTATGTATGTCTATACTTCTGTTTTGTTTGTTTTTTTTAGTTTTGTGCGATAAAGTCTCAAACTACGGAATTAATTTTAATCATTTTTTAATAATAGACAGCTATTAATTAATTTAATATTTAGCAGATTATTTAAATTACATAATGATAACTTTTCTTAATTAGAGCTAGTTAGTAATATTTTCCAAAATGATTTTCAAAATAAAGTATAATAAGTAAATAAGTCTAAGCAAATACTTTTTATTATTTCATATGGCTCAGCTAAAATGGTTAAAGTCGTAAGCATTTTATTGTGTCCTTTAAGAATTTACAGTTCAGTTTAACAGCCATAATTTTTTTTCCATAAAATGTTATAAAATAATATAAATCGAACTTATTTTTATTTTAGTGTTAACCTAACAAAACACGTAAGTAAGAAAAACAACATACTATTTTGCTATACGAAACCTATAATGCGCGAGTTGGATTTGCATTTGCCCAATTTTTAGATTAAAAGATTTAAAAACATTTACATTATTTACTAAACAATAAAAATTTACAAATACTCTCATTTAAAAATTGTTTCAGCCCACAAAATATTACTAATATGTTACTAATTTATAAAGCCAAAAAGATTGTTTTATGAAAAATTTAAACATGGGCGGGGCCGCGGGTAATTTAATAGTAATTATAAAGTCATAGAAAGGTTATATCTGTACATTTTTTTCTTTTTAGATTGAAACTACGTATTTTAAAAACACATGGCGACATCTATTGTCAAATATCTAAATAACACATAAATAAATTCTCATTAAAATAACTATTTTAATGAATAAAATAGCGCTATTAATATTTCTTTTAAATCAAGTTTTTTTTAATAGTTTTAACATACATAAGTAAGTTACATTGCTAAAATGTTAATAGTATCATCGTGCTTTTACTTTAATCAGTTTTTGTATATTTTCTCAGAAATGAGATATTTTCCTGCAGTAAAAAGAATCCTATTTGTTGACCCGGATAACCTGCTATTACCATACCAAATATTATCAAAATCCCTCCAGTGGTTTTTCTATGATGCAATCACATACATACAGACAGAAAAAATTCTAAAAACTATAGGTAGTTACTAATTTATAAAGCCAAAAAGTTTGTTTTACTGATAATTTGGACACGGGCGGAGTCGAGGGTAATTTAGTAGTAATTCTAATAAAATCGTAGAAAAGTCATATCTGTTCATTCATTTTCTTGGACTTTAAACTACGTATTTTAAAAACTCATGGCGACATCTATTGTCGAGTATCTAAATAACACATAAATAAATATTAATTAAAATAACTATTTTAATGGATAAAATAGCGCTATTAATAATTTGATTTTCAAGATAAGCTATTTTTATAGTTTTTACCATATTTTGTAAGTTACCTTGCCAAACTGTTTACAAATAGTATCATCGTGGTTTTGTTCCTACCAGTTTTTGTATTTTTTTTCAGAAATGAGATATTTTCTCGCGGTAAAAAGTATCCTATATGTTGACCCGGATAACCAGCTATCATCATACCAAATTTCATCAAAATCCCTCCAGTGGTTTTTCTGTGATGCGGTAACAGACAGACAGACAGACAGACAGACAGACAGACAGACAGACAAAAACTCTAAAAACTATAAATTCGGCCTCTGCATCGATAATAATGTCTACTTCAATAAGATTTTCCAAAAAATATTTAATGTACAGATTCGGCTTCGTTAGAATTTTATAATATGTATAGATAATATATATTTATGAAATTTTCCAGTATGCGGTAAATGTTGAAGGGATTTTCATAGGCCTTGTCATACATTCTAAATATATTCCACGTTATCGACTAGCACTCAGGATAATTTTTAAACTAGCAATGCGTTTACGAAGTATAATTCAATTCAATTCAATTCTTTTGTTTAATGGCTTCCAGAAGTGCCAGTTGGGCACAATTTACTTCGCCAATGTCGCGTAGAATGGAGAAAACACGTTATATTAAGAATGACCGGTAAAAGAGAGAAAAAAAAATCACTAGATCTGATTACATATTGATACGGAGCAATTCGTTGTAAAATCAGGATCTACAACAGACAAGACAATATATATATAAATCAATAAGAACAAAGAAATAATAATAGTTAGTACTAATAATAATCTAATTATGACTACAATTTAATTTTATTACATTTAATATATGTACACAGAAATCTACATAATGGACTAAACACAAACATTAACAAACAATTAACATTAATGGGACGGGGGACTTTAGAAGGATACGAAGTATAATAATACTAAATATATACTTAAACATTGAATTTTGAACATGTCAACAGACAACAGATAAAAATAAATCTATCTATATTTAGTAAGCAAGCAAGGAAAATAGTGCCTAATGTTACACTTTAATAATAATATAAATCTATATATACATAAAATGCTTTGTCCTGACTGACTGATCGATCAACGCACAGCCTAAACCGCTGGTCGTAGAAACGTGAAATTTAGAGGACATATTCCTCATACAATGTAGGCATCCGCTAAGAAAGGATTTTTCTAAATTCGTCCCCTAAGGGGGTAAAATAGGGGATAAAAGATTGTATGAAACTCTGTTATTCTTAACGCGAAATACACGGTAAGTGGCATTTAACTTTAAGATGAACAATAAGAAATATATGTATTAGATTTTTTTCGAAATTCATCCCTTAAAAGGGTAAAAGGGGGTGATAAAGTTTATATGGGCAAACAATTATTTATGATCAGAATTACTTGAAACTTGGTATTAATGCTCTTCAATACAATTAAATAAATATATATTTCAGCATTTTTCGAAATTCATCCCATAAAGCTGTCAAATAGGGGAGAAAGTTTGTATGAAACTCTATAATTGATGCACGGAAAATGGTATTTACCTTTAAAATGAAAACTAAAACAATACAGATATCATTTTTTTTCGAAATTTATCCCTTAAAAGGGTAAAAAGGGGATGTGCTATTTATATGAGGAAAAATTTGTTTATGATCAGAATTACTTGAAATTTGGTATTAATGGTCTTCAATACAATTAAATAAACATGTATTGTATATTTTTTTTAATTCAGCCCCTAAGTGGTTAAAGCTGGGTGGTGAAGTATGAGCTGTTAAATATATTTAAATAGAGTAACATGGCTCAAGTTCTCTATTTAAATACACACTAACTGTGTGAGATATAAAGCAGAGAACGGAAATTACTCCGAATCCAAAGGATAATTATGTATAACTTTTCGGCTGGCCATAGCAGCGACAACTATAACAAACCTAGAGCGCAAGAAAGAAAACCTAACTTATATTTGTGTTTTTTTTTAGTGTAGATTAACTTAAGTGAATCTAGAGTTTTACTCTAAACATAATATTAAAAATTCGATATGACTACATATAAATTCAATGGAAATTAAAACTGAGCAAATTTTTCAGTCCACACGAGCGTAGCCGCGGGCAAAAAGCTACAACAAAATAAGAATGGCACTTCATATACGATAACATAACTTAGAAGAGAAGAAGGAGGGAGACTGTAAGCTTCAGATATAAATAGCATTGGGTCTTTAAAAATAAGGTAGATGTTAGCACATTAGTATGTTAGTTAAAAAAAACCATATTAGCCATGTTACATGATTCTAAAGTCGTAAACATTGTATGCAATTGTATCTTTGTACTCTCTTGCTCTAACTTTGGAAAGATGGAGTAGAAAAATGTACAAAAAATACAGGTAGTGCAGCTTGATAAATACCTAAAGTGTAAATTTAATTACAAAATATACGCTTAACATCTTTTAAAGATAGTAGATATTTTGAGTTACGATCGCTAAAATTAAATTTGTTTCCATATATACCTTAACAAATAATAAAACTTACACAAACTTATTTTTGCAAGTAATAAAGTATGTATTGCGAAAAATTTTATTTTATTTGTAGTTTGATCGCGGGCGAAGCCGCGGGTTCTGCTAGTTATTCATAAATTTATAGTATGTATAATAATTGTAAAATAATTAATTATAATTATTTAATTCTATAAGATGTGATTCTTATATAAAACACTTATTTGAATTTTCTTAAGTTGTCATCTCAAGTGGAAAAATGGCGGGAAACCGTTGTATTTTATTTTAATTTAATGAAATATCTACGTCATTCCTTTTTGTAATGTTGTTTTATATTTAGTCCGGTCAAAATAGACATTCACCCTTGCATAAATTCCCAAGAAGTTGAAAATGTACATGAACGTTAGGGATATCATTAAAATGAAATTACGATATTTTTCGGACTAACTTGACCGGACTAATGAGGTTTTACTCTACTATGTAAAAAATAATAAAAATTGGCAAAATGGCACACCATTACATCAAATTTTATTTAGCCTACCTTACATCTGAAATACTCCCGCTAATCTACTGGGGCAAATTTTTGGTTAGAACTCCCCTGGGTCGTGTTTTTTATATGTTTTATGGTTTAGAAAATATATTTCACTTGGAAAAAGAGTGAGGGGTCCACCACATAGATTGGGATCTTAGACTATTAGATGTTCCAATTATGTTGAATATAGACAGCGCGATGAGGACAATTTTGTGCGAGTGTGTTAGTTTCGTTATTTTGTAAACAACTAATATCCAAATCCGTTTAATAAAAAAAAATGAAATGTTTTTAAAAACTCATGCATTTTTATATTATTAAATAATAATTTTGTTTCTTTTTTTAAATGTTAGGTATTTGTTTTTTCATATGAAGGTTTTAATTAATTCAATTAAGTGAGATTTATTAAAAATAGTTAATTATTCTTGTGATTATTTGACGTACATTGTTTGGTTTCGAACTTTTAAGTTCTTTGTAAGGTACTTAATTTAAGACGCATTAAATCTTTTAACGAAGGAATAGTCAATCGGTCTTGAATAAGTCGTCCTTATTTTATTGTATTTATTATATCTATATATACATATAAGTTATATAATTTTATAAATCGTTTATAATGTATGACGCTTAAGCTTATATGTACACACAAATAAACACAATCAAAAATATAAGTTAGCCTATTTCTTTCTTTTTAAATAAACGTAATGATTTTTTACAGTTAATAATGACAATTTTATTTTGATTTTCGTTTTTTGGAGAATTGAAGACTGAAAACTGCCAAAATATTATAAAATAGTAATACTCGCGTTATACATATATATATACTAAAGTTGTAATCTTTAGTAAGAAGTATGATAGTACACGTCCTAAAAAATTCATAGAATTAAAATTTAATATACATTTGCTATGTAATTGAAAGTCAAAACACGATGGTCCGACCATATGGCGAACACAAGCCCTAAGATTCCCCAGAGGTTGGGACGTGCATTGATTTTATTGTGCTCCTTTGCATAGCTGAAACTACGGCGTTTCAGCGTCGCTTAGAATACTAACGTATTTTATTCACTTATAGAGTTTTTTGCTACTTATTAATATAATGCTTTTTATTATTTGAATTTAAAAGTTAAATGATTTTAAAAACAACATATGTATTTATAATCATTTTGAGACTCGTTGTTTCAGGTATTTTTAATATTATTTGCAATGTTTTTTAGTTTGTTTGTTTAGATCAAATCTTGCAAACTAACCTACAGAGTTGAAATTTTTGCATAACTTTTTAACAGCAAGAGAAAAAAAGAGGGTAAACACACTTTTATTTGAAAACTTGAGACTGTGAAAGTGTAACAAAGATTTATTATATGTTTAGGAAATTTCAAGGTACGAAAATGTGTAATTGTAGCGTGTGATAATGTGGACATAGGGGAAGGATTTCATTATCGTTTAATGTTTAAGAAGTATAAAACGGCTCCTACAAAATTATTTTTAACTTTTAAGGGTTTTTTTAACTTAACAATTGAAATTACTCGTAAATTGTGATGAAGGCAGATCATTTTATTTGTTTAATGGGTGTCTGCTGAAATAATAAAGAGAATACTAGAATTAGTATTATTACTAACCAAATGGCTAATATAAATAAGGCACCTTACAAATCAAAACTATTATGCTATATGCATCTATTTGCTAGTGCTAGTATGTAGAAGAAAAGTCTAAAACTAGTTGATTTAGACATCCCCTGGCCCCAAATACTGTGATATTAAATATTAATTACCATAGAATTGCTTCCTATAGTTTTATTCAATTCAATTTGTTTAGTGGCTTTTAGGAGTGTCGTGTTGGCACAGTTTACTTCGCCATGTCGCGTACAATGGAGAAGACACGTTGTACATATTATATAGAGTAGTTTATTCAAAGGAGAAGTAGGTAATTATTTATTATTGTTTGCATCTGGACGGTCCGTCAGGCACAATCGCATGTCGATTATAGTAAAGCTTAAAGGTATTTAACACGTCACATCACTACGTATACGACAGTGATTGATTGCACGTTTTTTCAATATATTAAAATCAAAAAGTTCAATTTTTGAAATAGTAGTCTTATCAGATTTTTTTGAAAATAATTAAATGTAATAAGATCTTTTCATTAAAAATTAATTCGCTTATAAATAAGCAAAGTTTGTAACTGCCAAAAAATAAAAGATAATTACAAAAATATTTCCTTTATTGGATTTCATAAAAAAATTCAAGGCAGTGGAATTAAATAGTTCAACACAAAATTTGCATATTATTTTGTATAAAGATAGTCGTCCAGGATAGAGGATAGAAGCTGGCAATGTATATAGATGAAGGTTAAAGTGCTGTGAGGGTCAATAATCTATACTATATATTATAATATTATAAAGCTGAAAAGTTTGTTTGTTTGAACGCGCTAATCTCAGGAACTACTAATCCGATTTGAAAAATTATTTTTGCATTAGATATATTTGCATTAGATAGATAGATATATACATATATCATCCCGGAAAATGTACGGTTCCCGTGAGGTAGATTTGTTTTTGTCTAGGGACGAACCCGAAGCAAAGCGAGTCGGTAGTTTATAATAAAACTAGCGACTCACGCTCGCTTCGCTCGCGTTCATCCCTAGGTACGTTTTCACGGTTAGCTAACATAGCTATGTTTATACATAAATAGTAGCTTGCTACTCCTAAAATATTTATTTAAATTATTATATTATATAGCGATTTACACTCGCTTTGCTCGGGCGCATACGCCGTACGCAGATTTTGTTCACAATTTTATGGGTTTTAATTTTTTTTTCCGGAACCCTGATCCTCCTCCTAAAATAAAAGTAGCCTAAGTTACTCCTTATAACATCAGCTATCCGCCAGTATAAGTCCCGTCAAAGTCCGTCCAGCCGTTTCAGAGATTAGCCGGAACAAACAGACAGAGAGACAAAAATTGTAAAAAATGTTGTTTTGGTATATATACCGTGTATACATCCATATGCATTTAGTAAAAAGCGGTTATTTTAATATTACAAACAGACACTCCAATTTTATTTATCTGTATAGATGTACGAGTATAGATAGATAATAATTTCTTAATAGTATAAGGAATAGTGACATTCGATATCGAATGTATATTTGTACAACTAAAATACAAATACAACAGTAATTATGGAAGTTTTCAAGAGTAATTGAAAAACGTAGGCAGAATTGAACAAAGCGTTTACATTTACAGTCGAATTGGTTTTCTGGTTGTTACATTTTCATGTGTATTGCCATGTTAACTTTCTGATTTCAACGTTCGAATGAAGGGTTGAAAAAATTATTTTAAAATATATTATTTTACACATTATCTATCTTTAAAAATAAAATTATATAATAGAAACCATACGATATGTTCTTAATTTTATTATTATTACGTACATTGTTAATTTTTCTAAACTAGCTTTCAGCATTTCTTACAAGAAATGTTTAATTTAGTTTAAGTCTACAAAAGTTAACGGGAAATAACGTAGCATATTATCTAGCTATTTTATACCGACTATAATTCACAAAAATAATTGTTTTCTTCTACTACATTGGGGTTCTGAGCGTCAGCTTCTCAAATAAAAATATAAAGTATAAAGTAGTTTTTAGATTATTCTTAACTAAAAATATATATCTAGTTTTATATAAGACTAGTGACTCACCCTCGCTTCGCTCGTGTTCGCCCCTAGGTTGATTCCGCATACAAACTTTCATCCCCATTTTCACCCCCTTAAGGGATGATTTCTGGGGTAAAACTATCCTATGTCCTTCCCAGGTTCTACTGTAAACTATCTTCTTACCAAATTTCATCTAATCGGTCCAATTGTTTCGGAGCTTTTTTGGTACAAACAAACAAACAAAAAAATTAACCTTTATAATATCAGTATAGATTATACATCAGTTTTCCTAAAGTATATATTATATAAACGTACGGAAACATTGATACACTTTGCTTAAATTAGGTACTCTTAACTTTAAAAGAAATGTATTTTTTAAAATATATATTTCCATGACATGATATTTTTGTATCTGATAAAGTAATACGCACAAGTAGTAGCTTTCCAAGCCGCACAATATATGTTATAATCAAGTAATTCAGTGTAAGGTAGAATATTTTGGAAGTTATCATTTTCATTTCATTTTGTTAAAAGAATGTAGGTAGTGCTTTTCTATTCACTGTCGCGATTTTTTAGCGAAAATTTTGCTCCTAAGTAAACGCGATTGCCCTTGGGCAGATATTGCGCTAGGTAAGTAACATTAGGGTATTTTGGCAGGTTACCTAATTGATGCTCACTTATCGATCCTCTCTAAAGTTTGCACTTCATTTCTCGGGTTAATATTAATTCACTACCCTGTCCAACATTCAAAATGGCCGCCTGATCGCTTGAAATAGCCTTTTCGTATATATTTATAATGGCCTCTACATTTTTTAAACGTTAAAATCTTTGCAAGAAGTGATGAAATATTAGGTAGGTAGTACAGAATACTAAATAGATATGCTATCTAGTGATTAAGGTACAAACAGAACAAAAATAAAATATTTATACACATTTTTTGTAGGAAGACTTTTTTGAAAGAAGAATTTTTTGACTGTATACTCAGTTCAGTATATAAATTATAACCTGTTTATTGTGAAATTTACACAAATTATTATAGCCCATATTCAAAGGATTCATATATTTTTATTTTTGTGATGTTAATTTTAGCAGTATTTTTGTTATTATTTAGTCATACTATTTTAAGATTAAAAAGTTGAAAATTACCCAGTAGATTAAAGCTCGACTGGTAAAGAAGAAAATGTAATTGGCTATTAGTCGTATCAAGTGAAGTGCCTCTTCGAGTTCAAGAGTGATTTGAGGTTTAAATTACGTGACTGTCTTTGAGATGGCAAAAGAAATTAATTTAAAAAAGATTCGAGAAAAAGAAATAAATGCGCAATTGTATGCTACAAATACATATATAAGTACAGCTTAACATTCATATTGTGTTATAGTCTTAATAGTCTTAATATGAAATGAAGGGGGAAGTTCTATCTTTACAAAAATAGTGGCGCAAATAGCAGCATTCATGTTGATCTTGTGACTAAAAGCGTCATCCTCTATCTCTAATTCTTGGTTAGAAACGTCAGGAACCAAAAATCAAAATAAATACGCGAAAAAATCGAAATAGTCTTGGTTAAAATTAAATCAAATCAATCTAAGAAAGTATTATTCCTAAGGTTACTGTTTTCTAGTAACTCGATTGCATTCTTTAGTTGCACATATTACATAATAATATGTTATTGTCGAAATTAAACACATAACTATTATTTATTCTATTTATTCGTTGCACCACATTTTACAACTTTGTCTATTCCGAGACCCATTTTCAGAAATATAGGATCTTAGATGTTCCAGAAATAGGAACATCTAAGAGGGTGTAAACTAAATTGCACAAAAAATATTTAACATTAATAATATTACACACTTACTTCGATAATATTACAGTCGTAAGGATTTTTTTGCATAAACATTTTCGGACTGAAATAAAGAAAGATACTGACGACTGCTGATTCAATTTTTGACGCATGCCATTCAGCTGATGTAAAAATTTTATTTATTTATTCAATTTAAAATAAAATTTACTAATAGGATTAATAAAATAATACTTTACTGTATATTGCTTGGCTCGACAACACGTTTGGCTCAGTTTGTAGAGACCCTACTTGCTGTGCCAGCGGTCGCAGGTTCAAATCTTGCTGGGGGCAATTGCATTCATTTGTGTGATGAGCACAAATGTTTGTACTCCAGTCATGGGTGTTTATGTTTATAATATGTATGTATTTAAAGTTATATATGTGTAATGTATCAACTAGATGGTGCTGTGTTAATGTCACAATATTTATTTATTGTGCGTTGTTGAGCATATTTAAAACGTTTTTCAGGTTCCATAGTTTGCATGTCTGAAAAAGTATCACAAAAGTTGTTAAATATGATATTAATTAAAACATTACAAAGTCACGATAGTCATCTTAACCATTTTGTACAATTAACTAAGAATAGTCTACACTACGGTATGTGATAAGTTTAGTTTACTTCTACAGTGAAATAAAACCACCGGACTTTGAGACTCATTTCAATTTATTACACCTCGAGTACTTACAGCTAGTGCAATGAAATAAAATGTAACAGTCAGACCAATTAATGCAATTTGTACGATACACGAGGCTTGGTTATTTGTCATTTATCATGTTGTACAAAATAAAAACAATTAAATTACTTTGAAATTTAAATGAATTTTTGAGAAATAAAAACTTTTAAAAGCTATTTTAATTTCTATTTATATTTCTATATATTTTAATTTCATTTATATGTATAAATTAAATAAAAATATCTGTTTGGGAGCTCATATGGTTCGTATAAACACAAATATAATTTATCTGTCTCTTTGTCCCATAGTTTAAGTCAATCATTGAAACGACTAATTCGAATAAAGCTGGAATCGATATAACAAATTTAGAGATGTAAACGGGACTTTCCCTTTTAAAGTCGTTATGTCGAGAATGGTAAGAGGCAAATTTTTATGGAAATAGGGAAAAAGAATATAGAAATCGAAAGAAAACTCTTTTAAAATAGTGTTTGCTCAATAGATTTCAATGGCTGGCACAATTTTTTTATCTACAGACTATCCAAATCAATCGTTACTATCCAATTATATTAATATAATAATTATATATGAAACCTGCGGGGGAAATAAAAGTGCCTACATTATATTATGCTACCGAGTATCTTTCAAATGTGAGATATTTTTTTTCATATTAACACTTTTATTTATATTAGTGTTGAAGTCAGATATGTTATGTTATAGATATAAAGATGTAACAGATATATAGTGATCATAAAACCTATTGAGTCAGTAGTTGTTCGTTATACAAGTGGTGTAAAAGAAATATTAGCACACCCGTATTGGTGATTGCTATGATTGAGGGACGCGTCTCAATGGATGAGAACTTTCTTGTATCTCACAGGTGCTAAAATTATACGGATAAAGTTATTCTTTTTATCCTCTAAACGTTCAGCATGATCTTCATACGTAGGTATAAATGGAAGTTTTCAATGGGCGACTGTTTCTACGAATGTGCGTGTTTATCTCGAGAACTATTGAGTCAATTTTGATGTAGTTTTTGCTATTTTGATTAGCAGTACTTCAAATAGATGTTAGTATTACAAGAGCTGAGCATGAATGGTTTTAGTGAGTTGAGTTGGCAGAAAGTCGTTGTATGTAATACTTCTAATAGTTATCTGTTATATTTTAGCGGATATACCTGCTTTTATAATTATTTTAAAAAGTACTTTTTTACCAAGGTTATGTTTAGATAACTATTACAACTAAATTAGGCCGTCTTTTATGCTTCACCTTATTTTTATGCGATTTTGCTATGTCTTTTTTATTAACATCCCCTAGGGCATTAGAACGACACAAAATGTTTACCGCGTAATAAGAAACCCTACTCGAACTTAATGTGATGACAAGTTAAAATCGAGGAGGGATTTCAAGAGGCTTCATCGTATTTGCACATTAGAAACCTTCCAGCATCCCAATACCAAAGTTGCGTGGATTATTATGCCTTAACCTATTGTGTTTTCTTTATAAACCACATTTGTGATATGATCACTGATATAGGATAAATTCTAGCATGCTTTAACATGGAAACAGTAGAATTAATAATACCATAAAATAATCGTTTATTTCATGAAATGGTGCGATTTCATTATAGAATCTACGATTACACCTTAGTCTCGTTAGTTTTGAAAATCCTAACGAGACTAAAACGGGAGCTATGCCTCAATAGCGTCCAGCTTCAAGCTTGGATTTTCATAATTAACATCCTTCTTACTTACTCATAAAAATACTTAAGTTTCTAAAAAAATCTCCTGGATTCGTTATATTGAGTATGGCAGCGTTAAATTAATATGATTTTTTATTAGGCCGTTATAAGTTTTTATTTACAAAATCCTCCCTTATCTGAACCTGACGATAAAAAGAAGGGGGTTTCTAAGAACTGCTCCAAATTTGATGGTTAAAATACTTTCTGTGCTGCAAACTATAGCAGTATTGAGGCAAAACAGTCTTTTTTTATTGTGTTTACCAATTAATTATTCTTGTATATTTAAGTATTATTAGTTTTCACTATCTTTAGCGATGAAATAGCGATATTTTCGCGATGGTTAGCGATAAATATTATATTTCAATTTTAATATGCACCAAAATTCATCTCATATATGCTAATGATAGGTATCAAAGTGATGTAACGTATTCATGTATTGAAACCAAATTAATCAATTAAATAATTTTGTTTGTCGGTATATTACCTATTTATTAAATACCAGGTTTAATAGGTTCATAAAGTCCATTTATATGTAGTCCACTGGTTTTTACCTCATGCGCATTTTTAGCCTTCTCGTTTCTATCTTCTTTTTGTGGAATTTTTGTATGTTATTGCTATAAACAAATTGAGGGGCAGGAAACGCGCAGACGGTTATGGATAGAGTAACTCCTATAAAACGCGTATAATCGATGACAAGAGGTGGTATACGTGTTCAAAGGTGAATCGACTTATGCGTAAAATGCTTTATCTGAAAAAGCTCTATACATTCAAACACCTTTTGTACCCGATTATTCTGTATTCTAATGATTATGATTTCAGCAAGTTATGTACATTTATATTTAAACTGTACATTTAACATAAATATGTGCAACTGTTCCCAGCGCTGGACTTACACTAGGTGCACTCGGGGCTAGTGCCCAGGGCGGAAATTTTTTAATTTAATTTTTTTTGAAAAATATTAATTTTTTTCGTGTTAGCGAAAATACTTTTTTTATTTCCCAAAAAATGATTAATTAAAAAAATCACTAGTACCTACATTTTTCGAAAAAATGAAATAATTTATGAATTATTTTTCAAAAAAATTATAATAAAAAAAAAAAAACTATCGAAACTATTCATTTTATGCAACATTTCAATAATAGGGCGACATTTTGTGCTATGCTCAGGGGCGGCGCTAAGGTTGAATCCGGCACTGTCCGTTCCCGCATAGCTTCCTATCATAATTTAACAAATGAGGTATTTAGCATTTATTAGAAGCGTCTTCATCGTCTGCTAAGTACCTTTGTATTAAATATGGCGCCTCTAAAGGAAATAGCAAAATTCTGTTTTAGTTTTTAAAATTTTATCTTGTTGAGATACTCATTTCGTCTTATTTTATTAGGGTATCATACGCGTTTCAAATTCAATAAATTGAATTTTCAAATATATAAATGAGGTGAAACATCTCAAGGGTGGTTCCATATAAATTAAAAAAACAATTCCTTTTATGTAGAATAAATAATTCAAAGCACTTACAAAAGTCTATTGGCAAGGTTTCTTTAAAAAATCATAACATAGTTGTAGCGTATTAGAAAGAGATAACAATACGGTTCTGCTCTCTCTTTACCGCTGATGCGATTACGGTTCTCTACCAACGCGATTTACCTGAATACAAAGATTATTTTTTTACGGAAATCGAATTCACCATCATCGCGTTACTAAAAAATGTAGTATGTTAATGAATTATTAATCCTTTTAGGAAACTTTTTTAAAATGGGTTTTCTCCGCAGTTTGGCTCGCATGATAAGAGGTTCAAGGGCATCCTATGTCCAATCCCAGGATACAATCTGTCTTTGCCAAATTTTATTGATATCTGCTTAGCGTTACTAAGAAAGGCAACAGCAGAGGCACTGTTGTATTGTGACATAATGTTGCCGTTATGAGACTACTATTATAAAGACGAAAATTTGTATGTGTGTTTGTTACTCCTTCACATTAAATTTACTTGACGAATTTAGATGAAACTTAGTATACAGATAGATTATGACCATAAATAATATAAAGGCTTACTGGTAATTATAAAATTTGCCAAAAGGTGGCGCTGATTGCTTGCCAAAATATGAATATTTATTGTACATATAAGTATATGTATAAAGAAAAATCTATCAAGTTTTTGTATTAAGTCACAATAGATATCCAGGGACTAAGTTTTACTTTTCATTATAATGCGCATTAAATTCATAGGTACAGTTTATTTTTTTAAGTTGAATTACTATGTTATCTTATACATAAATATAATTTTAAAGCGTAACCTCCAATGAGTGACACAATTTCATTTTCCAAATACGACAACATTTCGGAATCCCGAGAGCGACCTCAATCACCGTGTCAGATAACGAGCTTATTTGAGATAATTTTGTCAACAGAGTTTTTACTCCCTAAAGATTAATTTCCTTTTAAATTTTTATACCGAAGCAAGAAACCCTCAATTATTTAGCTGTCGTAGTAAAATTGTTTTGATTACATTGTTGGTAAATATTTAGATTTTGACTAACTTTTAATAGAATTCAGTTTTATATGTTAACTTATGTTATACGATTATGAATTAAGAAGTGTCGAGATCTTTCTTGTTTCTTGTTTGATTTATGATTATATTCAGTACTTTTTAAACAAAATTTTTTTATAAAGTCGGTAGTTCTTATTTATTAAAATCCTTTATTTTGAAAATAGAATCTTACACTTACATTTATTTCGTATTTAATTGGAAAATTAGAATTTTTAAAATTATGCT
This sequence comes from Fabriciana adippe, assembly GCA_905404265.1. Lineage (NCBI taxonomy): Eukaryota > Metazoa > Arthropoda > Insecta > Lepidoptera > Nymphalidae > Fabriciana > Fabriciana adippe. The sequence continues at coordinate 12,757,449 of FR989992.1, read as the reverse complement.
CCTGAGGAATCTGGGTAAAATTATTTCCAAATTTAAAATATGCTATCTAGCAACTCAGTATATATTAATACATCATTAAGTCAAGTCAAAACACCTGCATTTCACAGAATTTTTGAATCAAATCGTAAAAGCCCCTAGTATTGAAAACAAAGAAGGAAGATAATAAGTTATATAGATTTAATCAATGCATTTTGAGAACTGTAAAGCAATGATGAGATAAGTAGTACAGAAATTGCAGAAGCAAAGTGGTAGCGACATATCCATTTTGAAAATCCATAGAGAATAAGAGAAATTGCGTTCACAAGTCAATAGGTACAACGCTTTTAGTTTCCGGCGTTCGATTGCATCTGTAAATAATAATATTTCTTATATTATTATATAACCTAGGATAAAAATGTGCTTTCAAATAAGTTATAAATGTACGTACTCGTATTTCTATGAAGTCATTAAATCAATTTAGGCACAAGTTTCGAAGTTTCGCACTGTATTAAAGGAAACACTTGCATTTTTAAAAAAGAGTGGGAGGGAGGAGGAGGGGTTAGGAGGAATAAATACTCTGTCTAATATATCAATTTTTTTTTGATGAAATGAAACCCTTCTTTAACCGTTTAGCCGAACTATAACGGCGGCTTTTGATATTTGCTTGACAGATTTAAATAAAATTAAATCTTTCTTTAAAATTTAGTCTTCCTTTTTCTTCATTCTATTTCTTTAGTAAATAAATTTGAATAATCGGACGACATTATTTTAAAAAAAACATTTTTTTAAATATTGGGATCTGATTGTTTTCTTTTTTACTACATATTATCCCAATATAAACAGATAAATGTTCTAATAGTCGACGTATATAATTATAAATAAATCTTACCCAAAACATTGTTGTTTAAGGCATCAAAAAGAATACTTCGTATGGACGCAACTTGACTTTTAGTAACATTAGAAAGGTAACAAGGAAAAATCATGAGTGATGTGTATTTCAGGCAATGTGCAAACACATAGATAATGGCTACTTGATAAAACTGTAAATAAGAAAATATTATGTACAATCAAACCGTAGACAAAGTTTGTGGTAAACCGTGATTAGTTTGAGTAATTTCTGGTGATAGGTAGTAGTCTTATACGAAATGGTGATCTAAGCTAACTAAATAAGGATAAGATTGGCTGTAAAAACAAAATAAAACTTGGTACAAATATTATTGGTTAATCAATAATAACAAAAAGTAAAAACACTCCGTTACTTTAAGTAAAGGAGTTTATCACAAACTAGCGACTCACCCTCGATTCGCTCGGGTTCGTCCCTAGCTTTCTTTCAAATGAAAACTTTCATCCCCATTTTCATCCCTTTAAGGGATGATTTCCGGGATATAAAAAATAACCTATATCCTTTTCAGGGTCTCAAACTATTTTCTTACCCATCTAAATCGGTTCAGATCCTACAACCTCACAAAATTTACAAATTTTGTCTCTTTATAATTTTAGTATAGATTACCATTATAAGCTTGTATAAAAAAGGATTACTTTTAGAGCCTACAGATCCGTAAGAACTTGATTGGAAAGTGTAGTTATTGGCAAAACAATATTTAGAGAGGCATAGTGTTTTTTTAAGGTATCGAAATCATAGAGAGTTTTTTTTATGGTACTCAGTGATAAACGAGCAGACAGCTCACCTGATGGAAAACGGTAGCTGTCGCTCATAACACCTACGGTTCATGTACTTAGGTTTTATGTAATAAAACTGCAAAACCGCCCGTACGTTATCACTGTGAGGACTAAGATGATATGCCTCTTGCCTATAATTGCGCTGGCTACCTTATCATTCAAACCGGAACACAACAATGCAATCATTGTTGCTTGGCAGAAGAAATAAATAAGGGGGTGGTACCCATCCAGTCAGACTCCTCAGGCTTGACAGAGTCCTACTACCGGTAAAACAAACAAACGGTTTCTGAGCATAAGTAATCCTTGAGTATGCCATGTGGCTACCAATAAACTATGACCGAATGAGGATCACTAAATCTTTGAATAAAAAATTCGCGTAGCCATTTTCAGATGATCTTTGTATACACAATTAAAAGACAAAATTCTTAAGTGTAATGTCTTTTTTTACACCCTAAATAAAAAAAGAACGCAGAATACAAATGCTTAATATGTGTTTATTAAAATACTCACTGCAGACATGTCGAGCGTAAAAGGTAGCTTTGATGAGTATAGGAAAAACATAAGAAAATTTTTAAATAAAATAATTAATGAAATTGCCGAAGTCGTCAACAGAACCATTATCTGTAATAGAAACATATATTTCTTTTTAAATGTGTTTGTTGTGGACGGCACGTTTGGCTTTGTAGTATTTGCAGTACTTGCTGTGCCAGCGTTCGCAGGTTCGAGTCCGGCTAGGGGCATTCATTTGTGTGATAAGCACGAAAGATTGTACTCTAGTCATGGGTGCTTATATTTATAATATGTTTATATTTAAAGTTAGTGTAGTGTATCAACTATCTGGTAACCATAAACACAAGCCTCGTAGCTTATCATGGAACTAGATAGTGCTGTGTGTTAAAGTCTCAACATATTTATTTCATATTTCTGTTTAAAAAAAAACTAATTTATAGTTTTACAATAAAATATATAATCAACTTGCGACCCACCCTCGCTTCGCTCGGTCGCCATGTTTTACTCCAGGTCATAGTTTCTAAATTATGCTCAAACTTTAGCATTTATAGTATTAGTGTGTTAAACAATAATAATTATGATGTACTTGTAATGAGAAAATATTTACTTGTTAAAAAAAAATATAACATCTTTACCGGATAGCTCATGACGGAATTCAGCTCTTCAGAGGATTTGTGCAATGAATCGTAGATATTGTGTAACGCACTTATATCCAAATTTGCTTTCTCTGATAACGCTTCCAATTTATTTTGTGTATTCTTTAATAATTTATCTTTATTAGTAAAAGCTTTGATAACATGCGCCTTTACTATACTTAGTCTCCTTGAAACCATGATTAGCAAAAAGCAAAAGAATAACATCTCACTATCACACACAGTAATCGGTAACCATATAATGCGTAATGAGTTTTTAAATATAATAGTATTACTATGAAGTAATATAAGAGCGAAGGAAATTAAATTTTCAAATATATTATACACGTTAGAAATACATATCCCATAAAAATACCATCTGACAGGTGCTATTATAGAGAGGTCGCTATCAATATTAATCGTTTCATCAAAATGCTGCAATTTCTTGAAGAAATTGTTCAATTTTTTCTTCTGTAGGAATAATGCACCCAAATTTAATAATATACTTTCTATATATAACATATCCTTATCTACTACATGAGTCATATTAAAAATAATACTTAGAGATAAAGAGCCTGCTGTAAATAATGTGAGAAGAATACTGTAAGCAACACTTATATATCGAGTACATTTTCGATAATCATATAAATAAAGTCGATGTATGCCCAAAACTGCTTCGAATAGTATAACACTTTTTATATATTTTTTTATATTTTGTCCTTTAGAAATATAATTATTGTGTTTTGTAGCAAAAATATGCTTATTTAATTGATTTGTATTAAAATCCTGCATTTTCACGAATATTTGTTGAGCACTTGTAAGCTCAACCACAACTAAACTTTAACAATAAAGTAAGGCCACATAAATTAATAACTGAATTGTTAAATGTATTTACAAAGTACTTAACCCGCAATAGCAAATTAATTTGCAGACCGCTTACCAAATTAAAATAACAAAAACATTTGTTTTCGCAATATGTAATATGAGTTAATGGTTTGTAGTATTTATTGGTAAAGAAAAAAATAGGTTAGCAATAATAAATAAAAAAAATGATAAATAACATGGGCAAGAAATAAAAATTAAAAATGAAGATGTATGTATGTATATTTCTAAAATTAATAGTTCTATATCCTTAAAATTGACGCCATCCACGACCCATAGTCGTAGCGACCAATGAAAACAAATTTAAATTATAAACACTTAAAAATTATATTATTAAAATATTACCACGCCTATTCTGAAATAGTGTCAGACCTGATAAATCGTAGTACAATTAAAAGTTAGTATGTGCCCATATATTTGATACTTCTTCACTGGCTTGACGAAAAAAGATTTGGATGAAAAAAGAAATCTTATAACGTAAACTATATGATGATAATTAGTAAACCATTAAACCAACAATAATATAGTAATATATGAAACTGAATATCATAAATACGAGTTAGGTTTCACTTTAACATCACGCAAATGTCATGTCAGCGTAGCATCTGAATTAGCTTCTAACTGTCGCTCTAATGACAGCCGTCTCAAGACGTGATCACCGAGGCGCGACTAACTTTACCATAACTTGTGAATATATGAACGAAATGCTGATGTCGTACTATACTAATGAAAGCTCAGAATTTGTTTATTTATACATCTCAATTTATGTTATATGTCATGGAGGAAGAGCCAGAAGGGACCAATGGAAAAAATAAAAATTATTTCCAAGATTTAACTTTTCATTCTGAATCGTGATTTCCAACATTTTTGTCGTATATGCATATATTATGTACATAATATATTAGAGTATTGTATGGCTATAATTTATTATAGCCTAATATATATATCTGCCTCAGACGAGAATTGAATGAAATATCTTATTTGCAACAAAAACCCACAATTTATATTATCATAAAATCCTTCCTTGCTTATCCCCAAAATTCGTATATTGCGGTACAGAATTCAACGATGTTTCATAGTCGTGTTTCTTACCCACTTAAAGCTACAGGGCGTGGCATGTTTCATCTGAAAACCACGTTAAAGCTAAGTAAAACGTAGCAAAATGTACCAAATATGAGAGATGAGCGGAATGCGATGAGTTACAATCTATACTAATATGTATTATAAAGAGGTAAAGTTTGTGAGTTTGTTAGGTTGTAGGGTGTAATCTCTGGATCTACTGAACCGATTTAGATGAAATTTGGTAAGAAGATAGTATGAGACCTTAGGAAAGGCATAGGATACTTTTATCCCGGAAATCATCCCTTAAGGGGGTAAAAAACGGGATGAAAGTTTGTATTGGAAAGCAAGCTAGGGACGAACCCGAAGCGAGGGTGAATCGCTAGTTCTTTATAAGATTGAATTACTTGTACAATATAGAATTGTAGCACCTACATAATACTTACCTACTTGAATGCTAGAAGCTACATCCTTTTAGATAAGAGAAATCCCAATCTTAAGAAATTACGAAGCATTATACAAGTTTATAATTACATCTAGATTACTTAGTCATTATGCCTATTGTACTCAGACTAATAAATCTCAAATTATCCGATACAACTCGCGCGCCATCTATCTTAAGTTTATAGTACTTTTCTACAAACTTAGCGGCGTTCATACAACTACTAGACAAAGTTTCATCAGATTTTGATGAATGGTTGCTTACAACTTATTTTACAAATTATTTTAGTCCCAAAAACGTTCTATGTATTAATAGGAGATCTTATTGTAAAATTTATTGTCACTACACAGAAATACTCTATGTAAATGCGATGAACATATTCTGAGAAAACCATCCTTTTATTTTTAAACACGATGAACTTTGAACTTATAAGAGAACATCAAAATTGGCACACCGTAATTTACTGTTTCTAGATCGGATTACTATTAATATTGTTATTATGTTTGTTACTCTTTCAAGTTAAAATGGCTGTACGGATTCGGATGAAATGTGTGTACACAGATAGACTATCATCTGGAGTGTCACATAGGCTAGCGGTTCCCGAATGGTGGTTCGTGGAACACTAGTGTTCCGTGAAAGGTTCACAGGGGTTCCGAGTCCAAACGTGCGTTCACCTGGTCGTGGTGGGGGGGCTCAATAGTGCTCGGCAATACAACCGGGCGCGAAACCAAGAAACGCACAGGGAGGTGGCCCACCTCGGTGGGTGGTGTGCTATGCGGGTTGCTCTGGTACTTCTCTGATAGTAGAGTGGATTGTGGAGCAACCCCATGGTTGTTGTGATCTGCTTCGGCAGACCTGACGTCGGGGCGTCGTGGTTGAATGCGTTAGCGATCCTGCGACGCCCCATTAAGATAGTGGAGGTTAAATATTATCTTTTGTTTAGGTTTATTGTATTAATGCATTTCTAAAAGACTTCGATATTAATCAAAATTATTTGATTCCACTTTAAACTACCACGCCTCAGCGAATTATAGTTTAATTAGTGCAAGCTGTACCCTTCAATCTGTTGGTTTAATAAAACAAAGGAGATAAAATGTAAAAACGATTTTATCTCTTAAAACTTATTTTATTTTTATTTGGATATAAAAGAGGTAAAAGAAATCGTTCAAAGAATTTTGTCCTTTTATAGTTTTATGAGTGCTCCACGTAATAAGTGGATGAAATATTTAAATTATATTCAAAATACCAAAAAAATATACAACTCGTATCCTTTATATCCATGTAATAATAATAATATAAATTATAAATTAGACGACACGTTTGGCTCAGTTTGTAATGACCCTACTTGCTGTGCCAGCGGTCGCGGGTTCTAGTCCCGCTGGGGGCATTTATTTGTGTGATAAGCACAAATGTTAGTTCACTAGTCATGGGTGTTAATATTTATAATATGTATGTATTTCAAGTTATATATGTGTAGTGTATCAACTTTCTGGTATCCATAACACAAGCCTCGTAGCTTACCATAGAATTAGGTGAGGCTGTGTGTTAATGTCCGAACATATTATTATATTATTATTATTAAATGGGAAATAACTCTATTTGTTTGTTTGTATTTTACGACTAAACGATTGAACTGTTTTAGATGAAAATTAATATGGAGACAGTTTGATACCCTGGGAAGGACATAGAATAGTTTTTACCCCGGAAATTATCCCTCAAGAGGGGAAAAAGGGGGGATGGAAGTTTGTATGGGGAATCATTCATTTCTCAAATAAAGGATATAAAACTCATCATATCTATGTATATTGTATCCATAGTCAATCTATTCCATACTAACCGTCAAAACGTATCTGCAGACGAACCTGAGCGAAGCGAGGGTGCGTTCGCTATTGATTCTTTATAAAATGATTTTCTTCTTTAATATTTAGGTGGGTGGGCTATATGGATATTTAAAGAAGAAATAAGAAGTTTAGAAAAGCGAAGCAATTAAATTTAAATACTAATAATTTTCTTACATATAAAATTCCTTCTTAGATTTATATTTATAAATATACGCGATAATTGTCATTATAGATAAACTGTTTTATTTTTCATATGGTTTTTTGTTCCTGATTTTTCGAATTACGTCAGAGAAAAGTTTTTGATGCTTCATAGTTTTTATAGAGAACAAAGAAATGGCACTGAAGTACCTACCATACAACTAAAAGAAGTATATTTTAAATAAAACTATCTTTTCGGATTATTTCGCGGATTTATTTTGATTTTAGTTTTTCAGTCTCTCCCGTGACCATGATTGCTGTAAAGCATTCGAAACGTCGCGTCGGGAACCAAAAATCAAAATAAATACGCGAAATAATCCGAAAAGATAGTTTTATTTAAAATGTCAAATATTCGCGTAAATCTAAGAAAGTATTATAAAAGAAGTATAACTCAGAAATAGAGTAATTATTTTCGTTTATTTCACATAATTTTCCCATTCATCCCAATCCCCATTTAAATCTATCCTGTTTTAATAATTAAGATTTGAGCACCCCTCAAACTCTTGGGGCTTTGAACGGTCCCTTTTATGGGATGTGATAAAATTCATTATGCAATATTAATAAAATGAGTCGATCCATCTGCGTTGTTTCATTTATTTTATTAGCTCTGTAGTGGCATATCTGACTGGTATTGATTAAGATGCTCTTACCAGATATTTTATTCCTTCTAGGAACGGTGACCATGGGCTTACCTACTAAATTTTGCCTTATTATAACCTAATATATAAATATCTCGTGTCACGGTGTTTGTTGTCGCACTCGTCCGAAACGGCTCGACCGGTTTTAATGTTTTTTTTTGTATATTCGGTAGGTATGAGAAAAGATCGTAAAGTATTTTTTACCCTCCTAGCGCTAACTCCCTTTTTTACTCGCGATTTTAGTATTTTTATATAATATAATATAATATTATATAAATACATAGGAACAAACCGGAGCGAAGCGAACATGAAGCAATATAGTTTTTTTATAGGTTCAGTGCTTTTTGAAAAAAAAAATTAACAAAAACAAAAGAATGTATATATACAGATGACGTTTTGTTTTTTGGTTCCCTTCATCGAAAGTTTTGATGACGTTTTTATAATTTTTCATTATCTCCTAAATCGTTTATTATGACATATTGTAAAGGGAAAATTTTATCTCTGTTAAGTTTTTATGATGAAAGGAGTTATTTTATATGAATTAATATGTTGTATTTCAAATATGCATCTGGACATTATTTGGTTTGGTAAAATAATATTTGTACATATAAAACTAATATAAATACATAATATATTACTGAAATTTTTGTAGAACTATTTGCCATATATTGCTTTCTTTCATTGACAACGATTTATGCAGCTAATATATATAATATATATGTATATAGCTTATATTATATACAATAATGCTTTATTACATAAGCGTTATTTCGCGGACTCGACACTAATACTGTTATTGTTCAGCTCCTACCACAGCTAGGATATTTCTTTTATTTGTAAATGCAGATCATAATAATTAATAACAGAAGCCGTTATCAATTTAATTCAATAGTTCTCAAGATTAGCGCACACATATGTAACAGATTGATTGATTAGACGGGAAGACTTTTACATGAGAATGTTTTTTGGGTGGGCGATTGACGGATTTTCGTAGAATACACTACAAATAGTGGCTTTGGAACTATATTTAGCTAAAATAAACGTAATGATAAAAAATGAATGATCTAAAATCTTATGAGAGTCTATTTAAATAAATTGAAATTTGAAATAAGGTAATTTATATATCTATATGTTTCCTCACTTCACTTGTTTACGAGATTTCATGTTAACTAAACATCAAACCTCGAAAACTACTTTACCTATATAACTGAAACTTAGGAGGTAGGTAGTTTATAGGTTTGTAGGTGGGAGACGTCAGCTAACAACGGAATTTATGACAGTGGGGTCTAAATGCAATCGTAAGCTTATATGAAAGTCTCAATGTTTTTGATTCTAAAGAATTACAGGTGCGTTATTCTTGCCGCAACAGCGTGGGTGAACTCGTGGGCGACGCTCGTGAAGGCTACTTAAAAATCAATATTTAGGAAGTTACATCGCTCTGTTATTTATCTCTATATATAATTCTTTCTCGAATTTCCGTGATATCTTATATTCCTGAATAGGAAGGAAGGAAAAACTACAATCTAAGCGAACGGTTTTGGTAAATAATTTGTTCAATCGGCTTTGTCCAATCTTCATTATGACGATACAAAGGCAAGTGCCACTTAAGGACGCTACTCACGTACGTTGTATTAATTTTAGGTTTATAGAATAATACGTGTCTCTCATACATAATGTACAAAGGAGTCTCAGAAAAATTGGTCACCAGAAGAAATTTTATTAATACCATTTATTATAACTCTTAGTGTCGTTGTTAGATAACCTAAAATTAATTTAATTCAGGAGCGAGCCTAGATGCTCTTTCTCATCCTATAATGGATGGACAAAGGTTGTAATTTAGGATACGTATAAAAGATCTGAAGTAACATCTATGCACTGTTAGAAACCTAGGGACGCAGCTGAGTTTCCGTCGTGGAACTTAGGGCTGTACCAGTAGTTTTTCATGCCCTTTAGCTACCGCTTGGATATGGTTCCACGAGATTCCCCCCTTTTTAAGATCCCCCTATATGGACATTCTCCTGCTGTTTTTTGGTCAACCAGATCTTCCTCGATTGGCAGGCTGCTATTGAAACACTACTTTTGCAGCATTTCTCTCCTCTCTTCGCAAAGTATGCGCGACCCAGCACCAGAGAGCTTTATAGCTGTTTCTTTGTACACCGGGATTTAATGGCGTGCTTCTTACAGGTGACTATGACAGGCCAGAAAAACGGAGAATAACTCTAAAAACCTGTAGATTAGTGATTTGGTCGTATTCCAAGTTTCACTCCCAAAAAGAAGGAATGACTTTACCAGGGAGTCAAACAGAGAGGCATTATTCGCCTTGTAGGACATTAGATTTCCATATCGCTTTCAGAGTTGTAAAAGCAGTTTTGGGTTTTTTTTAATATACTTTTTACATGAGCCTCTGCACCGTCACCAGCAATGACTATGTTACCGAGATAAGAGTAAGGATAAGTTGCTCGTGAAAATATAGCAAGTTTAACTAAATTAAGCTATTGACAAAATTTAACTCTTTAATGAAAAATAGGTACTTTACATGCGATCTAGCAAGTGCTAGTTAATACTATACATACGTCTTTGTATTCTAAGAACAGACAAAATCGTTAGAAATTTATTGGCGAACTTGGATTAATATTTCTGTAGTACGAGTATCTATAGCAAGTAATTAAAGTAAAATTACCTAAAACTTTCATTTGTGCTACATACTCGTCCTCTCACGAGATTATAAAAAGTGAAAATGGAACAAGTAAACGGAGTGAAAATATTCGTGGTGGTGGTATCTAGCTTAATGAGCTTTGGGCCGCTGTTTCATAGATTAATAAAATTAAAATCGACGTTTCGTTGCAGTTTCACTGAAATGGAATTTTAAATGATATTTACAATGTATGTAGGTCTTCATTAACAAAAATTTTATTGTTAATTTCGTACCGATTGTAATATTTTTTAAGATTTTAAACAAAAATAACTTTTCATATTATTTCGCGGATTTATTTTGATTTTTGGTTCCCGACGTTTCGAATGCTTTATAGCAATCATGGTCATTGATTCCGCGAAATAATCCGAGAAGATAGTTTTATTTAAAAAATGTCAAATATCCGCATAAATCTAAGAAAGTATTATTTTTTTAAGATATTATACTAAAGTATATTATTTAAATTTGTATAAGAATTTGGCTTGTACGAAGTTAGAGATAATTTATTGATAAACAATATAAAAGAAATGAGATTGTTATAAGGTTAAAAACCTGTTTTTAAATAATCAAATCTCGTTTTCTATTTTGATACAATATTTTAGTTGAAATTTGTTTAAAATCTGAATTACGAGTATTTACTTTAAAATTCATATAAATCTTCTCAGTTATTAAAATTTGTAAGTATTTTTAGAAGAAGTGTGGGAATCTTTTTTATTTCACTTAAATTATAAAATATTTCTTTACATATTTTTCTTAAACTACTGGTACTACTACTACTACTACTTGGTATGTTTTAACGTTGAGTATAATTGCTCAGAGATGAGATGTTTTCCCGCAGTAAAAAGTATACTTTATGTTGACACGAATAACCAGGTATCATCACACAAAATTTTCTTTTTTTTGGTTTGCTTTTTTTTTGTTTGGTTTTCTCGTGATGTGTTCCCAGACAGACAGACAGACAAAAATTCTAAAAACTATAGATTCGGCCTCTGTATCGATAATAAAGTATATTTCAATAAGATTTTCCAAAAAATATTTAATGTACAGATTCGACTCAGTTAGAATTTTATTATATGTATAGATAGATTTTATTTATATTTAACTTGGCGTAATACTTATAGACGACGACAACCAACAAAAAATATATACGTAACATATTTTCATGAAATATTTTAGCCTAAGATAAGAAAATTTACTTTGTCACGTCAAAAAATAAGATTGTAATGAGAACAATAAATTATATTGCAAACATAAATCATCGTGCAAACAAGGGTGAAAAATTGCGTCCTCGAGCTTTGTAAACCTTAACACGCTTTTGAACACTGCGCAAGCATAAATAGCCGTAAATCACAAATAGTATTACCGTTGGACGACGCTTTAAGTAAAGAACAAATAAAAATAACGTAAAAATACACTTTTTTAATAAAGCAGATTTCTACAATCGATGTAGCTGATAGAAAACTAAAAAAAAATGGATATAGTTCAGATTACGTATCTATTATGTACAACGCCTATTTGATTTTATATAGAGTACATCAGCAATAGGAAATAGCATAGGCATAGCAGTATTTCATGTTATGTAAGTCCTGCGGCGATTACATTAGTTGTAACATAGATTAATTTACAGTTCGTAAGTTATAATGTCTCTTCATTTGAATAGTCAAAAACGTAATGCAAGTTTTGGAGTCTACGTAATACTGAACAAGCAAAATGGGAAAATTAATTGTTCTAAATAAAAGTAGCGAAATCGATTTACTAAATAGTACTTTTTCTTAAAATAAAATATATACGATGAAATATCTTTAATATTAAACCATAATAAAATAAATAATTTAGAAATAAATGGCTACTTGAAAACTTATATAAAGTAATGTTTCCATATAATTCGAGTATGTATGTACAAATTTTCTCACATTGCGCACACTTGCTGTGCTCCAACGTCGTAATTACAGCATTAAACTAAAGCTAAGCTTAGCGCAGCGCAAGAAATTGAAATCAAAGTAAACTTCCTCTTTTCCTAACCTACTTATACTTATGATGATCTTCTTAGGGACCTATATTCGTTCGTACTAAGCCTGATATGATTAAAATTTATTGACTTCAGAGTAAATTATATTTATTAACCGATTTCAAAAAGTGTTCATAAATTTTGGGTATATATGTTATTGTTTTTTATGTATGTAAGTACAACCTATAACCACCTACCTATAACCAGGGTAATCTACCTCATGGGTTTCGTGTAAATATCAAGAAAAAAAATTCAATGCTCGAATCTGAACTGTTACATTACAGGCGAATGCTCTCTGTCAAAGACCGCCCTTAGGATTGATAATAATTATTTTAATGTGATGTTGTAGATAAACTTTCGTAAAAAATATATTTTGTAATTATAACATAACCATGTTAGTGAACCAATATGCTATGAAGTGCTTAGAAACTCCCGGCGGGTTGATATTCGTACGTATTTCACATGAGCATATCAAGCTACCGGGAGAAGTCTAGGCCCTAGTAAGATGTCATCATACTGTGTAAATATTATTTAATTCTCCCATCCGAAAATAAGGTACGTATTCAATGTTTGTGAATTGTGATATTTGAGTCATGTTACATGTATTTTATATTTATTAGCTAACTTTTATGACCTAGTTTCTAAAATAAAAATCCGGACAAGTGTGAGTCGGACTCGCCCACCGAGGGTTTCGTACAAATTTGTAGGCAATCTGTAAACAGATTTCCTACAAAGTACGGTATCTTTAATTTTTTTTTATTATTTGGAATTTTTCCTTTATTTGTGCTGTAAGACCGTGATTCTAGGTTAACGGGAAGTAGGTACCATATAGGTTTTCGACCCAAAACCTATAGGGTACTTCCGGTTGACCTAGAATTGTCAATTGTGGTTAAAAGCAAGGTCTTACAGCAAAATTAAGGAAAATTTCCGAAAAATAAAAAAGTTGAAAATTAAGGTAAATTTTGGTACTTACAAGTTTTCGCGAAAATCTAAATTTGCCATATCTTTTTATCGTGTTGACTCAGGACCATGGTTTTTATACACCTAATAGGGACTATAGACTTCAGTATCTGGTATAAATTTCAACTTGCTAGGTCCATCCGTTCCTGAGAAAATCGGTGGTGATACACGGACAGACAGACGGACAGACAGACGAGAAAGTGATCTTATAAGGGTTCCTTTTTTACCTTTTGAGGTATGGAACCCTAAAAAGTATTTTCGTAATAAATTTCGCAATATTTTTCTGTTATTTTTCAATCATATTGTGTGTAAAAAGAAGGTACTTTGACATTACTGTGCCGTTAAAAAGTTTCCATCGTTCGTTAAAAAGCTGAAGCTGTACTATACATACATATGTTAATTTAAAAAAATCTCATAAGATTGATGGCTATTTAGAAATCACAGACAGACACTTATTATTTCTAAGTCTAGATACACAGTTCTCTAAGTACTATAGAAAAAGTGAACATTATTGCAATTATTTACTTTAATTCTTATTTAAATCGTATGTTAATTTATATTCTCAGATTAATCGTCTTAGGACTTACTAAGGAACCTTTTATCGTTGCGTTTGATTTAATGTGGCCGTATTTAAATTGTGCGAAAATTATGTTACGCCGGTCCTTTGTCCTATCCCCAAGAAGGCAGTTTCGAGAGACAATAGGCCTGGATTCCCTTATCGGAATTCCATCGGGGTATTCATCTAACAAATTTTCTACTAAATTAATTGCTATATTATTCACATTAGGTTATCTTCTGCTTGTTGTTCTAAAGTATTTTCTATATATTTTATTATACTATATTGTAATATAGTAGGAAGATAAATACACGAGTATACAGATTAAATCTATTAAAAGTAAAGATATCATTCTGAGAGTTTTGAAATTAACACCATATTCCGGGCTATTAGAAAAACGGCGTTTATGAGCGACTTACGAAATCTTTTACCGTAAAATATTTTATTCATCTATTAATAAAATTCTACGTGAGTCGAATGTGTACATTCAATATTTTTTGGAAAATCTTATTGAAATAGACATTATTATCGATACAAAGGCCGAATCTATAGTTTTTAGAATTTTTGCCTGTCTGTTACCTCATCACGAGAAAACCACAGGACAGATTTTGATGAAATTTGGTATGATGATAGCTGGTTATCCGGGTCAAGAAATAGGATACTTTTTACTGCGGGAAAATATCTCATCTCTGAGAAATTTATACTAAATGTTAAAACGTAACTAGGGACGAATCCGAGCGGAGCGTGGGTGAGTCATTAGTTTGATAATATATCATTGCATATTAATATCATCAAAGGGGTGGTAAAATGCTTACCTATATACATATTAATATACATGAAGAGTAACTTTAAAATTGTGTTTATTTTTAAATAACCGTTTATGCATGCAAAGACTTTCCAATATGTTCAATAATTTTGGAATTTATCGATTACAAACAATCGAATCGAAAACAAACAAACAAATCTTTCCTCTTTATAATATTAGTATAGATTTTGAATTACAATCTACTTACTTGTATCTTTAAGAAGTTCATTTCCTTGTCTCCGGATTTTATCATCATATTACCATTCATCACCATATTCGATCAATACACTTTCAAAGTTCAAACACAAAAAGAATGATGCAAATCGGGACCTAGTTCCCGATTATAAGCTCCTCATTTTTGGAAATCGGTTAAAAATATATATCTATACATATTATAAAATTCTAACTAAGCCGAATCTGTACATTAAATATTTTTTGGAAAATCTTATTGAAATAGACATTTTTATCGATGTAGAGGCCGAATCTATAGTTTTTAGAATTTTTGTCTGTCTGTCTGTCTGTCTGTCTGTCTGTCTGTCTGTTACCGCATCTCAGAAAAACCACTGGAGGGATTTTGATCAAATCTGGTATGATGATAGCTGTATATCCGGGTCAACATATAGGATACTTTTTACCGCGGAAAAATATCTCATTTCTGAGAAAAAATACAAAAACTGGTTGGAACAAAATCACGATGATACTATATGTAAACAGTTTAGCAAGGTAACTTACTAAATATGGTAAAAACTATTAAAAATAGCTTATCTTGAAAATCAAATTATTAATAGCGCTATTTTATCCATTAAAATAGTTATTTTAATTAATATACATTTATGTGTTATTTAGATACTCGACAATAGATGTCGCCATGTGTTTTTAAAATACGTAGTTTTAATTCCAAATAAATGAATGTACAGTTATGACCTTTCTACGATTTTATTAGAATTACTACTAAATTACCAGCGGCCCCGCCCGTGTTCAAATTATCAATAAAGCAAACTTTTTGGCTTTATAAATTAGTAACTATACATATAGTAAAATTGTAACTAAGCCGAATCCGTAAATTCAATATTTTTTTGGGAAATCTTACTAAAATATTCATTATTAGCGATATAGAGGCCGAATCTATAGTTTTTAGAATTTTTGTCTACCTGTCTGTATGTGACCGTAGCACAGTAAAACCACTGGAGGGATTTTGATGAAATTTGGTATGATGATACCTGGTTATCCGGGTCAACACATAGGATACTTTTTATCGCAGGAAAATATCTCATTTTCGGGAAAAAATACAAAAACTGGTCATAATAAAAACACGATGATACTATTAATATTTTAGCAAGGTTACTTATATATGTTAAAACTATTAAAAAAAGCTTATCTTAAAGGAAATATCAACAGCGCTATTTTGTTCATTAAAATTGTTATTTTAATGAACATGTATTCATGTATTATTTAGACATTGGACAATAGATGTCGCCAAGTGTTTTTAATATACGTAGTTTTCATCAAAAAAAAAATGTACAGATATAACCTTTCTATGACTTTATTAGAATTAGTAATATTTTGTTTGCAGAAACAATTTTCAAATTAAAATATTTACAAATTTTTATTGTTTAGTAAATAATGTTAATATTTTTTAATCTTTTAATGTAAAAATTGGGCAAATGCAAATCTAACTCGCGCATTATAGGTTTCGTATAGCAAAATACTGTGTTGATTTTCTTACTAACGTGTTTTGTGAGGTTGACATTAAAATAAATACGAATAATATTTACGTTTCCATAATATCGACTCATTTTATCAAGCGTAAAAATACGTTCGATTCATATTATTTTATAACATTTTACGGTACCTAAACAAGATTATGGCTGTTAAACTGACAAAGCGGGTAACTAAAAATATTCCATATCTCAAAAACTATGAAAAAGTATTTTAGGAACTGTTATACCTCAACTTTTTCAGTTTTTTTTGACACCATTTTTTGGAAGGTAAAGGCTTAAAGGACACAATAAAATGCTTACGACTTTAATAATATTAGCCGAGCCATATGAAATAATAAAAAGTATTTGCTTAGAATTATTTACATATTACATTTTCTTTTGAAAATCGTTTTGGACAATATTAGTAACTAGCGCTAACCCATCCCTGTTGCGCGACAAATTAACATTAAGAAAAGTTATCATTATGTAATTTAAATAATCAGCTACATATTAAATTAATCAATAGCTGTCTATTAGTAAAAATTGATTAAAATTAATTCCGTAGTTTGAGAGTTTATCACCCAAAACTAAATAAACAAACAAAACAGAAGTATAGACATATGTATGTACATAAATGTTATTGCTAAAATAAAAAGTGCAATATTACTACGAGTAAATCAAATATGAGATTAACGGAGGAACCTTTGTGGCATTGTCAATCGCCGCCATTATTTACCAATCATGCGGTGCGCAATGAAAGTGGTATAATATGTAAGAGTATACTAATGTGTAAAACCTAAGAATTTGGTTTTTGATCATCTGAACGCGAGCGGAGCCGCGGGCAATGCTAGTATATATATAAAATGTGAATAATCTTAAATAGTAAAATAACATAATGCTTACTTTATAAAAATGTAATTTTAAAAACTAAATAACATTCCCAACATCGTAATTGGAATGTCGCTGCAACAAAGTTTTTCAAGTAAAGGTAATGGAAATAAAATATAGCTGCTTATTTTTATAACTAAATTTGTGGCTGGAATTAAAAGTGGTAAAATATTTTTATACGAAACATACATATTTAGTTTTCTTCCATTCTCTTATGATTTACTGTGAAATATACATTTTGAAGTTTTATATTTATTCTAGTAGTATTTTTCTTTCACAAGTGCGCATTGCTTACATGTCCACTAAAAGATGCAAAACAAATATATTATCACAGCGCTCAAATTTTTCTACGAAATTGTTTACCATAAACATGCAGTGTGGTTGTTTCGTCTAGAAATGGTTACTGTACAGTAAAAATATTGAAACTATCTATCAAAATTGATTTTTTATCAAGAAACTTTATTGAATTTATTTATAGTAAAAAAGCTACTATATTATATAACTATAAATGATTCTAGTTCATATTTATATTTACTATGAAGAATGAGACACGTTAGTAAATTTAAAAGTGTATAACTGACACTTTACTTACGGTGAAGAAAAACATCGTGTATCAACCTGTATGTCTGAGAAAATCTAGCAAGTTTTCGACAAGACATGTGAACCTGTTCATCCAGCACTTGCCTAGCGTTGGTGGACTATTACCTAATCCCCCTCTCATTAAAGGGAGGTCCGAGCCCAGCAATGGAACGTTAAAAAAGGTTGAATACAATAAAACTGCTTACGAGGAGAACGAATTTATTAATGTACATATGTAAATATTTTTTTATCTACAATCCTGTCTTAACTGAATATCGGGTATTAAACCTAATTTCATTCCTTTTAAAGCACAGCTTTTATATTCGAGGGTATAAAACAACGTATTACTCTATTAATTTCAAGATTAAAGGAATTATTTTGTTATATATAACTCTACTTTTTTATATTTACACAAGGATATTTTCGGAAAAACACAATTACAATGTTGTACAAAAATTCAAAAGGATTTCTCCGTACTCGATATAAATTGGAACTTTACAGAAAACATTAACCAAGCATCTTAAACAACGTCTAAAGTAGATAAAATATCGGCGACGAGTCTCGATGTTAGTTAATCAAACTGTTACGCTTCAGAAAAAGAAAGCAAGTAGCAATTCAAGAACTGTTGTTTTTTGTTCTACGCGATTACACTTTATTTATTAGCTAGCCACAAAGAAATGTAACAAACTTTTCTAATTGAAACATGTCTTGTTGAATTTTATAAGATTAAATTTTGTAATTTTATTTAAAGTTTTTGCGATGAACATAATTAAGATACATATATATAAATGTCAACGTTAACATATTATACTATTAGACAAGTTTAAAATCTGGGTGTTTATGAAAATATAAAATTTCAAGTTTATCATTTTTATAATCAAACTTCAATCATTCAAATATTGTAATAGTTATTCGTCTTCTACTACAATATAAAATATATTCAACTTTTTTGCTATTTCTCTATACAGATAAATAAAATTGAAGTGTCTGTTTGTAATGTCAAAATAACAGCTTTATACTAAATGCATATGGACTTATATACGGTACTTATAAGAAAAACACAATTCTTTAAATCTTTGTCTACCTGTCTGTCTGTTTGTTCCAGCTAATCTCCAAAACAGCTGGACCAATTTTAACAGGACTTTTACTGGCAGATAGCTGATATTATAAGGAGTTACTTAGGCTACTTTTATTTTAGAAAAAGAATTAGGGTTTCGCTCAAAAAACTAAAACGTACCAAGGGACGCACCCGAGTGAAGCGAGGGTAAATAGCTAGTTAATAATATAAAATGTAGGACATATTTTATGTCCACGTGTCAACATATAGATAACCTTTGAATACCTATATAAAGTTTAATAGTTAAGCCGCACCAAAATAGCTTAACATTCGAGGTGAAGTTTCCCTTACGTTACTATCGCCTTGCGGCTATTAATAAAGTCTCAGAGCGCAATAAAAGCTGCTTATACGATATATTGTGTGCAATAGCACCATTAGAGCCCGCAGAGCAAACATCTCGGCGTAACTATAGCTGTTCGGCACACATAAACTTCGTGGATGTGAAAATAATTATAATGGACGTAAAATGATTGTTAGTATAATAGATAAAAAGCTAAAGTTAAAGTATTTAAATAAATATTTTAACTAAATTATAACATAATTTGGTGAAGAGAAATATTTGTCTATCTGTTTAATTATGAATCTATAATATAATGTATTCATTTAGCGACATAACGCACTACTACGAGTACTCTTACGATCTTACTAATGTTATAAATGTGATGACGTTTGGATGGATGTTTATTACACAATCACGCTAGAACGGCTGATCTGGATGAAATTTGGCACAGAGATAGATTATAGTCTGAAATAGCACATTTTTATCCCGGAAAAATGTACGGTTCCCGTGGGATATATGTGTTTTTGTTCCGATTTTATACGTGGGTAATCATTTTTAAATTGAGCTAAAGATTTAATTATTATAGTTTTAAAAAACTAAAAACATTATTTTAATATATTCTCATTACTATCTATACTACAATTAAAGTTAATCAAAAGCAATTGTGACAAACTTATAATGCAATAAAAACACCACATTTTAAGTTGTTTTATACACGTATTTCATTTTTAACGTTTTAAAATACAATGTTTCATTCAAATACAAGCTGAAAAGCTTGTAGCTTCTCTCCAAGTCAAAACTTAAACAACTGCCAAGACTTGAGATGACTTGTTGTTACATTGAAGTTTCTCGATATATCTTGAAAATTTCTTTAGTTGATCATGTACATACATACATTGTACAATGTTGCTTTGGATTTAGTTTAGTCTTGAATATTTTATTGTTTATTCAGAAATAGTGCACTTTGTATTGTTCAGTCAGATTCATTTACTGCTATCCTATGGAGAAGGGGCATAGGCTACTTTTTGTCGCAAAAACGAAAACTAAACTTGAAGGGGGCGATACGGGGGTTGAAATCCCCCCCCCCCTATCCCCCCCCCCCCACGTGCGTTCACCTTGTCGTGATGGAGGGGCTCAGTAGCGTCCGACAGCTCAGCCGTGCGCGAAGCCAAGAATCGCACAGGTAGGTGGCCCACTTCGGTGGGCCCATGCGGGTTGCTCATCGTACTTCTCTGATAGCAGAGTGGACTGTGGGGCAACCCCATGGTTGTTTTCGTCTGCTTCGGCAGATCTGCCGTCGGGGCATCGTAGTTGAGTGCGTAAGCGATCCTGCGACACTCCATTGAGACGGGGGAGGTTTTGTTGGGTTTTAGTGGGTAGTACTAGCTTTTCTAGCCGGTGATACCCACATAACCACTTGTACGTCTACAGGTGGTATGCGTAAATGCATTTCTCAACATCAAAAAAAAAAAATCCTATCAGCAGTATGGATGATGTACTGCGCCGACCCCAAGTGATTGGGAAATGGGCAGGGAGATGATGCTGACGATGATGATTTGAATTAAAGAGGTTTTAGTCATTTTTTTCAGAATTAGATATTTTCGGGACCATTACTTATAATAATAATGTCCCCCTGACCGATTCCGGCCACGGCGGCCAATCTCATTGAGACTAGCCAACTGCGCAGGAGATATTATAGTGCACAAGTGTACGCGCAGACACAAGTGCACTCTCTATTCCTGTCACTCTCATACTCCGGTGGGACGACTACTCGACACGACCGGTGAGAGTTAAGGCGCAGGACCGACGGCTTTACGTGCTCTCCGAGGCACGGGGGTGAAACACCGCCAACTTCCCAACTCCGGGCTGTTACTGAGGCTTACTATACAGAAAGACTCAATAACTAAACTTGGCCCGACCCGGGACTCGAACCCAGGACCTCAGGATGTGCAGCCGTACATGCTAGCCACTACACTTACTTATAATATAATTGTATTATACCTACGCTGGTAAGGTATATTTTCTATAACGCATAGTCGTATATAGAAACAGTATAACATTTAAAGGTAAGCTATCTACGTTGTAAACCTTTATCACCTGCATTGAGTGTGCACTAAGCCTGCAAAAAACGTGTGAATGTGAAATGCTATGAATTTTACGAACATTCGGAGCACCATTCGCTTAACGGTACATAAATCTTTTATGGGGACTCACAGTCCGTCGTTACGACCAACTACAAATTGAAATTAAGCACTGACTTTCATCAATCTTGGCTTTGCTATGAAATATTAGCTTCATAAGCTATACTTTGCGTATCACATATGTTGTTGACTGACTTTTTATTTTTTACTGTGATAAGCTTTTTAAAAAATAGTTGAAGTTATTATTTTTAAAAATAAAAGAAAGTTGTCTTTCTTTTGCAACATGATTACTACTTACCTTACGGTAAAGAAACTCGGTATGGTAAAACATAATGAGAAAACTGCATATCTGAGAGGTCGTAGTAAGTTTTCGAGATACATGTGAAGTCCGCCAAGCCGTACTTGGCCAGCGTGGTGGACTATTGCTTGACTTGATTGTCGGTGGACTAATTCTTTGCTGTTTCAATGGTCTGAACAAACTCATAACATGTATTCTTTAAGTAGGTAGTTGATAACTAAAAAGATTTTATAATTGCCTTTTTGTTATAATAACAAAATATATAACTTAAAAGTTTTTAGGGTAACATATGAAAAAATACACGTTCCCTTTTGTAAATTTTTCGTTTAACCAAAATTACGAAAACGTGCAAATCTGTTTCACGCATTTTGTCCTAAAATTCTCATCGGAAATCCGGGGATCTGTGCGGTTCAATGAACATAAACGTTTTATGGAGACACACAGCCCATTCCTTTTACCAATTCTATCTGACCTCACTAATGTTTAACGTAACTTTTTAACAAAATCTATTTACTTTATATGAGAAACGAGTATAACACTCTACTAATAATTTAGTTTGTGTAATGTATTTGTAGACTTCTTGGTAAGTATTATACAATATAGCTCCAATATTCTGTACGAGTACGAACTACTTATCCAACAACTTAACGCACCATGACCTTAATATCTGAATAATATGTTTAAGACCATATTTTTATTAGAATGATTACTGTTACACCATATTTTATTACTATTTTTTGAATTAAAGATACAATTTTTTTTGAATATAATACTTAGTAATAATTAATTTTAAATGTAAGCTAATTTTTAACCAGCTCGAAAACAATTTATAATCTTAATCGAAAAAATGCTGTATGTGGACTGTTCTCTTATCTCCTTTAATAAATATATATGTAAGCCAATTTTAATGATTTCAATTAATTCTCACATTTTAATTGTCTTAGATAGGATCATATTACAAATGAATTTAGTGAATTTATCCTGTATAGTGTATACCACATAATAATCAAAATATTGGCTTCACTACGTCTGCGGTTTATTGACATTCGTCCTATTGGAATATCTTACTGATGTTAGCAATTTAGTTAATATCATTTATAGTAAGTATATATAAAGTAACGTCTACATAATAGTAACAACGACAGAGGGTAAACCCCTTTCTTTAGAGCTTTCAGTTTCGAAGGGATCTCAACAAATTTCACATTATATTAAGATATTTGAAACTCTCTTTAGGTAGCTATCTCATGTTTTCATTTATATTCTGTTACATGTTATAAGAATTGATGTCTGAAAGGGTTAACTAATGCGGTATACTAACAACTTCATACTAAACTATCTAAGTAAATAGCAAAATGATAAAGCCTACAATATATAGGTCTTTCATACACTTAGGCTTTGAATTCAATTACGGATATACATATAAGAAATACTGGTAATATATTACTAAGTAATTCAAATTCTTTCCATTTTCATTCATTTCCATCCTTTCATGTTAACCATGTCAGCCTTTTAGCCTCATCGGCCAAAAAATTGGGACCCAGGCTGTACGCTAACTTCAATTAATCTTGATACATTTCTGGATAATGAAACTTACCCTGTCGCTTTAGGTATCCGGCTGGATATTGTCCTAATAATTAAGTATACATTTGTTTTAATTGTACATTTATTGTAAATATCTATCTCTATCTGGTTAAGAAAAAAGGTAAGAACCTCCATCAAGAGCGTATCCACTACACTTTCTGCTTACCGCAAAGTAAATATTATTTTGACTGGTTAAAAACAGTTTCTTAGAAACTGCGAGATGAAATGGATATTATATTATGTTTATATTTTATTAATGAAAGTCTTATTAATTTTAAAGTAAAAAACGATGAATAATTTAAATAAAACATTTAAAACTTTATTTTAAACTAGCGACTTGCCGTCGCTCCGCTCGGGTTCGTCCCCACTTACATTTTAACGTTTAGTATAGATATTTTCCCGCAGTAAAAAGCATCATATATGTTGACCCGGATAACCAGCTATTATCATACCAAATTTCATCAAAATCCCTCTAGTGGTTTTTCCGTGATGTGGTCATAGATAGACAGACAGACGGATAAAAATTCTAAAAAACTATAGATTCGGCCCCTGAATCGATAATAATGTCTATTTAAAAAAGATTCTCCAAAAAATATTTAATGTACAGATTCGGCTTAGTTACAATTTTATTATATGTCAGACTAGCAGAACCCGCGGCTTCGCCCGCGATTAAACCACGAAAAAATAAACTTTTTTGCAATAAACCATACTTTATTACTTGTAAAATCTAAGTTCGTGTAAGTTTTATTATTTCTTAAATATGTATGGAAAACAAATTAAATTTCAGCGATCGTAACTCAAAATATCCAGTATCTTAAAGGTGCGTATATTCTGTAAATAAATTTACACTTTAGGTATTAAGCAAGCTCCACTACCTATGTTTTTTACACATTTTTCTACTCCATCTTTTCAAAGTTAGAGGAAGAGAGTACAATGATACAATCGCATACAATATTTACGACTTTAGAATCTTGTAACTCGGCTAATGTGGGTTTTTTAACTAACATACTAACAGGCTAACATCTACGTTATTTTTAAAGACCCAGTGATATGTGCACCTGAAGCTTACAGTCTCCCTCCTTCTCCTTCTTTTTTAAGTTACGTATATAAAGTGTCATTCTTATTTTGCTGCAGCTTTTTGCCCGCGGCTACGCTTGCGTGGACTAAAAAATTTGCTCAGTTTTAATTTTCATTGAATTTATATGTTATAGTTGTCGCTGCAGTGGCCAGCCGAAAAGTTATACATAATTTTCTTTTGGATTCAGAATAATTTCCGTTCTGTACTTTATCCCACACAGCAAGTGTGCACTTACAGATAACTTGAGCTATGTTACTCTATTTAAATATATTCAACAACTCAAAGTTCAACGCGCAGTTTTACCCACTTAGGGGCTGAATTTAAAAAAAAAATCTACAATACATGTTTGTTTAATAGTATTAAAGAGCATTAATACCAAGTTTCAAGTAATTCTGATCACTAACAATTTTTTCCTTATATAAACAGTATAACCCTTTTAAGGGATAGATTTCCAAAAAAAAAAAGATATTTGTATTGTTTTGTTTTTCATTTTATAGGTAAATACTATTTTCCGTGCATCAAAAACAGAGTTTCATACAAACTTTCATCCCCTATTTGACAGCCTTATGGGATGAATTTCAAAAAATGCTAAAATACGTATTTCTTTAATTGTATTGAACAGCATTAATACCAAGTTTCAACTAATTCTGATCATAAATAATTGTTTGCCCATATAAAGTTTATCACCCCCTTTTACTCTTTTAAGGGATGAATTTCGAAAAATATCTTATACAGATATTTCTTATTTTTCATCATAAAGCTAAATACCGCTTTTCGTGCATTTCGCATTAAGAATGACAGAGTTTCATACAATCTTTTATCCCCTATTTTACCCCCTTAGGTGTTGAATTTCGAAAAATCCTTTCTTAGCGGATGCCTACATTGTATAAGGAATATGTCCTCGAAATTTCACGTTTCTACGATCAGCGGTTTAGGCTGTGCGTTGATCGATCAGTCAGTCAGTCAGGACAAAGCATTTTATGTATATATAGATTAATGCCTCCGTATGAATAAACCATAAATTTCAAAATAATAATATTTTCATCTAAGTCAAAGTTTTAATTATATTTACTTTCATATAGAAGAAAACTTTACGCAAACAACGCCGTAGGCAGGAAAAAGATTGCAATTAATGCGAAAACATCACTCTGATAGAATAAAATAATCTCAAATATTTACTTTTGTAAATAGTAGGTACAGTTACTAACAGAAAATTCCTTTAACTTATTTGGATATAGTTGTAAAATACTGTTTGCGATATACAGATTTTGTAATAACTGCTAGTAAATATGCTGTTTCGTTGTTAATTGGATTATAACAAAAACAGATTATTTAATCTATACAGATAAATAAAATTGAAGTGTCTGTTTGTAATGTCAAAATAACAAATTTTTACCAAATGCATATGAAATTATATACGGTAATTATAATAAAAAACTTTTTTTTAAATTTTTTGTCTGTCTGTTTGTTCCGGTTAGTATTCAAAACGGCTGGACTGATTTTGACGGGAATTTCACTGGCAGATAGCTGATGTTATAAGGAGTAAGTAAGGCTACTTTCATTTCAGAAAAAAAACATAGGGTCCCACGAAAAAAAATTAAAACCAAATCAATTAATTAATTTTGTTTTGGGAAGCAACCTATGGACAAACCCGAGCGAAGCGAGGGTGAGTCGCTAGTTTATTATATATTTACTAGCGCAAGTAATAAGGCATTGCTTCTTGCTAAATTTCATGATTCTAGGCAAGGTAGGTAGGGAAGTACTCTATAGGTTTTAATTCCCTTGCGAGTGTCAACATATGCGGCATAAACGGCCGTATCTTTTGCGTTGATTTAGAAGTTTGATTTTTTCACACCTCCAAGGGATTGCATACCTGAGTATATGGTATTCATTTTAACTTAATACCTCCAAGCGTTGCTGAGAAAAAGGGTTTTGACAAACACACAGAAAGACAGACAGACAACGAAGTGATCCTATAAGGGTTCCTTTTTTCCTTTTGAGGTACGAAACCCTAAATATAAGTACCAAATTAAAACCACCTTTCATAAACAACAACTTGCACATAAATCAACCATAAGAAATCCGTAAATACAAGTTATCTTTAGAAAGAAAAATAAGATTTACCAATATCTAAACGACTTTGAAATCTGATTTATAAAGATCAGAGTTTTGTAAGTTAGGAAAGGGTGTCAATATTATATTCGAAGATATCGATAAGGGAGAACGATGAAAAGTCTATGATGGGACAAAAGTTTGAAACAAATTCAGCTAGTTTTGCTAACGATAGCAGGAACTTTTGACATAAATCGTTAATAAAATGTCGATTCAACTATCGAGTAATAAAATGTGCGAATTATGAGTTAATATTGTGATAGGCAATGAAGTAGTTATATATATATATATATATATATATATATATATATATATATATATATTACTTACTTATTATTTTTCTTTCTTTTTAATAAGAAAAAATATTGGATGTAGTGTTAAGGACATAATATCTCATAATATCTGCAACAGCTATTAGAGCAAAAAAATATACTAAAATTGTACAGTATGTTTCTTTATATGTAATCTTATAGTAGAGAACTAATTTATATAACAAATACGATTACAAAAACATATTATACTGAGGAACTTTAATTTTTTTAAGATATGTAATTAATATAAAAATTGAACAGATCCTTATCTATAAAAATACAAAAGTTTCCAGAAGAAAGTCAAAGATCAGAGATGAAAGAGAACTTGTTAAACACGAACTCTTACAAACACCGATGAGATTTATATCAATCTTATTCCGCTAGTAAATACAAAGTTGGAAGTTTCGAACAATCGGTCTAATAATTGCGATTTGTTCGAAGTATAGCTTTTGCCAACTTTGGATTTATATTTTTTTAATTTTTATGACTCATGATCCCAGTTATGCTTGATACATATTTTCCAAAACTTGTTAATGCCAAAATAACACTTCCATAAATCATTTTTAAATTTTGATTTTTTACGCTATTAGAAGGCTAAAAGTTTAAATCTTAAATCTAGAACTGCCGCCATAAGAAAGAAGGCCGTAACTAACAATTTGGTCAAAAATGAATTATATACAGATTCGGAATCAGCAAAAAAAATGCTACTTGATAGTCTTACTCATAAAGCTCTAAGTCTTATGAATCCGGAGATACCATAGGCATTTTAATCGTAACTACGTCAAAACTAGTAGTAATTTTGACGTAGTAGTAAGACAAAACTTCAAATATCTTGAAATCAACTTTGACGAAGTTACGGCCTTCTTTCATATGACGGCAGATGAAGTATAAGGAATACTATACAGGTTAGTACTGTTTACATTAAGATTTTAAGACCATTAGTTATTATTCATTAATGAGATCCTATTTCCTCTAGGTGGGATAGAGGGCGTCCACAGTGCGTCGTCCTACCGGTCAGTCTTGAGTTTCACGCTTGATTTCTTTCCAGGTCTTCCATATTGCCTTCATTTCTGCAATGATTCGACGACACAATTGGCTCAGTTTGTAGTGACACTACTTGCTGTGCCAGCGGTCGCGGGCATGAGTTCCGCTGGGGACATTCATTTGTGTGATGGACACGAATGATTGTACTCTAGTTATGGGTGTTTTATATTTATAATATGTATGTATTTAAAGTTATATGTGTATAGTATATCAACTATCTGGTATCCATAACTCAAGCCTCGTAGCTTACCATGGAACTAGATGGTGCTATGTGTTAATATCCCAACATATTTATTTATTTAATGATCGAGCATCGACAGGTTTTCTTAGGAAAAATATTAAGAGAGCTCTTGAGAATTCAATTCATATATTTTTACCTTTGCCCGAGAATACTAATAGAAATTTGTTGGGATTCCCCCTTACATTTATTTACAAATATCGTGTACCACTAGGTACCGTTCTTTAATCTGAGTTTATTGAAAAAGCTGTATGACTGCAGTTTACGTACGTATGTACGTTTATTGCCATGGTAACAGTTGTTTTTGTCTGACAAATGATATATAATATTATATTATTTCCTTAAATGATATTCTATAAATATATGATTGGAATATACCTAATATGCGTTATTTTTAGTATCTCACCTAACCTAATTATTAAAAACATAAATTGAATTTCATAAAGAGTACCGATAACCTACAGAAGTTTTACTTCTTGCGCGTGTACACATTTATACACGCACTCTTTAATTTTTTTTTAATTAGTTATTCTCAATATGAGTCAAATTCTGAAATTGAGGAGCTCGGTTCATGAATGTGGAATAGACAATGCCGCTGTATTTGCGTACATACATTTGCACTATAATATCTTTCGTGCAGATGTTTAGTCTAAGTAATAAGCTTCTGTTACTGAATATTACTTAGGATGATATTAATAATATTATTTAAGAAATAACAAATAATCTGGCAATACTCCTTTATATAACAGGCTAGATATTTAAAACAATATCATATTTGTAATATTAAAATATTTATTTCAATAACGGTAGAGACGTTAAGCTGCGCTACAGTGGATATAAAGAGTAAGCACGATATTAACTTCCTATTAAACATTATACGATACACATTGCAAGCACGAACCCCTATAACAGTTTGCAGTAATGCAATCGAGGTACGGCAGCCCATTAAAGCAATAAAGGCTTGCAAACTTATGTAAACTTTAACCATTACACGCGATGCTACCTTAACATTTCTATAGACAAGTCAATAATTTCATACTTTTGAGGATATTAAAGTGTTATTTCCTGTTTCTTTGGCTTGTCTCCAGATAATATATTATATCGCAGTGCCAAAACTTCCTCCATTGCATTTAGTAAAAGGATTATTTTATTACTGCTTTTTTGGATAGACGTATCTTATAGCGTATACATAGTATAGAGGTTTTTATTTACAACTAGCGACTCACCTTCGCTTCGCTCGGGTTCGTCCCTAGGTACATTTTAACAGTTAGTATAGAATAGACTATATATACGTACATACACAGGTATAGGAAAGTAGGTAAGTACTTTAAATATTAAAAAAAAATATACCCCTTACTTGAGAAATGATTGAATCCCCATACAAACTTCTACCCCCCTTTCCATCCCTTTAAGTGATGATCTCCAGTTTAATCCGGGATATCTCTTTAAGTTTTTAACTATCTTCATACCAAATTTCATCTAAATCGGTTCAGCAGATTAAGCGTGAAAAGATAACAGGCGGACAGATAGATAGACAGACAGAGTTACTTTTGCATTTATAATATTAGTATGGAAGTATACAAGTATCGCATTTATAATATTGTAATTTTTTGTTATAAATAAACGTACTCGGTTCACGTTTCAGATTCTAGGAATTTGAAATTGGAAAAAAAAGTTCTTTTCATTATACTTTAGTAGTATAATAAAATGGATTATTTTCAATAGATAAGTATCAATGAAATTAGATATCTTTTGTTCTTTGGATTATATTGAAATAAAAATAATTGAACATGAACATGAAGCTCTACTAACGGTGTAGTTGAAATTAATTTAAATGTTTATTTGATACTAGCGACTCACCCTCGCTTCTTTTGGGTTCGTCCCTTGTGAAAAACAAAAGCAAATGTATCCCACGGGAACCGTACGTTTTTCCGACATAAAAACGAGTAACCTATGTCTATTCCAGACTATAATCTATCTCTGTGTCAAAATTTCATCCAGATCCGTTCAGCCGTTCTGGCGTGATTGAGAAACAAATGTCCATCCATTTGTGGGGTTAATAAGGGATTAATAACGAGTACAAATGCTGTTACAATTATATTACAAATAATAACTGAAATACAGTTTATAGTTAATTAATAATTAAAATGTTCTCTCCATTCTACGCGACATTGGCGAAGTAAATGGTGCCCAAATGGGAACTAGGAGCAACTGAACAAAAGAACGATTACTTTAAACATTAGTAAGTCTTAATGTATTTTTTTAATAATAGATAAGTTGAAGTAAAATTTTAATTTAATATTCTTAGGGCAAATAAAAGAATAATAATATTGACATGAAAAAGTATAAGCTAAGAATGAAGAAAATAAAACAAAAACAATGATTTACTGAGAGTCAATTTAATATGTTCAAGACAGGAATAGGAACATACGCCAAATTTTTTTGGGCTTATGGAATACTTATGGAAGGTAACTAGGATATTTTCATATTCATACTCTCTTTTATTCGCTTCGTCTATATAACAATACTAGCGACTTACCCTCGCTTCGCTTCGGGTTCATCCTTAGACAAAAGCAAATCTATCCCACGGGGACCGTACATTTTTCCGGGATGATATATAGCCTATAGCCTTCCTCAGTTAACATACTAATGCAAGAAGAATTTTTCAAACCAAACAAACAAACAAACAAACTCTTCAGCTTTATAATATTAGTATAGATATTTCGCGAACCGTCGTTACTTAGAACTACCACATTAGGAGGTGTTTACATAAAATTAAAGACAACTAACTATATTTCGTGATGACAATCCCGAGTGAAACTCGTACGTGATGAATATTTTGCCAAGTAGGTATACCATGTGTATCGTTTCATATAGAGTAGATATTTTTTGTATAATAACATAATGTTCGCTCAGATATGAATACTTATATTCAAAAAATGGTAATTATTTAAGAGGAATTTGACAGACGCTACCCAAACTATGCCTAAAATATTTTTTTACAAATTCATCCGGGTTGAATGAACTTATCACTGAAATTTATTCATTACTCATCTATATATATAATAAAATTCGAGCGGTGTTGAATCTGTACATTAAATATTTTTTGGAAAACTTTATTGAAATATTCATTATTATATTTTATAAAGAGGCTGAATGACGAATCTATAGTTTTAGAGATTTTGTCTGTCAGTCTGCCCATTCGTTCGTCCGTCCAGTTATCCAGCTAATATCTTATCTCTAAGAAATCTATACTAAACGTTAAAACGTAACTATAGGTACGAACCCGGGCGGAGCGAGGGTGAGTCGCTAGTTATTATATAAAATGTATATAATCATCATAAAAGACGAAATGTTTTTATAAATCAAACCAAGAAAACATAATTTTGAGACTGCGCGTCCATACTCTATGATAGGAAATGAAATATAAAAAGAAAACCCGACGCCTTGTTCATAATGCTCAATTATGTTTACATAACCAGGAACTGTTTTCATTATATAGTTAAAATAAGATAGTAACGGCTATTTTAGTATACATACATACATATAAAAAAATACAAAGTCTTCAAAATCACTTCGAAAGTAATAACTTATAGTTAATTTCTAAAATTTACATAAGATTGTCCTTGATAAAATAAAAAAATAGCAATTTATACATTCAAGTTGAACATGTTTTTCTTGTTAAATCTGTTCAAAAAGAATCCACTTTAATCTAATAAGTACTGAAATCGTAATTCTAGAATAAAAGGTTTTAGCGTTTTATAACCTTGAAACTCAACTTTGTTGAAGTACTTACCTAAACTAGCCTATTGTCGTATGGTCTTGAGTATGAACTCCGAGATAGACCAAAAGAGTTATTAGGTCTTTCTTTCAAAAACATTACTGAAGTTCATGAGTTGGTAACGCTACACCCGTGAGCATTGCAGATTACGTAAAGCTAGCGGTCCTGTAGCTCGACTTCATTATGCCATAAGACTACGGACAGTGAGGTTAAAATAGAGAGTGTGCCAGTGTAGACACGTTTGACGACACGTGTGGTTCAGTTTGTAGTGCTACTTGCTGTGCCAGCGGTCACGGATTCGGGTCCCGCTGGGGCCTTTAATTTGTATGATGAGTACGAATGTTTGTACTCCAGTCATAGGTATTTATATTTATAATATGTATGTACATGTATAAAGTTATGTATGTGTAGTATATCAATTATCTGGTATCCATAACACAAGCCTCGTAGCTTACCATTACCAGGAACTAGATGGTATGTGTTAATGTCCCAAAAAAAAGAACACACAATTATATTCTTATATCTCACTAAATTTAGAAGATAGAGACCTCTCTCTATCTTAGTAAGATAAGATGGTTGCCAGTACTGATATTCATTTGATATTCATCTAGAAAAGTTATATTAATATTCTGGAGCCACTTATAAAAGTTTGACGACAAGGATTACTTTAAACAGACTTGGATGAAAATTCTAGCTTTGTAGATTAAAATCTAAAAACTACCAACGATGTAATAAAATAATATACCAACGTTATTTTTAATTTATTTCCCCTTTTTCGTATTCCAAGAATCCGACCAAATTAATTGTTTTCCTTCGCATTTTATAATTTGCGTAATAATATGGAATTTCAATTTAGGCGAAATCCAATATTCTCCTAAATTCGTATAAAGTTTTTGAGTATAATTTGTGAATCTTGAGGTTCACAGAAGCCACACAGCGATACGCTGCCGTAATTGATTCTATTTTAGCCTACGGAATTTTATTGTAGGGATTTAAGTATTATTTTTCATTTTATATCGAACAGAAGCAAAATTGCAAATAGATATTTACGCATATTAATTTATAATTCTATTTATTTACTATTTACTTCTTCTTTTTATGTATATATGTATGTATGTATGTATGTACTCAGCCCTTTTTAACGTCCCACTGCTGGGCACGGGCCTCCCTTCAATACGAGGGGAATCAGGCCATAGTCCAACACGCTGGCCCAGTGCGGATTGACGGACTTCACATGTCTTTCGAAAACTTGATAGGTTTTCTCAAACATGCAGGTTTCTTTACGATGTTTCTTTTCGCCGTAAGGTAGGTAAGTGGTAATCATGTTAGAAATGATTCGCACATGAAAATGTCAGAGGTGCGAGACTCGGGATTTGAACCCGCTTCACTCGGTTTCCCAAGCGAGCGCGTTACCACTGGGCTACCACTGCCCTCTTCTTTTTATATTACTACAGTAATATAGAGTATGATAGCATATCACTAAACAGCTATTGTTTCGGTAAATGTATATGTATGTATAATAAAATATGGTTTGCGGCGATACCAAGAATTTACTTATAATGTTTACAGAAAATGTATTGAAAATTTTACTCAAAAAATATTGTAATATTTGATTTCAATATTTGATTTTGATGAAAAATATTTTTAAAGTATTAATTTTTACTCTCCTTTAGATAGCCTTTGACACTTATTGTTAATTAAGAGGAACAATTACGACAAAATTTTGGTACCGTGCTTTCAAATTTCCAATTGCCTTATCGGTAAATGCAGCTAAAAAAACTAATCTGGTAAATTTTGGTGATTAGTCTTTATCTAGCCATGATGTTTCATAAGCTTAAAATAAGCTTTAATATTGCAACACATAATATTGCGAAGTATTATGTATAATTTTAATATGGTTTCATTTTACCATGATAATATAATAATCAATCATGATCGCGTCAAGAGCTCACGTGTCATCATAAAATCGTTATATTCAATGCTATTTTGGAAGTGGTACAGTTTTATAAAATATTCAATGAGCTTCAGTGGCGTATATTATAACCATTATATGTTTTCTAAAACGTGAGCCAGCCCTTTGTTACAAAGTAAATAAACAACTTTTACCTTCCCTCTTACCGACCTCTTAAAGTCCCTTGGTGGCGACCTTTCTAATATTTCTTTATATTCATATACTTAGTATCAGATCCTTCAATCAATATCGAGTAAAATACTTCCTTTTAGTATTATAAAAGTGAAAACATGTTTGCTGGTTTGTTTTCTTATGAATTGGAGGAAAAGATGGATCGTTTTTAAACCGACTTCTAAGTTGTTATAGATAGATCTGTATTTTTAATTTATATTTAAATATGGTACTCGTATAAGAGTCAAAGTGCTCTTATAATATTATGCGTTTTATCGCGTTCAAGTAGTTTTTTTGCGAAATGATTATCCAGGATCATAATACAAAATAGATAAAAAGTACCACGAATTTCTATCGTTTCCAAAGTTAAAGCATTCTCTCTAAAATCTGAACTGGCGATACGTTCAGAAAAAATTGACCTTAAATGATTGTTAATATAAAATAATTATTATGAACTATTTAATAAAGGAATGTACATAAGAGGAAGCTTAAAAGTAGCACCAGTGACAGACAAGTTGAAAGAAAATTGTCTAAGTTGGTATGGACATGTGAAGAGGAGGAATGAAACGCATGTGACGAGAAAAGTGATGGAAATGAATGTAGATGGATGGAGAGGTAGTGGAAGACCGAAAAAAGTTGGAGCCGCGGACAAACATAGGTAATTATTATGTATTCAGCCTTTTTAACGTCCCACTGCTGAGCACGGGCCTCCCTTCAATACAAAGGGGATCAGGCCATAGTCCACCACGCTGGCCAAGTGCGGGTTGGCAGACTTCACATGTCTTTCGAAAACTTGCTAGGTTCTCTTAGACATGCAGGTTTCCTCACGATGTTTTCCTTCGCCGTAAGGCAAGTGGTAATCATGTTAGAAATGATTCGCACATGAAAATATCAGAGGTGCGAGACCCGGGATTTGAATCCGCTTCACTCGGTTTCCCAAGCGAGCACGTTACCACTGCCTTAATTATGGTAATTATTATAGGCACTAATATTCTATAAGGAGTTTACTAGGTATTTGATATCAGTATTAGTAAAATATAACACATGATGAAGACTTATCATATTTTATATATTAACAACTAGTGACTTACCCTCGCTTCGCTCGAATACGTTTAATACCCCCTGCTAAAAGCTTTGAATGTACGTACTCTGCTAGATACGTTTTAAATAGATATGAATAGTTATTGCGGGTATACCTTAGGTGAAAGACTTATGCTATTGCAGATTTTTTTGTAGGTCTTATAAAGACTTACAAGTATTCAAAAATACGAAACCTTTTAAGTAATTTCGAATATTTTGTTCCTCTCTCACTCTTACACATGGCAATTAACAAGTAACTGTTCTTGTCTGAAACACGACAATTTACGATTAACTGTTCTTGTCTAAATCTCGAAACTTCTAGTAATTTCGATGCCTCTCTCGAAATGTTTTGACAACTGTCTTAGGATGTATAAAGCAAATTTCAGACGTGTCTTGTTGATTATTATTTTTGGCGTAGTGATGTTACACACTCTCCATTACGCGAAAATATTTTTACATGTTATTATTATAATAATATATAAATGTAATGTATTAAAAATATATTCAGTCATTATTATTTAAAAAGGAGAAATTATATATCTTGTATTATAGTATCATAATATATTACGTAATCTAGTTTGTTGACTGTTATCAGCTTTCCGTGTTTTGAAAGAGACATTTGTGTAACTAACTCGTTAGAGACATGTCCCAGATATGTAAGTTAGAGGACTTAATTGTACACTATTAATATAAAGTTTGTAAGATAAAATTACATTAAACTTGGACATCTCGTATCTTGTATCTACTATATGAAATATTATTTGTATTTTAGGGTATTAAACTATGTCAAATTGAGTTTAAACTTATTTTATACTGGTGACTCACCCTCGCTCTGCTCGCGTTCGTCCCTAGGTACATTTTAACGGTTAGTATAGATTTATCAGTGATGAGATATTTTCCCGCAGTAAAAAGTATCCTGTATGTTAACCTGGATATCCATCTATTATTATACAAAATTTCATCAATATCTGTTCAGTGGTCTTGTTGTGATGCGTTTCTAGACAGTCAAACAAAAATTGTAAAAACTAATAGATTCGGCCTCTGTATCGATAATAATGACTAT
Organism: Fabriciana adippe; assembly: GCA_905404265.1. Lineage (NCBI taxonomy): Eukaryota > Metazoa > Arthropoda > Insecta > Lepidoptera > Nymphalidae > Fabriciana > Fabriciana adippe. The sequence continues at coordinate 12,721,154 of FR989992.1, read as the reverse complement.
TTCAATAAGATTTCTCAAAAACTATTTAAAGTACAGATTTGACTCAGAATTTTATTATATGTATAGATTATAAATATTTGTTACATATTATAATTTTATTAATTTTGAATAAATAGCATATCTTAAAATGATTTTGAAAGGAGTTCTTTCACACCTAAGCGTTATAAAAATCGGCACACCCGAAACTCAAATAAAACAAACAAAAATATTCAAATTAAAAAAAAAAATAGATTCTTGAATTTCTTAGTCTTAGAGTAATTATTAACTTTCTACAATTGGTTTTTAATACTATATTATTATAACGACTTATCTATATTCGATTTTAAGTTGGGAGTATTTTGCGCACTATGTCACTTCTTGCTGTGTGTTTGATTACACTCGTAGTCTGCCCGCTTAGACAAGTTGTTTCCTTAATCAATATTGCTACTACAGTAGAGGAGCCCAAGAGGGGATTTTGGGATTTACTTAAGTGCGTCAGATTGACATAAGAGGGGGGAGGGGGGGGGGCTATACCGTTGTACCTTGCACTCTGTTGAGTACCTCCACCACAATATAAGTCCTCTATATAAGGCTGCGCGTCTAGGGCAGCCGATCAAAATATTAAAATAACATTTTGATGAGGTAGAAATACTTGAAACCGTCAGATTAAGGTATGATGGGCTAATTACATCTTGAAAAGTGTGCAATTCAATATTCTGCCGATTTGCACAAGCCGAAGAGGCAAAAATCGACTCGAATACATAATTAATTAATTAATTAATAAACTCTTTATTGTACACCAAGAACAAAGAAAATAAATAAATACACTTGGATAATGTACAAAAGGCGGCCTTATCGCTAAAACAGCGATCTCTTCCAGGCAACCTTTAGGTGTAGGAAATAGTAAACTTTGAGAGGGAAGGGGTGCAAATAATTGAGTTTTAGTAATTGAACATACATACATGAATAACGCAGCTTTTTTTAAACTTACATATAAACCAACAAACAAATTTGTATTAATGTCAGATAATAATGATCCACAAAAACTTAGTATAATATAAGTGATTAAGACAATACCACCAGAGTGCTGCAACGGTCAAGATATTCAACCCTATCTGGTAACTATAAGGCCTTATCTACCCACAACTTGGAATATCAAAGCGGTTTATTAACATATCTTGATTACTCCACAGAACATATTAGTCTAGAACTGATTGTACGTATATGGAGATGATAATCATTTTTTTAAATTTAAAAAATATACATGGATTTTTTTATATATTCAATTGAAAGTTTACTTGATATTATAATTGTATTGTTATTCATCAATCTGTTTTAACATATGATTAATTTTAATTTGACAAACAGAAGGATTGTTTTCTAAAAAGAATAATATTATAAACATACGTCTCAAAAAAAAACTTAAACATAGTGTACGTATCAATAGGAAATTATAGAAAGATATTCTGTAACAGCTCTATATAATTTGAATACTAAACCACATGTCAGTACGTAGTTAGCAAACATTGAGATATAAGATTTCAATCTCTTGATTGCGTCGACTATTCCATTAGCATTATTGTTACTTTGTTGAATACACCGCAAATAAGCTCTACAGTGGTGGTTAATGAGTGCATTGCAAATGTGCGGACAACTTGTGGGTAATTAGGTTCATTGTTTACTATGATTATTATCTAAAATGGGTTACAATATTTATCTATTTATATATATGTAGGTTTGTATAACGTATGGTTTTTAACCGACTTCAAAAAGGAGGAGGTTCTCAATTCGATTGGTATTTTTTTTTATGTATGTACACCGATTACACTGAGATTTATGATCCGATTTACGTGATTCTTCTTTAGTTTGATGCGAAATAGTTGCCATTTGGTCCCATAAAAATTTAACATAGTTTGGCCCAGTAGTTTTCAATTTGTTTGATTTGACAAGCTGAGAATTAGAATCGGATTTTAGAGCCAGAATTTTTAGTGTTACTAATAAAAGTTGTCAGCCGTTGTCAGCCGATACAAATTAAAGCACACCGACTTCGAAAACATCTGATTAGGTATCTATAGTAAATGAAAACTACCCATCAGTTATTTTTTTCTTTTTAGTGCTTTTTTTGAAGTCGGTTTTTTTAAGTTTTTTTAAGCACTAAATTAAAGTGATGTTTATATTTGATTGACAAACTGCTGTCGGTATGTAGATTGAGTTTTGTGAGGGTTGAAAGTTTACGATTATGTTGTGTGTGTTGTGTAATTTATGTGCTTGCTATATATGAAAAAAAAGGAAAATTACAAACAAAAAATAAAAAACAGTTGTTGTAAAAACAGTTAATATTTAAGTTTTTTTTTCCATAAGGCATTGAACTGACGAATCCTCGTTCCAATATTGATGAGTTGACGAGTCAGCTTTGCCACGTTTGTGATGAAAAAAATAAAACGCATGGCCGATGTAGATAGTGTTTAGAGTTAACCAATTTATTTTCGTTGGAATTAGTACTGTCGCTGCGTAAAATGAAATCGAATTATTTTGATGCTATTACATTAACGTATAGAGTACGTCACAATATATTTATGTGATATCCAAATATAACGATGTGATGTTAAACAAAGCTCAATGAGCAGGAAAATATGCACAAAATGAGAGGGAAAATTCTTACAATAGGTAAGATATTTTAGCTTATATCCTTTGAATATATGTATATTATCTTATAATATTAACTGAGTAATGTTTGTATCTTAATATATATAATTCTTCTGTACGTGTGTTTGTCACCTTACTTCTCCTAAAGGGCTGGACCGATTTGAATGAAATTTTGTATGTATATTTTAATGGGCTCCTGAATAGTTTGAAAACACAATTGGAACCGGTAGGTGGGGCTGCAGTTGGTGTGTAAAAGAGTTTGTTTTTTTAGTACTTTGAACGCGGGCGAAGCCGCGGGTACTGCTATATGCTATACTGGTAGTATATATATATATATATATATACTATATATATATATATATATAAATTTATTACGTGTATCTCGGAAACGGCTCTAATGACTTGGATATTTTGTATTTAGATAAGGTTTTATTGTTTAACTTTATCTGTATAGATAGGTATTCTTGTCAAAAAAAGGTCAGGTATTGTTTTTTATTCACGATTAATTTTGTTTTATTTATTGCTAGCGACTCGTCCTGGCTCTGAGAAACCAAAACGTACATACGTAAAACGTACGAATACGTTTATTCTGATACACAAGCTACATTTACCCAAAATTACGTACTACTGCTGTGCTGTACACTTGTACTGTAATAAATTTTAGAGTATTTGTTAAGACTTATGCGTCTCATTTCCTACGATGACGGTCTTAAGTTTTATTAAAACATTTAGAAATATGCTGACCACAAACCACTGAAGTTTAAACTTTTAAAAATCTAATGTTATATTTTATTTATATAGATTAAAGAATTTTTAGATTAATTTATATAAGTGTTTGGAGATGGACATTTAATATTCATCTCTATCAATAACTGACCTAATTTCATCTCACCAATGCCAATAATATCAATATTCGGCATGAAAAGGAAATAAATTCCCAATTGCTTTTATATTTTGTATGTATGTTACTTAGCATATTACGAATCTATTATAGTATGACGATTCTTGTTTTAATAAGTTTAAAAAAAACCGGCCAAGTGAGAGTCGGATCTACGAAAACGGCAAAAAAATCATGTCTGTTGTATGGGAGCCCGTCTTAAATATTTTTTTATTCTGTTTTTTATTTTTTATTCTGTTTTTTAGTATTTGTTGTTATAGCAGCAACAGAAATACATCATCTGTGAAAATTTCTACTGTTTAACTATCACGGTTCATGAGATACTGCTTGATATCAGACGGACAAACAGACAGACGGACGGACAGAGGAGTTTTAGTAATAGGGTCCCGATTTACCCTTTGGGTACGGAATCCTAAAAATCCTTCCGTAAGGGAAAAACAACTTTTGAAGTCACTGTAAGTTAATAAATAATTATAAACTTACTCAAATTTCCGTAAAGTTAATTATTCTAAACTTTGTATATATGTAATCTCTTTATCATCTTTATATTACGTTACGTAATTTGTGAAGAGCGTAAGCGTTTTGTAGTAATTGTTTGTTAGTTGTCGTAGGCCGGTTGATCGCCATATAGTCTACTGGTCTAGGGATCTACGTTTAGGATATTACCAGCGCCGATTCAATGAAAATCCCAGATCTTGCGGTAATTTTGGGATTCATTGGGATTTACTACACAATTTTAACCTAATTAATCATTTTTGAAGTGAAAACTTCTATAGGCAGGTTTGGATGAGGAGTAAATTCATGTAAGTCGTCATCGACATGGTCATGTGACGTGTTACGCTAACACTCAGAATGCCGATAGATGTCAAAACCAGATAAATGTGAACAGTTTTAACTTACAAATTTTAATTTAAGATCAAACCATTAATTTGAATATCCAAAAATAACAACTGTTTGTTTATAGTTTGAAGTTTCCACTTCTGTCGGCAGTCCTCATGACTACTTTTATTAGTATCGGATAGACTAGAATAAAAAAATATACTAACAATTACCCACAAATATGCACGTACTCGTAAGTCTTTAAATTGGGCGTTGAGCAAATAATGAATGCGACATATAGTGCAAAAATGTAAAAAAAAAAACAGGTGTACATCCTATTCCTCCATATAGTCCGTTATTAGTATTGTATTCAGCCCTTTTTAACATCCCACTGCTGGGCACGGGCCTCCCTTCAATACGAGGGGGATCAGGCCATAGTCCACCATGCTGGCCACGTGCGGGTTGGCAGACTTCACATGTCTTTCGAAAACTTGCTAAGTTTTTTTCAGACATGCAGGTTTCCCCAAGATGTTTTCCTTCACCGTAAGGTAAGTGGTAATCAAGTTAGAAATGATCCACACATGAAAATAACAGAGGTACGAGACCTGGGATTTGAACCCCTTTCATTCGGTTTCCCAAGCGAGGGCGTTACCACTGGACTACCACTGCTTTATTAGTATTAGTGGCATATAATATTAATTCCTACAAAAGTTTTGGTACCCCTTAGGTTTTCACTCTTAAATTACTTAAGTTTAAAATTAGAAATAAATAGTACTAACTTTTTTTCATTAAAATTATTATATCTCACATACATTCTGCAACTTCCTTTGATGCCATTCACACCGTTGTAATATTTATTATATTTGAACATACTTTTTATTATATCATGGTATTTTTTTAATTTTACCTGATTATGAAATAATAATTTTACAAAGTATTTTAAATAAAATTATCTTTTCGGATTATTTCGCGGATTTAATTTGATTTTTGGTTCCCAACGTTTCGAATGCTTTACAGCAATCATGGTCACGGGAGAGACTAAGGTTTTAGACATCTCAAAGGCGTTATATACTTGTTAAAGACAGTGTAACAAGTATAACAAACTGTCTGTCGAGCCGAACGAGCGAAGCGAGCGTGCCGCAGTAGCGGCCGGCGAGTGCTATAATTTTAAGAATTTTGACCGATATGCCAGTAAAAACTGCTACTGACCAAGGCCTGCAGTCAAAACTTCTTTTGACCACGAAAGAGCTCTGATTGTAACACATACACTAGTTAAATAGATTAGTGAACCAGTGTATATATTTGCGAGCATAAATGAATCTGCTTTTTATATATGAATCTACTAATTTATATACATATATACATTAAAATAAATTCATACGTGGTAGATTCAAGCTATTTTATTAATTATTTTAATCAATTCGAGCGTGTTTCATGAAGCAAGACTATCGTGATGTCGCGAACTCTAATTGAAATTACTGATACGTACACTATCTATCCGGGGATTACAGATTATGCCTTGTTAACTTTGTTATCGAATGAAATAGTTAGATAGTTTGCTACTCAAGCTATAACGCTACATATTATTTCAGATATGATCACAAATTCAGATATGAATATTATTAAAGTTAAAATTTAGGTATTGATTTTGTATACACTGTTTTTAATTTTCTAATACAGCTTGTAGATCTCATCCTCTAAGTTAAAATTAATTTATTTTAACGTTATGTTGATTGTTGAATCGCCTAACTATGTATACATAGTTCTGTAGTCCTTGTTCCATCCAGTCTAGTTCCATGGTAAGCTACGAGGCCTGTGTTATGGCTACCAGATAGTTGATACACTACACATATATTAACTTTTAAATACATACATATTATAAATATAAACACCCATGACTGGAGTACAAACATTCGAATTCATCACACAAATGAATGCCCCCAGCGGGATTCGAACCCGCGGCCGTTGGTACAGCAAGTAGGGTCACTACAAACTGAGCCAAACGTGTCGTCAAATTTCGATTTTTTTCCCTCCAGAAGGTTTGAATCGTGACACACTGAGTAACAAATAAAAAGATATACACATACATACTCGTATAGAGCTTGTATGATCCGCGTTACGCGGAGTAAAATATATATAAAACTAACGCTAATAAATTATAATATAAAGTGTACCTTGTACGTGGACTTAGCCGTGGAAGCGTTGCCGGGCCCGGAATCCTTAATCCTGCGTAGGCACTGATCACTAGGGGTGTTTGTGTGTATGTGATGTATAAATATATAAGCCCATAATTAATCCGACCGAAAATACTTATTTTACTTTGTAACCGAAACAATTCAAACGAGAGGAGCACTCGTCACACCGACCGAACAATACCGAATCCAATTGACAACTGTCATCTGTCATTTCAGACATGACTTAAGACAATAATACCATATATAAAAAATACTAAACATTCCCCCGCCCAAGCAGTCCCAAACTGCTTTAACCGAGATTTTAGTGTAGTAGGCAATTTTGACAAACATATATGTAAAAGTAAAAATGACCATTCCTCGACAGGAAAACCAAGCCGCTCTAATTGATTTACCGCCATAATTAATGGATTTAAAAATTGAGTCCGAAGTCCATTAAGGCGAATAGAAATTACAGGTAATTTTAAAATCTGGTCAACCTGAACATCTGCCAGCCGTCTAGTATTTTGATAACGCTTCATCAAAAGATTCCGAGCAATACTGTAACCTTCATCCGAAATTCTAATATGTTGAACCAGACCGCGAGGTTCACCGGAAAGACATGACATTAAATATGCTAATTTCTGCGCAGGAGATAAATCCGACCGCTTATCTACAAGGCTATCAAAAAGATTATTAAATCCAACCCATTGATCCATATCACCATCAAAGGATGGGAGCCGAAGTCCTGGTAAATGTGATAACAGAGCATCCAGTTCCATCAGATCCGATTTAATATTTTCCGAAGTAGAAGCCGACATAGGAGGAGATTGTTGCAATTTAATCGTCATTAATTTATCAAAAGCTTCCAAAGCACGAGTATAGTCCGCCCGGGCCGCAACCACTATTTCTCTGTCCGCCGTAATAGTCTCATCCGCGAGTTCAAGAATACGTTGGTAAGACGTCTCAAAAGCCGTAAATTCCGAATTCACCGTTAAAAGCCGTACCGATAAACGCATAGAAAGTTCTGGCCTATCTATAAGATCAGCACTATCTAACAACCATTGCAACTTTACTCTAAATTGGGACCAATGAAACCGTACAGACATGATAAATAACTATTAATAATCAAGCCAAATCAAAAATAAAACAATAAATAAAAATGTTTCAAATAAAATATTAAAATATTCCGAACGTTAAACTATATATAATATTTTATTACAATTATAATTTCTATAAACCGTTAATACTAATCTTTAAACACAGTATAATATAAAGTATATAATACTTCTTAACTTTATATCATAAATTTAACTTTCAACAATGACATCTTAAACCGTATGAAACAACTCGATAATAATTATCCTATATATTTCACGAACAACCTTTTACTTCTTATTCCAAGTTTATAATATGTATATTTCAATTAATGCAATTTTAATGCTAATTTCATTGAATGAAATAATGAACCCACGATTAGTAACATACATAAATCCAAAAATCACCAAGATATAATCCGATAACCATCATAAGTTTATTATATAATTATTATATTGACAATGTACGTATAAAGGTAACGAACACAGTTCAACGCCGTATCAGCTGTCTCCGCAACGCGTGACAAAATGTTAACACAATAAGGGGTAGATATAAATTACCGATTTCTCGCAAATTAAAGATATCGTGTATTATACACGTAAAAGACCGAAAATACAACTACGCTCTGCTACCAAAATGTATGATCCGCGTTACGCGGAGTAAAATATATATAAAACTAACGCTAATAAATTATAATATAAAGTGTACCTTGTACGTGGACTTAGCCGTGGAAGCGTTGCCGGGCCCGGAATCCTTAATCCTGCGTAGGCACTGATCACTAGGGGTGTTTGTGTGTATGTGATGTATAAATATATAAGCCCATAATTAATCCGACCGAAAATACTTATTTTACTTTGTAACCGAAACAATTCAAACGAGAGGAGCACTCGTCACACCGACCGAACAATACCGAATCCAATTGACAACTGTCATCTGTCATTTCAGACATGACTTAAGACAATAATACCATATATAAAAAATACTAAACAGAGTTATTCTGTAAGATTTCCATTTTTGCTATTTTAGTTATGAAACACGCAGAAGAAAAAAAAACAAATCTGAACCATGTATTTCTGTTTAATATTACTATATTCGCATTTATTACAAAAATATAAATAAAACGAGACAATTTAATGCTAAAAAATTTAAACAACCAATAAAATATATTATCAGGTCTGGATATTTTCTAAAACTTGTGAGTTCTGACATTTTTATTGTAATAAATAATGACTTTATTCTACTGGTAAGTCTACCATACAATTGAAAGTCAGAACACGACTTATGTGTCCATACGTCGACCAATAACTGTTGAAGCGCTTTTCTAAAAATAAAGTTGATTTTATCGTTTCATTTTGACGGAAAATACTTTGTACGTAGCAATATTTTTTCTTTAATACTTTGCAATATGATTGCAACATCAAATTTCAATAAAAACATACGTATCTAATAAAAGCAAAATTGCATTTTTTGATTTGTCTTCACCAGTCAGGTTTTACAATTCCATTCGTATCTATCAGCAGATATTTATTTATCCTGTAAGACTGTTTAGGTTTTATATTAAAACTCTGAATCTGGATGGATTAAAATATTTTTATCATTTATATGTCTAAAGGCAACAATTTTTTTATATGTACCTATGTAGTAACTGCAGTTTAATATTAAGATTTTTTGAAAAAAGAAAACTAATAAATTAAAAAATATTAGAATAAAATTACTTTTGACCAAACTAAAAGATTAAGCAGATGTTTTTAACGGCCCATTTATATACGCCATTCGGTATAGACGGCTGCTGTTAATATAAATCTTATTTAAATTATTTCAAGATTTCATTTTAGTTATGAACTTTTAAACTATGAAATTAATATTTATAGAATTTAACATATTAAAAAACGTATGTATAGATTTTAGCGCTTGGCTCTATTCTCTAGCGCTCTATTCTCTCTGCATACACTGAGGGATAAAGAGAGAAATTGTCTTGAGATTTAAAAAAAATCAATCATTTATATATTTATATATGTAATTTTCCTAAGATCGTCAAGTTATTTTAAATAGTGTCAGTGTTTTCCAGGAGGAGCTATGCCCATGAGGAGCTATCTCCATCTTGGAATGTATTTTTGCTGAGAAAAATAACAGTACCTATTTTAAATGTCGCGTGGAAGTATTTTTAGTAATACATAATTGTTACCACGCATATACATACATAAGTCTCTATTTTAAACAAATCATATAACGTACAGTTCATAATTTCAAATAGGAAACGAAAAAAAAAAATCGTTGAAAAATACCCATTCGTTTTAACGTTCAGCACTATTAAAATGCTTTAAATAAACGTAATTTTATTATTAATTTTGCTTTAGAATATATGTTTTTTTATATGAGTCAAAGATTATGTATTAAATGGTTCATATTTAATCTTAAGAGAGAAGTTAAATCTAAGATGAGCTTAATTTTTGTTAAATTAGTTAAAATAAGTTTGTAATTAGTAAAGCGATGATGAAAGATTCCTTACTAATAAAGCATAAAGTAGCGTTGATTTTCTATTATGAGCTTTTGGCTGCGCGTCTGTTATTTTATAACCACTAATTAAATATGACTTCCACTACGTTTGAGACTGCATTGTACGCTAAGCTCAAGTTATAATATGTAGCTATAGCTATAATTAGATCTATTCAATTTAAACTTTGATTTTTCTGTTTGTATATAAAAAAACATGATAAAACCTATCAATGATTTTTTCAATGAATGACAAGAAATGACATTTTGCGTAAACAGGTAGAAAACAAATATTATAAATATCCAATAATCATACTAATATTATATAGAGGAGCTTGTGAGTTTGTTTTTAGGAAGTAATTAATCTCTGGAACTATTGAACGGATTTAGATGAAATTTGGTATGAAGTTTGAGACCCTGAGAAGGACATAGGATAGTTTTTATCTCGGAAATCATGCCATAAAAGGGTGAAAATGGGGATGAACATTTGTATGGGGAACCATCCTCGTGACGAACTCGAGCGAAGTGAGGGTGAATCGCTAGTATTATTTATAAAATAAATTTATGAAAGTTTGTTACTTGTGTGCGAGCGAAAACTAGTATCTCAATATAAACATGAAAACATTTATTCGTTTAAACTATTTACTTATAAAGATTCAATATAAAATACCTTTATATACTAAGAAGTCAAATAGAGCAGTAAATAAAAATGTTATGTGAACTATTAGTTCCACCATTTCGTGGCCTCTTCTTCATTACACGAAACTTCGAACATCCTCATGCCAATCACGTACACAATATTAATTTTAGGTTTATTGAATAATACGTGACTTCCATAGACAAATTCTTGATAAGGGTTTCGAAAAATTGGGTCTACTTAGTGAATTGGTGTTAGTCATTTTTATATAAAGAGAAGGTTTGATAGGAAGCTGTATCTGTTTTATGTTAGAAAAAGGTAACCTTATGTGGCTGGACTTTGATATTACACAACGGTTTTCTGATGTTTAGAGCCAGATCTATTCTTCTGGTTTATTTTCTTTGGAGATCGAATCATTATATTTATCTTTCAATGGGAAATTTAATAAACCGTAAGGCTGTATAATATTCTCTATTTTTATGATTAACCCCTGGTGAGTTGGATCTATATTATTATATTAAAAAATGCAATGAAAAAATAAGGGGTCCCAGATGTCAAAATTCATACAAAGCTTTACATATTATAAACATTTTTATAACCTTTGGATTTAAAGTATGATTTTTTTTTACGTGATTCTAGGCTTATTAACGTACGATAATTCAGCCAAAAAACACATTTGGAAGTTGATTCATCTCGGGGGATAGAATACTTACTATGCGGGTTGCTTTTGGTACGTCTCTGATTGCAGAGTGGACCGTGGAAGCACAGGTTGCCTTCTCCTGCTGCCTGCCTGCTTCTTGCTCCTGCTGCTCTGCTTACTTTATAGCAGAAAGATTGTTGTAGTCTACCTCGGCAGGCCAGACATCGGGGCGTCGTAGATGAGTGCGTAGTGATCCCACGACATCCCTTCAGGACAAGGGATGGTTCCGTTGGGTATTAGTAGTGGTTAGTAGGGTAGTACCGGCTTTTACAGTCCGGAGTCTCACATAACAATCTGTATGCATGCAGGTGGTATGCATAAATGCGTTTCTTAATTAAAAAAAGAATAAAAATAAGTTAGTTTTAGTTATATTTTATTAGGTTAAGGTTTATTTTTAAAGTTATAACCTGGACTATTTATACTTTTTACTTTAGCTTTACAAAAATTTTCCAGTTTTGTAAGTGTTTAGTGACTATGCTTTCGAAACGTAAATCAAATTAGAAAATTATAATAATTAATTTTCCTCTAATTATCATGTGAAGTATTAACCCTGAGCCACTAGTGAAAATTATATTAAATAAACTTTACTAGCAAAGTAACTTTAGTGTTCAATCGTTATAATATGTTACAGTATATTTTTATGACGCATAAAATCGTTCTGTTAAAACTACTACTCTTTGTTTGGTGAAAAAACTTCAATTAATGGCTCAGTATATAATCAAAAAACCACATCACTTCGGTTAAAAGCCAGGTTTGTAGACTATTTTGCATCTTGGCAACTCAACTGGCTATGGAGATTATATTATGTTCATGTTATCGATATCGCTGAAAATTTGAATTTGAATCTTTTATTCTTATATTACCTATATAATATTTGGCACTTTTCATCCTCTTTTCATGTCTTTTTGCTGTTTAAAGATTAGTACGTTCTATTACTAGAATTATGTGTTGTATATCAATTACATAAATACTGAGACCGCCGATCTATGAAACTACAAATACATGACGTATAAAATAACATTTTCGTTAGAACTTTCCTGACGTCTTGACGATCTGGAACTCGGATGATTTACAAATCACACAGTTTGATACAAGAAGTAGAGAGCGTAAGAATATTTATTTTATAAATATGCCGTCTGTGGGACACTATTGTGATTTGTGAGTACTTAAAAAAATTTAAACCCTGTATTTAAACATATGTATGTTTTTCAGAAAGATATAATAAAAAACATATCAAAAGCAAGAATAGAAGGAAAATTTTATTTCAATGGAAACAAAAGCCAGTACACATTATTTATCATAAATATTTTCTATCTCTTAATATACTTGAGTAATTTATAATTTTTAAACAATACAACTTCAGTCTAACTGTCTCATAAATTAAGCTAGTTGTCCTCTGTTTTATTCATCCTTAATTGTTATTGTTGCACAAGATAAATATACATCCAGCTTCCTGCCAGCATTTAGGAGCATTGTTCCGCATTTTACCAGAGTTTTAGCATTTTCAGTGCGAAAATTAACTTCGGTACGAAAAATTTTTATTTACACAGGGTCGGAAATGTGAAGAATTGTTAAGGTTTAAATTGTTATTCACATTAATGTATTGTATTTTATACGGTTAAAATAAAAGTTAATTAAGTTATTTTAAGTAAATTGTTCAAGAATTTGAACTGTTAAAAAAAACTAAATAAGTAATGTTAAGAACTATAGATACTTATTAGAAAAGGCAATATTAAAATAATACGAGAGATTCACCCTCGCTTCGCTTCGGGTTCGTCCCTAGACAAAAACAAATCTATCCCAAGGGAACCCTTCATTTTTCCGGGATGACATATAGCCTATAGCCTTCCTGGGTTAACGGACTATCTAATGAAAAAAGAATTTTCAAGTCGGATTAGTAGTTCCTGAGATTAGCGTGTTCAACCAAACAAACAAACAAACAAAAAACTCTTTAGCTTTAAAATATTAGTATAGATAGATTAGGCTACTAATTTGGGAACTATTAAAAACAACATAGGATTTAAGGTGGAAGCGAAGAGGAAAAGTTGAGGGCCTAGAAAAGAAAGCACACTGATGAGATACTCGTAAAGTACAAATTAAAAGTCATGTTGTATAGAGAGGTTAAGCTTTGGGTGAAAATACGGAATGCTGGCAATTATTTCACTGGCACGATCCCAGTTATTAAAAAGGAAGTTAAAAATTAACCTGCTACAGATTTTCTCATTGTCTCCTTATCAGTAATATTCAGGTCATGATTTTTATAGTTTTTATTCAATATTTTTGTTGGCCAATGGACAGTTTGAAATATATTATATCTGTTTTTATACTAACATGTCAGTAGAACTAGTTCAGTATATTATCAATTTTTTATTAAGGTATTTTAGTTATTTGAATTTATTGTAGTTGTATTCATTTACAAGAAGTTATGATACGGCACTAAAAAGCAAGAACTCTATTCACTAGTACGAGTATATCTTCTCTATTATTTTCAAAAATATGTGTAGGAAGAACGTGGAGTTGTCTTCTTTCTTCTTTTTCTTCTTTAACTTCTATAATCTATCAATCAAATAAGAGTACTACACAACTCAAATTTTTGATCAACAGATCAACTCGATGGTACCAAATTATTATATCATAATCTAGTTTTCATATACTTACTATCCACTTATTTTAAATCATTAAGACAGAAGTTGAACAAAGTCGACTACCAAGATATAACATAGCTAGTTAGCTATAAGTAAAGCTAATAAAAGGGTGTTAATAAAATTCAATGGTATACTTTCTAACGTTACAATTTTCTTTTACGTACTATTGGTTGAAACATGACACTAGTTGTCGATAAGAGCTTGAAAGCGGCGAACTGAAGCTCATTGGAACTACAGTTATGTTGACTAATGTATAGATATCATATTTGTTTTTATATATTTATATTTATAGCAATTTTAAAAATAACTATTTTGTAAGCCTTGAAATTAAACCTTTTCTAGGTTTTTTAGTTAAATGATTGGTAATTTTTTAATTGACGGAGGAGTATGAAATTTCCCATACTTATAGTTAATATAGAGAAGGAGTGCAGAATGCTAAAATTTTTTTAAAAATTATGCATAAAAAATACATTAAATTAATTAAAAAAAAACATTACACACACTACCAAGTACTTGACACACACACGCATATATACTCTTTTGTTTATTGTTAAAGTCTGTGGTGAAATTGAGAATAGATTAATATTGTAATATATGCAAGACAATAAATATAAAACTTACGAATTATGGTTGATTTTCAACCACTAGTAATAATTGAAATGGCCAGCAACAAGCATTTAGCAAATATATTTTTTTATATAATATTATAATATAAAGCACAGAAATCCTTTTTACAAATATACATATATTATTAAATAGAAAGCATTTTACTCAAATATAAGTTACTTACATATAAATATTGATACAATATATATTTATTTAATAAACATGAAGGTGCATTTCACTAGAGTTGCTGTCGACATCAGCAATACGCCCCGTGGGAGACAGTGTGGCAAATTGAAAACTGAACTAGTCACACTTCATTGCCTTTGAGAGAAAATTGCACTATAAGGATGCCACACGAGACGATTACTTCTTCTTAACTAGCTCTGCTAAACGTGAGCTGTACGAGTACGTATGTAACAATGAAATAAAATCTTGGAAGTCGATATTAGGTTTTTTCTAATTATTATTGCAATTATTTAAAACTTTGTAAGTAAAATTTGAATAACATAAATCTTTTTATGATGTAAAACGGGATATTTATCGTGTTTCGTATTTTTTTTGGAAGTTTCTGAGATGCAGCACTGTTACAAGCGCCATGGTCCAGGGTATAGTGTATACATACATATAATTAAGTGCTAAGCATGGTAAATATCCCGTTTTGCATGATAATAATATTGTCAGTAACTATGAAAGTTTAAAGCCTTATATGACTGAAATCTTATAAAATAAAGAAGTATTCATCAATCGTACTTTTGTTATAATAATACTAGCATAACCCGTGACTTCGCCCGCGTTCAATCTACAAAAAAAAAATTGGCTTTACATATGTTATACAGCGACACATCCTCGTGTCCTCCTCTATACAATTTACATATGTATATAGTTTTACAATAATGAAACGAAGTCTGCCCGATTTGTTGACATTTACGATTACTACTGCGCACCCTTGTGTTGTAGCATGATGATATATATCCTATAGCCTTCCTCAATAAACAGGCTATCTAATGCTAAAAGAATTTTTCCAATCGGATTAGTAGTCCCTTAGATTAGCGCTTTCAAACAAACAACAAACAAAGCCTCTTTATAATATTAGTTTAGATGAGGTTATTTATGTTTCACAATCAAAAACAATTTGTAGTATATGTATAACTTTGCCTCACGAACGTTTTGTGCAATATATTTAACTCTAGCAAAAAGTTTAGTAACACAGTTGTAGATGGATATTACTAGCAAAAAGTTAAAATGGCCGCGGTCGTAATGCGCTGGTATATTTAATCGGTTTAAAACTTCCTGTGGCAACATTCTCTCATTGTATGTATGTCGTATGTATGCACATGTATAAAGTTATGATAAAAACTCAGTTAACTACTCGTAACAGTAATTTAAAGTAAGTTGAGAAACTTAGCGCTTTCTGTTGGTTAACTTTCTTCTTGTAAGGTACTCTTTGTAATTACGATGGAATTAAAAGTTAAAGTTAGTATCTAAAACACATTAGCAAAGAAATTCATACTAATATTATAAAGGCGAAAGTAACTCTGTCTGTCTGTCTGTTACCTTTTCACGCTGAACCGATTAAGATGATATTTGGTATGGAGATAGTTTGAGATCCTGGGAAGGACATAAGGTAGTTTTTATCCCGGAAATCAGGGGGGTGAAAAGGGCGATGAAAGTTTGTATGGGGAATCATTTATCAAATAAGGGATATATTATATATTTAATTTTTAAAGTTGGTACTTACTTTTCTATACATATGTATAGGTTATTCTATATTAACTGTGAAAACGTACCTAGGGACGAACGCGAGCGAAGCGAGTGTGAGTCGCTAGTATAAAATAATTTAATAATTTAAAAAAATGAAGTTCTAATGATCTTACGAGTACATGTTTCAACCACTACTGTGAGTCTATTTCATAATGGTATTTTTTTTTTAAATAAAAAATGCAGTCAGTGTTCAAATTTTATATTGAAACTAGCGACTCATCCTCCCTCTGTTCGGGTTCGTCCCCAGTTACGCTTATAACGTTAAGTATTTATAATTTCCTGTATGTTAACCCGGATAACCAGCTATTATCATACAAATTTCATTAAAATTTGTTCGATAGTTTTTTCGTGGTGCGTTCCCAGAAAGACATACAGATAGACGAAAATTCTAAAAACTAGATTCAGACTCTATATCGATAATAATGACTATTTCAATAAGACTTTCCAAAAAATATTTAATGTATTGATTTGACTCAATTTTATTATATGTACATATAGATGATTTCGCCTATACCAATAGAATGGTTTTTAAAATGCATTAAACAAGATATAATGAAAATATATTATTTATATAATTAGAGTAATATAATATTTCAATTCCATTTAGTATAATCCGTATTATAGTAATATTACATATTCTCGTAGTTATCTAGGCTTTGTTCTAATTGGTAGCATATAGACACATAATTGTACAGATTATACGGTATAAAGGCAATGTTCATGTTGTTATATAACGCTAGCGGCTCACCCCCGCTTCGCTCTGGTTCGCCTCTAGACAAACAAACCTATTCCACGGGAATCGTACATTTTTCCGGGATAAAAAGTAAACTATTTGTTATTATGATGTATGAACTGTATTATCGTAAAATTTCATTAGAATCCAATCAGTAGTTTTTGTGTACTAAGCTGTATCAGTTACTATAGTTTTTTAACTATCCCAACTCTTTAATTTTCCGGGATGAAAAGTATCTAAGATGTTGACCGGGGATATAGGGTACCACCATATATAATTTCATTTAAGTCGGTCCAACAGTTTCGGAGTTTAGCCCGTACAGACAGACAAACAGACAGAGAAACAAAAAAATTGAAAAAAATCTGGCTTTTTTCTATTTCTCTTCTTACATCCTCCTGACTCGATTTTTAGCATTTTTTTCTATGTACAGACATTCGACCTCTACAGTTTTATTATACCTATGTACAAATTGCTTAATAAGATAGAATACCAAAACAGTATGACTGATTTCTAAGTTGCCTCCCACGGTATAATTCAAACTAAGTCGTACGTTTGAAAC
The DNA here is from genome assembly GCA_905404265.1 of Fabriciana adippe. Lineage (NCBI taxonomy): Eukaryota > Metazoa > Arthropoda > Insecta > Lepidoptera > Nymphalidae > Fabriciana > Fabriciana adippe. The sequence continues at coordinate 12,703,409 of FR989992.1, read as the reverse complement.
TAAGTTTCTTGTCGTATTAATGCTGTAATATTGAGGTCATATTATGGTTACTTTCATGAAACCAAGCCCAAATAATTCATTAATTTATATTTCTATTAGTTTATTTGTTTGTACATGTTTCTGTTTTCCGTGGCAATTAACAGATTTAAGTTAAACTTTTACTGCAGGATAGAGAATTAATGTAAGCTTTTTGAATAATAATTTTAAAAAACTGATGTGGCTTAGGCTATTTATTAACCTAGGAAAAGGGAAGGGTTTCCGCAGAATAGGGTTTCGAAGTTGCATGCAAACAAGTTTGAATATACAACTTCGGAGAAAACGAGGGCAGGTTTTGAGTTATTCTCACTTATTATAATTAGATATTTACAATTGTCATTGACGTGTAAAGATATTATACCGTCTGGACGAGACTTTATACAAATCTGATCAGATTTGATCGAATCACTGCACTCTGATATCCTCTTAGGTAATTAATTCAAGTCTAAAGAGCCGAGTTATTGCAAAATTCGAAATGTTATGACTTAAATATGCATAAATTATTAAACTTAGAGGCAGAGCTTTATTTCATGGGTGTGTATATCGGTTTGAATGAAATTATTTTTCTTATAAATATTACTCTAAAACATGATAAATATCAATACAGCTATAGTTCCATTTTTCTATCCGTCTGTTTGTCTTAACTAGTCTTTTATTTTGTCGTCTGTGGTCTTTACTGAATAAAATAGTATATGTAGTAGTATGGGAGCGGATACATAAAAGTCAGGTAAAAAATTAAAAATATTTAAATATTAATTTTAATTTTTTTTTTCAATTTCCATCAGACAATCAGGCTCAGTGTTTTAGGCTAATACTACTTACTTCATTGGCTATTGCTTGAAAAATATCAATTACTTGTGTTCATAAAATATTAGTAATTTAATTTCTCAAACTTCATATACAAACCTCTCTAATTTCTCTATCATAAACTATGTTATGACGTGTATTAACTTGATTTTATTCAAATTGATGTACTAGATGTTCCAGGGGACAGCTGTTACCAAAGTTATGGATGCTACGTGCCGTTGGTTTTATAGCGTTTTGAACATCAACGACAGCTTGGTCCTATTCAAAAGTAAGGGTATGTACATACTTTACTACTTCGCCTTCAAACCATAGAGGACTTAAGTATGTATACAGATGCACTAACAGTATTAATTTATCTGGAACTTTGTAGCAAACACATCAACTGAGGATTAATGGGACTACATATTTCATACATATTGTTATGTGTAATATATTATGTACTGTGTAATAATGTTCATAATTATATGTTATACTTCACATGTATGTATATGTGAAAGTAAAAAGACTTAAATACGAATTGAGTTGCTATGGTTGAATCAGATCATCGTTATTATTATATAACTAGCATTGCCCGCGGCTCCGCCCGCGTTCAGATGATCAAAAACCAAATTCTTAGGTTTTACACATTAGTATACTTTTACATATACCACTTTCATTGCGCACGGTATGATTGGTAAATAATGGCAGTGATTGACAATGCCACAAAGGTTCCTCCGTTAATCTCATATTTGATTTAGTAATATTGCACTTTTTGTTTTAGCAATAACATTTATGTATGTCTATACTTCTGTTTTGTTTGTTTGTTTGTTTAGTTTTGGGCGATAAACTCTCAAACTACGGAATTAATGTTTATATTTTTTACTAATAGACAGCTATTGATTAATTTAATATTTAGCTGATTACTTAAATTATATAATTATAACTTTTCTTAATGTTAATTTGTCGCGAAACAGGGATTGGTTAGCGCTAGTTAGTAATATTTTCCAAAACGATTTTCAAAAGAAAGTGCAATGATAAGTAAATAATTCTAAGCAAATACTTTTTAATATTTCATATGGCTCGGCTAATATGATTAAAGTTGTAAGCATTTTGTTGTGTCCTTTAAGCCTTTACCTTCCAAGAAATGGTGTCAAAAAAAAAAAAACTAAAAAAGTTAAGGTATAACAGTTCCTAAAACACTTTTTCATAGTTTTTGTGATATGGAATATTTTTAGTTACCCGGTTTGTCAGTTTAACAACCATAAACTTGTTTCTCATAAAATGTTATAAAATAATATGAATCGAACTTACTTTTATGGTGGATAAAATGAGTCGATATTGTGGAAACGTAAATATTATTCGTATTTATTTTAGTGTTAACCTTACAAAACACGTAAGTAAGAAAAACAACAGTATTTTGCTATACGAAACCTATAATGCGCGAGTTGGATTTGCATTTGCCCAATTTTTACATTAAAAGATTAAAAAATATTAACATTATTTACTAAACAATAAAAATTTACAAATATTTTAATTTGAAAATTGTTTCGGCCAACAAAATATTACTAATTCTAATAAAGTCAAAGAAAGGTTATATCTGTACATTTTTTTTTTAGATTAAAACTACGTATTTTAAAAACACATGGCGACATCTATTGTCAAATATATAAATAACATAAAAATAAATTTTTATTTAAATAACTATTTTAATGAATAAAAAAGCGCTACTGATATTTCCTTTAAGATAAGTTTTTTTTAATGTTTTAACATTTATATAGAGTAAGTTACCTTGCTAAAATGTTAATAGTATCATCGTGCTTTTATTTTAACCAGTTTTTGTATTTTTTACCAAAAATGAGATATTTTCCTGCAGTAAAAAGTATCCTATGTGTTGAACCGGATAAGCAGCTATCATCATACCAAATTACATCAAAATCCCTCCAGTGATTTTTCTGTGATGCGGTCACATACAGACAGATAGACAGACAAAAATTCTAAAAACTATAGATTCGACCTCTATATCGCTTATAATAAATATTTCAGTAAGATTTTCCGAAAAATATTGAATTTACGGATTCGGCTTAATTACAATTATTTTATTATACGTATAGTTACTGATTTATAAAGCCAAAAAGTTTGCTTTACTATAATTGGAACACGGGCGGGGCCGCGGGTAATTTACTTTCCTAATAAAATCGTAAAATGGTCATATCTGTACATTCATTTTTTTGGAATTAAAACTATGTATTTTAAAGACACATGGCGACATCTATTGTCGAATATCTAAATAACACATAAATGTATATTAATTAAAATAAATATTTTAATGTATAAAATAGCGCTATTGATAATTTGATTTTCAAGATAAGCTATTTTTAATAGTTTTTACCACATTTAGTAAGTTACCTTGCTAAACTATGTACAGATAGTATCATCGTGATTTTGTTCCAACCAGTTTTTGTATTTTTTCTCAGAAATGAGATATTTTCCTGCGGTAAAAAGTATCCTATATGTTGACCCGGATAACCAGCTATCATCATACCAAATTTCATCCAAATCCCTCCAGTGGTTTTGCTGTGATGCGGTAACAGACAGACAGACAGACAGACAGACAGACAAAAATTCTAAAAACTATAAATTCGGCCTCTGCATCGATAATAATGTCTATTTCAATAAGATTTTCCAAAAAATATTTAATGTACAGATTCGGCTTAGTTAGAATTTTATAATATGTATAGATATAGTCTGTAAATTTAAATAGTTACCGACTGTTGAATGTATCGAGATAAATACCTAAAAAGGATTTTTTTACATGTCATAACGTTCCTCAAATCTTAATAAGCGAATGAGTTTAATATTAGATGAAGATGAAATTTAATATTAATTCTGCAGCACCCAATTCGGCAGCGAAGCGTGAGAAGTTTTCTTTTTTTCTTAGAATTTCTTAGAAAATCAGTAATCTGGGATTTTCATGATTTCGATTCTTATTTTCTACTCACTTCATTACTCTTGTTAATACGGTGAAGGAAAATACTGTGAAAAATCGTAGTGCCTCAGATACTCTCACTAGTTGTTTAATTCTTTATTAAGACTTCCGCAAACTCGTAACTGGTCTTAGAGGTGAGCCCTCCTGCATAGAGGGGGGTTCGTACCCAACATAGGGACTTTAAAAAAATTTTACACACGGAATCACGTCTTATAAAATCGAACTGGCACTTTTTCAAAATAATTAAAAAAAATCCCTTAAATAAGGTACAACCATTTTACTTTATTATGCCCATGAGCGTAGTTAAGGCCAAGCAGTATTTATTCAGGACTCCCGTAATGATAAGATAACAGTTGAGACGTCTGTCCCTTGCACAGTCTTCATTGTACAATGATAATATTGATTTAATAGCAACCACCAGTAAGAATTTCATAAACATATGTTCACCTTTTTAAATTATGTATTACTAGCGACTAACCCTAGCTTCGCACGTGTTCGTCTGCTTAACAGTATGGAATAGATATACTATATATTATATATGCAATATATACAGTGATGATGAGTTGTTATGGGTTGTATTATAACGTGTTTTCCTATGAGAATGAGATAATCTCCCGCGGGAAAAAATAGCCTATGTCACTCTCCAGCTCTCCAACTATCTCCACACGAAAAACCATGTTAATCCGTCTCTCTATTTCGATGTGAAAGAAGGACAAACAAATAAGCACACTTTCACATTTATAATATTAGTATGGACTAGCAGACCCGGCTACGCGTTGCTATGGCTCACTTTTAATTCATTCAATATGAAAATGATTAATTTTGCAATAAACAAAGGAAATAATCGGGATAAAAACTATCCTAACTTTTAAGTTGGGACAAATCACACACTTAAAAATAGCACGTTAAGATCGATCGATCGAGTTTCGGAGTTTATCGCGGACCAACACCGTGACACGGGAATATTATATATTAAGATAACGTTTGAGTCATAAAGTTTAACTAGAGCCAGCCCTAATCGAAATCCTTTCTAAACGTGCTGGTACTTGGATTTGCTTTATGTATATTTCAGGTGGTTCTTGAGTATAGGTAATATTTATCTACTTTTATAGTCTTTAGAAGGCAGTGGTAGCCCAGTGGTAACGGGTTCACTTGGGAAATCGAATGAAGCGGGTTCAAATCTCGGGTCTCGCATTTCTGATATTTTCATGTGCGAAACGTTTCTAACATGATTACCACTTGCCTTACGGTGAAGGAAAACAACGTAAGGAAACCTGCATGTATGAGAAAACCTAGCAAGTTTTCGAAAGACTTGTGAAGTCCGCCAATCCGCACTTGGCCAGCGTGATGGACTATGGACTGATTCCCCTCGTATTGAAGGGAGGCCCGTGCCCAGCAGTGGGACGTGAAAAAGGGCTCAATACATACATACATAGTCGTTAGACGCGACACCACTCTGTTACTCTCCATATACGGCGTGGAACATACGTTGAAAGAATAGGCTATATAGTTACCGTTTCTTTCCCACTTATCAAAATTTCCCATTTACTGTTCTTTTTTGTCTTGGATTGTTCTGATTTGGCAAGAGGAATTGGCTATCTTAATAATTCTTAAGCATGGTTCACATGAATTACTTATTATGATGTATAAGCCTATACATATTTTACACTTTCAAGTACGCCATATTATCTAACTAATATACCATGAGTAAAAGGTTAAACTATTCTATAAATGAGAGCGATTCAATTAAAACTTTCCAACCATATTTAATATGTTTAAGGAAACAATATGCATAGCTAGAACGTTTCACTAACGCGTGCGGCCGACAGCGATCGGCGCAAAATTGGTTGTGGTTTAGCTCAATCACCGGATAGAATATCCAGTTAGATAGTTTGATTGAGTACGGAAGTCTGTGCTGGTGTGCCTACTAATAAATTATACTCTGCCAAATAGCAAAAATAAAACCTCGTTTTTAAAAACTTTTTTCATAGCCTCGCATATTTGTTTATATTTTGTTTGCAACTACCAGGTATTTTTGGTTTCGATGCTATATCTAATACTAGCGATTCACTCTCGCTTCGGGTTCGTCCCTAGACAAAAACAAATCTATCCCACGGGAACCGTACATTTTTCCGCGATGATATATAGCCTATAACCTTCCTCAGTTAACGGGCTATCGAACGCAAAAAGAATTTTTCTAATCGGATTAGTACTTCCTGAGACTAGCGCGTTCAACCAAACAAACAAACAAACTCTTCAGCTTTTTAATATTAGTATGGATTTGAGTTTTACTCAATTAAGTTAACTGTGTTTTTTAAATCAAGTCATTAGGTACATATTTTTACAAAAGAAATAAAAACTATATAACATTATTTTATTTATAGTTTTTGTTAGTATTTGTCTTTAATTATGAATTCAATATAAAACAGCTTTTTCGGCTAGAAAATAAATTTCATCAAAGCTAAGCATCCTTATGTAATTGAGTTTCAAAATCCATCACCATTCGGTCGGTCTGTTTTGTAAATATTACTACTATGGCTATATATATTTTTATAGTATAGTAGGTATTAAAGTAAATGTTTTAACTTTATTTTTAATCGAATTCGGTAAAGGCGGAGATCCTATGTTTGTCTGTATGTATTTTTTTTATGTATATAATTATGTTCACCGTATGTTCATTGATTTCTCAGAGATGGCTTGATAGGTTTCGTTACTTTAAATTGTATTGTATTAAGGACATATAATATACCGTTTTTGAGAACTCTAGAGAACAATCTAATTAGTGTTTTTTTCCTATTTTTATTTATTGACATGATCTGCGGCACAGATTTGAAAATATCATCAATATATATAAATTAAAAAAAATAATAAATAAAAAAAGGTACGTGCGTGTATTGCGTGCAGTTGTGCGCGAGCGTGCGCGCGTGCCTCTTTGTGTGTGTGTGTGTGTGTGCGTGTGTGTGTGTGTGTGTGTGTGTGTGTGTGTGTGTGTGTGTGTGTGTGTGTGTGTGTGTGTGTGTGTGTGTGTGTGTGTGTGTGTGTGTGTGTGTGTGTGTGTGTGTGTGTGTGTGTGTGTGTGTGTGTGTGTGTGTGTGTGTGTGTGTGTGTGTGTGTGTGTGTGTGTGTGTGTGTGTGTGTTGTATTGAGAAAAACAAAATTAAAATTTGTGATTATTTGTATACTTTACTTAGAGTGGACTTACCTATTTTTTATATTGGTTTTACCTATGCACTCGTAATACCATTTGTATACAATTTTTAAAATTACGTAATATAATTTATTACATATAATACCTCCAGGGTAAAGTATGAAAAGGGGATACGAGAACATTTGGCATATTTTACTCACGTCTGAACCACTAACATAATAAAGTTGGGACTGGCGTTGAATGGAATAATTTTCACATTCAGTTGAACGTTTTAAATTCAATTTAACTAACTTCTACTATGGGTGTAGTGAATTAGAAATTTAATATAAATAATAAACTTTTTTACTGTAGTGTATCAATTTTGTAATTGTCGAAAGTTTTCGACAAAACTTGTCTTACAAAAAAGCTTTAAAAATATGATACATTCGTTCCTACGAATATGTAACAAAACTCCTTACTATCGTAGATATGTACATATGTAAGCCATATGTACATTATTACAGAGTAAAATATACATTTTCGAGTTTTAAATGGGGCCACTATTTAACGTTTCTGACCCCATTATTTTTTATATCTATCTAAAAATATCTTTTAATTTATTTTATATAACTAAATCGTGCGAATTAAAACATAGGGCAAAATAAAATCATTCACGTAATATGTGTGTATGTATGTCCAATAAATCCTTTTCTCGCTCCTCCACTCTGGTACAGAAATATCTGCACGATGGTAACAGCGTTATGAAACTGTACATCCTAATTAAGGTCGAGAGCTGATGTCAAACTACACAGAACACCACTCCTACCTGTGTTAAATAACTTTTCCAGGTGATATACAACGATTATTACCTGCTGATCCTGTTTAAATATGTGTTTAAGAGTACTTTTTAAATACTGTGTAATAACATTAATAGTTAGTGTTAATACTTTCTTAGATTTACGCGAATATTTGATATTTAAATAAAACTATCTTTTCGGATTTTTTCGCGGATTTATTTTGATTTTTGGTTCCCAACGTTTCGATTGCTTTACAGCAATCATGGGAATGATGATCACGTACTGGATCACGGACTGGAAATTGCTAAGTTACAGTGTTAATTTTATGCTATAAAGAAAAATTCATTTTAATTAAACAGGCGTTAAAATGTGGTATTTAGAATAGTCTATGTCACTCTCCGGTCCATAATATATCTCCACATATGTATCTCCGGCTTATTTATGAAGGATGAACCAATAATATATAACCTGTGTATACGTACATGTGTACCTATCACGTCCTTTTCTCATAGGAGCAACCGGTGCATACTTATGTATACCTTTAGCCGATCACTGCGGTTGAGGCATTATTTTGTGGTGGGCTATTTAGGTATGAGTATCTAACCCATCCAGAACACATGTCATAATATTTATTTCGTTTTCTCTATTTTCCATAGTTCATAATATTTATGTAGGTATTAGCCAGCACTATCTTTAACATTTCCATTGATTTCTTCTTGAACCCTGAGTGAGTTTAGATAAGATGAAATGCCGCGTCGGAGGTATTCTACTTCTTCTTTCTGGAATAGAATACAATCCATATTTATGTATGTTTTTAAAGTTATATATATGTAGTGTATGAACTATATTACCCGTATTTGTTTGTATACAAAATAAAGTATGACTTATTCATGATGATGATGTCCTCCTGAACGATTCCGGCCACGGCGGCCAATCTCATTGAGACTAGCCAACTGCGCAGGAGATATTATAGTGCACAAGTGTACGCACAGACACAAGTGCACTCTCTATTCCTGTCACTCTCATACTCCGGTGGGATGACTATTCGGCACGACCGGTGAGAGTTAAGGCGCAGGACCGACGGCTTTCCGTGCTCTCCGAGGCACGGGGGTGAAACACCGCCAACTTTCCAACTCCGGGCTGCTACTGAGGCTTACTAAACAGAAAGACTCAATAACTAAACTTGACCCGGCCCGGGACTCGAACCCAAGACTTCCGGGTGTGCAGCCGTACATGCTAGCCACTACACCACCGAGGCAGTTACTTACTTATATTATGTATAACATATAACATATTGTTTATTTTATGTACTACTTATACGAGTAAAAGAGGAAAGGATTTATAACACAACAAGCTAATTCTTTTTTATGCCAGACTAATTGCATAATTGCAATTGGAACACTACCTATATGAAAGCCAGCTCCAATCTAGAACAAGATACTTCATTAGCGTCTGTAAGTCTACGAGCTTTGTACTGTAATATATGAAGAATTTATTTTACGAAGCACTGCACCAGCAAAATATAATTATCGCTTCAAAGAACGCTAAAAATGTAAAGTAAACATGAGAGTATACTCATTAATTAGTAATTCATTTTCATATTTTGATTGATTATTTAAATTATAATTGTCATCATTTGAATTTGCTTGTTTTAATTTATTAACCCCCGATGCAAAAAGAGGGGTATTATGAATTTAATATGGGTTATGGTATATGTTTGTATCAGTGTCTGTGTGTCTGTCTGTGGCATTGTAGCGTCCGAACGGATGAATTGATTTTAAATTAGTTTTTTTTTTGTTTAAAAAGTTCTATAGTGTTCTTAGCTATAAATCAATAAAATCCGTTTAGCGGTTTACAAGCGATTAGCGAGAGAGAGAGAGAGAGAGAATTTCAAATAGAGGGAATATTACCTATATCCTATACTAGCGGCTCACCCTCGCTTCGCTCGGGTTCGCCTTTAGAAAAACAAAAACACATCTATCCCTCGGGAACTGTATATTTTTCCGGGATAAAAAGTAGCCTGTGTGTTACTCCAGATTATAATTCATCCAGATCCGTTCAGCTGTTCTGGCGTGAAAGAGTAACAAACATACATACTCACAAACTTTCATGTTTATAATATTTATACAGTTATTTAAAACTCATAACTACGAGTATGTACAAGTAACATGATATGAAGTACGTAAAGGCAAAAGAATTAATCTTGTTCTGTTAGTCGCGCTAAAGAAAAACTACCCAATACATATGTAGATGGAGAATTTAAATAATATAAAACTTAGTGCGAGTCAGATGCAAGCCTGACTTCTGCACTACCTTACGATAAATTCGTTACAGATTTACTTTTAAAATATGTTATTTTATTGACAATTGTCTATACATTTCTATACATATAATAAAACTGTAGAGGTCGAATGTCTGTACATAGAAAAAAAATGCTTAAAACCAAGTAGGGGGATGGAAGAAGAGAAATAGAACAAATCCAGACTTTTTTACATTTTTTGTTTCTCTGTTTGTCTATTTGTCTGTTTGTACGGGTTAATCTCCGAAACTGGACTGGACCGATTTAAATGAAATTTTGCATGGTGGTAGCTTATATCCATGGTCAACATTTTTGATATTTTTCATTCCGGAAAATTAAAGAGTTCCCGTGGGATAGTCAAAAAACTATAGTAACTTATACAGCTTAGTACACAAAAACTACTGTATACAACCCTTTTTAACGTCCCACTGCTGGGCACGGACCTCCCTTTAATACGAGGGGGATCAGGCCATAGTCCACCACGCTGGCCAAGTGCGGGTTGGCGGACTTCACATGTCTTTCGAAAACTTGCTAAGTTCTCTCAGACATGCAGGTTTCCTTACGTTGTTATCTTTGATCCTTTATAGCGGAACTCTAAAAAGAAATTTAATTCAAAAATTTTTACAATATTTCAAATAAGCCATCTCACCCTGATAAAATAATTTAAACATCTCGTCATTAAAATATACAACTTTAAAAATCCAGACAGAAATTATGACATCGTAATTGGAATATGTCTCTAAACTAGAATTTTTTTATAAGAAAATTAATAATATGAATAGCGTTTCATGTTTTACTAACTAAAGTCAAATAATGTACCTACGTGCAAAAATATATTTTATAAAATGCAATTTTCATATAATGTATGTGAATTATAATTTGTAATATTTTGAATATGTTAAAGTTGCAACTTACCCTTGCTCCGTTCGGGTTTGTCCTAGTTACGTTTAACGTTTAGTATAGATTTCTTATAGATGAGATATTTTCCCGCAGTAAAAAGTATCCTATACGTTGACCCGGATAACCAGCTATCATCATACCAAATTTCATCAAAATCTATCCAGTGGTTTTCTCCTGATGCGTTCAGGCATCAGACAGACAGAAAGACAAAAAATTTAAAAACTTTACATTCAGCCTCTGTATCGATAAAAATTACTATTTCAATAAGATTTGCCAAAAAATATTTAATGTACAGATTCAACTCAGTTAGAATTTTATTATATGTATAGATTTACTATTTTATTTTTGATGTAGTTTATTAATTATTTACCTATGTTTAAAAAAGTCTTGGCTGAATAGGCTCGTACTAAATTCGCTGAAGCACTAAGAAAATTTCGTAAAAAAGTTTAGAGGGATAACGTCATAATAGTGAGTTCACAAATTAATTTTTACGCTTGTATGCGTCAAAGCTCAGGATAGGTAGTTCAAAGCTAATACTTTTGCTATAATTATATGAATTGGTTACACTTTTTCACAAAAGATAAAGAGTAGACGTTTTTATAGTCACGTCACGTCTAAGTCACGTCCATGTAAAGATATTTTTTGATTTTTTTTTAAATTAAAGTAAAGAAATAAAAAACAGCGATAAGATAAAAATAATTTTACAAACTTAACTAGAAACTTACTTCATGTATTGTTTTATTAAACATCTTTCATGCTCCCTATATTGAAAGCAAACATACTCGTATAATCATAAAATTCGAAAGTCAATATTTACAAGCAATATATAGTACGTTCTAAATCTTAGAATCCGTTTTTGTATAAATTACAGGCGTAAAAATTTACTCTACGTGGTGAGCCATTATTTGCAACATCAATTCGTGTAATTTTTTGAATATGATTTTTTTGAATTTGAATAGGACGCAAAGTTCTCGAGCGGACGCAAAGTTCTCGAGTAGGATGGAAAGTTCTCGAGTGGCGGCCATGTATTGGAAGGTGAAGCGTGGGTAGTCCTCCCACAAGGTGGACCGACGACTTGGTCAAAGTCGCTGGAGCCCACTGGATGCGGATGGCACAAGACCGGTTGTCGTGGACATTTTTGGGGAAGACTAATGTCCAACAGTGGACGTGTTTGGGCTGAGACAGAATTTTTTGAATTAAAAAATACAGCATTAATATTATTATTATTATTTTAATAATACTAATGTCCATTACATTTTTTACAGGAAATAAAAATACATATAATAAAAAATCTCCTAAATAACATTTTACTTAAAAATAGCCTCAAATTTTCTCACAGCTGAGTGAGCGCCACAAACTTCCAATGATAACACAATTATGATTTAGGTGACAACTTCCTCTGTTCTCTACAGAGGGTAAGTCAAAAGTATAATGTAAATGAATTAAAAGAAAATAAAATCATTATGTACATAATTATTTGTACATAATTTCTGTGCTTAGAAATTTTTGTCCTAAGTTTAATGCAACTTTTTATTTTATAACTGACGTTTTTCTAGAATAATTTTCTTAGAATTAATAAACTAAATGTGTTTTAATATAAACGTGATTATTTAATAATAGAGTCAATATACGAAATACTTATATTTCATTTTCTGAAGGTACAAAATTCCGGCGGGATGTAAATTTGAATGAAAAATTCCGACAAGATGTAAAATTCATGGCATATATTTTAATGTAGGATTTAATATTCAAATTGACATTGAGGTACATAATATGTTTTAAAATATTGCCTTGGGATATGTCAGATGTTATAGTTCAAATTATAACAAAACATGAAAATTCTGCGAAAGTTGGCTGTTACATTATATGAATTAATAATAAAAATAAGGTGAGAAAGTTGGTATAAAATTTTCTTTTATGCAATTAATGTGTAAATTTATAGTCATACTAGCGGTTAGTAAGGCAAAAATAAATCTATCCCACGGGAACCGTACATTTTTCCGGGATCAAAATAGCCTATGTGCTATTCCAGACTATAAATCTATCTCTGTGCTAAATTTTATCCAGATTAATTCAGCTGTTCTGGCGTGATTGAGTAACAAACATCCAAACATCTAAACTTTCACGTTTATAATATTAGTAATAATAATAATTAGTAATATTAGTTATAAGGTGACATGGTAATTTAAATCCTATTAAAGCCAAGTTAATGCAGCGTTCAAAATTACTTGAAGACTGTTTGTACCTTCTATAAATATGAAAATTAGTTTTCAGACATTTTACTGTAAACTAATAAGTTTCTAAATATTAAATTTAATTTAGTGAGCTGTGTGAGTTTATATTAGAAGCCGCTGGTTCACATCCTGCATCTCAAAGAAAGATACGTACCTTTCTTTTGCAGATATTTATACGGCTACAGTTTCAATACTTGAGTCTAAAAATAGAAAGTTTTAGGTAATGCGAATAAATCACTTAAAAAGATTATAAAATAAACTAAAGCCTTAATTTATATATCAGCATAAACCTTTCGCCTTTTCAACTCCACGTGTACGTAGCTTCTATGAATGGAAAAGTGGGGTAAGTAGACACAGATGTTAGAAGGAGTTAGAATATTGTTTAAACATTTTCATACACTAAATCTTAATAAAAAAATCTGATTTTTAACTTTTATAGCAAAAACCAAATCAAAAACAATATTATAATTTTAAATAAACTGAATACTATAAAAATGTAGATTCAGTTACCGTAGCTCCAATACGGTAATGGAGTATTACTGTCTAAATCGCAACTGTCAACGTACGCAGAATATTTTACACAGCATTAAGAGGGCCTCGAGATAATAAAAATTCGTTATTTTTTGCACAACGGCAAAGAATATTACACGAATTGCCTGTGAAGGTATTTCGCGATTTCAAATTGTAGGCATTATATCCGCGAAACGTCGCTATCTGTGTTATTACATTCCATCTTTAGCCCTTGATATACTGAGCGTATCTCGACAGCATATTACTGTTTTGCGAATCAGTAAAAATTGTTTTTTTTTTTTATTTGGATAATGGAAAAAAGTTATGACTTAATATGATAACGTCGTAAGTTTACCTAAGATATCTTTCAGAAAGCAATATATTTAGAAATACAAACACACGCACTTACGAGAAATATATTTTTTTTAAGAATGCTTCTTATCTCCAATATTTTTTTTTACAGCATACTTGACATTTATGATATTATTTATTTTTTGCATATATTATAATAAACTAGCGGCTTACCCTCGCTTCGCTCGGGTTCGCAAACTCAGGTTCTAGACAAACAAAAACAAATCTATCCCACGGAAACCGTAAATTTTTCCGGAATAAAAAGTGGTTTATTTGTTATTCTGACGTATGAACTATATTATTGTAAAGATTCATTAAAATCCAATCAGTAGTTTTCGTGTACTAAGGTTTATAAGTTACTATAGTTTTTTAAGTATCCCACAGGAATCTTTAGTTTTCCGGGATGAAAAGTATCTAAGATATTGACCGGGGATGTAAGGTACCACCATGCAAAATTTCATTTAAATCGGTTCAACAGTTTCGGAGATTAGCTCGTACAAACAGACAAACAGACAGAGAAACAAAACATTTGAAAAATATCTGGATTTGTTCGATTTCTCTTCTTACATCCCCCTGACTCGGTTTTTAGAATCTATACCATTTATTCTATTCGACCTCCACAGTTTTACTATATGTATAGATAAGGAGTTTGAATGAATTGCTCTGCTACTAGAGTCTGTTGTATTAGATAGCATGTAACTCTCTTCATCAAATTGGATTTTTTCAAATCAGATTGGTAGTTCCAGAAATTAGGGAATCCAAACATACAGCTTTTTCCAGCGTTATATATTGGTCGATTTTAACTAAGACTTAAATATTTTTATAGTAGTACCTACCTATTGTAAATGAAAAATCCTGTTATTTCTTACTTTTTACCTTGAAATCGGTATCTTTAAATGAAGTTTCAATGATTATTGAGTATAGATTAACTAGAATATCAACTCATAATACTAAAGTTCAGACTTATATAAAGTAATTGCATTCCAGTGTACCTAATTATAGTGGTATTAGCGTTTACGAATTGTAATAAGTATGCAAGCTACTGTGAAACGAAACAAGACCTTGTCAAAGCCCATTTACTGTGGATGCAGCTGTGTTTACGCGATCAGTCGACCGCGAAGTTGGATACAGACACCCCCACTTAGTACTACAATAGGCATTCACATTTAACTAGCCGAGTTATTTACACTCATAAGCAGGATTATCAAATACTAATTTTAGAAGCTTATGCTATAATTACAATAACACATCCAAGAATCTCTACCGAATTCATTCAAATTTAATGACTTGTGGCATCGTGACATAGGGAATCCTCGCAAAATTAATTTATTTAATATTATTGAGATGAAATTCTAATCAATTCTCGAAGAAAACTTAAATGGAGTAGTTTTATTTTATTTATTTGATTAAACCTGACTAGACGAAATTTGAATAAAATGCGTACATATTCCCAGTCATAGCGTCTGGCAATTCGAAATTAAATACCTATCCTTAGGCGCAGGTGAACAACTCTCAAATAATTTAATCCATCAAAAACATAAATGTGAAAATTGGAGCCAAGTTCAATATTAAGATATTTTTATAGTTGGTTAAGCGTGGTTGTCAACTTAACCGACAAAATAATTGAGATCTAAATGGGTGCCAAGTTCTGTAGATAATCGTGAAATTTCATAATAAGAACATATTTGAGTTTAAGACTTGGCTAGTTTTTACCAGTAAAGCAAGTTTTTAGAAGAACGAGACATGTTGATCTTATAATATAAAAACCGTAACTTGCGTATAGCATAAAGAAGATATAAGTATATAGAGAAGATAATATAAGCAATAGAGATCCTTAAATAATTTTAAAAATGATTCTTATCAAGGTTAATTAATATTAGTAACTTCTCTTCTCTTTTTTACGAAACACTAAATACAACTACAAAGCCCTTTTTATTCCCATTTTTAGATAGTGGTAGCTTATAAAGCGTAAATCGTATCGATTTTGTTGGAGTGGTTAGACTTGTAAGACAATGTGGCAACGTGACATTTTCTACCCCCTTATAACTTCGTTGTGGATAAAGCTAAAAGCCAAATTCCTAGTGACTAAGAGTACATAAAATAACTAGATATATTTATAAATTACATTCAATTTGAACCCTCAGCTTACGAACTATTGCAGGTCAAAGTTCTGACGTTGACTCATCAAAATTCTAAGGTATTTTAGCAGACACACGAGCTTCAAATTTTAAACGCAATTAGTATTTAGCCTATTAGGCAAGTAAGAACTAAAACATTCCATTTTCTGCATTTCAACTAATTCCAGTCCGGTTTTCTAGATATTCAACAAATTGTATAAACACCTTTTATCCTATATAAATTGATATATGACATTGATATTACAAAGTTACTTTTTCAGTTAGTATAATTTTTCGTCACTTAAACTACCCGAATAGATAGGTAGGTAAATAGTGGATATATAGTACAGTAAGTCACAGATGAGTCTCTTTTATTAATATATCTATACAATACTTATAAGTCAGCCCAGCGTGGCGAAGACAAGCGATGAGATCGAGATGTTGGCGATCTTATTGCTATAAGATCAAGGCCAAGTTATTCTATTTATTAAAGAAATAAAGATATCTAATAGTAACTCATTATAAAATATTGTTATTTAAGTAATTAGGTAACAATTTATGACAAAGTTGTTGAATAGATGCTTCCATAGATAGGTGCTGAATAAATTAACCGACTTGGTTTTACATTAGATCTCACAACTTTTTGAGGTAAAAGAACTGCGTTGCGAGACTTGCATTTTATTACATGTTATATTTTTGATGGGATTCATATGTTAACTAGGCAGCAAAAATATCTGGTTAGCTAGATCTCACCAAATAAAACTACTAAATATAGCTAGGGATTACTTAGTTACGTATCCGATGTAGCAAATATTCATATATTCTAGCTTTCCCTCTATCGTACGCATTGAGTTAACAATGAAAGGTAGTCTTGAACGGTAGGAACAATAAGGGACAAATTACGTTAACTGTTATTTGCATGCAAATTCCATCCTCAATTAGAAGTTCGTAGCGCATGCATTTCACGCTTAGTTGCATTATTGTGTTGGCCTTATATTGCCCCTGCCACATCTTTAATAATCCTTGACTCTAAATAGATCATGTTTTAATTTTAAATAGATATAAGAATGTAATTTGTACTCCTACTTTTGTCACTCTGTTGGCGTTATTCAAGGTGTCCTTTCTCTTCTTCTGTACTCAGTAATTATAAATATAATTTCCACACTTTCATGTACCTATGACCTCTATGCTGAAAATTTACTGGTTTACGTTGAGAGTCCCTCCGAGTGACCTCAATAATGTTATTGAACAGCTAAACTATGTGTAGCCGTAAAAAATGCGGTTAAGGGCTGGTTCTAAGAGTAAAATTAAGTGGACTGTATATAAGAAAGAAAAGGGTGCGGACAGCGGGAATAAAAAGCACGCCTACCTTGCTGGAGCTCTGCGTCAGGTCTCGGCTGCAGCGCCAAGGATGATAACGGCAGCGGTTAGATGGCGATGGCGGTGACGATACTCATGAGGGGACACATCACAAGCACTCGAATGTTCCATGCAATTATAGCAGGCGCGCGCGGGTTTACTTCTTGAGATTCAAACGGTGAATGCTAATTAACTGCGTATAATGACCCTTTAAATTGTAGGCGTGCATATAAAAAGAAGCGGGTAGGAATAAAAATTATGTAAGCTTACTATTGGCGGAAACACTATGATCACACAACATTTATTTTTGGAGTACCTACATCGTATGCTCTCTGTTAATCCTACAAAGTCTCAGGTTGTTGTTATTGGAAGCCAAAAATTAACCAAAAAGTTTACTCCATTGAGAACCTCGGTTTATATGCGACAAGTCTTTTATACTAAACTGTGCAAATTGCAGAGGTAAGTAGAAAGTTATTTTCTGCGAAGAAACCTGCTTAACCCTCCGTGTACAACGTGACTTAACCTCCCGTCTCAAACGATATAGCTATATGAAAATTACGAAGAGAATTTAAACTTTTTTTTATTAAGAGGAAAAATTGTATTACAACTAATAATGAATGAAATAAACTTTGTACATGAAATATACTTATTTATAAAGTTTTATTCAAAAGATAAATAATATCATAAAATTTTTGAACCTCTAAATAATCAAATCCCTTCTTCCTTCATGCCTTCAAAATATCATAATATGATAAAATCACAATTTCTAAACTTAGAAAAGATCAAGAGTTGTCTATATGAATTAAGCAGTAGCATTTTTAACCACCTAACGCAAAAAGAGGCAGTTATAAGTTTAACTTGTGTATCTGTGTGTTCGTCTGTGCCATTCTAGCGCCGGATGAACTGGCTCTAATTTAGTTTATTTTTTCTTTGAAATGTGATTGAATCGAGAGTGTTCTTAATCTGTTCACCCGTTTGCAAGCTATCAACTCTTTTTTAAACGGTAAAAGGATCTGAATAACTTCCGCAGATCTGATTGATTCAAAAATTTGGTATGCCGTTACTTCAATGACATTGCAATGATATGGTAGGCTTGGCCTGATGCTGCACCGTCACCTGGAATCTGCAAGACTCTCTACTAAAATGCTGCAAAAATATTTAACATTCGCGCCTATAATATAATATATCTTCTTAGTACTATTTCCTACACCCAAAGGTTGCCTGGAAGATATCGCTTTTCGCGATAAGGCTGACTCTTTTACATTTTCCTGCCTCTTTGTATATTTTTTTTACATTTTAAGTGTACGATAAAGGTTTTTATTATTATTATTAGATTCATATTGTGGGATGATAAAAATCTAGCGACAGGCAATATGTAATATATTGACTATTTAAAAGTCGATATTGTAACATAAAATACTTTAACAATAAAATGCGATAAACTGATACTAAATTCAGCTCACTTTTCTCTTTTAAATATACATATGACACGACATTTGACGACACGTTTGGCTCGGTTTGTAGTGACCCTACTTGCTGTGCCAGCGGTCGCGGGTTCAAGTCCCGCTGAGGGCTTTCATTTGTGTGGTGAGCACGAATGTTTGTACTCCAGTCATGGGTGTTTATATTTATAACTAGCGACTCACCGACGCTTCGTTTCGGGTTCGTCCCTAGACAAAAACAAATCTAACCCACGGGAACCGTACATTTTTCCGGGATGATATATAGCCTATAGCCTTTCTCGGTTAACGAAATATCTAATGCAAAAATAATTTTTCAAATCGGATTAGTAGTTCCTGAGATTAGCGCGTTCAACCAAACAAACAAACAAATAAACTCGTCAGCTTTATAATATTAGTATAGATATGTATGTATTTAAAGTTATATATGTGTAGTGTATCAACTATCTGGTATCCATAACACGGTCTCGTAGCTTAACATGGAACTAGATGGTGCTGTGTGTTTAATGTCCCAACATATTTATTTATTATTTATATGAACTAAACTTTGCCTGTTAAATATGTTACTTTTTTCTAATAAATAAGAATTGAAAGTCAGAAACATACAAATTGGATTTTTCATGATGCCTCCGCTTGCTTTATTCGTGTTAGTAGCGATATTAACCTTTAAAAACAATAGTGTTTTGTGTTATTTAAAGCAAGCTTTTGTCGAAGTTATAAAACAAATATAGAGATATTTTTATTTTCAGTATTTCATTACGTTGTTATTTTCATCCTTTGTTAGTCAATCATTAACGTTGATTAAAGAATGAAGTATGCTACAAACATATTATATGTACTAGCAACTAGATTAGTATAAATTTCTCAGAGATGAGATATTTTTACGCAGTAAGAAGTATTATATATTATGTTAACCCGGATAACCATCTATAAACATACCAAATTTCATCAAAAACTGTCCAGTACTTTTCTCGTGATGCGGTCACAGACAGATAGACAGAAAAAAATCTAAAAACTATAGATTCGGCCTTTGTATCGATAAAAATGACTATTTCAATAAGATTTTTCAAAAAATATTTAATGTACAGATTCAACTCAGTTAGAATTTTATAATATGTATAGATCTTTAGAAATCAGAAGTTGGACGTAAATAAAAAGAGCAAAAACTAAGTTGAAATAAAAACCAAAATATGATGATGATCCTCCTTGACGTCTGCGTCAACGGCGAACCTAATTAGTAGGTTAGTTCCGAACACGAGGGCGGAGGTGGCTATAGAGTATTTTATTTTAAAGGTCCTGTTACGGAGCACACAGTGCAACTGATGTTAAGTGTTGTAGGTAAATAAATTAAGTAAATTAAATGAAATAAATTAAATGAATAAAATAAATTAAGTAAATTAAATAAATTAAGTAAATTAAATAAATTAAGCGTGAGTTTTACAATGATATACTATCGCTTACAATCTATATAGAAATCTATCCGACAACCGCGTGAAAGCTAACCGCCATTTGATACCTCTAGGCTCTAGTTAGGCATTTATGCTGTAGTAGTCTGAGTGTATTTTTTTTTCAAGTATATATCCTAAAAGTGTAATAACTGTACTAATATAATGAAGCTGAAGACACACACATATATATATATATATATATATATATATATATATATATATATATATATATATATATATATATATATATATTATTTTATTTCTATTTTAATAGAATAACAAGAATTAAGAATACATGTAAATGTTACAAAGTAAAACAATTTTATGTAACATTAAATAAATTTTATTATAATGTTTTCATGGATATTTAAATGAAATGTTTTAAATTGTTGGAGACACGTCTCAATTACGAAAGTTTGTGAAATTAATTGGAGGGTGTTATATTCGTGAGATGAATCTTTTACTTAACTTTAGAATTATTTAATTATTTCTCGTTTATACATGTTTTAGTATTCTAATAATTGCCTTATATGCAAATAATGTGTTAAATTGTGAACTTTAAATTATATTAAATTGTTATTTGTTATTATATAACTGGCGACTTTTCCTTGATTTGCTCGGGTGCTACCTAGTACATTTTAAATAGATAAAAATAGTTATTGTGAGTGTAACTTAGGAGTTAAGCACATGCTATCGCGGACTTTTCAGCAGACCTTTCTATGATATACGATTTTACGGACAAAACACCATCATAGTTTAACCAATTTGTACAAAATATTACAAATTACTTACACTAACCTTCCTTAAATGAACTATATTATTGTCAAGTTACATTAAAATCTAATCAGTAGTTTTTGCGTAGGTACTAAGCTATATATGTTACTATAGTTTTTTAACTATCCCACGGGAACTCCTTAATTTTCCGGGATGAAAAGTGTTTAATATATATATAAGGTACCACCAATTCATTTTACTTAATCCAATTAATATATAATTATTTTTTGTCTAAAAGTAATTTTGTTATCTTAAAAGCAGTTATGCCATATTTATAGGTAGAATTTTTTTTCAATTTGACATGATTCCACTTTTGATGAACTTACCTATAACCGATTGAAGACAAAAAAAAATATACATATATATATATATATATATATATATATATATATATATATATATATATAAAGTAGCACATATAATGAGTAATAAACACAATTACCAACGGAATATACCTACCTTCTCCTTTTTCAGTCGGTTAAAAACATCAGTTTTATGCAATGAATCATTAAAAATGGATCGAATGTATGTAACATTAAATCTATTTTTAATGATTCATTGGTCATAAAGCCAGAACCAATTCATTAAATTAATAAATATTTTAAGTGATGTCCACATGGACATATAATATTTTTAATATGACAATGAATATAACTTAATAACTATGTATTTATAAATGTAATATTTGCGACTTTTAATTTTTACCGACTTCAAAAATCAAATACATGATTTCATTTAAAAGTTTATTTATTCACTAGCTATTCACACATGCTTCGCTCGGGTTCGTCCCTAAGTTGCTTCCCAAAACAAAATTAATTAATTTGGTTTTAATTTTTTTTTCTCAAATAAAAGTAGTCTAAGTTACTCCTTATTACATCAGCTATCTGCCAGTGAAAGTCCCGTCAAAATCCGTCTAGCCGTTTCAGAGCGTAGCCGGAACAAACAGACAGACAGAAAGACGGACAAAAATTGTAAAAAATGTTGTTTTGGTATATGTACCGTGTATACATCCATATACATTTAGTAAAAAGCGGTTATTTTAATATTACAAACAGACACTCCAATTTTATTTATCTGTATAGATTAATAGTTTCCAAACATAATTTTTGACGTATGTAACCGTTTCTTTCCAGTTAACGGAGTTAAGTCAATTTAATGTTAAAACTTCGTTAAATGGAAGGTTGCAACTGAACAATGCATTCGTATTCACGATCGAATGAATTTCATAGTTCCGCGTTGTCGTACACGCCGCGTGTTGGTTTTATCAAACTTTTTTATTGTTTGTTAAATTTTTTCTCACATTTTATTGCAGATTCATACATACGGTAATTGTATTTCGAATGAAATGTTTTCTGTGAATTTGAGTTTTTGACCTCAACTTGTATAGTTATTAACTTTATTTCATTTATCAAAATTAAAATAAAGCCATGTTACCTCAGAATAAAACTTAGTTTTATATAAAACTAGCGACTTACCCTCTCTTCGCTCGAGTACATCCCTAGCTATGGTTTCAATAGATATAAATAATTATTAGCCAGCGTTAGCCAGGTATTTTTTTTATTGTGAATTTTTCCTATGTTTTAATATATATTCTTCTATTCGGGGCGGAGACAAACCCAACAAATCAAAGATTATAAAATTCGGTGCAGCCGTTCTCGAGTTATAAATGGTGTAACTAAACTGATTTTGTTTTATTTAAAGGTATAGATAGTAATATATTTCGAGGCATTTAAAGCGAAATTAATTATAGAGTAATCAACTAAGTTAAATTTAATAGCAAAAAATAGAGGGGAAAAATGGAAAACACTATAACAATATTATATATATTACACAATAAACACTATAACAATTTTAAAATTAAACACTATAACAATATTATATATAACACTATAACAATATTATGATTTTTTTAAAGTAATTCAAGCATGAGATCAAAAATTATAACCAAATATTGCATGGCTGCGTCAGACGATCGCCAAAAGAAAAAATAATAAAAAAATGCATAGTTATCGAGTGTGGAAGGTTTTTTACATTAATAATAATGAATAATTTACTGTAGGCAAAAACCTATATGTACAAAGAAAAAATGAAAAATATACAGTTAAAATTAAAAGCAGTTATTGTAAAAACAACGCTTATAAATAGATGTGATAATCTGTGACAAAAATATATTACAATGATTAATTGCATGAGTGTGAAAGAGACAAAACATTCTAGAAAGTAAGTAGGTAGTTGTGTCACCAATCAATTGAAATACTTTTTTTGAGATAAAAACTATCCTATGTGCTTCCCAGGGACTCAAACTATCTTCTTACCAAATTTCATCTAAGGGTTTAGTAGTTACGGAGACTATTCAATACAAACAAACAAACAAAAAAACATTTTTTTTCCTCTTTATTATATTAGAATAGATCTAGTCTATATATACATAAAATGCTTTGTCCTGACTGACTGATCGATCAACGCACAGCCTAAACCGCTGGTCGTAGAAACGTGAAATTTGGAAGACATATTCTTTATACAATGTAGGCATCCGCTAAGAAAGGATTTTTAAAATTCATCCCCTAAGGGGGTAAAATAGGGGATAAAATATTGTATGAAACTCTGTCATTCTTAAGGTGAAATGCACAAAAAGTGGTATTTAGCTTTAAGATAAAAAATAACAAATATATGTATTAGATTTTTTTCGAAAATCATCCCTTAAAAGAGTAAAAGGGGGTGATAAAGTTTATATGAGCAAACAATTGTTTATGATCAGAATTACTTGAAACTTGGTATTAATGCTCTTTAATACAATTAAATAAACACGATTTTAAGCATTTTTTGAAATTCAACCCTTAAGGGGGTAAAATGGGGGATGAAAGTTTGTATGAAATTCTATAGTGAATGCACGTAAAGTGGTTTTTAAATTTGAAATGAAAAATAAAACAATACAAATATTATTTTTTCCGAAATTCTTCCTTTAAAATGATAAAACGGGGTTATTCTGTTTATGTGGTGAAAAAAATGTTTATGATCAGAATTACTTGAAACTTGGTATTAATGCTCTTCAATACAATTACATAAACATGTATTGTAGATTTCTTTTTTAATTCAAAATAAAAATTGAACATATTTAAATAGAGTAACATGGCTCAAGTTCTCTGTAAGTACACGCTTACTGTGTAGGATATAAAGTAGAGTAATTTTATTTACAGAATATACGCTTAACATCTTATACATATTTTTGCAAGTAATAAAGTATGTATTGCGAAAAAGTTTATTTTTTTCGTAGTTTGATCGCGGGCGAAGCCGCGGGTTCTGCTAGTCATAACATATTTTTTTAACACGTTGTTACTGTTATTATATAAAGAAAATATAAGTCTAATATCAATTAACGTAATGAAGAAACTTGTGACTATGAAAAATGATTGATTTATCCAAAATATTTTGATATTAATCAAGCCACTAAACAAAAGTATTGAATTGAATTGAATTGATATTAATCGACATTCACAATACTTTTTATTAGATTAAAAAAAAACTTGTTCAAAGCACAAAAGGTGTACGGCAGTAGCAAAGATGTTGTCTGAAAGTGAATTTAAAAAAGAAAATACGTTTTTTAAAAATGTTCATTATCTTAAACAAAATATGTTATCTTTTATTATATTTGAATTGTTTTTTGGAGTGAATCGTTTATATTTACTTTGCAGTCGAAGATATGTACTTTGGTTAAGTTATTTATATAGCCTATTTATGGTTGTGTTTACAGTGACTTACTCTTTTGAAACTCATTTAAGATCAATATCTGGAACCGTGTACAAAAATATGTTAGGTGTAGAATTTCTAATATTAGGCTTAAGCGCAATATTTTTACAGAAGAAAAATCTAAATAAATTATTTTTGAACTATGAAAAGTTCGATGAATTACTCAAAATTAAAAACGTTATATCTCTACTAATCCCAAAACTATGGTATTTCCTTGGAATCGGTGTAATACTTTTAATTAATATAATCGATATCTTAATGAGATTACAGTTTGTGTTCGATAATAATATTGCATATTACAATACATATATTGCGTATGTAACAGTTTTGGTCAATGATGCTGAGATAGGATTCTTTTGTTTTTCCCTCACTAACATTTTGGGCAGACTCTGCGTTCTAGAAGCTCACGTGGCAAAAGTTTTTAATGTTAATAATAATGAGGTAAAATATCCAAACGAAATAGAAATATTGACTAAAAGAGCGAACTTGAACGTTAACTCTCTTTATACAGCTTATGATTTATTGAATAAATGTTCGGAACAACTCAACACTGTACTAAATTTACCGGTAATTGAATATTTTATATGTAAAAAGGTTAATGAAAAGGGATAGATACGTTAATGGTGCTCAATTTTTTTTTTACTTGCGTTTTATTAATATTATTATTTAGATGTTATAATTTTACACTTTGAGAATATGAAGTTCATAATATTATACTTGTTATATACTATATATTTTGGAGGGTTAAAAAATTACGGTTTTTTATTAATTCAAATATTCGACCTATTAAAAATGGACAAAATCCATACTAATATTGAAAGTATGTGTATTTGTTTGTTTATCTCAGTTTCACGTCAAATACGAAAAAAAAATACAATTAAATTCAATTTTCTTGTGAAAGGCTTCAAACAATGCCAGTTGAGCATGTAGAATACATTAAAATTATTAGAGGAATATAATTGTCGTGACAAACGCTTCTTACATCTCATTCCCACATAAAACCGTGTTTTGTCTTACTTGATAGTATAAATGCTTAAGATTTAGGCTGGTCATTAAATTAATTGTAAATATTATCTTAAAGTTTAATTTGTTTAAACCGACTGACAATAAAAATAAATTTAAATATAGATACATATTTTTATAGGTAACAATTGTACTGATAGAGAGTGGAATTTCGACGATATTAAATTTTAAGTATACCATAGTAATGTGTCAACGTGGATCGGTATGTATTATAAACAAATTTTGTATCCGTAATAAGTATAAAGGTATAATGTACTGCATGAAAAATGATTGTTTTTAACAGCATTTACGCTTCATTTAAAATTCACTTCTCTGTGAATTCTATATGCATTTTAACTTTTGCCCTTGATGAAAAAATAAGCGCGTATGAGTTTGCTTTTAAATAATTAGAAGCAAGTACATTATTGTTACAGCTAGCAAAACCGATATGTATCTATACAATAAGCCGTTGGATAAAGAATTTATTTCTCTTGACATTTTTTTGTTACTTTTGCAACAAAACAAAATCTCGAGTATCAGCGATCCGGACAATGATTCATGATATTTTGAACTCGACGCAATTAGGTAAGTGTCTAATCTATACATATAATAAAATTCTAACTCAGCCGAATCTGTACAATAAATATTTTTTGGAAAATCCTATTGAAATAGTCATTATTATCAATATAGAGGCCGAATCAATAGCTTTTAGATTTTTTGTCTGTCTGGGAAAACATCACTAGAAAACCACTGGACAGATTTTGATGAAATTTAGTATGATGATAGCTGGTTATCCGGGTCATCATATAGGATACATTTTACTGCGGCAAAATATCTTATATCTGTGAAATCTATACTAAACGTTAAAACGTAACTAGGAGCGGGGGAGAGTCGTTAGTTCTTATATATTTTTATAAAATGTACTTACATATTATTATTATTATTTTTATACCTATTCCAGTTATTTAAATAAATATGAGTTTAACGTTGATTTTTTTTAAGTTTGAGGGGCATAGAAGTCGTAGCAATATGTGCACGTTTGTGCTTCCATATTACTCGTATGTTCAAAAATAATATATCAAACAGACGTTTATGCGCATGATGAGACTATTCACTATATTAGTTACTAGCAGGTCATCCTCGCTTCGCTCGGATTCGTCTAGAAACAAACGCTCTAGTAAACTAGTAAAATAAAAACAAATCTATCCCACGGGAACTGTACTTTTTCCGCGATAAAAACCACGGGATAAAACGGGTTAATTTCAGACTATAATCTATCTCTTCCAAATTTCATCCAGATCCGTTCATCCAAACAACCGAGTAAAAAACATCGAAACATCCATCTAAACTTTCACATTTATTATATTAGTAAGATTTTATTAAGTACATAGATCGAAAAAAGTAAATAAGTTACTTAAATAACTAATTAATAATATCGTATCGACCACTTTTAGTCGTAGTTACTGAGTTTGGCTTTGCTATTCTTATTAAGGGTTCCATTTTCACACAAAGTGATTTTTTTCATTTTGAACGTTTTCTTTAGGACTACAACAAAATCTGAGTAAAAGATAATATAGGTATAATCATAAAATTAATATTAACTTTTTTTTTCTAGATAAAATAGAGCGCCGTAAGATAAAGGCATTTTACTTATTAACTCAAGAAAAAGAATTGGCGTACACTCTGTGGGGGATCGTAAAACTGGACATGTCACTTCCAGTCAGCTTTTTGAGGTTTTGCATCACGTACATCATTATTATATTACAATTTTCAAAAATTTTTGACTAATAATTCTAATAGAAATAAGCTTCAGTGAGAGATTTTCATATCATTGTGTGTGTTACTAAATTATATGAAACAACTAAGTTGCTTCGCTTTATTATGGTACTCGTATTTCAGAATAAGCTTATTATTACTGAAATGAAATATAGTCTGTATTTTTTTAATAATGTAGCTTTGTAAAGTATAAATGTGTAATTTATATTAAAAAAAATAATACTAAAGCTATATTCTAATGACCTAAAATAAAAATAAAATATTAAAATATTTTTTTATTACATTTATTATTTCACACATTTTTATTAAGATACATACACAAAAAAATAATTAATAAAATTGTTATAGAGTATTTGTATGCATGATCCAATTACAATACATTATTAGTCGTAATTTAGTTAATTTGAAACAAGTTATATTTTAATATCAAGTATCATAAAATTCATTTAATTGAAACTAAACGCAATACTAAACGATTCTAAAACAACAACGAAATATTAATATATAGACACCAGTATAATTTACCACATCTTATATTTAGAAACAGATGGTAATGATTTATGTTTTCATTTAGAACTTTAATTAATTCTTATTCAATGTGAATGTTTAAAATTGATACAAGCTGTGGTATTTCTTTAATCTATACAGATAAATAAAAATGGAGTGTCTGTTTGTAATATTAAAATTACCGCTTTTACTAAATTCATATGGATGTATACACGGTACATATACCTTAACAACATTTTATACAATTTTTGTCTGTCTGTCTGTCTGTCTGTTTGTTCCGGCTAATCTCTGAAATGGCTGAACCGATTTTGACGGGACTTTCACTGGCACATAGCTGATGTAATAAGGAGTAACTTAGGCTACTTTTATTTTAGAAAAAAAATAGGGTCTAACGAAAAAAAAAATAAACCAAAATAATTAATTAATTTTTTTTGGGAAGCAATCTAGGGACGAACCCGAGCGAAGCGAGGGTGAGTCGCTAGTATTTACTAATTTTATAGCAATTGGTACAGACCTACGAATAAATAATAAGTCAGGAAATGTAACTGTGTTAAAAAATCACCAAGCATGTTTGTTTGTAACCTCAGAAGTGATTCGTATTTTGAATCTACATAGTTTTGGTTTGAAGTAGGCCCACTTTTTGAGTCGCACTTGTTCTGAATTAGACTTCCTGACCTATTATTTATTCATAGATACACACATTATATTTATTATTTGTAATGTTAATAAACAATTTTGTATAGTTTGTTGTCTGGAAATAGGTACCAGTCTTAACTATATAGGGTGGAACAAATGGGTGGACATGGAAGATTTTTTTTTAAATGCTTATCTGAAAAGGTAAAATCCAACCGACTTAAAATGCAAAAAAAAATCTCAAAAATTTTAATGCAGTAATATTATTTTTCAAAATAAAGCAATATTTTCTTTGAGTAAAATTTCATAACCTCAATATTTAAGGTACTTTTTCCTCTATATCCCATCCATTTATTCCATCCTACCTGTATTATCATACCAAGGTAAAACTATACTGCGAATTACGTGTATCGCTTTTGTAATAGAGCAGTATACGCAATAATACGTACAGAATTACAGAACCTATATTAAAAGAATTGTGTGAATTTAAAATGTGAAATACCTAAATTATCTTCTAAGTTTCCCTTTTCTTGTGCTGAGGGACTTTGCTTATTATAAAGTTTAATGGTTTTAGGTTAATGCTATAGGGTTTTATAAGAGAGTATATACCTATGTATGAATGAAAATATATGAAATATATTAATTGCGTTGATTTAAAAATTATTTTTCTTAACCCAATTAGGCTTCTATCCTATTCATACCAAGCGACTTACGGAACCCCGGAAAAACAAAAAAATGGTACGGAAAGCTAAAAATATTTCAATAAATCAAAAAAAAAAATGGGGCGCATTTTGTCACATGAACACTTGGCAGGTGAGTTAAATTCAATAAAGTGCTGTACATATACATACATTGTTATAACTGTTTGTCCTCGGACGGCTAAGAGCTCTGCATATTTTATAAAGGACGTCATTGGACGACGACCTCGAGAACATGTCATATTTACTGCAACATATTTTCAGTTATAAATATAATAAACATTTTATATGCCCGTAAGAAAAAAACTGTTTGAATTTTGTACCTAGGTACTTAAAATGTTTTTTAAGTGTATGAATTCTTATTTACCACACATCTTCTTCATGCACTTTCTCTTACAAGGTGAATAGAAAAAATACAATTATAAAGTTTTGCTTCTTAAATTTATTTGCTAAAAAATAATCTAGTCAAAACCAATAGTTGAATAAGACCGTAATACATATTTTTAAACTTAATGTTCATTAATTTATACTAATAAAGATATTAAAAATAAAAAAATAAAAATAAAAACATTGTCTTTGTTAGCAAAAATATGTTTAAAAATTACAAACAAAATTGAAATCGCCTTTTAAGTGTAAAAAAAATACCTGTAGCAGCCAACTCACTCTTCCATAGCCACATCATAAGTGACTTGTTATAGCAAATTAAGTTTTACATTATTTATTAGTAAAATAGTGTGTGTGTGTGTGCGTGCGTGCGTGCGTGCATGCGTGTGTGTATGTCTATGTAAAATATTCAGGAGATTGATTCCAAAAGCATTTCTGTATCCTCATATTTAAGAGACTTCAGCCAATTAGTTCAGACTGATTTACAGTCGTGATAACTCAAAGGATAGATTTCTATACTTTTGTTTACTTTTTGGTTTAACGTGCAGCACCTTAGGCAACATAAAAACACCACGATTTCTTCTTTTATCTACTATGTTAGAATCAATAACCAAATTTTTATATCATTTTAAAACAATCCATAAAATATATAATTTTCTAACAGATAGAATATTGGTTTCTGAGTATAATTCATGAGTAGGATAATTATGTATGATTTGAAGAACATCCATCACTTTGAGTAGTAAACGCTGTGCTCTTTCAACTTCCAGAAATTTCACTTTAGAGGCTCAACCCCATAATAAGATACAATAACACAACACTGACTAGGCTAATGCGACATATATTTTATTTAAAAGTATTTTCGAAGCTGAATACCTTAAGTCCCTAAAAATCCATATTAATTTTCTGACTCTGGAAGTGACTAGTTCAATATGTGAGTGCCACGAAAGTCTTTGGTTAACCATAATACCTAGATATTTAGTTATGGCTACTTTGTTAATTATACGACAACTACAGTTTTAATGAGCAGTACTTTTGCAGGAATGGATCTGAATAGTGAAGTTACACGAAGGTTGTGATCGGATATTTTTTTAAAAGCAAATGTATATTTTGTCTTCTCAATGTTAAGCGAAAGCAGGTTTGTTCTTAGCTAACAGGCAACTTCACGGAGTCCTTTTTCTACAGCTTCATTAACAGTATCCCACGTAGGTCTATTGAATACTATAGCCATATCATTAGCATAGACAAAGATCCTGGCCCCGTTTATGTTTAAGGTACACAAATCATTAATATAAATAAGAAACAAAGTCGGGTCCAAAACGCTGCCTTGTGGGACACCGTAAGTTATGTATGAATCGTCGCTCAACAGTTTTCCAATTTTTACTTCCTGTTTACGATCATACAAATAATCTTTAAGAAGCAAAAGAGGAGTCCCTCTGACGCCAATATTTTCTAACTTTTGTACAAGAATGGTGACAGTGTCAAAAGCCTTTTTTAGATCTACAAAGACAGCAAGATTTTTGTTACCTACATGTAGTTGTTCAACAATTAATGAAGTTAGGGCTGTAACAGCATCCTCTGTAGATTTTGCTTGCCTAAAGCCAAACTGAGAATCAGGTAATTAGTCTTTTGTTAAGTAGTTGTTGGAGTACTATTTTGGAGATACAGGGCAAAACCGAAATTGGCATATAATTGTTGACGTCGTCTCTGGCACCACTCTTGTAAACAGGAGTAATAATGGCTTGCTTTAGTAAAGAAGGAAAAATGCCCGTATTGAAACAAAGGTTAACCAAATGAGTTATGATGGGAGTCGCTTCATTAACGGCTAATTTTTAAAGACAAGATGGTATATTATCCCATCCACGAGCACTATTAAATTTAAAAGACATTATCGTGTCATGAACTTCCATATCATTAGTGTCTTACAAAATAAAAGACGTCAAGTGGTAACGTAACGAATATTAAAAAAAAAACAATGTTTGCTAATTTTGATTTATATATACATACGTAAGTAATTTTTGTTCTTTTAAAATTTATAAAAACTAGAACATTATATAATAATTTACCTTACGCAGTTCTTAGTTTTATGTTTAAAAGCTAAGTATTATGAACAACATATTTATACTAAAAAATACTAAAAATAAACAAGTTAATTTAGCTTAATCTATAAATTTTGAAAATTGTACAACAATTATAAGATAAGTGACACAAATACTTGTATAACTAATTGGCAGTGTCATGTCTAGTTTTATTATGCCCCATAAAGCGTATGAAAATTCATTCTCATGGGTTAACTGAAATAACGCCTTCACCTTACGGCGCTCAATTTTACCTGAAATAGATATAAATATATGTATGTGTTTAATATATAGCTAAATATATTTATTTGTTTTAAAATTTAAACATAGCACTTTAAATATATAATAATATCTACATATTATTTATCTCTTGAGTTAATAAATTATTCTACTATTTATTAAAATTACAAATTTTCCGTTATTTGCAAAAAATGTACCTATATATAACATCGGTTCCAAAAATATCTTGGCTCAAACATTACAAATACGATATACATACTATAGTAAATACGTACTGAGTTCTGAGTTATTCAAAGTGTCAAAAAGCATGGTACGAATATTAGCCACTTGTGTTTTTGTTTGGTTTGAAAAATAACAAGGAAAGAATAAGAGTATTATATATTTCAGACAGCGGCATATAGAAAAAATAAGAGTTGATTTGAAGATCTGTAAAAAACAAATAAGACAAAATGAGAAATACTTTCTTAGATTTAGATACGCGAATATTTGACATTTTAATTAAAACTATCTTTTCGGATTTTTTCAAATTAGTTTTTTTAATTTTTTAAATGTTTAGAATTAATAATCAACAAATATTGTATGGAACTTTGGTGCCATTTTTTGAATTTTCAAAATCATTTTGTAAAATTGACCTTTGAGAGTCTAAAACTCTCTCCCGTGACCATGATTGCTGTAAAGCATTCGAAACGTCGGGCACCAAAAATAAAAATAAATCCACGAAATAATCCGAAAAGATAGTTTTCTACAAAATGAGAATGAGAATTCAAAAAGATTTTCAGTTAGGATTTTGTTCAATAAAAATAATAAAACTTACATCTAGTGCAGTTTGAACTTCTTGAATGGCATTTTTTAAAATCATTATCGTTGCTAGCCCTGATGCAAACATCATCACTATTAACTGCAAAAAAAATCTTTGATGATTATAATCATGAAAGAAATTGAAATGCAAGCTCAAATGGAATACCTACGGGAAAACTTATAATAGAATTTAGCTGCTCTGAAGATTTGTGCAACAAGTCGTACATTTTATGCAAAGAACTTGTATCAAGAAGCACTCTTGACGCTAATTCTTCACATTTATTTGGTATTTTTCTTTCATTTGCTTCTTCATCTTTTGCTAAAAAGCTTTTGGCGACGTGAGCTTTTAAAATGCACAATCTTTTTAATACGATACTTAGCAGAAGACAGTAAAATATTATTTCATTTTCATGTGTTACAATAGGCAAATACATATAGAAATTATAAAATGATAAGGGATTATACTGGTATAAGAAAAAGTATATGTTGTATAGATTTTCCATGATGTCATATAATGTAGCAACGCATATTGCATAAATATAATTGCGTTTTGGGATTAGTAAAAACTTTTCGCCATAAATATTTAATTCTTCATCAAATCTTTTAATAATTTGTATGAATTTACTAAGTTTATTCTTTTGAAAAAATAATGCACTTAGACCTAATATAAAGTATTCTACGCTAATTGTATTCCTGAACACCGAATTTGTGGCAGTACTCCGCTCACCGGCTATGAAAAATATTGTAAATAAAAGTAATACTACGTAATGAATGTAACTGAACCAGAGAACCCAATTTCGAATGTCTAGTAAATATAAACGATTCATTCCAAGTAAAGTTTCAAACATAATAAAGTATTTAACATTATGCATCAAACGATATTCTTTTTGTAAAAAATTATTTTGTTTCACCGACGGCACTTTTTGGGACATTATTATGATTGTTTAAGATGTTTTATATAAATGGAAACGTCGCCTGTCCAAAAGAACGTATCGAAAACTTCTGGCTTATGAAATTCAATACATTTTAGTAAAAATTAATTGATTGGTCGGCTGATAAAGGAAATTTAATTCCATTATGGTAATGGATATGATACGTCAATTTTGACAGATTACTATTAAAAATTCAAAATAATTTAATGTATTATAACTTATACCTCTCTATCGGGTTTTGCTTAAATAATATAATATGATTCATATTCTGACAATTAGGATTCCTAATGAAACGGAAGTGTTCTAAGCTGGCTTTGAAATATAAAATTTTCGTAAAACTTAAATATAATGTTCTAAGCCATGTACTTAAAAATAATAAAAGATAAGATAATAATCCTAAAATGTGTTCATGCATAGAATTCTCTAGAATTTCCTTAACTTTACTACATAAAGCAGCAGAGCAAAGATTGTCATCTATTCATTAGCTTTAGATGGGAATATACTGCTAAATTGAGTCAGTAAGGATCCTTTCACTATTATTCCATGATGCTTCTTGTATATTATTATAATATCTTATTATCTGTATAGTTTGGTAGAAAATTCAACTATTATAATGATTATAAAATATGTTATCTATACTATAATACGGTATTTGTTATAATATACTAGCGATTTACCCTTGTTTCGCTTGGTGCGTCTCTTAGTACCTGCGGTAGGAGATAAACTATCGCGGACTTTTCTGTAGGCCTTTTAAGACTTACAACTTTTTATTACGTTATTTGATGTATCTTTTAAGGTTTAGCCAGCGTTAGTCATGAAAGCGTACGAAAACTGTAATAAGTGTAATAAGTGAATAAGTACAAAATAAACAATTATGATTTTTTGATTTTCCAGCTGTTTTTTTTTTTGGATTTTCTCATTTTTTTTTAATTAAAACGTTCACAGTCCGGTGACCCCAATGTGGGCTCACAGCATTGACTGCATTGCTGATGAACTTTGGTGCCTACTATTTTAGCGGTCTTCCAAGATTTTTCTTCGGTAATAAACCAATACATCTTTTTCGATTACGTCTTTTCCCTGGATATTGGGATTTTGATATGGATCAGTAAGAAAGTGTTTTGAACTGGTGGATGGAGGAGAGCTGGTAGAACGAGCGAGAGCATGAGACGTGACGGTGGTATTTCTGTATGAATATCAAGAAGTTTCTTATAATAATTTCGTATGCTGTTAGTATGTTGCACTTTTCTTTTTTTATAAATACCTCAGTCCCTCTAATGCACAATCCTCGATTCTATTATCATTATATTCTACGTCATTTCCAAAAATATTATTTTCCAAATAGAATAAGAAATTATCTGCATCACGATCTTTGAGATTTTTTTGTATATCAGCATCATAGAGGCCGCGAGGTATATTACACTACACTACAAACACTTCCAAATAATAAGAAACCAGACAGCAATAACTACAATGTAATATAGTGAATGGATTCACGTGAATTCTTATTCATAAGTCCGTGACCTCACCGTGGGTTCACATGGGAAATTCGATGGAAAATGGAAAATCGTATGATAAAATTGGTATTCCTGATGAGGTTCATATACATATAATATAATCACCTATTTACTTCTTTGAACTCGCGGGTGGATGACACCATTTTGTATGGGGAAACGTGTTAAACCACCCTTGACACACCCCCAATAAACGAAAAAACAATTATTCAAATTGGTCCAGGCGTTTTTCAGTTTTAGTGAGACTAACGAACAGCAATTGATTTTTATATATATGTTGATTATAATTAATAATAAATATATTTCTCAAAGTAAAATTTATGTCTCGTACTTATTCGTGGAAGTCATGAAATCAATTTCCGCAACTTATGAAATCACGCCTCAAAGGCTAGTGTATTATATAATAAGTTTTTTTAACTTAAGCTTTCATTCGTGTTTCCGTTATTATTAAGTCGTTTTCCTTGTCGTCTATTTTATGGAAGGTTTAAAATCAAGATAAAAGATAAGCATTTCACCTAATCAACAATAGTAACCCAGCTGGAATCCTTTATCCGCCAGTGAAATTCTTTTAAAGCCGAGTCAACTCTTGGGAGGATAATTGAATACAAACAGAAAGAAGTGTTTCTTTCTAAAAAAATGTAATATTTATGAATAATTCATATTTATAATATTCCTAAATAGCAATTGATTATTTTGAGCCTAATTTAATTTATAAATATAAATTAGTTACTTACCTACTTTTTTCGCATATATTATACTTTTATTTAGAAGTGTACTTCAGCATCTAAAATCATTTAAAAAAACCTATTTAATATACGTGCATTTTTTGAATCATATTTAATATTAGCGACTTATCCTCGCTTCGCTTCGGGTTCGTCCCTAGACAAAAACAAATCTATCCCATGGGAATTACATTTTTTTCCGGGATGATATATAGCCTAAAGCCTTCCTCAGTTAATGGGCTATCTAAAGCAAAAAGAATTTTTCTACTCGAATTAGCAGTTCCTGAGATTAGCGCGTTCGACCAAACAAACAAACTCTTTAGCTTTATAATATTAGTATAGATCCATATTGTAAAGAGGTAGATATTGTAAGTTTGTATGTAGGGGTTAATCTTTGACACTATTAATCTGATTCTGAAAAGTTTTTACCACTTTTTAGGCTATAGGTTATTTTTATTCTGATAAAAATGTATAGTCCCTTAAAGTAAAAATAACTTACAGAGATAAAAGAGCGATATAAAATTAGATAAATCGTTGTATCGGATTTTGCAAAATATCACTCTGTATATAGTAGAATAGCCACTAACCCTCCACTCCACGCGGATGTTTTCTAGCTGTCTTTTGTATTTAAAATATTATATACAGCAAGCGCCACGTTATAGCAAATTTAATTTTTAAGAGTAGGCTATGTTTTTCCTGGGCATTATCTATCTGTATACTAAATTTCATCCTATTCTGTGCAGCCGTTTCAGTGTGAATGAGAAACAAACACATATGCAAACTAACGCGCTTATAATATGTAGTTATGTGACATTCAGATTTCACAACAAAAAGAAAACATAAAATTTTATAAATAGTCTCCCACAAGTTGACTACAATGTTTTAATCTCTGAAGACGCTTATTGAGGTTTTATATGACGAGGGTCCGACCGAGACAGGTTATTTTGTATTTGAAAATATCTTTTGTGCATGGGTCGTTACCAAGTCTTTTCAAACACCGGATATTGCGTTAGATATCAGCTCGTCGATGATGTAAACTAATAAGCTAAAGGGTAATAAAGGTAGCTCAGAGAATTATTAAGTAGTTTATAGTAAATACTTTTTTATGAATATTGTCTTATTATATTAATGACTAGCGACCCACCCTCACTCCGCTCGGGTTCATCCCTAGTTACGTTTTAACGTTTAGCTCAGAGATGAGATATTTTCCCGCAGTAAAAACTATCCTATATGTTGACCCGGATAACCAGCTATCATCATACCAAATTTCATGAAAATCTATCCAGTAGTTTTTCTGTGATGCGGTAACAGACAGACAGACAGACAGACAGACAGACAAAAATTCTAAAAGCTATAGATTTGGCCTCTGTATCGATCATAAAGTCTATTTCAATAAAATTTTTGAAAAAATATATAATGTACAGATTCGACTCCGTTAGAATTTTATTATATGTATAGATTATATATTATTATAGTTATTAGTAGACATGTATATTAATTAATATTGTAAACCATGTCCTTTTTAATTCTAGGAATTTCATTTAGGCATACCACCTGAAAACATATGGCGGTTAAATGGAGACTCATGGGTTAGAAAAGCCACTAAAACCTCAAGGAATTTTTGCTATGGAGCACCAGCAGGATCAGTCATGCACTTAACCACGCTGTCTCAGCGTTTGGCCACCTAGGCAGACCACAACCACCACGGACCACGCTGTCCTCACGGTTCTCTCTGCCATTAGAAAAG
Source organism: Fabriciana adippe (assembly GCA_905404265.1). Classification (NCBI taxonomy): domain Eukaryota; kingdom Metazoa; phylum Arthropoda; class Insecta; order Lepidoptera; family Nymphalidae; genus Fabriciana; species Fabriciana adippe. Next base: position 12,665,450 of record FR989992.1, on the reverse strand, counting down.
TACATGAAGCAAACTGCATGATATATTTTACCAGGTTGGTTAGTTCGCCAGATACCAGTGAACCACCTCCTCCCACCTCTACCACAACAAGGTGAAAACACATTCGAGGGGGATACAACCATGTCCTGAACCACACGAGACAGTTTTGATTTTGGTTATGCATTCATCTGGGATAATTGTTCATAACGATTCAACGTGTCAATAGATGGCGCTGTTTTGGAAGGTTGATAGAATAAGAAAGGAAAAACTTTTTGCGGGTTCGCGAATCGCGGGTAGAAGAAGCTACTATACATAGATATATTTATATAAAATTCATTTTTCAGTCAGTCATTTTTACAAATGGAAATCTTAAAAGTACTAAAACTCCTTTAAACTTTATTACTTTTTCCTTATTCCTGATTTTATTTACATACTCCCGATTTAAAGCCAAAGTTTAATATAAACATTGGAAAATTGGGTACTAGATTCAGGGTTTGATGTGCAATTTTTATAATATTTTCTCATAAATTTTTATGTTTATCCGATATATTTATTTAAAGTTTCTAAACCTGAAAAATAAGACAAGACATTTTAAATGCTTGTATTAGTAATACTTATCACCGGTTGTAGTCGCGTCGCTGTGTATACGAGTACGTCAAATAGTGGACAGTTTATGACCACAATAAACTAGTTGTAATAAACTTTGGCCTACCGCATATACAGGGTGTCCCAGAAAGAATGGATAATCCTGGAGTTCCTAATAGTACGGCTATCAAGCGCTCTAATAAAAATACGTACAAAAAAAAATTCCAAGTGGTACCAATAATATGAGGTTTTTTAAAAAAAAACATTTTTATTGACCCTACTCTACTTTCATGTGCACCACAGCCGCAAATTAATGAAATTTGTTGTGTTTTTGGTGTTATCTTTTTCCTGATAGACTATACTATCAGAAATGCAGTAAAGAGTATGAGTATCTATTGTACTTTTTCGATAAAAAAATATCAACTTCAATTTTTAGCATGAAATTTGATAAAAAAATAATTTTGACAAAGTTTGAGAGCCTTTCGTGAAAAAAAAATGTATGAAGACCTAAGCGGCCAACTATTTCAAAAATATGCGCAGTTAATACAGATTACAAAATGGTATAATACATAATTTTATGTAAAGACAGAAAATTTAAAAAATCTTATCTTGTCTTAAATGGTGACAATGACAAGGGCGTTTTAAAAAAAGTTTTTTTATTGTAGTAAAGATCGTATAATATCGGTATTTACTACCTGAGTGTGGCCCACGCGACCCATCTTTTGTTTATGAAACAGGGACAGGTAGAGTGTGAGCGAGCGAGAGAAGAGTATAATGTTAATATATTGTACCTTATTATGTATTTAGTGCGTCTCTCGACTTGTTTGGTATCGCATGTGTATTCCTTTTGGAGTACTCTGTGATTTTAAAATCAGTGTTATAACGACGGCTTCCGGCTATTTTATTGGACTCTTAGTTTTAATTAGTGATTTGGACTTTGTTTGGTGATTTTACGACGACTTGGCTTGTATCTGGACTGGTATTGTGTATTAAGATGCCACGTATTCAATATACGGCAAGAGAATACGCAAACATGCACTTTATTTATGGTGAATGCAGAAGCAACGCAAGTGCTGCTGCAGCCCTTTATAGGGAAAGATATCCTACCGCGCGTCATCCAGATTACCGCGTATTTATCAGAGTCCACATGTGTTATTCAGAAGGTAGAATACCTGGCAGCGGCATTGGTGGTATGAGCGCTGGAAGACTAGCTAATATCAATACACAAGACATTGTGCTTGACGAAATTGAGCAAGACCCGTCCGCCTCTACTAGAGTAATAGCACGACGTACTGAAATCTCGAAGACGACCGTGCACCGTGTACTTAAAATGAATAAATTTCATCCCTACCATATTAGACGCGTCCAAGTTCTACAACCGAGAGATTACAACGCAAGATTGTTTTTTTGTCGACAAATGCTTGCAAAAATAGAACAAGATCCACAATTCTTCGACAAAATTCTGTGGAGCGATGAATCCACTCTTAAAAAAGATGGATACTTCAACATGCATAATCTGCACAGCTGGCAATTCTCGAATCCGCATCTAATGCGAGAACAGAGATCACAATACCAGTTCAAAATAAATTATTGGACTGGTATATTAAACGGAAAAATCATTGGTCCATTCGAACTGCCCGGAAACTTATCTGGACAAAGTTATTTAAATTTTCTACAAAATGATCTGCCAAATTTAATGGAAGACGTGCCTGAGGAATTGAGACAATCCCACTGGCTACAAAATGATGGTTGTCCTGCACATTATGCTGCAAACGTCCGTGTGTATTTAAATGCCACGTATCCAAATAAATGGATTGGTCGTTTGGGTCCCATTTTGTGGCCTCCGCGATCCCCGGACTTAAATCCACTAGATTTTTTTTACTGGGGCTGTCTAAAAGAACAGGTGTACTTCAAGCCTATTTCAAGTTTGGACGAATTACGCTGTCGTGTGCAGGAGGCCCCTTCAATAATAACTGAACGGCGCTACGCACGACTTCTTAGAAGAGCATTTATTAGAAGATGTCGAGCTTGTATCAGAGTCGGTGGCAGACAATTCGAACACCTTTTATGAAATAAAGATTGATTTATGTATGTACAACTTAACGCTTTTATTGTAACAATTTAAGGCAACATTTTTTTTTTCTTTCTTCAGTCGAGTTTACTCTTTTCGCATCTTAACGTTAAATAAAATTATGTATTATACCATTTTGTAATCTGTATTAACTGCGCATATTTTTGAAATAGTTGGCCGCTTAGGTCTTCATACATTTTTTTTTCACGAAAGGCTCTCAAACTTTGTCAAAATTATTTTTTTATCAAATTTCATGCTAAAAATTGAAGTTGATATTTTTTTATCGAAAAAGTACAATAGATACTCATACTCTTTACTGCATTTCTGATAGTATAGTCTATCAGGAAAAAGATAACACCAAAAACACAACAAATTTCATTAATTTGCGGCTGTGGTGCACATGAAAGTAGAGTAGGGTCAATAAAAATGTTTTTTTTTTTAAAAACCTCATATTATTGGTACCACTTGGAATTTTTTTTTACGTATTTTTATTAGAGCGCTTGATAGCCGTACTATTAGGCACTCCAGGATTATCCATTCTTTCTGGGACACCCTGTATATAACTTTTAATCGAACAACTGTTTAGTTGTATATCAAAAGTATATAGAAATGTATGGAGGTCCGCATACTATCAACTAGATAGTTGCTCGACAAAATAATCAAAAAACCAAATCGACTGCTTTTTGACTAATCAGTCGAACAACTATCGGCCGACAACTCAATGTGTATTGCAATGTATTGGAGCACGCATACACTCGACTAAACAGTCGATGCGTGACGGTCGTGCTGCCACGTTTGGCTCAGTTTGTAGTGACCCTAGTTGCTGTACAAGCGGTCGCGGGTTCGAGTCCCGCTGGGGGCATTTATTTGTGTGATGATAACGAATGTTTGTACTCCAGTCATGGATGCTTATGTATATGTATTTAAAGTTATATATGTGTAGTGTATTAACTATGGAACCAGATGGCGACGAGTTTTGTTGTCCCAAAATATATTATAATTAGTAAAAATATATTTTTCTAAATAATTATTATTATAAAAATATAAATATATTAATAAATATATTTTATAATAATTATTACTTATAAAAATAAATATTTATTATAAGCAAAGCGTAAGTGTGTACTTTTTTTATTTAGCATTACCCTTGTATTGGAGCATAATTGAGTTCTACAAAACAATCGCTTAAGAGACGAAACAAAAGAAAACTAAAATAAATATGTTACGACTGAGTTGATTGTATGCGCACCCTCGTCGACTAAACTGTTTGGTCGTCATGAAATCGACACAAGCACACAACTCGACAAAACAGTTTAGTCGATGTAACAGTTGTATATATGCGGTAGGCCTAGTCATACCATTTATTTGAAAGCTGCAGGATAACGAAAGACGACTGTACAATCTCGTTGAAACTTTTTATAGTATTCCAAGTGTCATCTTGGAATGTCTTTTGCTAGTCTATTCTTTTAGAGCCACTTTAAAATCGTCTGTTCAAAGTTTTATTATTATATCAAGGATATGTGAAGTACATTTTGCATATGACATTGCTATAATGCACCATTGCTTTTTACATTATATACAGACGTTATTCTGTACAACGTATATATGTACATATTTATATACGTTATATGTACATATGTATGTGTATATTTCTCAAAACATAAAAATCATTTTCTTCAAATTCAGAATTCTGTTGTAGTCTGGTAAAGCTACAAAGTGCAGAAACAAATTGAATTTTATACAATAGATCCTAAGAAAGATACAGAATTCTTTTGGGTTGGGCTAAAAGAACGCTTATAGCGTATTAGGCCGCTATTGCGTGCGATACGCAAATCCCGAGCTTTAGAAGCGATATCAAAAGACCCTAATACAGATATATTGGATCAAATCGGTTTGTTTTACCGTCGCATATGCCTTGTGTGAGGCTGAATGCTAGTAAATAAATTCCTTTTTTATATCTATAGGTGGCAAATTTAATAAAATTCTGAGTCGAATCTGTACATTAAATATTTTTTAGAAAATCTAATCAAAATAATCATTGTTATCGATACAGAGGCCGAATCTATAGTTTTTAAAATTTTTGTCTGTTTCTTTGATTGATTTTTGTTGAGAAAACCACTGGACAGATTTTGATGAAATTTGATATGATGGTAGCTGGTTATTCAGGTCAACATTTAGGGTACTTTTTACTGCGGGAAAATATCTCATCTCTGAGAAATCTATACTAATATTTGAAACGTTCCGTATGTTTAAATAGGGACTAACTCGAGCGGAGCGATGGTGAGTCGCTAGTAGAAATATAATATGATATTCACTTTGCATATCGGAATAATATAAGTCAAACAAATAGTATAGTCAGACAGATGGACAAAATTCTAAAAACTATAGATTCGGCCTCTGTATCGATAATAATGACTATTTTAATAAGACTTTTCAAAAATATTTAATGTACAGATTCGACTCGGAATTTTATTGTGCTATGTTTATAAGATATAGCAAAAATTACTAAAATACGTGCGTACTTAATTATAGGCTAATTAAAGCAAGGCCACCATAAGATTAATTTAGAGCAAACCTTTACACCTAACCATTCTAAACAAAAGAAAATAAATAGGTTAGTAACGAAACAGCTTAAATATGCGAAAAACAATTCATAGGAATGTCAGCTTTATTTATTTGAGCGTTAAAATCACAATGCTGCAATTAAAAGCGAGAAGTTTCTACACAGGCACCGATTATCTTGAATTTGTTTGTCTAGTTTTGTTCCAGCTTTAAGCGACTTTTGAATGAAACGGGTTTTCTCTAACTACGGTTAAATCGGTTAAATAAATAAATACGGTTAAATAAAATGTTAAGTGCTAAAAATATCTTATATCATTGCTTTTATTTTTAAGCTATATGCACTCTTTGTACAGCGATAAATGTTTTAATTACAAAACCTTCTTATTGTTTGTTTTACTTTAAAATAAAATTTCGATTATAATGTTATTTTTAATTTAAAATATATCAAATTATTAAGAGTACTGCTCAAGAAAAATGTTAGGAGAAAACCGTAGGCAGAACCTTGTCAAGTATGTATGTGCATACCTACAAATAAAATGTTTTATCTATACAGATAAATAAAATTGAAATGTCTATTTGTAATGTCAAAATATTATACTAAACGCATATGGAATTATATACGGTACTTATAAGAAAAACACAAATTTTTACATTTTTGTCTGTCTGTCTGTCTTTTGTTCCAGCCGGAACAAGATTAGCCAATCTCCGAAACGGATGGACCAATTTTAACGGGACTTTCACTGGCAGATAGCTGATATTATAAGGAGTAACTTAGGCTACTTTTATTTAAGAAAAAGAATTAGGGTTTCGCTCAAAAAAATTAAAACGTATCTAGGGATGAATCTGAGCGAACCGAGGGTGAGTCACTAGTTAATAATATAATGCGAATAATATTTATTGACAAGAAAAAAAAGTTATAGAATTATTTATAGACACAAACAAATGTAGACTTAATTATTACCGTACAAGTCACGTCCGCACTCCGCGAGGAATAGTGGCAATAATGCTAGCCGCATTTCTCCACTCAATGGCAATGCTGATTCTTTGAATTATGGAAATTATGAAAATTGGTCAGTTTTCTTGTCACTAGCACTGGCGATTATACGAAGTGTCTCCTTTTAAGAATTGACAAGAAACAGAAAAATAAATAAATATGTTACGACATTAACACACAGCACTATCTAGTTCCATGGTAAGCTACAAGGCCTGTGTTATGGATACCATATAGTTGATACACTATACATATATAATTTTAAATACATACATATTATAAATATAAACATCCATGACTGGAGTATAAACATTCGTGCTCATCACGCAAATGAATGCCCCCAGCGGGATTCGAACCCGCGACCGCTGGCACAGCAAATAGGGTTATTGAAAACTAAGCCAAACATGTCGTCGCTAACTAAGCCAAAGATGTATCCTTTCAATTAATTCTATTTTAATAAAAAAGCTCCTTAGCAAAAGGAAACGATATAAAAAAAATACAATTTTACTGATAATAATATATATATTTAATTTTTTAATTTATATATATATATTTATTTATTTATATTTTTGTTAAGTTTGCACTTTTTGCGATGTTTATCACCGATTTAAAACAGTTAGGACCATGCGTTGTGTACGTGATATTCTTCTCCTTTTACACAATATTATTATAGTAAGAATTGCAATTTTTGGACGATTTTGAACCGAGTTAGGTTCAATTTCTTTGTATGGGCAGGGCAATACTCTAAAATAGAATTATAACATCTGTACATAAATTATGTATAATTGTACTTATACGTATTGTTCTGTCCTTATATTGAAAATTTCATTTTAATTAATTAATGTTTTAATTTCAATCGTAACAACGTTTTCCAATTTAATATTCTCGTGAAAATACACAAATGAATGCTTAACAAAAGTACTGTGTACTTTGTATTGCTGTTTCCAAAACGTTTATCTTTGTCACGGAGACAAGGATTTGTGAAATAGAATAGAAACTTGCAGGAAAATCAAACAGTTAATTTATTTGTAGTGATCATTTTATTAACATGCGAATAACTATAATTAATTAGATACAAACTGTAACTCTAGTTTTATGCTCACTAAAACTTTTTGTCGCGGCAACATTTTGCAAAGTCGAATGCTACATGATATGTACAGTACCTGGGCGATTGAGCATCGCTCGGAGTTTTTGGTTAAAAGTATTTTTTTTTATTTGGCTTAAATAAAAAAAAAATACAAATATATATATATATATATATATATATATATATATATATATATATATATATATATATATATATATATATATATATATATATAGAAAAGTAAAAAGTTTATATCCGTCCGGGATTCGAACACACCTGTGAATGTCAATCTTGCGCCTTGGCCGCTTGACCGCGATGCATATACTGGAAAGAGCGTGCGTGGAATAATGCGAAAGAAAACCTCCTGAAAACTCGTTAGAGCCGTTTCCGAGATCGCCGCTATAAATAAATAAATAAATATACAAGAATTGCTCGTTTAAATATGTTAGATACATATGCATGTAGAAGTATTAAAAGAGTATAGTAACTACGCGCCACGAGACAAATAGTTACAACGGCTGGCGCTGAAACTGTATGGGAGTGCACTTAGTAACTTTTTGTCTTTTAGCCGGAGGATATGTGATGAACGGACGAGTGCTGTGTGTTTTTTTGTTTATTACTTACTGCTTGACGAAAATTATCAAAAAATATGTTACTAGAAAGTAAACAGTTGTCGTACAGAAATTGATTTGGAGAGGAAAATAAAAACGTACCTATACGGTTTTTTAATTATTTTTCATAGTCCTTAAGAAGTATTATGAAATAAACTCAATTTTGTCTACAGATAGAGTTCAACATTAAAATGTCAGTGTTTGTACCCGAACGCTTTAATTTGATTAAGCTTATTAAGCTCTATGTTACAATATGAATTCTAATGAAAACTACAGACAAACGACATTCTTTCCAATACGAAGCTTGACATAATACTTAATGATTTCAGGAGAGGGACATGCTTTTCATCCATGTTTGAAGAGACGTTCAAGAGACAATAATATATTTCAATAATCATAATAGCGTACAATATTATATTTAAAGGAATATTTAAGATATTACATAAAATAAACGTTTCTGAGACAATAAAGGGTAAACAAAGGTTAAACAATAGATTTGCGTTTGCTTCTAGATCAAAATCCATATTTAACATTATAAATCTGAATGTAAATCTGTCTGTAACCTTCTCACGCTAAAACCGGTAAACAGAAAAAATAAAATTTGACAAGGGCACAAATAGCTTTTCTGGGACGGACATAAGCTACCTTTGATTCCCGCCATACGCGAGTGAAGCTGCGGGCAAAAACTAGTAATATATAATTTACTACTAAGAAATAACTTTATATATAAAACAAAGTAAGCATATAAAACAGCTAGTCTTCATCATGTATCCAAGCAACCCGGAGCATTGTTATTTCTCGCGACTTTGTAGATGTTTAAGTTTGTAGTAAATGGGAGCTGGGACTTACGGATTGTGTTCACTCACGCGATTATATTAGACATGTGAACGCGAAAACTACTCAAGTTCGGAACTTGGAGTTGCAATTTTGTTGTCACATTTTGCATACAACACGCTAGTTGTAATATGAGCTTGCTTTTAATATACTATATCTTTGGACGTTGAGAAATATTTTATGATTTTCCTTAATAGTAGCTAATAATAAAAAGGCTATTCATATTTTTTATTGTAACTAATGTCGTCGGGCTCGTATGATTCAGTCTCACCAAAGCTTTTCTTTTATGCACATTGGGAGAATATTACCTAACTGGTTTTGAAAGGCAAAAATGAACTTGAATAATTACTTTTTTATATTTGTCCTAAAAGGAACAATGAACTCTCTTATTTTCACTTTTTAGTATAGACTTGAGTTAGCGAGCTTGAGATTATTACAACAACTGAGCTTCTATACAACACACATCTAATAAGACATCTAATGGAATAATTATTCTCTGACTACTATTAATTACAATTATTACATTGTGTAGTGTAAAGCTTCTGGAAACTAACGTTTTAATACTTGCTAACCTAATCCACCAACCCGCATTTAGCCAACTTGATAGACTACGGCTTAATCCTTTCACACTTAGAGGAGGCTTGTACTCAGGAGTGGAATATTTAAAAACCCTTGCCCTTTTAACAAAAGGGCTAAAGAATTATAATTATATACTTATATATACTGCTGTGTGCCATAAAACATATGTTCTTTCATGCAACAAAGGTGCAAAAGATGAACATGATTTTTTGCATACAGATTATTTATAGCTCGGTGACTAACACAATGCTATCTGTATATAAATATTATAAATGTGAAAGTTTGTGAGTGTGGATGTTTGTTACTCTTTCACGCCAGAACGGCTAAACGGATCTAGATGAAATTTGTCACAAAGATAGATTATAATCTGGAATAACACATAGGCTATTTTTTTATCCCGGAAAAATGTACGGTTCCCGTGGATAGGTTTGTTTTTATTTTCCTAGAGATGAATCTGAGCGAAGCGAGGGTGAGCTGCTAGTATTTAATATATTACAAAAAGATAAGTCAACACTTAGCATAAAGAGAGAGCCTAATAAGGCCTGAGGAAATCGAAGGACTTCTATAAAATATGTGTTACCTCTCAACATCTTAACTACTCAACTAATCCTAACTTATTTCGGCATACATTATAAGTTATTATTATGGTGGGAAAACATTATGATTGATATTATATTATTTTGATAATGAAAGGATGTTCGCATAAGTTAATCAATACACCGTCGATGGTACTACTAAATCGAAAAATCTTGCTAGTACAAAATATACAAAATTGCAATCACAGTTGTAGCATCATCTGTTATTATACAAACAATAAACTTGTTACAAGTTCGCGATTCCACACTGCTCGCGGCACCTTAACAAAACCATTTTCTCGACTCTCAAGGCAACACATTCGAACATTTTTAAACTTAAATTGGGTAGACAGTTACTTAAACTTTATAATGAGTTTTTATTTTGTTTTATATTTATTTTGTGATTCGTTTTTATTATTCATCGTAAACAACTTCAGCGTTTGAAGAAAAGTTTGTTGACTCTGTCGGTACAAAAATATCTTTACTTGTACACTCTATTTAAACAAAGTATAATTGGATTTGAGCCGCATGTGATACTTTGCTGTATATGTATTCAGCTCTTTTTAACGCCACAACGTGCTAGGCATGGGCCTCCCTTCAATACAAGGAAGATCAGGCCATAGTCCACCACACTGGACAAGTGCTGATTGACGGACTTCATTCAGACATGCAGGTTTCGATGCGATCGGTGCGATGATTTCCTTTACCGTAAGACAAGTGGTAATCATGTTGGAAATGATTCGCACATGAAAATATTAGAGCTGCGATGCTCGGGATGTAAACTCGCTTCGCCGTATTTGATTACTATATTAAGATCACGCTGTCTTAAAACCATAAAACATTTTTTATACAAGAAAGTTTTTCGGATGGCAATAAGCGGAGTCAAATCGTTTAGCTCAGTTAAGCATAAACTCAAATTGTTTTCGAGATAAGCATGTATATACGTATAGACACATAATTAGAGGAAACTCCGTAAACATATTCTCGTATGTGATATACGTACATATACACTATGTAGTACAAAAAAATAAAGTTCCTAGTTAAAAAAAATCCTCATCAGTATAACATGAACATATGAAATATGAAAAAAACAATGACAAATACAGTAAATAAACGATATAAATAATATGTTGAATACAATAATTTTGCTTTATATCGCACATTGAATTTCCATTACGTTCGAGTATTGCAAAGTAAATTTACTCCTGAAATGCACCGACAAACAATGGATATGTTAAAATGTATTGCTTTATTGTAGAACAAAGATATTTCGTTCAATTATAAATGAAAATGAAAAAAAGTAAATTATCAACAGCAGATATATCTGAAACAAGCTTTGGACCGAAATAAAAGCCGTACAATCTATATATTATAAAAATCAATTGCTGTTCGTGAGTCTCGCTAAAACTCAAAAACGGCTGGACCGATTTGAATAATTCTTTTTTTGTTTTATTGGGGGTGTGTTAGGGGTGGTTTAAATATAAAAAAAAATAGCAAAAACACAAAACAAAAACAGCTGGAAAATCAAAAAGTACTGAACCGTTTATTTTATATGGGAATCACTAACCATTAAAACGTACCTGAGCGAACCCGGACGAACCCGAGCGAAGCGAGGCTGAGTAGAGTGAGTGGTAAACTATAAAAGAATCTTTTTTTATGTACATGTATGTGGTCACTTGTGATATCAGTTTGTCAGGCTGCCCAAGATTTTGACATTCCTACAAACAAAAATTTAATTCAATGCCTTAATTTGTTCTTAGTAGTGCTGAAATGTTCATTTTTTATATTATCAAACGGTCGCCCATCCATTGTATACCGCAGTAGCCGATGCTTAACCTTACTGCACAATATTCTCGTAAATCTATACATATTACATGTAATAAAATTGTGAATCGAATTTAAAAAAGAACATTAAATATTATTTGGAAAATCTTATTGAAAAAGTCATTATTATCGATACAAAGGACGAATTTATAGTTTTAGAATTTTTGTCTGTTTGTCTGGAAACGCATCACCAGAAAACCACTGGATTTTGGTATGATGATAGCTGATTATCCGGGTCAACATATAGGATACTTTATACTGCGGGAAAATATCTCATCTCTGAGAAATCTATACTAAACGTTAAAACGTAACTAGGGACGAACCTGAGCAGAGCGAGGGTGAGTAGAGTGAATCGTTAGTAGATAATAAGGTTCGTAGTAAATTTTCTTTATTATATTACGACATCTTTGAGTTTATCTCAAGCAAAACTCTTTTTATAAAACAGAATTATTGTTCGCATACACATGTGTAACAGCAATCGTATTCTTCTTACAAAATAAAAATAATGTTGTAGGTATATCAGAAAGTTGCGTATGACACAGTTATATATTGTACCGAAACCTAAATATTTTTCATAAGTTCTTATTTAAATATTAATTTAACTCAACACAATATCTAAAATTGATCACTAGACACATTTAACATTCTGATATGAAATTTTGACATCATAACCTCGCCTTAAAGAATTCAAAGGATAGGTTGTTTATCGAAAAAAGACAAGTTTTCAAAAAGTGCAGATTAAAATTAAATATTATATACAGATCGTAGACTAGCGTTTGCTTATGGCTTTGCCGGCATATTTTTTTATGTATAGTTATTCCGTTTAAAAGGTTATTTTTCGAGATAGTCTTTCTGAACAAATAGGCTGCAAGATGCAAAAGAATTTTCCAAATTGATCTGATAGTTTCAGAGATTAAAGCGTCCAAACATACAAAAAAGCTAATATTTTCTCTAGTTTTTATGTAGTATAGGTAAGATCTGAGCTGACAGGCTATTTTGTAGTGTAATAACCTTGGTCCGAAGGTCGTTAACGTATACTCTCAAACGCCGGATGTCATGTGATGTATCGGGAACCAAAACATTTTCCTTTATGTTACGCGTCATTATACAGGACAAACGGGCTCGAGAGGTGAAAATAATACATTTGTTAGAACCTCTACTAAGAATTTCATACCTTTTACCAAAATAATTATATAACCACAGAATCCCACATAACCACCTGTACGTATATATTCCTATATACGTATGCGTAAATACATTTCCCAACATAAAAAAAAGAATTTAGGAAGTAGGAATTTAGTCTCGAAGTAATAAAAATAATAATAATTTAATCTGTTAAATGCTATTTTTATGTACGTGTGTGGTTAATGTAAATATAAAAAATCGATATTTACATAACGTATAGAAATACTCAAATTCAATCTACTACGTGTACAATTGTGCTACCTCTTCCATAGTTAGCGACTCAACATCACAAAGCTAAAACATTTAAGCTATTCAGAAGTTTAAAGACAGAGATACTGCAGCTTTAAGCATTAACACATTGCGACTCAGAGATAATACGAAACTACTTAAGTTATGCGCTCGATTCTCCGCATATGCTCTCTACTCTAATAGCGGTAAATGGATGTCAGTTTCAAATTTTCAACAGTTATGCTACTTAGCAACACACATTGAAAGAGACACAACAGAGGAATAAGTAAATTGGACAGCGCTGCTAAGCAAAAGTACCATATAAGGAATTGCTATTTAGTACTTTTAACATACTTTTATGCTGACTTAACTGGCTGAAATTTGGATAACTACTTATGAAGGGTTCAAGCAAAGAACAGGGAATGTCACATTTTTTGTTTTTTTGTTTTGTATTCGTTGTTACCAATACAAATAAAAACAAAAATCTATGTCTATGGTAATTGCATTCCTAACCACTGGTTTTTAAAAATACTCAACGGATGTCGCTGAGAGTACGTTTTCATTTTTGTCCAAAGCAAAAATAACTGGAAATGTCCGTAACGTACCGGTAAATAAAGAGGATTGTCCAAAAATGTACATAGTTGCTGCATACTTTGATCTCAATAAAAATATTATAACTTCTAAAGTTTAAATTGCTTTTTTCTCATAATCTATTCATATACCTTTCATATAAAATAGTTCATTGATAGTGAAATATAGCTTCAACCGCAACCGTAAAGAGCTAAAAATTTTGCTCATTTCTATCGTATTGATAATTCTATGGTTTTATTTTTTCACAGCTATAATTATATTTTACACAGCAGCGATGCGATTTTTGTTACAATGTAAGATATTTTCATACGACTACGACGATAAACATCCAGTAAAACTACATAGAATATATACGGAGTCGTATTTAATGTTCAATTTACAAAAGTTGACCTGTTTTAAATTTCCCTAGAGACTTAATACAATTATGGCAAGTTCATCAATATATAAATAAATTAATAAATGTTTTCGTTTTCGTTCTAAATCATCTTTTAGTCTCTATAACATTATTATTTACGACATTTTAATTGGTAACTCTTACAGTACCTAATAATTATTAAGATTATAATCCTTCACATTACGAAATATTCTGAGTTATCTTAGTTTGGTAGCGGTTGTATGTTTATTTATTTGTAACATGTACGTTCCTACACCATTCATTCAATAGCATAAGTACTATTTTACGTAAAAACGCAATGTGTATTAGCGTAAAAATTTTTGGTTTAAAAGGCGTTTAAATCTATACATATTATAAAATTCTAACTAAGTCTAATCTGTACATTAAATATTTTTTGGAAAATCTTATTGAAATAGGTATTATTATCGATGTAGAGGCCGAATTTATAGTTTTTAGAATTTTTGTCTGTCTGTCTGTCTGTCTGTCTGTCTGTCTGTCTGTCTGTTACCGCATCACAGAAAAACCACTGGAGGGATTTTGATGAAATTTGGTATGATGATAGCTGTATATCCGGGTCAACATATAGGATACTTTTTACCGCGGAAAAATATCTCATTTCTGAGAAAAAATACAAAAACTGGTTGGAACAAAATCACGATGATACTATATGTGAACAGTTTAGCAAGGTAAATTACTAAATATGGTAAAAACTATTAAAAATAGCTTATCTTGAAAATAAAATTATCAATAGCGCTATTTTATCCATTAAAATAGTTATTTTAATTAATATACATTTATGTGTTATTTAGATACTCGACAATAGATGTCGCCATGTGTTTTTAAAATACGTAATTTTAATTCCAAATAAATGAATGTACAGTTATGACCTTTCTACGATTTTATTACAATTACTACTAAATTACCCGCGGCCCCGCCCGTGTTCAAATTATCAGTAAAGCAAACTTTTTGGCTTTATAAATTAGTAACTATAAATATAATAAAATTGTAACTAAGCCGAATCCGTAAATTCAATATTTTTTGGGAAATCTTACTAACATATTCATTATTAGCGATATAGAGGCCGAATCTATAGTTTTTAGAATTTTTGTCTATCTGTCTGTATGTGACCGTAGCACAGAAAAACCACTGGAGGGATTTTGATGAAATTTGGTATGATGATACCTGGTTATCCGGGTCAACTTATAGGATACTTTTTACCGCAGGAAAATATCTCATTTTCGGGAAAAAATACAAAAAATGGTCATAATAAAAACACGATGATACTATTAATATTTTAGCAAGGTAACTTACTTATATATGTTAAAACTATTTAAAAAAGCTTATCTTAAAGGAAATATCAATAGCGCTATTTTATTCATTAAAATAGTTATTTTAATGAAAATGTATTCATGTATTATTTAGACATTGGACAATAGATGTCGCTATGTGTTTTTAATATACGTAGTTTTCATCAAAAATTAAAAAAAAATGTACAGATATAACCTTTCTATGACTTTATTAGAATTAGTAATATTTTGTTTGCAGAAACAATTTTCAAATTAAAATATTTATAACTTTTTATTGTTTAGTAAATAATGTTAATATTTTTTAACTTTTAATGTAAAAATTGGGCAAATGCAAATCTAACTCGCGCATTATAGGTTTCGTATAGCAAAATACTGTGTTGATTTTCTTACTTACGTGTTTTGTGAGGTTGACATTAAAATAAATACGAATAATATTTACGTTTCCATAATATCGACTCATTTTATCAACCGTAAAAATACGTTCGATTTATATTATTTTATAACATTTTACGGTAAACAAGTTTATGGCTGTTAAACTGACAAAGCGGGTAACTAAAAATATTCCATATCTCAAAAACTATGAAAAAGTATTTTAGGAACTGTTATACCTCAACTTATTCAGTTTTTTTTGACACCATTTCTTGGAAGGTAAAGGCTTAAAGGACACAATAAAATGCTTACGACTTTAATCATATTAGCCGAGCCATATGAAATGATAAAAAGTATTTGCTTAGAATTATATACATATTACATTTTCTTTTGAATATCGTTTTGGCCAATATTAGTAACTAGCGCTAACCTATCCCTGTTGCGCGACAAATTAACATTAAGAAAAGTTGTCATTATGTAATTTAAATAATCAGCTACATATTAAATTATTCAATAGCTGTCTATTAGTAAAAATTGATTAAAATTAATTCCGTAGTTTGAGAGTTTATCGCCCAAAACTAAATAAACAAACAAAACAGAAGTATAGATATATATATGTACATAAATGTTATTGCTAAATTAAATAGTGCAATATTACTAAATCAAATATGAGATTAACGGAGGAACCTTTGTGGTATTGTTAATTACCGCCATTATTTACCAATCATGCGGTGCGCAATGAAAGTGGTATAATATGTAAGAGTATACTAATGTGTAAAACCTAAGAATTTGGTTTTTGATCATCTGAACGCGAGCGGAGCCGCGGGCAATGCTAGTATATAATAATAATAATAATAATCTTTATTTCAGACGTAAGTACATCCATATATTGTTAATTGGTTAGTAACAATTATACTTAAATACTATGTTAGTATCGTTAGTAGCTTTATCTTAGCCCAATGGCCAACTCCATCCAGTGTTTCTGAAAGGTGCAGTCCATTCTGGCCGAAATACACTTTAAAATACTTTTACTTTAATATATATACAACACAGTATTTACATTATTTCGCTATACCGAATCATTGATCAGAATGCTATGTCTATTTTTATTATTATAAGAAAGAGTTCAAGTCTTTTGTGATCAAAGCAGAAAAAACATTTAAAAAGTATTAACAGCTTCTGAATTTTACTGTTTGCAATCCAATTTTATTACATTCGATAACATTAAAGTTTAAGGTTATTTAAGATTGTTTCAATATTATTCCATTTGTAAATAAATACACGCATTAAAAGTACTTATTTCGGGTACGATAGATGCTATTGCTTCCAGGCTAGTAGGTATAACGTTAGTTAAATAAATTACTTTTTTACATTAAAATATCAAAAAAGTTGTATAGTCTCAATGTGTTTATTTTTGCAGTTCTTAGGAAAGCATTTTTGTAAAAAGCTTAAGTTATTGATAAATAATAAGCGTATTTCTGAAAATAAATAAATATTATAAAGAACTACATAGGATTCTGTTAGATTGTGGCCTATGGTGTTTCTCTAGTTATTCTATCTATATATCAAATTTTATACAAATTCGTCCAGCCATTTCAGCGTGAAGAGCATATGCACACGTAAACACACGCGCATACATACATTACGCATATGCGTAATACATACACAAATACGCACATGTACGTGTATGTAAACACAAGAATACGCAAAGGTACATGCATTCGGACACGCATATGCAAACTTTCGCATATAATGTTATAATACTAGTTCGATTTGAATTTTAATCCAAAATCACAATAAACTATTGTAAATTCCTCTGTATAGTAACCTATTTTAGCTACTGTTTCAGTTAAGCTTAAGAAAAAAAACGTTCTTACATAGCCATACTCGTATATTGCTAAAAATATATAAAAATATTTTATACGTGAAAAAAATCTATAAATAACAAGAGAGCTTTCTGACATTACGAATAATTTATATCTAATACCTTTAAGCGAGCAATTCTTGTTTATTTATTTATTTATTTATATAAACCGGCGATCTCGAAAATGGCTCTAACGATTTCGCAGAAATTTGGTATGTGTGGGTTTTCGGGGGCGAAAAATCGATCTAGATTAGTCTTACGTATGGAAAAACGCGTGTTTTCGAGTTTTCATAGGGTTTTCTTTCGCATTATTCCACGCAAAATATGTACGGTAATTTCGAACCCTCGGACATAAGCATCGTGGTAAACAGCCAAGGCGCAAATTTGACAATCACAGGTATCCGGATTCGAATCCCGATCGGATGCAAAGTTTATACTTTTGTCTTTTTTCGTGTTTATTCAAGTTTTTATTTTTTTTTGTTTTTAAGCCACATTAAAAAGAAAAATGTACTTTGGCTAAAAACTTCGAGCGACGCTTGGTCGCCCAGCTACTAGTATTTGATATTAGAATAAGTTAATCATTTTGTATCAATTATTATTGGAAGTGACTATTAATCCAGTTACTGTACGACTAATATAATCATTTTATTTTATTTAGTTTTTTTTTATTTGAAATTTAGAGCATCCGGATAAAAGATTAGGTATTTGTTTGTAAGTTTTTATTTTCGATTATGTGACAGATCCGACTTGTATAACGTAGATTGAGAAGCCTTAGCCTTCTCGTCCTCATTGTTAAGTAAAAATATAAAAAAATAATAATAATTAATAATCAATAGTCTGACTAATAAAAACAATATTAGTCCTACAGTAACTGTATTAATAATAATTAATTATTGGCACAGTTACTGTATCAAAAATTATTTAAATGATTACCTCTGGTTTCACTGCGCTGCTGTTGTTTTCGTTTAAAACTTTGACACTTTAAATAAAAAGTCTTTTACATAAATTTAGGTACTTATGTCTTTAAATTGCCAAAATTTTAGTATCTAGATTCTAGACTCATTATCTAGTTTCGCCTGGGCCATGGTGACCAACACTATATCTATGATAGATAATAATAATTATTTAACTAATGAAAATGTCTATCTCCATCAATAAATACACTTTTCTGACTTCATTTTTCATTAGCAAACGTGAATACATCTTTCCTTCAAATAACTTAATATCGCTAAGCTCATATTAACAGATATGCTATGAAGATCACGTATTATTCAATAAACCCAAATTAACAGTACTGACATGACATGCGTCTGTAAATACATTGATACCTCTTCGTTTTGATAATGCTATTGGTAACTTATATTAGATTATTAACTTAATTATTTCTTAATTGATGTCAACTGTAATAAAATATTATTACTGTCGTCCAAAAATAAGGAAAAATAAACAGTTATTGCAAAATATACAAAAGACGGCTTTGATTTCTCAGAATTGTGTTTTATTTTTAAATAGCTTCGCTTCTTCTCGCTTAGCTCGTGTGCGTCCCTAGGTACCTTTCTATATTTATATTATATTTATATGCTATAACGGACTTTTCTGTAGGCTTTTTGAGAAATACAATTTTCTAACATTGGTCAAGTTAAACTTAGTAAGGTAATAAATTGTAGGTCTTAACGTAACCATACATATGTTACCTTTATAAATCGTTACATTTTATAGATTATATTTAAGTATTCATTTATTCGTAGCAAAAGATCAGGTTACAAAAATATACTCTTTACATAACTGTTTCTATTAAAACATAATATAAAATTATTCAGAAGGAGTGCTTAGGAGCTCATAGTAGGAAAACCTGTATTACGAGCACCGTTACCTTCCTCTAGATTAACAATATAAAGACCAAATAGTTAATAGTTACTGAAGTTAGTAAATTATAATTCAAGAAGATAGAATAATCAAAAATCAAATAAATTGTTTGTGTGTAGTGTGTGTGTGATGTGTGTGTGTGTGTGTGTGTATGTGTGTGTGCGTGCGTGCGTGCGTGTGTGTGTGTGTGTGTGTGTGTGTGTGTGTGTGTGTGTGTGTGTGTGTGTGTGTGTGTGTGTGTGTGTGTGTGTGTGTGTGTGTGTGTGTGTGTGTGTGTGTGTGTGTGTGTGTGTGCGTGTGTGTGTGTGTGTGTGTGCATGTATTTAATTGTGATTATAATTTATAAGTTTTTCTGAGTCGTCATAAGTTAATGATTTCAGCCAGTAACTTACGACTATTTTACATTTAATTTTATTTATATTATGGATCTCTAATTGACTATTTAATTTATTATAGATTTATTGATTTGATTAAACTTAAAAACTGGTATATATTTTATAGCTATGAATTATGGGGGTTGAAGGTAATAAATTTTTTTTTTATACTCCCTGGCTAGTACGGGCCGTAAGTTATACTCAAAAGAAACGTAATTCTTCCTTTGTCCTAGTTAGAGAAAAAAGTAAAACACAATATCTTTATAATAATTTCTTAATAATTTCTTAGATTTATGCGAATATTTGAAATTTTAAATTAAAGTATCTTTTTGGATTATTTCACGGATTTATTTTGATTTTAGGTTCCCGAGCCTCAACGTTTCGAATGCTTTACAGCAAACTTGGCCACGGGAGAGACTAAAGTTTTAGACGTCTTAAAGGCATTATAAACTTATTACAGACAGTTTTTGTTTAAAATAATCATGTCTTGTCAAACACATGAGAATTTCCGTTAAAAAACCCAACTGCTGCGTGAGAACGTTTTGTTTTCTTAGGATATTCTAAATGTTGAACGAAGCATAGAGAAATACTCAAGCGGGCTTATATAAAAAAATCTGTGTTTCCATATAATATAGAAATCGTGTAGAAATTTCTATTCATATCCCATAGGAGCTATTTCGTTTTGCTTATAAAAAGTTCTCTGTCCTTGAATTTTGATATATTATATATGTTTGTAAAAGCTTGATCATTGTAGTAAGCTTTGGCAAGAGTTTTCTAGGATAGTCTGCAGAATACGCAATTCCTTGCAATAATAATAATAATAATATCCTTTATTGTACACCAAAAAGAAAAAGAAAGAAAAAATATAAAAAAAAGAACATAAAGAAAAGTTGCACAGCAGGCGGAATAAGTTAGATATTACATATATCGTGTTCAGGCGTGTACTACATTATTTTTAAATTTATTTATTTATAGTCCCCACGTCCCTAGATGCCCTTGACATTTATAATATTATGGAAACTCTCACAAGGAATGATAATATGTGTTTTTGCGGTTTATTCACAAACTAGTGACTTACCCTCACTTCGCTCGGGTTGTTATAGGTTGTTAATAATAAATAAATAAATAAATAAATAAATAAATATGTTAGGTCATTAACACACAGCACCATCTAGTTCCATGGTAAGCTACGAGACCTGTGTTATGGATACCAGATAGTTGATACACTACACATATATAACTTTAAATACATACATATTATAAATATAAACACCCATGACTGGAGTACAAACATTCGTGTTCATCACACAAATGAATGCCCTCAGCGGGACTCGAACCCGCGACCGCTGGCACAGCAAGTAGGGTCACTACAAACTGAGCCAAACGTGTCTGTATGGTTATATAACGTGTGTTATAGAGTATATATATACATAGGTTGAAAAAAATAGGTAAGTGATAAAAAAATATATCCCTTATTTGAGAAATGATGATTGATTCTCCATACAAACTTTCACCCCCCTTTTCACCACCTTAAGGGACAGTTTCCGGGATAAAAACTATGTCTTTCCCAGGATCTAAAACTATTTCCATGGCAAATTTCATCTAAATCGGTTCAGCGATTTAAGCGTGTAAATGTAACAAACAGACCGATAGACAGACAGACAGACAGACAGACAGGGAGACAGATAGAGTTACTTTCATATTTATAGCTTATTTTAGTAAAATGTTAAAATATTATAATCTTCTTGATATTTTTTTCTAAAAATCTCAATTCATCATTTAAAATAATAACGTTTATGAAGATAAAATAAAAAATTGTGAGATATAATTTTAAATTCTCCCTTTAGAGGTCTATTATCTCATTTAATAAATACAATAAAATAAATTTATTGTTTTTTTTTTGCTTTCTGAGTGATTTTATTTTATACTTTAGAGATTTGTTATATTAAAATTTTATTAAAAAAGCTACTACAAAATAAAAAAAAAGCTTTGAAAATTCGTATTATTTTTTCGCGTTTACATAAATTGAAGTGTATAGATGAGAATAAGGCAAGGCTTGTTTTCAATCTAAGTAAATCCCTTTTGGGAATCCGGTATTACGCTAGATATGGGAATTACAAATTTTCTACATCTCATTAGATGATGGAAATAGACTATCGAAAAAGGTTTTCTATTTTTCGTTAAAACATTTCTTCTCGCTGAAAATATCCGATGGAAACATGAGCATTGAGCAAAAAATCCACTCGCTATAAAATAACCCGCACTGATAGTTTTTCTATTAAAATATTTTGCCAATATCAATCTATATTTTAAGTTGTAATTCTAAGTATCTTTATATTTGTGTTTTAAACGATTTAAATGATACAACTAATTTTTTTTTTTTTGGGTTTTCAAGATTATTATAAGCTAGTGATTTATCTTAGCTTCAGTCTTGGTGCGTCCAGGTCTAGGTGCGTCGTCTTAGTACATTTTAAATAGACAAAAGAGGTTATTGGGATGTACTTTTGGAGATACATATGTGCTAATGTAGAATTATCTGTTGGCTTTTTTAAAACCTACAAATGTTAGTACATTGTTTTAATGTTTATCATAATGATTAGTCATTAGCCAGCGTTAGCTATGTAAGCGTACAAGAAACGAAATTGGCTAAATAGCAGGAGTTTCATTTTTGAGGGCACACTTGAAAAACATGCTTTTAAATAAATATAAAACACCACCATCGAACTTAAATATTCTATAGGAACGTGTACAAGAAAAATGGTACCAAATTCCACCTAAGTACTGTGAAAAACTTGTATAAAGTTTGGAAAATAGGTTGTATGTTGTTAAAAAGTCGAAAGGTTTGGACTAAATATTAAAATTATGACTTCCAGTTACAAAAAATGTAACTGGAGCTAAAGTGAGCCAAAATTATGTTTAAATTTAACCGAGGTTATAAATTATAGTAATTTTTAATGATAAAATTTATATATTATTTTATACTTAATCCTAAATTTATATTGATACTTTTTATAAAAATGTTTGACGACTCGTTTGGCTCAACTTGTAGTGAACCTACATGCTGTGCCAGCGGTCATGGGTTCGAGTCCCGCTGGGGGTTTATTTATGTGATGAGCATATATGTTTATACTCCAGTTATGGGTGTTTATATTTACATTTATAATATGTATTTATTTAAAGTTATATATGTATAGTGTATCAACTATCTCTTATCCATAACACAAGCCACGTAGCTTGCCATGGAACTAGATGGTGCTGTGTGTTAATGTCCCAACACATTTATTTATTATTTATTTATTTATTATAAAAATGTAAAGGACTGACTCAGTTCTGCAATTTACTGTAATTTGCAATTTCGGACTTTTCTAATTTGATTGCAGCCAGCCCAAGCAAAGTAAACGTTTTAAAAATATTTCTGATACTTTGATCTTTCATACTATTATATTTTTATTAATTTAATAATAATCATTATCAATCATTAAGTTGTCGCCTTATATTTTTCGGTCTAAAACATTATGTTTAATACATTATAACTAAACTTTGAGAGAAAAAGTGAAGTACGTAACATAGTTTCAAAATTTTATTTCACTTTAAAACAGTCCCTATTAAATAAAAAAAGTAAGATAATTTTTATGCCGCTAATTTTCAGAGCCCTTGAGTACGTCTCTGCAATAAGGTCAATGATGTCCAGAATTTGACAGCTAAATTATCCAGGCAAACATTATCTGGAGTAGCACCGATAAAATTAGCATAAAATAATTAGTCAGAAAAAATAACACGAAGAAAAGTCAAAATATTCTTTAAAACAATTTTTGACGCCACTAATGAACTTAAAATGTAAATTTCTTCAAAATTATTTTTGTAAACCAGCTAAAAAGTAAATATGAAAAGAGAAAATCTTTCATTTATATTATAATATTATTTACTGCATATTTTATACTTAACGCTTGTGTATAATTAACGTATTTCAATGAATTTATTTTTCTTTAGGAATAAGACTCATAATTATATAAAAATCATAATTATATAGGACTAAATATATTTTAATTACCTCTATTATTACTAGCAGTAAATATCGTATTATTGATTTTTATTTATAACTAGCGACTCATTCGTCCCTAGGTACGTTATAACTGTTAGTGATTCCCATACAAAATAAACAGTTCAGAACTTTTTGATTTTCCAGCTGTTTTTTTTTTGTTTTCGCATTTTTTTTTATATTTAAACCACTCCTCACACACCGCCAACAAAACAAAAAAAGAATTATTCAATTCGGTCCAGCCGTTTTTGAGTTTTAGCGAGACTAACGAACAGTAATTGATTTTTATATATATAGATTAATGGGTACCCTATATTACTGAGTAAATAATTTTCACTCAAGAAGAGGAAAACAGAGTAGATCACAATAAACCCCACAGGAATGGTCCGTACACTGAATTCGGGCGAGACATAAATGGCCTATGAACGGCAGCTGCTTTATCTTCCATTGACAAAGAAAATAAAAAAGCTTTCGAAATTTTCAGTAAAAATTAATTATTCCTGCTATTTTTCTTTAACAATAAAAAATACTTGTATTTCAAAGAAATTTTGTTTTAAATAGATAATATGTTGGGACATTAACGCACGGTACCATCTAATTCTATGGTAGGCTACGAGGCTTGTGTTATGGATACTAGATAGTTAATACACTATACATACATACATATTGTAAATATAAACACCCATAACTGGAGTATAAACATTCGTGCTCATGACACAAATGAATGCTCCCGGCGGGACTCAAACCTGCGACCGCTGGCACAGCAAGTAGGGTCACTACAGACTGAGCCAAACGAAATTTTAACAATTAATTAAAAATATGGTGTAATTAAATTTTATTTTACACATAAAATTTACAATTACACCATATACTATATCTTCATTGTTAGTACTTTTTGCATGAAAAAAAAAACAGATAAAGAGACAAACATCCACAATTTATAACTATTATTTTTGGTTCTATATTTTCAACATAATATGACAGTCATTATTTTTAAAAAGTACTATATGTACCTATGTCAATAACTAAAACAAAAGCTAAATCTTGTGCTTTTTCACGGGAATCACCAAAAATTAGAGGAAAAAGAAATGGTTGATTAGTCCTCTCACGGGTAATATATAGGTCCTCTGTTGAACTTCTAAGTTTATTTTGTTTGGAAGATTTTCTATATGGGTGTTTTTTATTTATCTGTTTTAAAGGTCCGTCCAGAAAATATTTTCT
This sequence comes from Fabriciana adippe, assembly GCA_905404265.1. Taxonomy (NCBI): domain Eukaryota; kingdom Metazoa; phylum Arthropoda; class Insecta; order Lepidoptera; family Nymphalidae; genus Fabriciana; species Fabriciana adippe. The sequence continues at coordinate 12,640,314 of FR989992.1, read as the reverse complement.
ACACCAGCTGTTGAAAGTCTTCGAGCGCCACTAAGTTAACAAAGGAAATGAAGCCTTGGAGACTAAAAGCCTTGTTCACAAAGTTATCTCAAATAAGCTCGTTATCTTTACATTATGTTGAGGTTGCTCCAGGGATTAAGAAATTTGTTATCGTTGTATTCAGAATCCTTTACGCAGTTTTACAGTTTGACGCTTTGCCTGTTCTTGATTTTTTTTTTGTAGAATTATAAATAAATTAACGCAAGAAGTACTTCTCCGAGTATTGGCAGCATTTTGCAAGTAGAAGTTATATATATATATATATATATATATATATATATATATATATATATATATATATATATATATTAACTTATTGTATATAACTGATTTAACTACCTATATATACATAGTTTTGTCCTAAATAATGTTACAAAGAAAAAAACATTTTTTCTATTGCACGTAACATTTATTACTATTACAGTGTGTTAGTTTAATACATTAATATTAAACCATTAAAAATATATAAAGCTTTTGACTAATTGGGAAGCTTCCTTAGAGCTCTGAGCATAAATACGGTCATTCTATTTGTTAAAATATTGCTCAATTGTAAAAAAAAAATCTTTAAATTATAGGTATATTTAGTATAATATTTATATACTAGCGACTCACCCTCACTCCGCTCGGGTTAGTCTCTATTTACGTTTAAACGTTTAAATGTTTAGTGTGATTTCTCAGAGATGAAATATTTTCCCGTAGTAAAAAGTATCCTATATTGAATAATCAGCTATCATCATACCAAATTTCATCAAAATCCCTCTGGTGGTTTTTCCGTGGAGCTGTAAAAAACAGACAGCCAAATAAAAATTCTAAAAACTATACTTTGGGCTCTGTAGCGATAATAATGTCTATTTCAATAAGATTTTCCAAAAAATATTTAATGTACAGATTTGGCTCAGTTACAATTTTACTAAATGTATAGATTTAGTTTATTAACATTTCTTAGAAAATTGGAAACAAATACTTTTTACATGATTTCAGTATACAAATCTTACGAATAGAATTTTCCTTTAGGCAAGTAACTATTTATTATTTGTATTAGGTCTTTTTAATATAATAATAGTACAAGTATAAGAATATTTGTACTGTTATGTTACTAAGAGATAACTACGAGTATTTCTAGTTAGCAAAATAATTTCTAATTTTATATAAGCTAGTAAGGTCGCTGTGGACATTATATTAATTAGTAATTAATATTATTGGATAAAATATATTTTATTCTATCAAAAGCACGGTTGTTTTTCTTGTAAGATAAGAATTATTGGAATTGGAAGATTGGAAGATTTTGGAGCTACTGAGCTGAGAGTAGAACTTGTTTTAGTAGAGCTTTTATTTTATATATTAGTATATATGAAATAAAAGTTACAGCTTCCTATTAATGTACATATATCAAGCGGTGCCGTTAAAGAAGTTTAAGTTTTAAAGCATTTAAAAGTCAATTTAACATGAACGTACATAAACTACTGTTTATCATACTAAATATATTATAAATATGTTTTTTTTAGTATTTGTTTGTAACATAGTCATACTAAACCCCTAAACAGATTCAGATAAAACTTCGAGCGACGATGGTCTAGCAAATAAGTATTTTTTTTATTCCGGTAAGAAATACATTGATGGATCTTTAAGAGAACTAATAATTCCATCGTTGCTGAGTTTAACATCAAAGAGCGAACCATTTACATCACGCATGCTCTATAGTAATAAAGTGGAGATATAAAGGTATAAACTTCGGAACTACGTGCAATTAGAAAAATTATATTTATATTTTATAGCCTACTAGCGACTCACCCTCGCTTCGCTTCGGGTTCGTCCCTAGACAAAAACAAATCTATCTCACGGGAACCGTACATTTTTCTGGGATGATATATAGCCTATAGCCTTCCTCAGTTAACGGGCTATCGAATGCAAAAAGAATTTTTCAATTTGGATTAGTACTTCCTGAGATTAGCGCGTTCAACCAAACAAACAAACAAACTCTTCAGCTTTATAATGTTAAGTATAGATATAGATTTAAGTAGTAAAGTTATTGAGCATTGAGTAATTGTTGTTGTGTGTTGTGTGTCATAAAGTTATTGTGTGCTTACTCATTATGAACCTCAAGAGCGGAGCGATCACACATAAATAAACTACGAGTAATTTGTTGTTTCAATTAATTAATTGAGACCAGCAGAATGAATTTAATTGTGGTAACATACGAGTAGTGTAGCGATTTTTTCAGTTTATCAATTTATCAATTTAAATAAATAAATATATGTTGGGACAATAATACACAGCACCATCTACTTCCATGGTAAACTACAAGGCTTGTGTTATGGATATCAGATAGTTGATACACTACACATATATAACTTTAAATACATACATATTATAAATACAAACACTCATAACTGGAGTACAAACATTCGTGTTCATCACACAAATGAATGCCCCCAGCGGGACTCGAACCCGCGACCGCTGGCACAGCAAGTAGGGTCACTACAAACTGAGCCAAACGTGTCGTCATTTCCACACTATAACATAGTCAATTGACTGTTATTAAATGAGTGGACCTAAAAAAACTGAGCAGTTAAATTTCAATGAGTTAAGTAGATTATTGGAAAAATTTAGAAGTGCGCCGAAGCACCGAGCCATCGAGTCTAAAATAAATACTCTTACTTAATAGTATTACTAACTAAAATCTATTTTATTTTTTATTGTGATGAGAAACGGGATAAACCATGTTTATCATTTACTTTTGAGAGTTCCCGATATTTTAGCACTGTTACAAGCGCCATTGTCACAAATATACTGATGAGTTTGCGGGTGGATGTTAAACTTTTTTTTAATTTTTTCTTATCGGGAATAAAATAAAATATCGGGAAATCTCAAAAATAACTGTTAAACATGGTAAATATCCCGTTTTTCATCATAATAATATTGTCAGTGACTATGTAAGTTTAAATATCTATTTTAATCATCTATACATATTATAAAATTCTAACTAAGCCGAATCTGTACATTAAATATTTTTTGGAAAATCTTATTGAAATAGACATTATTATCGATGCAGAGGCCGAATCTATAGTTTTTAGAATTTTTGTCTGTCTGTCTGTCTGTCTGTCTGTCTGTCTGTCTGTCTGTCTGTCTGTCTGTTACCGCATCACAGAAAAACCACTGGAGGGATTTTGATGAAATTTGGTATGATGATAGCTGGTTATCCGGGTCAACATATAGGATACTTTTTACCGCGAGAAAATATCTCATTTCTGAAAAAAAATACAAAAACTGGTAGGAACAAAACCACGACGATACTATTTGTAAACAGTTTAGCAAGGTAACTTACAAAATATGGTAAAAACTATAAAAATAGCTTATCTTGAAAATCAAATTATCAAAAGTGCTATTTTATCCATTAAAATAGTTATTTTAATTAATATTTATTTATGTGTTATTTAGATATTCGACAAGAGATGTCGCCATGTGTTTTTAAAATACATAGTTTTAATCCCAAAAAAATTAATGTACAGATATGACCTTTTTTTCGATTTTATTAGAATTACTACTAAATCACCCTCGGCTCCGCCCGTGTTTAAATTATCAGCAAAGCGAACTTTTTCGCTTCATAAATTAGTAACTATACATACAATAAAATTGTAACTAAGCCGAACCCCTAAATTCAATATTTTTTCGGAAAACCGTATTGAAATATTCATTATTAGCGATATAGAGCCCGAATCTATAGTTTTTAGAATTTTTTCTGTCTGTCTGTATGTGACCGCATCACAGAAAAACCACTAGAGGGATTTTTATGAAATTTGGTATGGTAATAGCAGGTTATCCAGGTCAACACATAGGATTCTTTTTACCGCAGGAAAATATCTCATTTTTGAGAAAAAATACAAAAACTGGTTAAAGTAAAAGCACGATGATGCTATTAATATTTTAGCAAGGTAACTTACTTATATATTATGTTAAAACTATTAAAAAAAACTTATCTTAAAAGAAATATTAACAGCGCTATTTTATTCATTAAAATAGTTATTTTAATGAAAATTTATTTATGTGTTATTTAGCTATTTGGCAATAGATGTCGCCATGTGTTTTTAAAATACGTAGTTTTATCAAAAAAAAAAAAATTTACAGATATAACCTTTCTATGACTTTACTATAATTACTACTAAATTACCCGCGGCCCTGCCCGTGCTTAAATTTTTAATAAAACAAACTTTTTGACTTTATAAATTAGTAACATATTAGTAATATTTTGTTGGCCGAAACAATTTTCAAATGAGAATATTTGTAAATTTTTATTGTTTAGTAAATAATGTTAATGTTTTTTAATCTTTTAATGTAAAAATTGGGCAAATGTAAATCCAACTCGCGCATTTTAGGTTTCGTATAGCAAAATGCTATGTTGTTTTTCTTACTTACGTGTTTTGTATGGTTAACACTAAAATAAATACGAATAATATTTACGTTTCCACAATATCGACTCATTTTTTGCATCGTAAAAATAAGTTCAATTTATATTATTTTATAACATTTTATGGAAAACAAGTTTATGGCTGTTAAACTGCCAAAGCGGGTAACTAAAAATATTTCATATCTCAAAAACTATGAAAAAGTATTTTAGGAACTGTTATACCTCAACTTTTTCACTTTTTCTTGGCACCTTTTCTTGGAAGGTAAAGGCTTAAAGGACACATTAAAATGCTTACGACTTTAATCATATTAGCAGAGCCATATGAAATAAAAAAATGTATTCGCTTAGAATTATCTACTTATTACACTTTCTTTTGGAAATCGTTTTGGAAAATATTATTAACTAGCGCTAATTAAGAAAAGTTATCATTATGTAATTTAAATAATCAGCTATATATTAAATTAATCTATAGCTGTCTATTAGTAAAAAATGATTAAAATTAATTCCGTAGTTTGAGAGTTTATCGTGAAAAACTAAAAAAACTAAATGTTATTGCTAAAACAAAAAGTTCAATTTAACGGAGGAACCTTTGTGGCATTGTCAATCACTGCCATTATTTACCAATCATACGGTGCGCTATGAAAGTAATGTATAATGTAAGAGTATACTAATGTGTAAAACCTAAGAATTTGGTTTTTGATCATCTGAACGCGGGCGGAGCCGCGGGAAATGCTAGTCTATGAATACAAATTCTTTTGATAGATTAACTCCAGTATGCTATTTGTAAAAACGGAATAAACTAATTTGAGTGCTGACGGTTTCAAAGGAAATACATTACTGTAATTGCGACGTGCAGTAAACCTCAATCAAGCAATCAGGGCCGAATTAACCATGTCGGGGGTCGCTAGGCAATGCAATTCTCGGGGCCCTTTCAGCCTTTTCTAATTTATTGAAATACTTTTTTTCTACCACAGTGCAATTATGTACATACGTGATTACGCTATTAAGTAGATTTTATAGAAATCTAACTGTTGTATTTGTTCTATGGTGTACTTTTACCTATTTTTTAATTTTTCATATTAAATTTTCACTCGATGAAACATTTTCAAAATTTTTTTCTCGGTAGGTGGGGGAGGAGTCGATAGGGGGCCCCTAGATAATTGCTTACACTACCTTATGGATAATCCGTCCCTGCAAGTAATAATATTTACACATTTTTCATATGTTCAATATGATTATTGTATAACAGTTAACAAAAAGGTGAAATAGTGTGCTTCTATCTCTCAAATTACGCTCAAACACTTAAACATATTATAGTTAATTAGAATAATGCTCTTAATTTTCAGTATAAACATTATCTCATGAAAGAAGTAACAGAGAGCTATTTTGCAATATCTTAAAGCCATTCATTACGTACATTATTATTTATTAGACTTTTTTATTTTTAAACTAGCGATTCACCCTCGCTTCGCTCAGGTTCGTCCCTAGGTACGTTTTAACGGTTAGCATGGAATAGATATAACTTGTTTTCCTGTGGAAACAAAATAGGGTAAAAAGTAACCAATATCACTCTTCAGCCATCCATCTATCTTCACACAAAAATCACAAACATTCGGCACTTTGTTTCGACGTGAAAAAAGGACAAACAAACAAATAAAGTCACCGTCAAACTGTATATAGTAGAAAGAGAAAGTGTGAAATTTACAAATGCATTAATATAGTATATATTAATTTTAAAGTTGCGTTCATAATAATATAGTAGTAGTAAGGAAAAAGAAAAATGAGGTTTTCAGGTTTTTTTTTATTTTTTTATAATTTTTCTCTTCATAAGAAGCTTCCTCGGACTTCAACGAATATTTGAAAAAAAAATTAGGTTAATTGGCCCAGCCGTCCTCGAGTTTTGCGCTTAGCAACACATTTAGTCATTCATTTTTATTTATACAGATAAACTGTCATTTCAATACAATTTATTCGTAAATTAATATTGGCACATTATAGGTCAATGGTAACCAAAAGTTTTCGTTTATTGAGTTATTTACAGAACATTGCTTTCATACTGTGAGTGTACATAAATATTAACGAAGGAATAACGGATACCCTTCTTTGTTTACGGTGACTTAGAGTTGAGGATTAATGCATTAATTAAATAGTCCGATTTAACTGAAAGCTTCTTTAAATTGAATCGGATTAAAATGTATATATCTTTAATACGATGAATGGAGATTATATTAGTTATACACTGCCTCGGTGGTGTAGTGGCTAGTATGTACGGCTGCACATCCTGAGGTCCTGGGTTCGAGTCCCGGGTCGGGCCAAGTTTAGTTATTGAGTCTTTCTGTATAGTAAGCCTCAGTAACAGCCCGGAGTTGGGATGCTGGCGGTGTTTCACCCCCGTGCCTCGGAGAGCACGTAAAGCCGTCGGTCCTGCGCCTTAACTCTCACCGGTCGTGTCGAATAGTCGTCCCACCGGAGTATGAGAGTGACAGGAATAGAGAGTGCACTTGTGTCTGCGCGTACATTTGTGCACTATAATATCTCCTGCGCAGTTGGCTAGTCTCAATGAGATTGGCCGCCGTGGCCGGAATCGGTCAGGAGGACATTATATTATATTAGATATGTAATGAACACTGCATATTTAAACACAGAAATTAATATATGTCTACTGAAAATTAGAATATTTTTTCATTCTAATAAACTTTTCAGTTATAGTCCAAGCGAAATGCAGTTATTTTTAAGAAAAAATAAAATATTGAAAACCTGAAGTTTTATGATTTTAAAATGTTGGCAGGTATATAAGGAATAGAAATTCATAAAATGCCCCCGATGCCCAGCCACCCCCGAGAAATGGGGGGACGCAAAGCGTTGAAAAATAGTTTTTTTTCAATTTCCGGCTTACTGTGACGTTCTATCGAAAAATGTTTTCTATAAAAGTTGTAGGTCTAGTAAAAATCTACAACTTTTATTCATAACACTTTTTACAACAACCTCAAAGTTTTCGAGATATTTGCAAAAAACTCAGTTTTTAATTTTTTCTTGGTTTTTTATTTTTAATTTCTAGAATAATCTTTTAATTCTCATGAAACTAAGGTAATGTAATCTACAATATATATAAAATAAATAAAAAAAAATTGAAATTTAAATGTTTAGCCATTTCCGAGAAAAGTATGTTTTATGGTCGCGAGAGGCCGAAAATCACCCCCAACTTCAAGTGGACGTTTACATTTAAAAATTTTTTTGTACAATTTTCAGATAGAGCTCATTCTTTTCTTCTTAAACTCTACTTTTTGAAGAAATAAAAACATTGTATGGTCGCCCTGTAAGAACACTCTTAAAAATTGAAAACATTGGAGAAATCGATAATTTTTACTTTGTAAACTACATTTTTTTTAATTATCATTGGAAAAGTGTACTTTATTAACCAATTTTTTATAAACTGATTATACCAGTGTATTTTTCGGGAAAAAAAGAAAGAAATGGTATTCTTAAGTTTTTAATTTGACGCTTATTATTTATACAATATCGTCGTAAACATTCCAACTTTGCAATTTGACGAATCGTAAAGAAATAATAAAAATTAGAATTCACGTGAAATACACCTTTTTCTTTTGTATTTTTTCCAGTAGAATCTATTCATGTTATTATTTTTTTGAATTTATCGATGTTTTATTAATTTTTGATCGATTTTGGAGTTAAATTTATTGATTTTTTCAAAAAAATTAGGTTTTAAGGTAATTACAGAAAAAAATGAAATTCATTTGTAATCTAATTTTATTTATTCATTAGTTAAAAGTATAATTAAAAAAAAATTAAATTGATATTTACAAAATTTTTTCATAGTTTTGTTAAAAAATCATAAAAAATGTAAAAAATGAAAAAAAAAATTAAAAACAAAAAAAAGTACATTAAAGGGCAATTTCAAAAATATTTAAATTTTTAAAATTACTCTTTAATGTACTGTGCGTCTATCAAATGCTTAGATATTGAGGATAAAAAAGAAAAGGATGCCTTTTCTATTGAAAGTCAAATATCTCAGGAAAAAATCGATGTAAAGAGTTTAGTAAAAACTTTTTCATTTTATACATTTTTTATGATTTTTTAACAAAACTATGAAAAAATTTTGTAAATATCAATTTAATTTTTTTTAAATTATACTTTTAACTAATGAATAAATAAAATTAGATTACAAATGAATTTCATTTTTTTCTGTAATTACCTTAAAATCAATAAATTTAACTCCAAAATCGATCAAAAATTAATAAAACATCGATAAATTCAAAAAAATAATAACATGAATAGATTCTACTGGAAAAAATACAAAAGAAAAAGATGTATTTCACGTGAATTCTAATTTTTATTATTTCTTTACGATTCGTCAAATTGCAAAGTTGGAATGTTTACGACGATATTGTATAAATAATAAGCGTCAAATTAAAAACTTAAGAATACCATTTCTTTCTTTTTTTCCCGAAAAATACACTGGTATAATCAGTTTATAAAAAATTGGTTAATAAAGTACACTTTTCCAATGATAATTAAAAAAAATGTAGTTTACAAAGTAAAAATTATCGATTTCTCCAATGTTTTCAATTTTTAAGAGTGTTCTTACAGGGCGACCATACAATGTTTTTATTTCTTCAAAAAGTAGAGTTTAAGAAGAAAAGAATGAGCTCTATCTGAAAATTGTACAAAAAAATTTTTAAATGTAAACGTCCACTTGAAGTTGGGGGTGATTTTCGGCCTCTCGCGACCATAAAACATACTTTTCTCGGAAATGGCTGAACATTTAAATTTCAATTTTTTTTTATTTATTTTATATATATTGTAGATTACATTACCTTAGTTTCATGAGAATTAAAAGATTATTCTAGAAATTAAAAATAAAAAACCAAGAAAAAATTAAAAACTGAGTTTTTTGCAAATATCTCGAAAACTTTGAGGTTGTTGTAAAAAGTGTTGAGGGGGCTAGCCCTAAAATTTGTAAGGGCTGGGACACCTCACATAGACGATGAGCTGAAGCGGGGGTTGGAGATGTAAGGGTGTGCACTTACTTGGAATGTAGATGGGCGGATGATAGATGGATGGCGCTGAGTGAGTGGCACGCTCCTGGGCTGAATATACCTTTGCACGTATAGGTACACGTGCAACAAAGTTTTATATTATACGCTATATTCACTATCACTGGTTAGTTCAATTGTCTGTATAGTTCACTTTAATAGAAGCCGGCCGGCAATATACTTATAATAATTCACACACGAGCAGATGAGCTGAAGGGTTTTACTTTTACATATATTTTCAATTTAACGACCCTTCTCGAACCGTGGACGACGCGTGACTTTTTTCGAGAGGCGCGCATGCGACGCTCGCGCCGAATCCATGAGTAAGAGTGAGAAAGCAAATCAGAGAACCAATCGTCGCGCCCGAGTGGCGCGAACATCCTGGGGGGCCCGAGAGAGCACCTCTTCTTGAGCTGAATCTAACGGCAGCCTTGCTATCTTGAGCACAGGTCTGCGCAGATGTCCGTGGGCTGTGTCCAGATCCACAACTCGGATCACTCCATCCTTGCCAGGTATTGTGCGGGTAATTCTTCCCAGTTTCCATTGGAGCGGGGGCAGGTTATCTTCTTTGACGAGTACAAGTTCGCCAACTTGAGGAGGTGAGGAAGGGGAAAGCCATTTGGAGCGGGTCTGAAGGGTATGGAGGTAGGATCTGGTCCACAGTGTCCAAAAGCGTTGAGAAAGAGCTTGTATGAGTTGAAAACGTTTAAGAGCAGATAATGGCCTGTCATCAAAGGACGGCTCGGGCAGAGCTGTGAGCGGACGGCCTATAATAAAATGGCCAGCAGTTAAGGGTTGAAAGTCCGACGGGTCGGATGAAAGTGGGCAGAGAGGTCTGGAGTTAAGTACAGCCTCAATTCGTGTCAGAAGTGTAGAAAATTCCTCAAATGTAAGGTGTTGTTCACCAATTACGCGATAAAGTAATTGTTTCGTAGATTTAATGTTAATTTCATGTAACGCGCCGAACCAGGGGCCCTTTGGGGGGTTTAACAACCAGGTTACGTGCTGGTTAGCTAGTTTGTGTGTGATTGCATCATTATTAGCAGTGAGAAAATTTTGGACTTCTATGAGGTGATTTCTGGAGCCTACATAATTGGTGCCGCAATCTGATCTAATTAGTACCGGCGTACCGCGCCGTGAGATAAATCTTTGTAACGCCGCGAGAAAGGCTTCTGTGGTAAGAGCAGAGACGGCCTCTAAATGAACCGCCTTAGTTGAGAGACACACGAATATGCAAAAGTAAGCTTTTAAGAGCTTAGCGTTCCGTAATGTGCTAGATTTAATGAGAAACGGGCCGGCAAAGTCAGTCGTGACTTGGCTAAATACAGGTTGAGGGTTAACCCTGTCCGCGGGAAGGTCTCCCATGAACGGGGCTTCGGGTTGAGCGCGACATCGGAAGCATCTTATACATTTAAACACCCGGCGTCTGATCACGCGGCGAGCGGATAGTATCCAGAATTGCTGGCGGAGAATGGCGTGTAGAGTGTCAGAGCCAGGATGGCAGTGTATTTTGTGGTAATAGTCAATGATGAGGTCTACGAGTGGGCTAGAGCTGGGCAGAATGAGTGGATGTTGAGCATCATACCTAATTGGAGCATGAGAAAGACGACCACCGACTCTCAGGAGACCGTCTTTGATAAATGGCGAGAGACGCTGCAGTCGAGCAGTAAAAAGTTTATCCTTTTGAAGACGGTGAAAGTCCTCTGCGAACTCATTTTGTTGAACAGAGCGGACCCAGAATAACAGAGCGTCCCTACGTTCGCCAACAGTCAGCGGACCAGCGCGTCGTGCCTTTGGGCTGTGCTTACAATTGAAAATGAAACGCATGATACAAGCCGTCACCCCGACGAGCTTGTCAAGTGAGCTGAAGCGAGTGAGCAGATCATGGTCAATATCCGGAACCGCTATATGTGCTGGTAATTTTCTCGGTTTAAGGCCTGGTAGAGCATGGTGGCCAAAAAGCGACTGGCATCTTGGGCCAGGTACTAGGGGGCTCTTTGAGCCAACTGGGAGACCACCAGAGATCATGAGCTGAAAGCCATTGTGCTGACATGCCCCTGCTTGCACAGTCTGCAGGGTTGAGCTTAGTGGGAACATGTCTCCATATAATGCTAGTCGGACTAGACGTTATTTTTGCCACTCGGTTGGCCTCGAATGTCTGGAGCCGATGAGGCGTGTTTAGCCACGCTATAACTATTGTGCTATCCGACCAACAGATATGCTGGTCTATAGCAATATGAGCTGATAATTTAGTGGACACACGATTCATGAGTTGCGATAATAGAGCTGCGGCTGATAGTTCCAATTTAGGAATTGTGAGGCGATTCTTAATTGGCGCGACCTTAGACTTGGCAACGACTAGGTGTACATTGACCTGTCCATTGGCATTGAGCTCATGAAGGTAAATGACAGACGCAAATCCAGCTTCTGATGCGTCTGCGAAACCGTGGAGCGAGTAAGTAGATGTCGACTTATATTTGCAAATGTGACGAGGTAAGCGGAGATTCGAGAGTTGAGGAAGATCTTGTGAAATGTGCTGCCACTCTGTGCAAGCGTCAATGCTAGGGGGTTCGTCCCATCCCAGTTTCAGGAGCCATAACTTCTGTAAAAGACACTTTGCGCGGAAAATGACCGGTGTGACCCAACCGTTGGGGTCATAGAGTGATGCTACTGTGCTGAGAATGGAGCGCTTTGTGATTTGGGTTATTGGAGGGAGACAGATGCGATAAGTGAACTCATCCGATTGAGGAATCCATTGTATCCCTAGCACTTTAATGGTGTTTGATTCTGGGCTGATGTCAAAGTCCTTAGGCATGTCACATTGGTCATCAGGAAACCGTTCCAGGAGCTGGGGACAGTTTGAAGTCCATTTACTGAGCTGAAAGCCACCCAGGCCAAGCAAATCAATCAACTCGGTTTGTAGTACCTGTGCAGACTCCACAGAGTCATGGCCACAAAGTATATCGTCAACGAAGATCGAATTGCGTAGGATCTGTGCAGCTTGTGGGTAACGATGACCTTCGTCATCAGCCAATAGGAGCAGTGTGCGGATGGCATGGTACGGGCTGGACCGTAAACCATACGTGACTGTATTTAGCGCATATGTGAGCAGAGGCTGGTCAGGTGACGACCGCCAGAGAATAAGTTGATACTGTCTATGATCTGGATGGATGAGTATATTTCTGAACATCTTTCTGATGTCAGTACTGAAGACTACAGGGTGTGTTCTAAATGACAAAATAATATCAACAATATCCTGTTGGAGAGCTGGACCTGTGTGCAGGCATTCATTTAGACTTACGCCATTTGAGCTTTTACTGCTACCATCAAATACAGTGCGTAGCTTATCTGATCCCGTCTTGAAGATAGCATGATGCGGAATATAGAAGTGCGGCCTACCTGCAAAGGTACTTGGGTGACAGGGTGACATGTGTCCCAAGTTGAGATACTCATTCATAAAATCAACATATTGAGAGCGGAGGGGCGGATTTGCTTGAAGCTTCTTTTCGAGATTGAGAAATCTACGTAGCGCAATAGCATGAGTGTTGCCTAAGGTCGGCGCATTTGGTAAAAAAGGCAATGTTACCATATATTTGCCTGATGGTTCTCGAGTTGTTGTGGTGCGGTAAATTTCTTCGCATTGCTCCTGCAAGGGACTGGTCGCTATATGAGGTTGTGGTTCTTCCGAGTCCCAGAACCTCTCAATGCGCTTGCAAATTTCGCGTGTAGATACGTCGGATTCTGAGTGTGAGCTGATAACGTGAGCTGAGATGGACTGGTTTGCAGACGTTGCATGTAAATCCGCAATAGGTCCTATCAATGCATAATCGAAAATCGTGCCGAAGGCTATAGGCTTCCCCCGGCCTAACGACACCTTAGTCCCGTCCAGAACTTGGCCGAGAACGTCAGAACCCAATAAGAGATCGATCGGAGCTGGTGTATGGTAATCTTGATCTGCCAAGGGAATCGGAGGCTCTGCATCTGCTATGCGCGGAACTTTTTGTATTGGTAAGTAACCTGTAAGATTTTTTAAAATATGCGCTGTAGCCGTAATCGTAGGTGTGTCATGGTGTGTAGGTCTACATACTATTGTGATTGATTCCTTTGAGTCCTGTGTGTGGTGGTTGCCCACTCCTGCGATTTTTAGTGATGTTTGATTTAGCGGTAAATTCAAAATTCGAGCCATGCGCTGAGTTATAAGTGTTATCATGCTACCACAATCCAACAAGGCTCGAGCTGTGTGAAAGTGGCCATGTACGTCTGCTATTTTTAGCGAGACGGTTGTCAATAAAATTGGTAAATTGGTAACGTGCTCTTCACGTTGAGCGGAATTGCAAAAATAATTATTCATGGTTGGAGCTGATATCGCAGAGTGAGCTTGTGAGGTCTGTGTGTGAGCTGAGTTTGAGTGAGTGTGCTGATTAGTTTCTTGTTTGTAGTGTTCGTTTATTGTAGATAGTCATTGTTGACCACCTACCCGAGACCTACTAGGCGAGCGCGAATGATTGAGTTGATTGTTGTGCGGCCTGGGGTTCACATGTGCGGCGTGTGCCGAATAATGTTGGTGCTCATCTGCTGAGCGCTGTCTGGGTTGCTCTCTCATATGCGTAGGTAGAAGATGAGCGTTCGAGTGAGTCGGAGAAGAAGCACCGGGCCGATGCAGTGATGTGTGGTGTCTTGTATTTCCACACTCTTTGCAAGCCCTCGTGGACTTGCACTCATTCTCATAATGAGGGCCTAAGCAGCGTCGACAGCGGTTGCGAGCGTTGATAAAGTCCCATCGACCCTGGATCGGTTGGTCATTGTACCGCGGGCAGGCGATGAGCTTGTGCCCTCTATGTCTGCAGTATGGGCAGGGCATATTATCTGCAATGGGAGCGACAGGAGCTGATGGTTGAGCCGAGTAAACCGGCCTAAGCGGAGCCGGCTGCGGGGTGCTATATTCGTGTCGACTTCTTGCCTGGTTAATTGGCCGAAATTGATGATGAGCGGGCTGACGAGGAGAAACTCGTGGAGAAGCAGGGGGGGTCCGCCTGCGGTATTGGTTATTCTGTGGGGAGTGCCGACTAACTTGTGAAAAGAGTGGGCTTGATCGCTCGGTCTCCACACAACGCGCGTGCTCTTCCAAGAAGGTGATTAAATTATTGAGAGTTGGCAGAGTCTGACGTGATCCATATTTACGCTCAAAGAGGGTCCGAAGCTCACCCTTAAGCTTTCGTACTACTATAGATACGAAAACGTAGTCACTATCCTTCATGGGCAAATCGAGGTTATTTAGGGCGCATTGCGCACAAATGAGCGGAGTCAAGAAGAGTGTGCGGATATCAGAACGCGTATGGATGTGTGGTAGCCCTAGTATGATGTCCACAAACCGGTCGATCAGGACGCGACGGTTTTCATATCGCCTGGTTAGAATATCCATGGCCACGGCGAAGTTCTCGTTGGTGAGCTGAAGATGAGATACCATACTGCGTGCCTCGCCTGAGAGGCACGAGAGCAGATAATGAAGCTTCACAGAATCTGAAATGGTTGTCATGTCATCAGTAAGACTCCTAAAGATGGCTATGAAGGAAGGCCAGTCTTCAATTTTAGAGCTGAACTTCGGCAGAGCAATTTTGGGCAGAACGTTAGCAGGTGTGGCTGACGTGGACGGATGAGCAGTCTCCGGAAGAGCTGAGGTCACACTTAATTTCTCAAACGCAACTAGGATATCATTGTATTCTGAAATCGCCTTTTCATAATTCTTAGTATATGTGGCCTCGACGTCATCGGTGAGGTCCTCGTCATCCAGGATCTCGTAGAAGACGTTTTCCAATTTGCGCTTGTGTTCCTCTAGCTTGGCGTACCTAGCAGTAAAATCCGTTATACTGTACTTTTTCGTTTCCTTAGCTGTCACCGCCAAGGCAATTTCCTTGAGCTGGTTAATTGCCTTTATCGCCTCACGAAAAATAGCTGCTTGAGATTTGGACGGCATTGTATGTAAATTTACTATATAATTAAATAAGTGAGGAAAAAAAAGAGACGAGCAAAAAAAAAAAAAAATACAATCGAATTGTGAACCTCCTCCTTTTTTGAAAGTCGGTTAAAAAATAAATGAATGTGAGATTATGGTATAAATGTTATAATATAATGTTATTGAGCCGAGCAACGGATAAGTGCGGAGCGAAGACTAAAGTGAGCAGAATATCTATATATACTATCTATGTAAAAGTAATTTAAAAGTTAACACTAAAAAATTTATAAGCTAAAACAATAATAATGCCTATTGAGAAGAAATAATACGGTACAATTAATATATATCTATCAACGCTGCACCAATTATAATACAATTTATAACACTACCAATACAAAACTATAACTTCGCTAATTATTACCTTTTAAATTAAAAAAATAAAATATGTTAACACTTGCTTCTTTCTTACTAATGATCGAGACGCACGCCGTGTCCTTGACCTAGCTACGACTCAGCTGATCTAACTATAAAGCGCAGTATTGAGCCGATTGTTAATACTTTTCTATGAACTTTTATTTATTTATTTATATTATTATGTTATTAGTTATATGTTTAAAAATGATGCAATCAAACACTTGTTGAAATACGAGACGTTTATTATGTTCGAAAGCGTTAGCTTATTACCTACGTAGCAATAGAAACAATGTATTGAGATGTGAAATGTTTATATTTAAATGTTAATAATAAATGTTATGTATTAGTGAAATTTCAATAGTTGGGCTGAGATTATATGATTATACACAAGAAGTTTTTATCTATTTATGAGATTTAAATATTTAGTTGAAAAAGAAATAAATAAATGTGGGTAACTTTATTATTAAAACTGGGTGTGGTTGGGCTTATTTCCCGGGTTCAGGACACTGTTTATCCACAGGGGGTGGTTCAGAGGCCGAAGGACCAAAAAATATATGAGGGGGCTAGCCCTAAAATTTGTAAGGGCTGGGACACCTCACATAGACGATGAGCTGAAGCGGGGGTTGGAGATGTAAGGGTGTGCACTTACTTGGAATGTAGATGGGCGGATGATAGATGGATGGCGCTGAGTGAGTGGCACGCTCCTGGGCTGAATATACCTTTGCACGTATAGGTACACGTGCAACAAAGTTTTATATTATACGCTATATTCACTATCACTGGTTAGTTCAATTGTCTGTATAGTTCACTTTAATAGAAGCCGGCCGGCAATATACTTATAATAATTCACACACGAGCAGATGAGCTGAAGGGTTTTACTTTTACATATATTTTCAATTTAACGACCCTTCTCGAACCGTGGACGACGCGTGACTTTTTTCGAGAGGCGCGCATGCGACGCTCGCGCCGAATCCATGAGTAAGAGTGAGAAAGCAAATCAGGGAACCAATCGTCGCGCCCGAGTGGCGCGAACAAGTGTTATGAATAAAAGTTGTAGATTTTTACTAGACCTACAACTTTTATAGAAAACATTTTTCGATAGAACGTCACAGTAAGCCGGAAATTGAAAAAAACTATTTTTCAACGCTTTGCGTCCCCCCATTTCTCGGGGGTGGCTGGGCATCGGGGGCATTTTATGAATTTCTATTCCTTATATACCTGCCAACATTTTAAAATCATAAAACTTCAGGTTTTCAATATTTTGTTCCCAAACTGCATTTCGCTTGGACTATTATTTCAATGTAGATATTCCATTCCCATAATTTGTTTTTATATATCGATACCTCAGTTCCAAAGAGTAATAATTCAGAAAAGGATTCTTAAGAGATAATTAGAAATTATACAACTAGTGATACTTCTAACAGTATATTTTTTACACATTCTTAAATTAATTTAAAATGTATTAATATTATGAACAGTGCCCATAAGGCAATGGAAAAAAATAAAATAATTCTTAAGCCATTCAGATTTTTTTCTACTTTTTATTTAGTTGTTTCAGTTTGGACCTAAAAGATTTTTCGTTCTAGACTTATGAAAAAATATTGGATATAAAAACTAAACTGCATTCCCTTTTAGACTTGTTCCTTTTTGGTAAAGGTGGGTTGTCGTTTATGGAGCAATTTCTCATACTTATTTCAAACTTACTGAATTTCAGACTTGTTACACTTTGGAACTGAGGTATCGATATGTTAATGTTATAAATAGCAGTCACTTTGCTCTAGCGCGTGTTCTGTTTAGACCTCTTGACCAACTTCGGTCACTATGACCTTGCCTAGACATCTGCGCGGTTGATATTATAGTAGACACAAATATAGTGCATTTTACTGTCATGGACCCGTAATTCGTAGATTATCAGGCGTAAGAGCGAAGGCATTACTGGCAGTCTGAGTTATGGTATTGTCACAACGCCAATTTTTTATCTTTGGGCAACTATGACAATATCTTGACAGATAAGCCAAATAGCTATACGGGGTCCGATGCAGAATTCGAACCCAAGGCTTTAGGATTGGCAGCTGGGAATAGCCTTTCATATAAGTTTGAATAAAACAAGTTGTAGGTGTGACATCATTTATCCTTTATACGATCAAGTATTAGCCAATGTTATTTTCCATATAAAAGGCAATCTTTTGTACAAAAAAATATAGCCCAAATGACCACTGGATCTTCGCTGAGCTACGCGCATCCTAAAGGTTTAATTTTTGATGGTTCGACCGTATGAACTAACTGGGTTTGATATCATTAACATTACGTAACACGTTTACAGCTTATTCGCTTAGATTTGTCGTATTATTGTATTATTTCCCGAAGTAGCACATACATTTATTTGTTCACTTAGATTACGTATCTCTACAAAATATTATTAAGTTATGTTTTAACCAATAAAATAGGACTTTCTATTGCAATTATTACCATCTCTAAAACCAAATTTATTTTTTTATACGAAAAAAAACATTTCAATAGTAAATGTGACAGTGAAAGAATAGCTCTTTTTTATTTACTATTAAATAAGGGCTTTGTAATATTTTAGCGAAAAACAGTAAGCAAAATACAATCATTATAATATCTGCGTCAAAATCGAACGCTAGCGGATTGCTAGCTGTATAGGTACTTGTTGTTTTCAATGAAAACGAATCAAATTCGCCCTACCTCGAAGGTTTAACTAGTAGCCACTGAAGATTTGGCCTAACTCTAACAAGAAATCCATTACTATTTACTTTAATAAAATGTATTAAATAAAAGTTTAAATATTAATTTTAAATAAAATAAGTTATAAATCTTGATGATTTATTCTAGAAAATGTATCTTTGTAAAAAATTGCTATATGTATATGGATAAATAAAATTGAAGTGTCTGTTTGTAATGTCAAAATAGCAGCTTTTTATTAAATGAAAAATGTGAAAGTTTATATGGTACTTATAAGAAAAAAAATATTTTTGTCTGTTTGTCTGTCTGTTTGTTCCGGCTAATCTCCGAAACAGCTGGACCGATTTTGACGGGACTTTCACTGGCAGATAGCTGATGTTATAAGGAGTAACTTAGGCTACTTTTATTAAATTAAAACATGAAATTGTGAATAAAATCCGCGTACGGCGTACGCATCCGAGCGAAGCGAGGGTAAATCGCTATATAATTTAAATGAATATCTTAGGAGTAGCAAGCTATTATTTATGTATAAACATAGCTTACCGTGAAAACGTTGTCGAACGCGAGCGAAGCTAGCGTGAGTCGCTAGTATTTAATATGTAAAAATTCAAAATTCGCAAATTTTTATTAACTGCTTCATTATATTTTCTTGCTAGAATTACAAAGTGTTTTATAAAAATCGGCGAATTTCCTTTAGAAAATCATAATACAAAATCCTTAAAAGGTTAGTAAACAAGAACTATCGATCACTGTCGCCGTCACGTAACGTGAATACGTCTAGCTACTTCGTTCAGAATATTTCATATGAAATTTTCATTGTAAATTCTCTTTTAAATCTTAAGGAGAAAAATAGAGTATGAGAAATAGAGTAATATGTTGTCCCAAAAGTAGAGCCCTCTGTAATTCTAATAATTTTTATGCTGCGACATGATGATTTCTTAAATCGTTCACGAAAATATGAACATTACTAAAAATACCAAGAAGAAACCATATTATTGTTACGATGTATGAGTTCTGAGATGAGAAATTAAGTACGTTTTTTACACTAAAGATATTTTATTGCTTAGAAAATAATTAAGTCATGTTATACTCGACAATCAATTTATTTTTGATAGTTACAGGAATTTATGTACTATTTTAGATTCGCGTTTTATTCTAGACATGCCTAATTGGTTTTCAATCCCGTTTCTCAAGCATTTGATGTGGAAATTTCTTCCATGTCAACAAATGTCGTCCCATATTATTATAGAATCCACTTGATATAGCTTTCAATATCAGGCTTAGGTGTCATGTATCAAAGTGCTTTAATAATAATCAACCTTCTACCATGGCGTCTATACATACACTGACGTTTGTCGGATTCTCCCATAATTCAGTTTCAGACTCATCAAGAAAGAAAAATAACTTAATATGACAATTAATCTATCGCTTCCCTATAAGGAATGACTTAAATTTATCTATTTAGATAGGCCATCAATATCAAATGAAAATATGCCTTATTCTAATGACTTACAAGAGCATTTTTTATTATTAAATTCAATATACTTGATTATTTAAATAAAATGTCAGTATGTAAGAGAGGAAATTACCATCGGCTTAGAAGGCAGTTTTACTGAGGAGTCAGAAACTCAACAGTTCTCTATCAAAAATAGAATTTGCTCCCACGGTCCACTCTACTATCACAGAAGCACCAGGTACAACTCGCATGGTATAGGTATCGCCCACCGAAGCTGACCATCTTTAAGTGTGGACATGCTATCGTACGAAACTTACCAATTTGGGCTGCTAATGTAAATTTTGACAGTAAAACTTTAAATACTTATATTTTCCAGAATCCAACCCAGGACATTATAATCTGCAGCATTACATGCTAGCCACAAACTAATAAGGCAATCAGATAATCTATACTAATATTATAAAGAGGAAAGATTTGATTGTTTGTTTGTTTGTTTGCATCGAATAGGCTCCGAAACTACTGAACCGATTAAGATGAAATTTGGTAAGAAGATAGTTTGAGTCCCTGGGAAGAAGGATATAGGATAGTTTTTATCCCGGAAATCATCCCTTAATGTGGTGAAAATGCGAATGAAATTTGTAAGGGGAAGCAAGTTAGGGACGAACCCGAGCGAAGCGAGAGCGAGTCGCTAGTAAATAAATAAATAAATATATTGGGACATTAATACACAGCACCATCTAAGTTCCATGGTAAACTACGAGGCCTGTGTTATGGATACCAGATAGTTGATACACTACACGTAATATGTAATTTTATTTTAAAAACTTTTTTTTAAATAAAAAAAATATTTAATAATAATAAAAATTTTAAAAAATTTTAAAAACGTACATACATATTATATATATAAATATCCATGACTGGAGTACAAATATTTGGGACTCGAACCCGCGACCTCTGGCACAGCAAGTAGTAGCAAGGGTCACTACAAACTGAGCCAAGCGTGTCGTACCTAATGAAAATATGATATTACCAAATAATGAAGTTTTGGAGCACATTAACCGTAATCAACCATCATTTGAGAGCATTAGCCAGTGCATTAAGTACATATGTATTTGTAGCCATTACAGAGTCCAGTAACTTCTGTATAATACATGAATCAGTACTAATGTTGGAGTAATTAAGAGATTGAATCTATATCTTCATGATGCTGCATAATATTTTGCTAAAGTTTCTAAATTTTTCTTGCTTTGGTAAACTTATTAAAGATATTAGTGTTAATCCAGTGGTCAAAATTCCACCATAGTAAAATTTAAAACTTGTCAAGAGCTACAAAACAAAAAAAAAAAAAGAAATCGGTTGACAAACAGACAGACAATCTGTTTTGTCTTTGCATATGTATAAATGTTTGACAACCTCAATCAGGTCGAGCATGTTTTTTTTTTTAATAATATAACAAGTTAGGGCGACTCTAAGTAGCTTATAATATAGATAATAGAAGTTACGGTTTTTAACCGACTTCATTATATAGATGATTAAATTAATTTGGCTATATTATATCCTAGACGATAACATATTTGTGTAAATGTCTTACCAAAACGTCAGGACAAACATATTGATTCTACTGTGAAGTTAATAAATGCTTCATCCATAACCACTGCTTTCATGCAAAATATTTATACAAATACATACATGGGTACTCGTACAATATACATTGTTATCCGAATGCCCTAAAACGTACACCAACAATTAACAAAGGTTCTATGATGTTATAATATGTGTTACTGGATACTCCTTATCACATAATGAGGATCCATATCAAAGCTATCAAGTTTAATCAATATAATAATGATGGATTAAATAATTTAGTTCAAACTTCTCACATTTGATTGCTGATGCCGTAAATAAAATATAAAAACATCTATACTAATGTAAATGTGAAAGTTTAGAAGTTTGGATATTTGTTACTCAATCATACCAGAACGGCTAAACAGATCTGGATGAAATTTGGCACACAGATAGATTATAGTCTGGAATAGAACATAAGCAACTTTTTATCTCGAAAAGATGTACGGTTCCCGTGGGATAGATTTGTTTTTGTTTTTCTTGAGGCGAACCCGGGCGAAGCGAGGATGAGCCGCTGTTATTTTATATATTTCTTAGTTTACTGCGTTGTACATTTCTTATTGTTTAAATCCTTTCACCATTTGTACAGTTAAAATTAGCGTACATTTTTGGATTTTTCGTTAGGAATATTAGACATCTAAAAATTAGCAATGATATGGAAAATATCTAAATTAAAATAGGTACCGCCTGCTTTAACAGCCAAAACACGCAGTTAACATCTATTAAAGACTGTAACAGGTTCTGAGATGTTCCAAAGCTTGATAAATAAAGAAAAACACAATTTGTTACAGAATATATTTATGTATTATAATACACAACTTTTGTTATTGTTTACATTTTTGCTTAAGTTCCTTTACCTTTTTTTTATTTTAAATAAACCTATTAGAAAGACATACATATAATATCATGTAATATTATCGCCTTAACGCATATTTCTGTATAATATATTCTCCTTCGTATTAGAACTATGTAAATCAGACGTCAGGGAAGTGTATGCTTGCAATTACTGGCGACGTGAGGTCGGTGAAATTCAATGATCGCCTCCAGGGTGCCCATTATCTTTGAAACTTTACCCACTCGATTTCAGATTATTAGCCCCGAGGCCCCGCCACAATCGCCACTTTATGATCTTTAACTTTGGATCCAGATCGATTTATTTCTAATAAATCAACTTTTAAAGTTACATTTCTTATATAGTAAAATATTATAGTTATTTTATATAATAATATAATTGTCTTATCCTCGATTCGCTCGTGCGTATACACACACATGCATACACATATTCGCATTTATAATGGTAGTGTGGGCGATTATTAGGTAAAAAGCATTAAAAATGAGGAAATATTATACCGGTCATAACCGGGTTTCACGAATGTCATGAAATCATAATTTTAATTAATTATCAATTAGACTCAATTTTTTTTTGTTCAAAATTTCTTAAAAAACCGAGCAAATTAGTTCATACGATTCACCAACGACTCTCGAAATACTCGCACGGAGAGCAGTAATTGAAAAAGGTCGCTTTTCATCGTTTCACATGAAGATTGCCTTTTTATGACCCAATTTTTCCCGTGGCTCTTCATTGCTGCTCTTTTCAGATTCGGTACGTCTTTGTAGAAGGAATGATTTATATTGTTGAGTTACGTACTTAATCCTAACGCCCATGTTTATGATTTTTAATTTCTAATTTTAATTGGACTGATTGGGTTTACAACTGACGAAAAAAACGTTAAACGTTTAAGGAACATTTTATATAATATGTGTCTATTTTCAATTTGCGTATTTTCTTATGTTTGTTTATCATTATATTTCTCAAAGTTCATGAGATGTTATGAAATATAAACTTTACTATTTATTTAGAGGGCGGTGAGCACATTGCTTACGAATTAGAAACTTGTTTCCATCTCATATTTACCCGACTGCGGCGAAGCCCAAAGGAGGGTTTTGTGTTTGACCTGTATGTATGTATGTTCGGTCTTACGTTATCTTGTAATTAGTAAACGGCTTAACCGATTTTAATGATTCATAATTCGTTGGATTGCCTTGATTACGCATGTTTTATAGGCTATATGAATGTTATAGAAAATCAACATAACGGATTTTAGGCGCCAATTTGTGTAAAAAAAAAATGTTTCCAAACTTATCTAGAGGGGTGTCAAAATAAGTATTTTAAAGAGACGACTACAAAAATATGTATTATTTACATTTCTAGTAACTATTTAATATAACAAAAGTTAAATAAAACTCCACGTGTATAATTAGAGCTATAAAAAATTACGATAAAAAAAACGACTGTGTAAAACGCGAACTAAAAAGAAAGGAACAAGTTAACAAAGTGCAGCAATCAGACACTCAGTCAACTTACGTTATCCAAGTCGGACCTATCACATACCCAAAAAATAAAACTTACCTAACCTAACTACACGAAAAAAATATTGAACAAAGAAAAAATGACAATTTTATTAATTATATATTATGCCTACAATTTATGTATTAAATTTTTCCCTTTAAAATCAATATTTATCACGATGGACGCAAAAAAATCACTGAATTTTTTTTTGTAGGTATGACCTTGAAAATTAAATATGCGAGTATTTTAAATAACATATTCGTAATCAGTGCGTCAAAATACATGTGTACAAAATTTCAGATTTATCGAAGGTATGGGCTATTCGGAAGTTTATCCGAATATTTGCACATTACATGAAAATATAATGTTGTCTATACTAATATTATAAAGCTGAAGAGTTTGTTTGTTTGTTTGTTTGGTTGAACGCGCTAATCTCAGGAACTACTGGATGGAATTGAAAAATTCTTTTTGTCTTGGATAGTCCATTTACCGAGGAAGGCTTTAGGCTATATATCGTCCCGGAAAAACGTACGGTTCCCATGGGATAGAATTGTTTTTTTCTAGAGACGAACCCGAAGCTAAGTGAGGGTAATTTATGCTTTCTTTTAGGTTTAATATAAGAGTATGTACACTTTGAACTCATTATTATAATATTATATAAAATAAATATGTTATGTTTATTAATTAAACAGAACATCATTTCATATACCGACTAATTTGCATGGTAATAAATTCATGTACTCCGTAAATTGCATATTTGCAGTAAAAAGCCGATATCGCCTATTAAGCAGATACTAAATGACTCATATCCTGCTAATTAGTATAGAGATAAAATTTTAATTACAATTATCATATTATAAACAAAATCTTAAATAAATAAATATAAATATGTTGGGACATTTAAATAACACCATCTAGTTCTATGGTAAGCTACGAGATTTGTATGGATATCAGATATTTGATACACTACACATGTTATATAACTTTAAATACGTATATATTATAAATATAAACACCCATGACTGGAGTACAAACATTCGTGCTCATCACACAAATGAATGCCTCCAGCGGGACTCGAACAGGCGACCTCTGGCACAGCTAATAGTGTCACTACAAACTGAGCCAAACCTGTCGTTAAATTTATAATATTTTAATTTCAACAACCCTTTAATGCTATCTCATATATACACGGTTTTCGTATAAACAGTTCGGTCGACGATTTAGTAATGTGGGCATTAATATAGACGCTTTCATATGCGGTTTTTCGCCACGTCCGTTTTTTTTTTTATGGGACAAAGGGGGCAAACGAGCAAGAGGCTCACCTGATGGGAAGTGATTACCTCCGCCCATGGACATCTGCAACACTACAGGGCTTGCAGATGCGTTGCCGGCCTTTCAGGAAAGGGAGGGAGGGAGATGAAGGGAGGAGGGAGGAGGGAGGGAGATGAAGGGAGGAGGGAGGAGGGAGGGAGGATGGATGGGGAGTGGGCCTCCCGGACTCTCACTTACCAGACGAAACGCGACAGCATAGTTGCCACTTTACGCCGGTCTCCTGTGAGAGAGTGGTACTATACGGGGCGTGCCGGCCCATTCGGCTGCTACCCGAAGGTAACAAGCGTGGCACTACCACTTTAACTACTAACTACGTTTTATGTCTTTTTGTTAGAATTGGGTTTTTTTCTGTTTTGTAAGTACTGTGTTGTATGTGATGCTGAATACGAGTATATAAATGTCTTAATGAAAGTCATATTTAAAAAGAACATTTCTGTTTATATTGAATTGTAGTGAAAAAAAAAAAAAAACTAGTAAGTTTCTTACGTTAATAAGATGTCTGTGTTTCTATAAAATAATTAACATAAAAGAATTTATCTATACATATATACAGATAAATAAAATTGAAGTATCTGTTTGTAATGTCCAAATAACAACACTTTACTAAATGCATATGGAAGTATATACGGTACATATAAGAACAACACACTTTTTATTTTTTTGTCTACCTGTCTGTGTATCTGTCTGCTTATTCCGGCTAATCTCCGAAACGGCTGGACCGATTTCGATGGGTTTTTCAGCAGGAGATAGCTAATGTTATAAGGAGTAACTTAGGCTACTTTTATTTTAGAAAAAGAATTAAAATTCCGCAAAAAATTAAATCATGCTTAGGGACGAACTCAAACGAAGCGAGGGTGAGTCGCTAGTTTAATATAAAATCTAGTACAAAAAAAGTTCTTTGAAACACGTAATCCATTGAAATAATAATTGTAACACATTTTTTTAAATTATTCCCTTTATAGATAGAGAAAAATGAACATAAAAATGAATATTAAAAATACTCTCCTATTACCTTCTAAAGAGATTTATAAAAAATTCTATTGAATGAGTTTACTTCATTTTAGTTATTTCAGTTAAACATTTAAAGTGGAGTAAAAAATACATTAACATTAAATGATGTTTTTTCCGTTCTTCAATGTAAAATTACATAGTTTTTCTTAAGGGAAAATAGTGTATTTCTCTGAGATTTCGAAGTGTCTTTTCACAACCTTTAAACTGATTAGGTGAGCTTTTACTAGAAAAATATTGGGCAAATATGCTACATAAAAAACTGTCAGATAAAAGATTCGTGCCAGATACCGAATAGAAGTATGAAAAAATTGTTAATAGCTGAAAGTTACTTTGTATAACTATATACAATATCTAATATCTATTTGATATTCGCGCTCTTTCTATCTTAGTATACTATTTACTGCTTCTAAAGATTGCCTGGAAGAAATTGCATTTCTATACTAATATTATAAAGAGACAGAGTGTGTTTGTTTATTTGTTTGAACGTGCTAATCTCAGGAACTACTAAACCGATTTGAAAAATTCTTTTTGCATTAGATAGCCCGTTTATTGAGGAAGGCTATAGGCTATATATTATATAATATAAAGTCCTTCTATGTCGTACTAGCCGTTAAAACGCGAAGCGAAGGTGAGTCGCTTTATAGATAAAGTGGCCTCATATACATTTTCCTATATTTTTGTATGTTTTTTTCTTCTCGAGTGTAGAATAAAGGGCTGCTTTATTTTTTTATTTATTATTATAAATAGTAAATTTATTCCAGTGTATAAATAGTTATATAAATAGTAAAGTGAAACTGGTTTAAGCCTCGGCTCTTTTAACTGTTATATTTTCACGTGAAAATCTCATTTTTGACGTGATTCGTGAAATTTTTACTTTAAATATAATATGTATAATGTATATGTATTTTTGACACCCCTTTCAATGAAATGTATACAAGTACAATCGTGATAGTTAAGTATGAAATACGATATTTCTACAAAATTCAAACAGAAGCCAATCTTACAATTAAGTGTAATAAAATAATAGTAGTTAATAATAATAGTGTTTTATTGGTTTTAACATTAAGCTAAAATTATATATAATATAAGTATGTGTATATAAATTAAAAAATAACGTCTGATAAAAGTAATAGTGACCACAATATCTCCGGTTTGTTACGATTTAGCGAGTTCGTTTCTTTTTTAATAGATTTCCCACATAGCCTTTTAATTTTGATCCAACTTTCATTACTGGTAAAAGGAAAAAAAATGATGCCACCGGTCCATACAAAACCTTGCATTTTCCTTTAAGATGAAGCCTCGTTTATTTATCACTCAATAATACGATTTTAAATGAAGTTAGTTCTTTAATTTTAAACGTTTTTTAAATAAAAAAAAAAAAAAAATACACCAATCTTTTACTATAACATATTCTTTTACTTTCCAACTAAGAAATATTGTCAATAATTTGTTTTATTGCTACGTAAAAGAAGGATAAGTTTCATACTTGTACAACGTAGTAATTTATTAAAATATTATCTGGAAAATTGTATAAAAACTGATAACATTATATCTAAAGTCCATAATTATTTATTTCTTATATTTGTATGTATATAAAAATAAACGTATAATATCTAAACACATTGAACATTAGATCTAAGAGTTTTTAAAATCTTTTCAAATATATGTTGCCTTGAGGATCTACAAAGTAAATGCTGTTACTAACTCGCCGCGAGCGAAAGTAGAATCACCAAAGTTTTAAACAACTTTTCTTTATTTGTAAAACTGAGATAGGAATGAATACCTAATACGTTTCTATTTGTATATGCAACAATAATATAAAGACAAAAATATTGTAATTACAAAATATTTTTAATCAGAACAATTAAATTATGTTAACGTGTAAATTCGCCAATCCTCACTTGGCCAGCGTGGTGGGCTATGGTCTGATCCCCCTCGTATTTAAGGGAGGCCCGTGCCCAGCAGTGGGATGTTAAAAAGGGCTAAATACAACGTATAGATTTATGCTTAAATTTAAAGATGTTTTATTTTTAAATGATTTAAGAACTTTTCGCATAAGCCTTTGTTGAAGTCGAAACTTTGTAAAACTTGAGAATTAGTCTTAAAAAATGGATATCCCAAGACCACCATTCCAGAAGACAAATTGTGAGAGTTTAGAGAAAATACATAAGAACAATATTAAATCTGCGCTTGTAGACGATGTTACTAATTTTTATTTTAACTTAGATACAGTATATTTTTAACTATAACTTTGAAGCTATGTACTTAAAGTTATGTGTTTAGAAAATAAAAAAATACAATAAGTAAATCCTAATCCATTACATCAAGTTTTATTGAGTTAAAAATCTGTAATAGTTAGATAAATTTAAAATACTGTTAAAACAATTTTGTAATATACGAAGAAATGAAATGAAATGAAACTTTATTCAAATACACTTATTATAAGCACTTTTGAATCGTCAATTTAATTTAAAGAACGTCAGTGTAGTCAGTCCGTGAGGAAGCTACCACCGGCTCAGAAAGCAGTTCTGCTGAGAAGAGCCGGCGAGAAACTTAACAGTTGCTCTTTTAAATATCAAAGTTACATTAATAAACATAATATTATAGATGCATTTATATATATTAATTCCACAAATTTCCATCAACAAGTAACTTTTGAACAGAGTAATACGCTTTGTTCAATAAAATATTTTTAAATTTTATCTTTAAATTTTCGAAAAGGACATTTTGTGGAATCTTATTATCACTACATAGTATAAAACAAAGTCGCTTCCCGCTGTCTGTCTGTCCCTATGTATACTTAGATCCTTAATCCCTCCCGGACA
Source organism: Fabriciana adippe (assembly GCA_905404265.1). NCBI lineage: Eukaryota > Metazoa > Arthropoda > Insecta > Lepidoptera > Nymphalidae > Fabriciana > Fabriciana adippe. Next base: position 12,611,149 of record FR989992.1, on the reverse strand, counting down.
AATTCTAAGAAATCCGTGCGAATTTCCGAGAATTCAATTGTTATCTAGCACACCGGTGTGCTCGCGGTCCTCGAGGTGATGCAACGGATATTGATGCGGTTTTTTTAATAGATAAAGTGATTTAAGAGGAAGGTTTATATGTATAATACATGCTTATTATAGTACAGAAAAGCCGAGAAATTCAAAATTTGTATTTCCAAACTAACCGTCAAAACATACAGTGTGAGTGTGGCCTAGTATATCATATACTTAGGGCTCATGAAGGTTTTATTCACCTTTTGGAGTAGACATCTGGGCGTAACAAGCTTATTGATTTAAGATTAAATTATTTAAGATCAAATCTTAGTCTCATTTATATTTTTCATATTACATGTAACGCTGAATAAATAAATAATGTCTGTAATACAATCTGTAGGTAAATATAAATTTTTCCTCATTTTTGTGCTGCACAATGGAAATGGCGTTTATTCACGGTACATAAACCTTTTATGGTGACATACAGCCCACTTCATCAACCATCCTTGCTTGACCTCTATGTCGCCAGGCATAAAATATTCACATTTCTTTTTGCCTTTACATTTCATAGTATATAATAATATATTATTACCATTAATACGTCGTAATATATGTGGTTGGAAGTCTTTAGTACGCAAATAATTACATGAAAACTTGATAAACAATAGAACAAGAAGATATTTGAGAAATAATCCATTTCTCTTATTATCTATGACAAGTACGAATTATGATTTTTTATTTAAGAAATCAGTTTATTCAGAGGCTTAAATAGCGACAATTTTATTTACACACAATAATAATTATTTACAGGTTAAAGATCTGTCCTATGAGTTAAATCAAGATAAAGCGACATTTTTATTAAGTGTATGATGGTGAGAGACCTGATGGCCTGTCACTGGTTCCTTGGGAAAACGGGCCCTATTATGGGACGCTACATGCGTTGGCACATTAGCCCCGTCCCATGTCAGGGAGACGGCGCCTAAAGCGGGAGCCGCGGTGGAGATGGCTGAACTTTTTAAGTTACGTAAATACGCGTCCCTTAGTCAAAATTATGTATTATTCCATTTGCTATAGAAACCCTCGGCCCATGGAGTCAAAGTGCTAAGCACTTCTTAAAAGACATAACACCTCGTCTTATCGTCTCTACTGGTGACAGGAGAGCTGGCGCATTTTTCGCCCATAGAATCGGTATTGCCATTCAACGGGGGAATGTGGCTAGCATTCTTGCCACTATTCCACGCGGACATGACTTGTACAGTAATAACTAAGTACACATTTGTTTTGTATATATAATTAAGTATACTGCCTCGGTGGTGTAGTGGCTAGCATGTACGGCTGCACATCCGGAGGTCCTGGGTTCGAGTCCCGGGTCGGGCCAAGTTTAGTTATTGAGTCTTTCTGTCTAGTAAGCCTCAGTAGCAGCCCGGAGTTGGGAAGTTGGCGGTGTTTCACCCCCGTGCCTCGGAGAGCACGTAAAGCCGTCGGTCCTGCGCCTTAACTCTCACCGGTTGTGTCGAATAGTCGTCCCACCGGAGTATGAGAGTGACAGGAATAGAGAGTGCACTTGTGTCTGCGCGTACACTTGTGCACTTATAATATCTCCTGCGCAGTTGGCTAGTTACTCAATGAGATTGGCCGCCGTGGCCGGAATCGGTCAGGAGGACATCATCATAATTAAGTATATTTGTAATTTTCTTTATTGTAATATAAATTGCTAAATAATAAATATAATATAATTAACTAAGTTTTTTTTACATACAATTTTCTTTTATGTAATCTTTACATATTACTATCTTAAAAATAAAATCATGAGCTACAATGCTATGAATAGCTAAGAAGTTTTGATTTAAAAATGTATATTTGATGAAAAAATATTATTTAATGCTGTCATATTATAAAAAGACCTGGTCCATACAAATATTTGGCCACTAAAAACAAATCATTTTTTTAAGCAATATCTATGATAAGTGCAATAACTGTACCTAAGTAGTCTGCGAACAACTGTAACGCTTAGAAGGGAATGGTCTAATTTGTATAAAAGCGAAAGTTTTAACTAGATCGTCCTCAGAGGACCACTCTACTAGAACGAAACAATCTCAAACAATTACTCTCGTAAATTTTGTATTTAACCAAAGTTGTTTCCATTTAAAAGCCTAATTGCTTTGGTTATAGCTAGCTAGTTATACTTTTATTATACAAATCCTATATCACATGATAAAATCGTAATCAAATATGTTCCCACTAATCTATGCAATAGCCAAACTCATTTTTACATAAGTTCGCAAAATAACAGGACACAATTATTACTTAGTAACGGCTAACGCTTCGCTCGGATTCGCCAAAAAAGATAAACCAAAAACAATTCTATCCCACGGGAACCGTACATTTTTCCGGGATAAAAAGTAGCCTATGTATAAGTATTATTCTGATGTACAAACTATATTATTGTAAAGTTTCATTAAAATCCATTCAGTAGTTTTTGCGTGAAAGAGTAACAAACATCCATACATCTATACATCCAGACATACATACATCCTCACAAACTTTCGCATTTATAATATTAGTAGGATATGATTTCAAGTGGCGGATATTACGCGTCTTCTTTGTTATTGCATTTACTTCTAATACACTAGACTCCAGTGGCATGTGATATCTAAATATAATATTTTATTTTCCACTTACTTTTTACGACATCTAATGTGTTTTTAATGTTTATAATATTTCTGCTTCATGGGTCAGGTTCGGAAGTAAAGTTGGTCAACAATATTTCTATTCTGAAATGAAGAGCAAATCAAGGCAGTTTAATTCTTATACAGGGTCATTTTTGATTTACTGAAGACCTTTTGGGAATATACTATTTAGATCATAACAACAACATTTGTAACAAAAAAAAATATATTTCTTAAATTTTTATTTTCATACAAAATAAAATATTTTTATTGCACCTTCTAAACGATGATAGTCCTAGCATCTGGTCTAGTTTAAATGAGTAAGCACCACCTGCTGCACCCCTCCACCCCTCCCACTCCACCGGCCACGCGCTTTCTTTTGCTAATGCTGGACTACTACCGTTTAGAAGATGCAATAAAAATATTTTTATTTTTGTAAAATTTAAGAAATATTATTTTTTTCTTACTTATGTTGTTGTTATGATGTAAATAATATATTACCAAAAGGTCTTCAGTAAATAAAAAAATGCCCTGTATATTATCAATAAATTTTTATTTATGGTAAGTCCGGGAGAGTTGCCTATAGTTTTAAATAACAATCAATATTAATTATATGTGTAAGATACTACATAAAATAAGCATAGTTTACTTTAATTCAATATTTACTTATGCTATTCAGATTAAATTTGAAACTATTGTGCAATATATTCTAGATTAAAATATGATTTTTAAAAATAATAGAAAATAGGCATCTCACCCAGATATGTGGGTTAGTTGCCTATAGACGTCAGGGATAGGTATAGGACGAGTAATTAGTGCATAATCAGACGTACTTTGCTTAGTGAGGCAAAAATCCTTTTTTTTATGCATTTATACATACTACCTGTAGATGTAAAGGTGGTTATGTTGGTCTCACCGGCTAGAAAAGCCAGTACTACCCATTAAAACCCAACAAAACCTCCCCCGTCTTAGTGGGGCACCCCGACGGCAGGTCTGCCGAAGCAGACTACAACAACCGTGAGGTTGCTCCCACGGTCCACTCTGCCGTCAGAGAAGTACCAAGAGCAATCATATGGATTAGGCCATAATTCACCACGCTGGCCAAGTGCGGGTTGGCGGACTTCATTATGTCTTTTGAAAACTTGCTAGGTTCTCCCAGATATGCAGGTTTCCTCGCGATGTTTTCCTTCACCATAAGGCAAGTGGTAATCATGTTTGAAATGATTCGCACATGAAAATATTACAAGTGCGAGACCCGGGATCTCACTTCACTCGCTTTCCCAAGCGAGCGCGTTCCCCACTGGGCTACCACTACCTTAATAAGCGTCCGGATGAACTGCCGAACGCTAATAAGCTCCCCCACCACGACAAGGTGAACGCACGTTGGGGGGAACCAATTAATATACTGGGCATCTAACCCCAAAATGTCATTGGGCATCTCTCCCGATCATTAGGGAGAGATGCCTATCGACTCTGAACATACCGTAAAGAATTTACAATAGAAAATGGAGGATTGTTAACAAAACAAGATCACAATATTACATTATGAAACAATTTTATACTGTTTAACTAAAAAATTTTGGGAAAAAATTACTGCAAACTTTCTCAAAGATTATATTCTAACGTAAAAGTTAACTACACTTATCTTATTTTACAAATTAACACCAAAATATTAATTATAAGTAATATGTCTTTGTGTAAAAACTTCCACACTGACATTGACTGTCGACTGACGTATTATGGACGCGTTCCGAATCACGCAACATTAATTAATTTGATTTTTAAATTTATTAGGCGTTTCTCCCTTATGGGCATCTCTCCCGGACTTACCCTACTACTTATTATAGCATTTTGCAACAATAATTATTAAAATAAAATAATAATTATAAAGCAAATCCGTCGTAAACGCGTAGTTTAGCTAGCATCGAAGCGATGCGTGATACCTACGCACCGCTAATTGCCTCTGCCGTGGACACGAGCCGCCGCAGCTTGCGTTCGTTTTAAATAATTTTCTCACTGTATCATTTATTGCATGTTGATTAGACTTTAAATATTTCTTTGTGACGTTCTTATACCTGTGGCTGTCTGTACGCTATTTTAAATCTTTACTCCTTCTACCTTTATTTTTGTGTAGTGAATTAAACTTGTGTTTAAGCTACTAAGTAGTAGTGACCTTTTATTTGTTCTTTTTACTTTAACTATCGTACTTATATACTAGGCGCTAGTTACTACATACGGACCACACTAACTAAATTAGTGTTATTAAAACATTTCGAGCTTTGATGACATGTTTGGTTCAGTTTGCAGTTTGTACTTGCTGTGCCAGCGGTCGCGGGTTCGAGTCCCGCTGGGGGGCATTCACTTGTGTGATGAACACGAATGTTTGTACTCCAGTCATGGGTGTTCATATTTATAATATGTACGTATTTTAAAGTTATATATGTGTAGTGTATCAACTATTTGGTATCCATAACACAGGCCTCGTAGCTTACCATGGAACTAGATGGTGCTGTGTGCTAATGTCCCAACATACCTATTTACCTACCTATTTAAACGTTTTCACAACAAAAGTATAAGAAAGCAGAAAAAATATACATAACATAGTTTGCCCCAGTCAATAATCTTATGCCTATAGATATTAAAGTGCTATCTAGTCTCTTCAGCAATTTGGCTTGAGGCCAGATGATATATATTGCAGTGCCAAAACTTCCTTCATTGCGTTTTATTAAACGCTCACTTTAATTACATTAAAGGAAAGATAAACACTTGACTAATATACTATACTAGCATTGCCCGCGGCTCCGCTCGCGTTCAGACGATCAAAAACCAAATTCTTAGGTTTTACACATTAGTATACCTACTCTTACATATTATACCACTTTCATTGCGCACCGCATGATTGGTAAATAATGGCGGCGATTGACAATGCCACAAAGGTTCCTCCGTTAATCTCATATTTGATTTACTCGTAGTAATATTGCACTTTTTATTTTAGCAATAACATTTATGTACATACATATGTCTATACTTCTGTTTTGTTTGTTTATTTAGTTTTGGGTGATAAACTCTCAAACTACGGAATTAATTTTAATCAATTTTTACTAATAGACAGCTATTGATTAATTTAATATGTAGCTGATTATTTAAATTACATAATGACAACTTTTCTTAATGTTAATTTGTCGCGCAACAGGGATGGGTTAGCGCTAGTTACTAATATTGTCCAAAACGATTTTCAAAAGAAAATGTAATATGTAAATAATTCTAAGCAAATACTTTTTATTATTTCATATGGCTCGGCTAATATTATTAAAGTCGTAAGCATTTTATTGTGTCCTTTAAGCCTTTACCTTCCAAAAAATGGTGTCAAAAAAAAACTGAAAAAGTTGAGGTATAACAGTTCCTAAAATACTTTTTCATAGTTTTTGAGATATGGAATATTTTTAGTTACCCGCTTTGTCAGTTTAACAGCCATAATCTTGTTTAGGTACCGTAAAATGTTATAAAATAATATGAATCGAACGTATTTTTACGCTTGATAAAATGAGTCGATATTATGGAAACGTAAATATTATTCGTATTTATTTTAATGTCAACCTCACAAAACACGTTAGTAAGAAAATCAACACAGTATTTTGCTATACGAAACCTATAATGCGCGAGTTAGATTTTCATTTGCCCAATTTTTACATTAAAAGATTAAAAAATATTAACATTATTTACTAAACAATAAAAATTTGTAAATATTTTAATTTGAAAATTGTTTCTGCAAACAAAATATTACTAATTCTAATAAAGTCATAGAAAGGTTATATCTGTACATTTTTTTTTGATGAAAACTACGTATATTAAAAACACTTGGCGACATCTATTGTCCAATGTCTAAATAATACATGAATACATGTTCATTAAAATAACTATTTTAATGAACAAATTAGCGCTGTTGATATTTCCTTTAAGATAAGCTTTTTTTAATAGTTTTAACATATATAAGTAACCTTGCTAAAATATTAATAGTATCATCGTGTTTTTATTATGACTAGTTTTTGTATTTTTTCCCGAAAATGAGATATTTTCCTGCGGTAAAAAGTATCCTATGTGTTGACCCGGATAACCAGGTATCATCATACCAAATTTCATCAAAATCCCTCCAGTGGTTTTACTGTGCTACGGTCACATACAGACAGATAGACAAAAATTCTAAAAACTATAGATTCGGCCTCTATATCGCTAATAATGAATATTTTAGTAAGATTTCCCAAAAAATATTGAATTTACGGATTCGGCTTAGTTACAATTTTATTATATGTATAGTTACTAATTTATAAAGCCAAAAAGTTTGCTTTATTGATAATTTGAACACGGGCGGGGCCGCTGGTAATTTAGTAGTAATTCTAATAAAATCGTAGAAAGGTCATAACTGTACATTCATTTATTTGGAATTAAAACTACGTATTTTAAAAACACATGGCGACATCTATTGTCGAGTATCTAAATAACACATAAATGTATATTAATTAAAATAACTATTTTAATGGATAAAATAGCGCTATTAATAATTTGATTTTCAAGATAAGCTATTTTTAATAGTTTTTACCATATTTAGTAAGTTACCTTGCTAAACTGTTTACATATAGTATCATCGTGATTTTGTTCCAACCAGTTTTTGTATTTTTTCTCAGAAATGAGATATTTTTCCGCGGTAAAAAGTATCCTATATGTTGGCCCGGATATACAGCTATCATCATACCAGATTTGATCAAAATCCCTCCAGTGGTTTTTCTGTGATGCGGTAACAGACAGACAGACAGACAGACAGACAGACAGACAGACAGACAGACAAAAATTCTAAAAACTATAGATTCGGCCTCTACATCGATAAAAATGTCTATTTCAATAAGATTTTCCAAAAAATATTTAATGTACAGATTCGGCTTAGTTAGAATTTTATAATATGTATAGATAATGCCAAGGCTTATGTATGTGCGATTTAATTTTTGCCATAAACTAAAGCAAGAAACAAAATTGATTAATTAAAAATGTAAATATTTACATTTTTTTTCAATACTTTTTTCTAAAAAATATCAATATAAGAATGTAAATGTTAAATGGTCCCTTGTGAAACTGTTAATAAAAAGTCCAGTTCTTCTAAAATAAAAATCAATTTAGTATCATTAAACGTTAAGTCAAGGTTTTAGAAGCGATTAAAACTTATCCGTCGACGTAGTTTCACAAGTTGGGACGACTTGTTAAAAGATACTTGCAACATTATAAATACTCGTACAAAACTCTATACTTGTTAATCATTTTCAGCTTATCTTCCAATAAGCTGGTTTCTAGAAAACTTGTATTTTATCGTTGTAGAAATAATGATGTTTAGATTTATAGAATACTAGTGACTTCGTCCTTACGTGGTAACGTTTAGTATAGATTTCTCAGAGATTAGTTATTCCCGCAGTAGAAAGTATCCTATATGTTGATCCGGATAACCAGCTATTATCATACTAAATTTCATCAAAATCTGTCCAGAGGTTTTTTCGTGATGCGTTCCCAGACAGACAGACAGACAAAAACTTTATAAACTATAGATTCGGCTTCTGTATCGATAATAATAATATTTCAATAAGATTTTCCAAAAAATATTTAATGTACAGATTCTACTCAGAATTTTATAATACGTATAAAAAAAGGAATTCTTTCGTAAGCTTTTCCGAATCTATGGAAAACTACTGTATATATTTTTATATATTATTTTTATACTTATATATATATATATTTTTTGAAAGAAAAATATTATATATATATATATTTATTTATTTATTTATTTATAGTTAGTGATAAACTAGTTTATCACACCTTATATGTTCACGAATTTTTAATACAAAGCCAAATACAAATATTCTTTATCGCTTACCATTATTTTGTATTACACAATAGAACTAAATTAAAGTAGAAATAGTACAATAGGCGTCCTTATTGCTAAGAAAGCGATCTTTTCCAGGCAATCTTTGTGTAGAGAAAGAAAGAGAGAAAGAAGGGGTGCAATCAATCTGAAGACAATATAACAAATGAATTAATTTTGAAATTCAATGAATAAATGGATATTTATCAAAACTTTACAATACATAAAGAATGTCACAAAGACAATGAAGTCGACAGTTTGAATATACATATGTTGTTGCAAAATGAATTTCAAAGTAATAAAATAGCAAAGATCGCAAGGGTCTTGCAGGGTTGTGTGTAGGAAGATACACCGTATTTTAATATTCACCGTCAAAGAAAAGGGGTGATTGAATATTTATTGAATAAACTCTTACCCGTCTTCTAAAAAGTGCTGGAATGCTTAAAAATAGTTTCGTCTTTGAGTTAAGAATAAAGATACGTTTGACATGCAAATGATTGATGAGCGTACAGCTGTGAAGTGTAGTTGTCAAGAAAGGAAACTGAAGCTTTCATTAGATAAAACTGTAATCTATACATATAATAAAAGTCTGAGTCGAATCTGTACATTAAATATTTTTTGGAAAAGCTTATTGAAATATTCATTATAATCGATACAGAAGCCGAATCTATAGTTTTTAAAATTTTTGTTTGTCTGTCAGTGAACGCATCACGAGAAAACCACTGGACAAATTTTGATGAGGTATGATAATAGCTGGTTATCCGGGTCAACATATAGGATACTTTTTACTGCGGGAAAATATCTCATCTCTGACAAATCTATACTAAATGTTATAATGTAAGGACGAACTCGAGCGGAGCGAGGGTGAGTCGCTAGTATTATTATAATATAATTGTGTCATGAAAATCTAAAATACAAAAATACTATACGACTTCGTTTTGTCAATCCCAGTCCTTTACATGGCGTGATCAAATTTTCATGTTTTTTAGGGTTCCGTACCTCAAAAAGAAAAAAAACGGAACCCTTATTTTACATATCAAGCATGGACATTGGTGACGCGACGTGCGTCTATATTATGTGCAAACATAAATACAATTTTTGTGCTGGATTTGAATTTGATTGCTATAGAATGAAATGAAGTGCACCTCAAAAGCTTTCACATGACATGTGTCTCATCATCGTTGAAAATGGACGGAAAATTACGCGTACCCTGTTCTAAATATAAAAAAAATATATTTAAAAAAACTTCGACATTATACCTACGAATTAGCCTTTACTTTTTATGAGCATAACATAAAAATATCTTGTTTCATACATTATATAATATTATAACGTGAAGTTATATTAAATTAATTAATATCGGGTTTGTTAATGTTAGATAGTTATGAGTAACAAGGCAATTTACTTAAATTCGAATAGTATTTTTTAATTCTGTTATTAGACTCTCAATGTATGTAGTAGACTCATAACGTTCATTAAATAAATAAATGAATATGTTGGGGCATTCACACACAGCACCATCTAGTTCCACGGTAAGCCACGAGGCTTGTGTTATGGATACCAGATAGCTGATACACTACACATATATAACTTTGAATACATACATAAATAATGTCCTCCTGACCGATTCCGGCCACGGCGGCCAATCTCATTGAGACTAGCCAACTGCGCAGGAGATATTATAGTGCACAAATGTACGCGCAGACACAAGTGCATTCTCTATTCCTGTCACTCTCATACTCCGGTGGGACGACTACTCGACACGACCGGTGAGAGTTAAGGCGCAGGACCGACGGCTTTACGTGCTCTCCGAGGCACGGGGGTGAAACACCGCCAACTTCCCAACTCCGGGCTGTTACTGAGGCTTACTATACAGAAAGACTCAATAACTAAACTTGGCCCGACCCGGGACTCGAACCCAGGACCTCAGGATGTGCAGCCGTACATGCTAGCCACTACACCACCGAGGCAGTTGAATACATACATATTATAAATATAAATACCCATGACTGGAGTACAAACATTCGTGTTCATCACACAAATGAATACCCCCAGCGGGACTCGAACCCGCAAACGCTAGCACAGCAAGTAGGGTCATTACAAACTGAGCCAAACGTGTCGTCATTAAAAAAATGTAATAATTTAATGCAGAATAAAATATTTTGAATTTGAATTTGAATAACATAAAATAAATTGTTTTTCTTTACACTCTACAACTTTATTGAAAGAAAATGGGGCATTTTGTTTTGCTTTATGCCAAACTTTGCTAATACTAGGTTAGCTTCCAAATTGCCCATTTATAACAATGACTCGTGTAAAGTTCCCATATTACATTCGATTTGATATTTTAAATTCTAATTAGTTTTATGATATTGGTAATAATACTAAGTTATTAGCTTTACTAGTTATAGCTGACAGGTGCCTTAAGGTCACTCAAAATTGCAGGAGCTTCGATCACTTATAAAATAAATGTAACGTTTGTCAAATGTTTTAATATTTTTTGGTAAGTATTATTCGAATGACAGACTGTCTGTTTTTCTGTCTGTCTGTCTATCTGTCTGTCTGTTTGGGAACGCATCACGAAAAAACTAATGGACAGATTTTGATAAAACTTGGTACGATGAAAGCTGGTTATTAGAGTCAACATATGGAATACTTTTTACTGCGGAAAACTATCTTATCGCTGAGAAATTTATACTTAATGTTAAAACGTAACTAGGGAGGAACCCGAGCGGAGCGAGGGTGAGTCGCTAGTAAAATCTATAAGTCTTTTACCCCATTTAATTCATCTCGATGAGTTCTTCACTAGCTTAAGTTAGTTTAAATTGTTTTTAGATTTTTTAACTTAGTTCTTCATTAACTTACAAGTATTGTTTATAAAGTTTTATTTCAAGTCCATTTTTAAATAGGTGGTGAAGTCTGTGGAGGATTTTTTAAATTGAAACATAATACTTATTTGAAACTAAAATAAGAACTAAATAACAAAAGGCAATAATGAGAAATAGTCAGGCGGTAAATCGCAACACGTACTTACTTGGCTCGTACTCAGTTGAATAAAGTTATTCAAATTGATAGAGACGATGGAAGACGCATCTGTTACCCGATTAATAGCTCCGACGTGTTTCATACTGGATATGTACTTTAGATTGTATAAGTTACTATAATAGCTCAAATTACTGTATGCCCTAAGATTTTCTTGTATAGCCTAATAACCTAACTTTTAACTTCTATCAAACATTTATCGTGCCAAGAAAACCAAAACCCAAAATGAGAATTTCAAAGAACCACTTGGATTCTTACCATTGGAACTTGATAAATTATAGGTTATAGTAAAAAATCTTAATATTTGCACCTTTACGTTTCGAACTACAACATAGGCGCCTTAAACACTTTTGTATTCGAATGCTAGTAATGTTCATTTTTTATGTTTATTAGTGCAGAATATGCGCAGATGATGTACGTTCATAAAATGTGGCTAGTCATCGCGTTTATAAAACTGGTATACACTGGCCCTTTCAAGTTTACCAACGCAAAATACGCGCAGATGACGCGTAGTCAAAGCTCAGGATATGCGCGTCGTCGACGTGCTTAAAAATTGTGATGTGGGTAGGCCCTTAATTGCGTGACAAGGAAAAGGAAGACTGGAAGTTTTGAAACAATAATAATAAAATCTCATTTGTATAAAATATTTTAAAGACACCAATGTATACTTCAAAATATGTCTTTTCTAAGTATCTTCTATTGTTTTTATTATAAATAACGCTAAATAATATAGGTAATACTTTTTTATATTTATGCGAATATTTGGCATTTTAAATAAAACTATATTTTCAGATAGTCCACTAATTGTAACAACTATATACCTTTGGGATGTCTAAAACCTTAGTCTCTCCTGTGACTATGATTGCTTTAAAACATCCGAAACGTTGGGAATCAAAAATCAAAATTAATCCGCCAAAAAAATTCGAAGAGATAGTTTTCTTTAAAACGCTAAATAGATCTTAGATATTAATTGAAATTTTTAAGTTTATATTATGCTATATATATATATAGAGTCTTTCCTAAATATAGTGAACTATATCGAGGTCTGGCGTCATGCTAATAATATCTCCAATATATAATATTGCGCCATCAAAATTGTGTTTCAGCACGTTACAGGTTAACACTAATTTATTTTCCTCTAGCGAATATGAGGGAAATAGAATTACTACACGTTTGACATTTACCTACTTAATAGCATAGGGTAAAAGTATTTTTTTTTCCATATTTTGATGTTTGATTGACAAGATTTTTTTAAAAACAAAACCCGTTAAATCCATTCTAATATTGTAAGTGTTTGTTTTTTGTTTGTTTGTTTGTCTTTTTTTTGACGTCGAAAGTGAATGGCGTATTGGCGTGACTTTTTGTGTAATGATAGTTGGAAGGCTATAAAGTCACATAGGCTACTTTTTACCGTAAAAGATTATCTCATTTCCACGGGAAAACACGTTATAATACAACCTAAAATATTATTTATGATCAGAATTACTTGAAACTTGGTATTGATGCTCTTCAATATAATTAAATAAATACGTGTTTTACCATTTTTCGAAATTCATCCCATGAGGGGGTAAAATAGTATATGAAAGTTGTATGAAACCTCTTTTAAAAGTTTTTTTTGTAGTTTTAGCGCGAGCGAAGTCGCGAATTCTGCTAGTATTATAATAAAAATACATATATATGTACTTTTGATAAATGCCATATTTTTACTTATTATGGTACTCGAAACTAATAGGTATATTATTTTTTATTTATTACATATAATTTATTCTATCGACCTTCGCTTCGCTCGGGTATGTCCTTTAGCGTACCTAAATTTTCTATATAGATAAAAATAGTTATTGTGAATGTACCTTAGGAGATAGACATGCTATTGTAAACTTTTCTATAGACCTTTTTAAAATTTAAAATTTTCTAGAACATCGTTTTGATGTATCTTTAAAGTTAGCCAGCGTCAGCCATGTAATCGTACAAAAACTTTTTTTTTGACAAAACAACGTCTACTCTCAGTCATTTTGTACAAAATATTTACAAATTATGTATATACATAAACCTTTTTCGTTTAACGCTCATTCTATTAGCAAAAACCGTACCAAAATGGTTACGCGGCTTAGAAGAAATATGCGAAAAAACAGACAGATGCAGAATTTGTTTTATATTATGTAGTATGTATGGATGTAACATAATTTTTACATTAAAAAAAATATTTTTTAGAAGCAAGTTCTAAAATAAATGCGTCGGCGAATTTGCCACAGTTTCATTCCAAGTTTACCCTCAGAAGATAAAGCAGCTGCCCTTCATAGGCCATTTGCGTCACTTCCAAATTCCTTAGAGGAACGCGCACTAAAGCTGAATGTTATCTAACTAATATTTCCTTTTTTCCCATGTTGTTTTATTTTGTGTAATTTTTTTCTTTTAAAAAAACCTATTTAAGTTTTAACTTAAGTTACGTTGAATAAATTAATGTAAATAATAATAATATATCTGTCAAAAAATATTTTTTTTAAGATAGATTAGAAAATATTTATAGTTTTATACAATTTCATATTTAGTTTTATCTTTCATATTTAAAATATACAATGACTATAATTTATCCATAGGTACTTAATATTGTGAATGCCAAAGTAACTCTGTTTGTTTGTTTGCTCGTTACCTTTTCACGCCTGAACGGCTGAACGGATTTTGATAAAAATTAATATGGAGATAGTTTGAGATGCTGGGAAGGATATTAAATAGTTTTTACTCCACATAATAACCCACTCCTTGAGTGGGTGAAAAGGGAGTGGAAGTTTGCATGAGAAATCAATAATTTCTCAAGTAAGAGATATAAGACTCATCATACGTACGAGTATGTTCATATATTTAGTCTATTTATTCCATTCTAGCCGTCAAAACGTACCTAGAGACGAACTACTATAAGTAGAGCGTACATTTTAAATAATAACGAACAAAAGTATTAAAAATTAAAGGTGCCCGTTTAACTTTATGTGTTTTTAACATTTTCATTTTAATAACATTCCCCTTAAAAATATTTCTTAAAAAGAAATTTACCTCGCTTTTTTCCAAACGTTTTTCTGAGCTAATTATTTTATGCTAATTTCTTCTGAGGCACGCAAGGCTATATTTGTCTCTGGAGTTTACCTGACAAAATTTAGTCCCTGCTGGCAATATAATTTGAAAAAAAAAACGAAACTTGCATTTTTATAGGTATGAAAATTTCTAAACACATACAGTAATAAAAAAAGTCTTGAAGAAGCCTATAAATATTATATTATAAAACAATTATCTTTGAGGATGTATGGATGTATGTTTGTAGCAACATACATAGTTTAACGCAAAAACTACGGAACGTATTTTGATGAAATTTTACAATAATATAGTTTATACGTCGTAGTTATACATAGTCCATAATTTATGAGGATATATGTATGTATTTACCTAAGAATTACTATTTAGTAATTTTTAATTATCAAACCACGCGAGCGGAGCCGTGGTAAAATGCTAGTTATATTATAATGTAGGCAAAATGTGAATAGAATATTGTATTGAATAATCTTATAAAAAATTAAGATATTTTTTTTTTGAATTTGCAGTAAAATTTCTCACAGGACCTATCACATTGTATGTAACTAAATATTTTCATGTTAATTATATTTTTATATACTACTAGCAGAACCCTCGGCTTCACTCGCGCTAAAACTACAAAAAAAGCTCTAAAAAGGTAGGTTTCATTTTTTTTATCATTTATTTGTACTAACAAACTTTCATAATAAAAATGAAAATAGGGGAATTTTACCCCCTTATGGGATGAATTCTAAAAAATTCTAAAACACGTATTATATACTATAACACGTATATACAATGAAATCATTGTATCGAAGAGTATTAATACCAAGTTCGAAGTAATTCTGATCATAAATTATTTCTTGGATTGTATTATAACATGTTTTCGCGTGGAAATGAGATAATTTCCCACGGTGAATTGTAGCCACGTCACTCTCCAGCCCCCGAACTATCTCCACAAAAAAAAATCACGCCAATCCGTCACTCTGTTTCGACGTGAAAGAAAGACAAACAAGCAAACAAACACACTCGCATTTATAATAGTATGGATAGTATTAAAAAACATATAATAAAATAATACATTTTCCACATTATTATATCACGAGAAATAAAACAAGATAGCAATTTCTGATAACAATACAAAGACGTCCTTCAGGCAGTAACAATAGAGGTAAAATTTATGTTATTGCAAGTTTATGTCAACAAACAAAGATGATTCTTGAAAGCTTCCTTTTATAATAATTATTTGGAACATTAATTACTCTTTCTTTAATAATACTTATTAAAAAGTATATATAATGTGTACGTTTTTGACATATAAATATATGTAAGGTTGTACACCAACAACATAAAAACCCCTAAACTTTGTGAGGTTTTTTAATATTCCATTTCTTAGGATATCTGCTATTTTATAAAAACTCAATTCGTACTCCTAATATTATATGCGTATATTATAGTATTATTAGTCATAATATTTAATTTGCAAGAGAAAATACATGATGCAAAAAATTGTATTTGATAAATCAGTTTCTGTCGATTGTAATTATTTGAAAATTCGAATACCATAGGTGTAGGTGCGAATTTCTATAAATTTAGTATCTTATAGTATATGAGTGCGATTAAGTGTTATTGATGTGCACATAAAATAATACTACAAAAGTTGCAAAGAAAAATATAATATTTATTATATGTACATATATTTTTAATAAAAATAATCTATACTAATATATAAATGTGAAAGTAATCTCTCTGTCTCTATGTCATCTATCTGTTACCTTTTCACGCTTAAACCGCTGAACCGATTTAGACGAAATTTGGTATGGAGATAGTTGGAGCCCCTGGAAAGGACATAGGATAGTTTTTTATATATACACACACACACATACACATAGACAGACTATATATGTAGTCTATGATCATCATTTTAATGTAATTTTTTACACACAAAAAGTATTTCGGCTGGACAGTGTCATTTCGACACTACTATTTCCATACCATATTAGTATAATAATATAAGTTAATACTTTATTGTTTAGATTTAAAATACTCGCGCTATTTGATATATTAAATAAAACTATCTCTTCGGATTCAAAGACGATCTCCGTCTGTAACAACTATATAATAAATAATAACTTTTGAAATGTCTACAACCTTAGTCTCTCCCGAGACTACGATTGCTGTAAAGTGTAAAGCATACAAAATTCGCGACAATCCGAAAAGATAGTTTTATTTAAAATAATATAAAATATCACTCGTATCTTACATATGTGCCTCACTGCTACGTCAACATGGCTACGGGTGGAACAAGTCAATACATAAAACCTAATAGTATCTGCAGAAATGCCATGTGGACACAAAAATATCGCCAAAAATCTGTTGACGTATGGACATTTCGGGATTACGGATCTTAGATCTAGTAATCCCTGCTTTAACATTCATTCCTTTATTCACGACCCAGGACTTTCCTAATCTTTTTTGTGAAATCAAAAGCATTTTGTTTGACATCCTCATGAATATTACGAAGGATATATTTTATATTATAAGTACGTTCTTGACTATATACTTGAATTGGTGGAATTATTGTTTTATATTTAATGTATTATAAGTAAGTACCTATTTCATTTAATAAAAAAATGAAGAGTATAAATACAAATAATATTATTTACAAAGTTATTTTTTTTGTTAATTTATTTAGGAAGTTATTTTAAAATATTTATAGCTTTAGTATATAACAGCTTTATTAATAACGGTAAAAGTATTTTAGAACAACTATATTACACTAAATTTTAATATGAAAGTTCGTATGTATGTATGTTCGTGTACGTTTGTTATTCATTAATACTGAAAAAGTCAGACGGACTTGAGTGAATATTAGTAATACGTATATTAGTACTCGGTTAGCTCGGTTAGACTATGACACATGATTACTCTTAGTCAAAAAAAAATCTAAAAGGTGGCACTACCTGTCTGTATATTCTTATAAATGAAAATAATTTGCTAAATGGGTTGCTAAGTGCAAAACTCAAGTATGGCTGGACCAATTTGGCTATTTTTTTCCAAATATTCGTTGAAGTCCGAGGACGGTTTCTATAAAGATAAAAATTGGAAATATTTTACGCAAAAACACATTTTTCTCACTTTCTAATTATGCTATAAATTACTTGAATGTTTATATATATATATATATATATATATATATATATATATATATATATATATATATATATATGCTAATCGTTAAAACGTTAAAGGACACGAGTAAAACGAGGATAATTCGCTAGTCTATTACCTACGTATATAGTTGAATGCTTAAACGTTTACTACTAAGGAGATTATGAATATTTGAAAATTAGTTTTGCGTATTAATTTCAAAGGCGCGCCGCATAACTGTAATTGAAAATAGGTCGCTTTTCATCGTTCCGCATGGAGATTGCCTTTTTATGACCCAATTTTTCTCCTGGCTCTTCATTCGCGCTCCCTTTCGATCTAATATTCCTTTTCCAAATTATTAACACCTCAAGGACCGCGAGCACACCGGTGTGCTAGATAACAATTGAATTCTCGGAAATTCGCACGGATTTCTTAGAATTTGTCCGGGAGGGATTAAAGTGGCTTTAATATCAATGAAAGCTATGCATAATTTGGATCGTTCATATTTAAATAAGGATATTTGGATTTTTTTGAATTTATCGTCTTATTAGTCATTCGTTGCTTTTAAAGTTATTTTCAAAAATATATGTTTTGAATTTTAATATTGTGTTTAATTATAATTACGTTTTCAATATTTTTGCTTTACAGAATACCTATAGTAAAATCGTACGTGACAAATACCTAATGATTGTTATTTTTTTTAACGTACTAAAAGGATTTCTTAAATATTATGGTCCACTTGATGGTAAGGGTGGAAAGGGATACTTTTAAATGTTTTTAAATGGGTGTACCCCAGCTTTCATTAACTTGCAATGTTTGTTAGTTGGTAGGTTTGTTTAGGACAAATCTTGCAAACTTAATTAGAACCACTTCCTCTTATCCTACAGAGTCAAAATTTTACATTATAAATTACTTTTTATGATAATAATTATAACCTGATTCTCTATTTAGGATTGGCTCCAAGCAAAGTAACACCTCTACGATTACAGACACGAAATTTTATATATACACATTCAATTATAATTAAGGTTAGAGTAAAGCAATTATTGCGTTGGCAAAATTTAAGGGTTGGGATAAGGGATACGGGTTTATTCTGTTATAATTTAGAAACTACTCGTTGAATTTTCATATAACTCGACCACTATGAATCTATGTATATTGATTTAGTAGACTAGCGATTCACCCTCGCTTCGTTCGGGTTCATCCTTAGGTGATTCTTTAAATTGACATAACTTTTTTATTTATAAATCGGTTGAAATAAAGTAAATACTAAAAATTAAGTGAAGCTTACCACAATATATTAGTGAAAACCGCTATCAAAAAAACAAATCGGCTAAGTCGTTTCTGAGATTAGCGCGTACAAACGCACAGACAAATAGACAAATATTCTAAAGATCATTGTTTTGGGTTCTATTGCGTTATTGAAGACCTCTAATAATAGTTTTTGTCAAATATCTTCCATGTACAGACAGTTATCAGTTTCATTTTATTATATGTATAGATATAGATATATTACGCTTTTAAGAATCTAACAATATTTATTTATATTATTGATTATGTTGTGTTTGTGAATAGCATAGAGGAGGATACTATGTTAACTTTAAGACTTCAAATCTACATAAAGTTTTAGATGCATATTAAACTCATATCGATGCTGATGATACATGTATGTATGTATGTATGTATGTATGTTTGTAAGCTATACAGTTGTTTGTTTATATCAGAAGTATTGTATGTGCAAGACAAAATGAATAGAAAAAAAAGTAATTACGACCTCTTTAACCACATAATAATAAGTACTGGAAATAGTAGTGTATAATAATTCTATTAAAAATTTATAAAAATTAAGTTAAATTTTATTCAATGAGTCATTCTTCATTACTTTAATGTGTGTCTATAATTCTGCATGTACATTTTAAAGTTATTTCTAAAATTTGACTGAATAATTTCTATGAATTCAGTATACTTTAGTTAGTCTAGAAACTGAAACTTAAGTAACGAGCTTACGGGAAAAGCTTAGCTTAGCTTATAAAATAAGGTAACATTTAATTTAAGCGCCTTTTGTGAATATCATAAATTCTATTTACACAAGCTTCAAAAACGTTTTGTTGAAATTCCGGCACTTTTTTACAAATTGTTATTGAAATTTTATTTGTTGGCTTTGTGGGACCGAGTTCCCACACATGTAAAACAACAGCGTGTAAAATAAAAATAATATGTTGCTATATAAAACAACTGCAAACACTCTGTTATATATGGTCATATAATCTATATATGTATACATAAAATGCTTTGTCCTGACTGACTGACTGATCGATCAACGCACAGCCTAAACCGCTGGTCGTAGAAACGTGAAATTTGGAGGACACATTCCTTATACAATGTAGGCATCCGCTAAGAAAGGATTTTTGAAAATTCATCCCCTAAGGGGGTAAAATAGGGGATAAAAGATTGTATGAAACTCTGTCATTCTTAACGTGAAATACACGGAAAATGGTATTTAGTTTTGAAATGAAAAATAAGAAATATGTGTATTAGATTTTTTTCGAAATTCATCCCTTAAAGGGTAAAAGGGGGTGATAAAGTTTATATGGGCAAACAATTATTTATGATCAGAACTACTTGAAACTTGGTATTAATGTTCTTCAATACAATTAAATAAATATGTATTTTAGTATTTTTTGAAATTCGTCCCATAAGGCTGTCAAATAGGGTATACAAGTTTGTATGAAATTCTGTGATTGATGCACGTAAAATGGTAATTGCATTTAAAATGAAAACTAAAACAATACAAATATATTTTTTTTTTCGAAATTCATCCCTTAAAGGAATAAAAGGGGGTTGTGGTGTTTATATGAGGAAAAAATTGTTTATGATCAGAATTACTTGAAACTTGGTATTAATGCTCTCCAATACAATGAAATATGTATTGTTGATTTTTTAAATTCAGCCCCTAGGTGGGTAAAAGTGGGCGATGAAGTTTGAGTTGTTGAATATATTTAAATAGAGTAACATGGCTCAAGTTCTCTGTAAGTGCACACTTTTTGTGTGGGATATAAAGTAGAGTAAATTTATTTACAGAATATACGCTAAACATCTTATATGTATATCTTATATTTGATCGCGGGCGAACCGCAGGTTTTGCTAGTTGTACATAATAACAGTCATTGATAAAAATGGAACTAAAAGAAAAGAACAAGTTGACAAGGGAACATAGTGTACCATCCCAGTTAGAACGGTACAGTTTAGTTGTTAGTAGGGTGGTGGAGTGCACAAGTTAAAATACTTGTAAGTTTGAAGTATTTTAATTACTGCAGTTACAGTATGATTTTGACGATTCTAACTGGCCACGTCTGTTCGGCTCAGTGTTTTTAAGTGCACTCGTAAAAACGTAGCGACGCATCGCCTCGAAAGGCTGTCGCGCAAAGTAAGCAAAACAAAAAAAAATGTACATGAAACTGTACACATAGTGTCATGCAGTCGGAGACATACACAGTACACACACGCAGCTATTCTAAAATATGTACATATATATGTCTCCGGCATACGCAGATATTTAGTTTTTCACATGTATGATGTCAATGTTTAACTCAATTTTGAAGTAAATATTTATTGTGCCCTCTATAATTGGGCCTTTTTCATGTTGTCATAACAATGATTAAAACAATAAAAATCTACCTGGACTTCTTGTGTTACAGAATGTATGAAGTCTATAAAATTTATATTATTCTTTTTTACACGGATATTTGAAGTCTGTACACGGCGTAGTGAAATTCTGCCTAGAATAATTAAATAAGGCGTGAAGTTTCTAATGTATGAAATGATGAATGTGTTATGAATTTTTCATCAGTAAAACTTCAAAATTTCTAATTGGTTTTAAACGAAGGATATAATTATTTTGGAGTAAAAACGTTATGTTTAAAAAACGGTATAAGCTAATATAAGAATGTAAAGCACCTAATTCTTTATTATTACCTAAAAAGGACTTAATTTTTGCTTTACTACCTACTGGTAAAATATTTTCATTGAGAAGTGAAGTATCAAACAGGCAAAGGGATCTTTTATCGGCTACTTCAATATTGGGGGCAATTTTACAACAGAACTTTGTTGCCGAAAAATCTTTTCGATATAATCGGTTGCCTGCGAAGAAAATTTTACATTTTGATAAAAGCTCCAAACTGATTTTATTTAAAAAAATAAGAACAAAATCCTTTAATAATTTAAATTTACTTTGGGACTTGCTATCGCTTAGACACTCGTATGAAATACTTAATTTAGACTGTATGTTCTTAGATTTGGTATGTAATTTTGCATATATGTATGTAATAGACTATAGAGAGGTGAATCAAATATATCCACTTACAGAAGTAGCGGTGATGAAATATAATATTGAATGAGCTTCCTGCAAGAGTTATTCCGTTTAAAGCATTAAAATCACTTTTTAGATAAACTATACACATCACCTCCCCCTCATACTTTAAGAGAACGGTACGAATAGCATGCAGTACTACATCTTACTACCAATACATCTTGAATTTTGTAATAAAAGGATACTTGCATGCTTTGCTACAAAGTCCAAGTTTTCCTTTAAACAAGAGCTTTTGCACTTACATGCCTGATGAAAGATTCCTTCATTGTTTTCGTTTAAAGCACAAAGTTTTGAAACACACTGTGTGAATAATAAAATTAATACTGTAGATTGGGATTAAATAATATAAACCTTTATAAAAAAGAACATTTACAGAAAAAAAAATGTATAATTTCAGAATAATTTCGATAAAGCTTAAGATTTATGAAAGAAGCCAGTGAGATTAGATAAACAAATTAATCTTCTTAGAAATGAGGAAAACATCAGTTTTATTCATTTTAGTCTAAAAAATATTTCTAAATATTACTATACTCAACGGAAATGGATGAAAAATATGTTATAATACGGTTTTTTCTTACAATTCCTGTTATATGGTATAAAGTAATATTGTTTGTATTGAGAAATCATTTGTAGAAGCCGTTATTGTTTGTAATTATTGTTATTCCATATATCTCGAACTTATTCCGAAAAGATACATAATTTTAATGGATATAGATTTTAATTGAGAATATATTTTTAACTATAGGTATGTACCTATATAGTTTAAAAAAAACGTTTGCTAGTAGCAGATAACGGCAATAATTTTCTCATGATTGTTAAGTTAATTGGAGCGTTTTAAAAGTTTACTTGGCTTTTAACACCTCGAGGACCGCGAGCACACCGGTGTGCTAGATAACAATTGAATTCTCGGAAATTCGCACGGATTTCTTAGAATTTGTCCAGGAGGGAATGAAATATAAAAATAATAGTTTTTACCTACGGCTCCGCTCGCATGGAAAGCGAGGGATAATATAGGGATAATAGGTAGCCTGCGTCCATCATCATAATGCAATTTGTGTCGTTGCCAAATCTTATCGAAATCTGTTCCGAGTTTTAAATTCAGACAGACTTTCACATTTCTCCTGACCTCATTGAGACTATTTATTTGCATAGGAGATATTATAGTGCACAAGTTTGCACGCAAACATAAGTAAACTCTCTATTCCTGTCACTACGGTGAAAATTAAGGCGCAGGACCGACGGCTTTATGTGCTTTCCGAGTTACGGAGGTGAAACACAATCAACTTCCCAACTCCGGGCTATTATTGAGATTACCTTAGCAAAGAGATTCAATAACTAAACTTGGCTCGACCCGGGACTCAAACCCAAAACGGATTTGCGGCCGTACATGTTAGCTACTGAACCACCGAGGCAGTTAAACCATTTATTATTGTTACTCTATCGAAAACAGTTCATCAATCACAATAATAAATCATTTAAAATGAAACAACAAAAAATGAAATGTATAAAGTAATCTAAAACTAATTGAAGCATAATAGCGATAGTTAGTCTTTTATTAAAATGCATGGCAGTTTTGGCACTGCAATATTGTGCAGCTGGATCCGCTCCAAATTGCCGAGGCAACTCTCAGTACCGGAACTTTGACACCCGCAAATGTATACGGGAATGATGAAACGTACTTTTCAACTTGTGTACAAGAAGACTACGTATGTATAGCTTTTTGATGTTTTTTACTTAGTCTACACTTCTTTTAAGAAAATATTTATGTACATAGTAAAGTAGCCTTTCAGATGTAAAAGTTAATGGATTCGGTCTTTATATTGGATAAATGTTTATGTAATCTCGTTTATCTAGTGGCTAGATGAGGAGTTGGGAAATTGAGATCTTTGAACATAAGAACGTAAGGAAAATGTAGTTTAAGTACAAATTAAGTATAGCTTCAAAAAGCTATACCTACCTACTTAATCATCCAAGGCTAAGCTACGTAATCCATGCTGTGTCATCAGATTATGAGAGTTCATGACATTTAGAGTAAATAGTAGTAAATTTTAGTAAGATTCACCGCAGTGTGTATCAGACATTTTTCACGTCCCACTACTGGGCACATAGTTCATCACGCTAGCCAAATGCGGGTTGACGGACTTCACATGTCTTTCGAAAACTTGCTGGGGTCTCTCAGACATGCAGGTTTCCTTATGATGTTTTCTACACAATCATGATGGAAATGATTCGCACATAAAAATATGAATGGTGCGAGACCTGTTATTTGAACCCGCTTCGCTCGGTTTGACAAGCGAGCGCATAACCACTGGGCTACCACATATTCCGATTTTCCATAGGACTTCATAGATTCACTATATTATTATTATAAAATAATTGACCATGTTTTTCTAGATTTGTTCAAAATTAATATCTCTTAAAATGGTACAATCATCTTAATTAATACTAGCACAGTGTAACCGTGAAGTTAAAAAAAGAAAAACTAAGTATAAAGTAATCAAATAATTTTGTTAATATTAGTTTGTTTTTCGTGTAAATGTTCATTAGAACAATATTTAACTAGATTTTTTAGTATTTACTTAATCTTAAGTTTTAGATAGTTATATTCAAAAATACACAAAGTATTTTTTATATAAAAGTAAGTAAATATTACTGTTTGATTTAAAATAATATCTTCAATAGGGAAAGATTTTAAGTTACAGAACACGCCAATATTTAAGTTCTACGCTTTTCTATAGTGCCAGTGAAGGTGTCGGCAAATACAGTGTAAAATCAAGGTTTGGAGTGGCGTCCCGGGAAGGATTTCAAATGTTGACATACCACCGGTTCTCTTGTCAACAGGTTTGTTTCCAATTTCAATGACAACATAATTTATACTAGTCTTATACAAACAGTTACCTTATTTTCGTTCTATTTGTATTAAACTTTAATACTTTTTCTATGTTGTGTCATGTAATATTATAGTCATAAAAATGTAAAATGTAGATAAGTGGGATCCTTACTTAATATCTTGGAGAAAATACGGTGTCCTGGAAAAGGAACTGTGGGATGGTGGTTTAAATTTAAAAGTTTGTAAGGAAAATATTAAAAGTGCGCCAAAAATAAATATCTATGAAAGTAAAAAACTCGCAGATACAGTTAATATAAAGTAACATTGTATTTATATATTTAATATTATAGGAGTAATTTACTATAATAATATTTTTAAATTTATATTTATTTTTAAAATATTTAAAATTATGGGGCTGTTTTCTGTTATTGGGTTATTTTAGATTTATTTATTTATTATTAATCTATGGTAAAATTTTACTAAAAGTTTCATAATCGTGTGCTAAAGTGCCAATTAATAATTATGGTTTTTCAACTACATTAAAAAAACATTACCCTCCTTTTGATGTAGTTGGATAATTAGTTCTATTCTGTTCACAGAACTTAAAAGCGTATTTTAAATGTAAGCCAGGCAATTACAAAAATAGAAATGTAATAGAAAATAGAGGTTTTCGTATGTCTCTTAGCCGCAAATTGTAGTTAAAATAAACACAACAAAGCGGATAAAAAATGGCTTGCCAAGTCTCGGACGCGTGGCTGTTAATCAGTCTCTAATGCGGGGAGAATAAAACGAGGAACTACTGGGACCTAGTTATTTGCAAAACTGCACTCAACTATATGCCTAAATTTTACGAAAGAAAATCTGTACTAATATTATAAAGAGGCAGAGTTTGTTTATTTGAACGCTAGTCTCAGGGACTACTAATGACTAATCTGATTAAAAAAATTTTTTTACATCAGATAGTCCATTTATTAAGGAAGGTTATAGGCTATATATCATATAGTATAGTCTATCTATTTTATACTAATCGTTAAAGCGTACCTAGATACGAACCCGGGCGAAGCGAAGGTGAGTCGCTTGTGTCTAATAAATTACAGTCTAGAAATGTAAGCATTTAGGTACGTACCACTGTATTCGATCATCGGATGATCGAGTTTGGAAGCTATAATTTATTACTCTTATTAGGTATATAGATTTCATTTGCGTGGCTGTTTACAATTTCATAAAAATTATACTTGAATATTATACATTTAGTAATATTTTTTTTTTTTATTTATTATAAGATTATCATGTTATGAAGTTATAAAGGGCAAACTACATGTATACGCATGAATTCCAGTACCAAAAACCATCCTTGGTTCAGGATTCTTCCTGTAAATACTTTTTGCTTTTAGATTTGCTTAATACTTTGCAAAAAAAAAAACATTTAATGTAGGTTTAAGATCAATCTTAAAACTCGTTAGAAATACTCAAAGTAAGAATACCTAAAAATATTTCTATTCAATTTTTGTAACATAAATATGATTAATTCTTGAACATTTCTTTAATATCTACACATAATATTGGTATTTAAATGAACATTGTTTGACAGGTTTGGATGGGGAGTAAATTCATGTAAGTCATCATCGACATGGTCACGTGACGCGTTAACGCTAACACTCAGAATGCCGATAGATTTCAAAACCAGATAAATGTAAACAGTTTTAATTTATAAATTTTAATTTAAGATCAAACAATTAATTTAAATATCCAAAAATAACAATTACTGTTTGTTTATAGTTTTGAAATTTCACTTCTGTCGGCAGCCCTCATGACTGCTTTTTTTTTATTTAGTAGCTATTGACGAGCTTTATGTGACCAATAAAAAAAAAGGAAAAAGCTTTTTTTATGTAATGATTATGATCGATTTTTTTAAATAAAACTACTAGTATCTTTTCGGATTTTTTCGCGGATTTATTTTGATTTTAGGTTCCTGACGCGACGTTTCAAATGCTTTAACGCAATCATGGTCACGGGAGAGACTAACTCGTAGATGATAGATTATGATCGAATTTTGACCATACACAAGTTCTCAAAAAATTTGAAAATTCTTTGTTAGGATTAAAGTATTAAACTTTAGTCAACAAGCTTAACTTATAATTCACAAAAAAGCACCCGTGGTAAAGTTTAAACACAATTCTCATGATATTCAGAAAATAGATGCATCCATGTGTTTTAAGACTTAATAAAATTACAAATTAAAGCTTCTTTTCATTTTCTTAGTAGCGTGTTTTGCAAATTATAAATAAAACGAATTTATCGCTACCCTTATATACTACCCATATTCTAAGAAAAACCTTTTTTTAATATTTTAATATTCTTTTGAAATTTAATCAATCAAATGTAATAACTTTGCCACCATTTTGGTAGAACTTTGTACGGAAAATAGTATTTCCGGTTGTTAAATTAAAAAAGGCAACCTGGCGAGTCTAGTAGAGGGAACTTGAATTTATTATGAAACTATTTTACCTTCATAATTAATAAACAAATGAGTGCGTCTAACCTTTACGCATGATTGAAGTAAAACTTCTTTGGCAAATATCGCAATAAAAAAACAAAAAAAGGCATATTAGGCATATTACAATCATATATTTATAGAATATTATATACGGAAAGAATATATTATATATTTGTCAGACAATTACAACGGTTATCATGGCAACAATTAGTCATAATAGCTTTTATTTAATTTATGCACATTCATCCCACAGTAATAAATATTCATGTTTATGAGTAACTAGCGACCCACCCTCGCTTCGCTTCAGGTTCGTCCCTAGGCAAAAAAATCTATCTCACGGGAACCGTACATTTTTCCGAGATAATATATAGCCTGTAGCCTTCCTCAGTTAAGGGGCTATCTAATGCAAAAATAATTTTTCAAATCGGATTAGTAGTTTCTGAGATTAGCGCGTTCAACCAAACAAACAAACAAACTCTTCAGTTTTATAATATTAGTATAGATAAGTTAATTTTTTTTCTGTTTAAAGAAGTATCACTTCAATCAAACATCAGCTCAAAGTTCAAGATCAAACATCAGTTTTACAATAATGTATGGGAGTCTGCCCGATTTGTTGACATTTATGATTACTGCTCCGCTCCCTTGGGTAGTAGCATGATGATATATAGCCTATAGCCTTCTTCAATAAACGAGCTATCTAATGCAAAAATAATATTTCGAATTGGATGAGAGAAACAAACAAACAATCTCTGTCTCTTTATAACATTAGTATAGATTAGTATAGATAAAGTAAAATTAGTTCCATACTTCTTATTAACATACTCATTGAAATATTTCTTTACCCTATAAAGTTACGTAGTCTCATTTAGTCTAAATGAAAGTAAACTAGTTCAGAATTACTACCACTAAAGATTATTTTAAATGAGCAGATAACTGCGTGTTTATTAAGGCAGTCTTGCAAGGAAAAGTCATAAACTTTAGTTTATTTGTACACTAAAATAGAATAGACAGTGGTAGCCCAGTGGTAACGCGCTCGCTTGGGAAACCGAGTGAAGCGGGTTCAAATTCCGGGTCTCGCGCCTCTGATATTTTCATGTGCGAATCATTTCTAACATGATTACCATTTGCCCTATGGTGAAGGAAATCGTGAAGAAACCTGTAGGTCTGAGAGAACTTAGCAAGTTTTCAAAAGATATGTGAAGTCCGCGAACCCGCACTTGGCCAGCGTGGTGGACTATGGCCTGATCCCCCTCGTATTGAAGGGAGGCCCGTGCCCAGCAGTGGGACGTTAAAAAAAGGGCTGAATACATACAAAATAGAATAAATATTATAAATAAACTTTGTTCATAAAATAATAGACATCTTGCGACACGTATTCAAATTCAATTTATATAGCTGTACTTATAAGTTTCACTTCATTTATATTCATAAATCGTCCCGGGAATGCACTGGCCGAGATGCATTTTACTTAATATTCTTATTTCCAACAAAAGATCACGTTCAGTTTTCAATCTCTGCAACGTGTACGTGTTGTATATAAGTAAAAATAACTTTTATAGGCTTAAAATTACCATATTAATATAATGTGGGATATTTTTTTTAACTTTGCTATTTTCTAAATTATAATCTCCATACTTTTGGAATTTGTACTGAATTAACAGATTTTTTTTAAGTTGCTGTACATAATTTGTCGAAAACAACTTATTTACAAAAATCCTAGTTATAACCTCTTAAGTATAGTTCATAACAGCATCATATTTGCGCCACAAGGATATCAAAACGTTTACGGTTGAAAAATTAATACTCAATATCGAGTTTAACGCTAGTCCAGGGGAGAACTTTATCCCATGTCAAATGGATAGCTCTACTTTACTCGCGTGTGCTGTGACGCGAGCTTTGAAAAAGGTATTATGACCGTTTATTTGGCTTACATGGATTATTATTAAAATTGAAATGTTTATTTCATTGTAGTTTTTTATGAAACTTTCATTAATTATATATGTATAATATTACATTTTTTCTTACTTTTTATACAAAAAATATTTTTTTAAGTTTCTTTTTTTTTAGCTGTGTGTTTAACCTTAATGAAGGATGTACATACAAATCTATGTACGATTTTAATTTGACATTGCTAAAAAATAATGTTATTTTGAAAAAAAAAAATATATAATTTTACTACCGACTCAGGGTGAGTCGCTAGTAAAATTATCACTCACGACTCTTTTACGCTTAGTGTGGAATAGAAAGGCTATAACTCATCATACGCAGGTATGATGAGTTTTATATCCCTTACTTGAGAAATGATTTATTTCCTATATAAATTTCCTCCCCTCTTTCTAACCCCTTAAGGGATGATTTCCGGTATAAAAACTATCCTATATCCTTTCCAGGGTCTCAAACTATCTCCATACCAAATTTCAACGAAATTGGTTCTTCGGATTAAGCGTGAAAAGGTATGAGACATATAGACAGTGTTACTTACGCATTTATAATATACTAGCGGTTCACCCTCGCTTTGCTCGGGTTTGCCTTTAGAATAACAAAAATAAATCTATCCCACGGTAACCGTACATTTTTTCGGGATAAAAAGCCTATGTGTTATTCCAGACTATAATCTATCTCTGTACCAAATTTCATCTAGATCCGTTCAGCCGTTCTGGCGTGAAAGAGTAACAAATATCCATTCATCCATACAAACTGTCACATTTATAAAATTAGTATAGATATATCTTACTCGAGCATTAACTATACATATAAAGGTATTATATTAAAAATACAAAGTGCTAGTTAGAACGCTGAAAGTTGAACACAAATATTCCATTAGCTCGATACATAGACACGCAAATACAGGTCAAGCTAAGTATAGTTCATTATAGACAACATTTTTATAGTAATAATTCACCATCTGTAACAAAAATATAACATTTGAGTGAAAATAAAGTGGATCGATTACGTACAATAAAACACCTTTACCTATTCAATAATAAAAGTAACTTAGTTCAAGAACACTCACAACGGTACAACAAGAATAAACAATGTGTTTGGAATATAAATAGCCAGATGAAATCACAATATTTTTTATGTAAAAGTAGATAAAAGTATTCTACTCTTTTATCCTTTTCGTTTTTATTATCTATATACGAGTAGAACGTAAAATAAACAATACACTCGAAATACAGAAATGTAATCAATAGACTAGCGACTCACCCTTGTTTCGTTCGAGTTTGTCCCTAGGTGATTCTTTAAATTGGCATAACTTGTTAATTTATGAACCGATTGAAATAAAACAAATACTAAATACTAAGTGAACGTTTCCACAATACTTTAGTGAAAACCGCACCCTAATCGGTTATGCCGTTTCTGATATTAGCGCGCATAAACGCACAAACAGACAAAAATTCTAAGAGATAGCGATCAGTTACAATTTTATGTAGTTATCAGTTATATATTATATATATATATATATATATATATAGCTATATTAAAATAGATAATGATGCTCTAACAAATTCTATAATAACGCCCTAATGATTTAAGTATAAATAAAATGAGAAGCTATTGCCAAAACATTAGGAATACATAGGAAATATGAATTAAAAGAAAAATGTGTAGCTTATTAACAAGATGTTACTTAATTTTTTTATAATTACAAAGTACTTTATCATTATATAAGTACCCAGAGACAAAACAGTTTAGTACCTTTTTCTCATAATATGTTTTCCAAACGATCTTTTGTTTTTTTGTTTTTTTTTTTTAAGTAGGTAACTATTGATGAGTTTTATTATTATTATAGTTATAAATAAAGAAATTTTGGAAACTGTTTTTTTTTAACTATATATATATATATATATATATATATATATATATATATATATATATATATATATATATATATATATATATATATATATAATAATCAAACTCAAAAACGGCTGGAGCAATATATATAATTCTTTTTTTTGTTGGGGGTGTGTCAGGGGTGGTTAAAAAATACTGCTGGAAAATCGAAAAGTTTACAATGTTTATTTTGTACCTATGTATATATAATATATAGTCTATCATTCCATACTAATCGTTTAAACGTACCTAGGGACGAACTCGAGCGAAACGTGGGTGAGTCGCTAGTATGTAAAAATTATGATTGAATTTCGACCACTGTGCGAACATTAGTAAATATTAATAGTGGTGCTTTGAGAATAATAAAGTGCAGCGTAAAATACACAATATGTATCTATTATTTACCACAGGCGGGAAGGGACATACTAAACTGTCGGTTAATGGAGAGTGTGTAACGTCATTACACCAAAAATAATAATTAAAAAGACACGTCTGAAGCGTGATTCATATATGCTAAGACAGTTGTCAAAACATTTCTAGAGAGACATCGAAATTACTAGAAGTTACGAGATTTAGACAAGGACAGTTATCGTAAATTGCCGTGTGTAAGAGTAAGAGAGGAACAAAAGATTCGAGAAAGGCATCGAAATTACTAGACATTTTGAATTCAGACAAGAACAGTTTAAATCGTAAATTGCTGCGTGTAAGAGTGAGATAGGAACAAAACATTCGAAATTACTAGAAAGGTTTCGAATTTTCGAATACTAGAATGTTCTTTGTTTATGCATATAAAAAGGCCGGCAGTGTGTCGAGAGATCAGTTAAATATTGAAGCTAAGTGAAAATTGAGAAGAAGTACGAAAAAGTGAAAAGTGAAGAAAAGTGGAGTGAAGTTATAGTGAAAGTGTATCCAGTGGTGAAAATTAGTGTTCAGTGACTGAATCTAACCAGAACTGTGCATATACTGTGCGTGTTAGTTAATCTCCATAAGTCACTCTTGTTAACCAAGAGCAATAAAACATCAATAGTGCAAAAGACGTGCATTAATTTGCGATCCCCGAACTCATAGAACGTAACAATCACTACATAGTATAGAACGCAACGGATTTTGATGCGGTTTTTTTTAATAGATAGAGTGATTCAAGAGGAAGGTTTATACGCATAATATAGTAGAAAAACAGTAGATAGATCAAAATAATGCACAACAGTATTGGACATCTTAAAAAGCCTACAAAAAAGTCCGAGATGGCATATGTCTATCTTTTAAGGATAACATATTATATTCATATACTATATCCAAGCTAGGCATGAACCCGAGCGAAGCGAGGGTGAGTCGCTAGTACTTTATAAAAAACAAAATTGAAACTGGTTGTGATCTATATTATTATCCTTTCATCTAAAGGATCAAGTTACAGATAACAAGATCTTCAATAAAATACTTGTCTCCCTTCTTAAATTGTTAAGTAGGGTTGCGTTTACCGATACGCCATTGCACTCGCCTTATAAAAGCTTTTCCTTGTTAGCTAAGTAACTATTCTTCGAATAAAAAATTTAACGTTTTTGTCCCTGATAACCATCTTGTTATTTTGGACATGAATATTTAAAAGTCATTCAATGTTTTTGGCTAAAACATCCGTATTAATATTATAAATGTGAAAGTTTGTGAGTATGTATGGAGTTTGTTACTCTATCACGCTAGAACGGCTGAACGGATCTGGATGAAATTTGGCAGAAAAATAGATCATAGTCTGGAATAGCACATAGGCTTTTTATCCCGGAAAAACGTACGGTTTTCGTGGGATAGGGTTGTTTTTGCTTTCCTAGAGACGAACCCAAGCGAAGCGAGGGTGAGCCACTAGTGTTATTATAAAAATAAAATTATAGTTCACTGTGTTCGCCCTTACAATAGTCATACGAATCTTTGATGTATTTATTTTTCATCGAAATAAAAATTGATATTTTTAATCTTTTTGTTTATGATAATAAATTGTTTTGACCAACTTCAAATAAAATGAAATTAAACTTTATTCAATTAGAAAACAAACAATTAATTTAAGTGTTTATTTTGTGTATGTTTGTTTTTATGGTTATATAAATATGCCTTTTAAATTATTAGGTTATATCTTAAAGGTACATACAAAAGGAATTAAATTAAGGTCAGTGTACACTTTTAGTACCTGGGCAACCGAGCTCCGCTCGGAGTTCTTTTTTGTTATATCGTATTTTGTAGATAAAAAAAAAAAACTAAAAACTTGAACAAATACAAAAACAAAAACAAAAGTAAAAACTTTGTATCCTACCTGTGATTGTTAATCTTGCGACTTGGCCACTTGACCACGATGCTTATGCCCCAGCATAAGAAATTAGCGACCATATTTTCGTGGAATAATGCGAAAGAAAACCGCATGAAAACTCAAAAACACGCGTTTTCCCAGACATAAGACTAATCTACATCGATTTTTTGCCCCCGAAAACTTCCACATACAGCGAAATCCTTAGAGCCGTTTCCGAGATCGCCGGTATAAATAAATATACAAGAATTGCTCGTTTAAATATATTAGATAGATAGATATAAAACGTACTTTTATCATATAACTAGCGACTCACCCTCGTTTCATTCGGATTCGTCCCTAGTTAGGTAGGTACGTTTTAACGGTTAGTGATTCCCATACAAAATAAACAGTTCTAAACTTTTAGATTTTCCACCTGTTTTGTTTTTTATGGGTTTTCCCCGTTTTTATTACATTTAAACCACCCCTGTTAGATAATGAAAATAAATATAATTTTTTTATAGAAATAAGCTAGATACATCAAGGTCCATTACAAACGTTAAAAAAATTGTAATAATTATAATAATAAGAGCTAAAATTATATAAATAATATTGCATATTCAAGTATAAAAGTAATTAAAATTATAAAAATGTTTAAAATTAAAATTAACAAACAAACGTGTTATTAATTGTATTTGTAGAATCTTTTACATTTTCCTTTCTTATGGTTTTGATATTTTATGTTTATTTAATTTGTGTATTTTAATAAAATATTAACAAAAACCGCTGTATAAAAATGCCCAGTGAAAAATAACAAAATATGCCCAGTGGTTTTGTATCGAAATTTTTTCCAGGTAAGTAATTGCGGCAAAAGTACTCGTTTTATAAAGACGATAGAATATTATAAAAAAATATAACTTCCGTTTATTACATTTTTTATGTGTTATTATTTATCAATAATTTTATATAAGTATATTATTTTATATTTTATCTTATTATATAGAGGCAAAAGTGATTGACTGATGTATCAACGCACAGGCCAAACACTTAAGGCTAGCAAATTGAAATTTCACACAAGGATTTTTCAAAATTCCACCCCCAAGGAAGTGAAATATGGGGATAAAAGTTTGTATGAAACTTTTTATTCTTTGGACATATTTGCATGAAATTTCGTATTTTTCGTAGTTCGATCGCGAGCGAAGCCGCGAGTTCTGCTAGTTATAAATAAAATTAAAATATAAAAATATACCTACTTATTAGAATAAAATCTTGTTATCGTATCGTTTCTTATTATCTACGATACAACAACATAATTACACATCTTATGTAATTATTTGCATAAAATAGTACTATATGGACTAGAAATAAGAAAACATTTAAGGGTATTATAAAATATACATACATATATTATAACAAAATATTTTATAAATATATACATTTAAATAAAATACGCAAATATATAGTATATAGTAGCAAGTCTTTTGCACGAATACAAACAAAAGACTAATTCAACTTAATAAAAAATCCCTTTCCTGTTCTTCAGTAACCATAAATCTCTAGGGGCGCTTATGCATAAAATTTGTTGGATCAAAACCAGAGTCGAGAGCTTAAGATGGTATCCGAGCTTAAGGTCACAATGCATCCTCGATCCCCAAGTTAAATAGGCTTCCACAAGGATCTATAGAATGGGGTCAAGATAGCCATGTCAAGAGTCTGTAAAATATTTACATACTTATAGGAAGGAATGCAACACACTTTACGTAATATTTAAGTTACTTTGTATCTGTAAATGCTTAATACTTCGTAGCGTTTAAAGATTTTGTTATACATTATATTACTTACTTTCATACGAAAAGCCAACAAAATAAATAATCCTACGATGTATTTTCTATTTAACATTTATACATGTCCTTATAAACGTCCACTATTAAGCAGAATTGATAATCTGTTAAAATTAGAGATGTTGTATTTTTAAGTATGGTAATATATAGCATTACTGTTCAGTTCAAAGTAATGCAAAAAAAAAAATACAAGCGACTTACCTTCGCTTCGCTCGGGTTCGTCCCTAGGTTGATTCCCCGTACAAACTTTTTTCCCCATTTTTACCCCTTTACGGAATGATTTCTGGAATAAAAAATATTCTATGTCCTTCCCAGGGTCTTAAAATATCTTCTTACCAAATTCCATCTTAATCGGTCTAGTAGTTTTTGAGTTTATTCGTTACAAACATACAAAAATACAAATCATTCCTCTTTATAATACTCGTACTAGTGTAGATATAGAAGTGTACATTTCTATCTCATCCGAGATATTTATGATATTGTATTAGATATTATATTGTTTTGAGATATTTACATTAGCAAATATTTATAAAGTTAAAGACATTATACGAGCGTAAAACAGTGTAATAAACTTGAAATCAGTTATCTCCTTTGTATGTTTAGTAAACAATTCTAAACTGTGATTAACAAACAGATAACGCAAACACCAGCTCTACTATCAGACTGTCAACACGGTTTCGAACTCACTGAATACTATCGAGCTATCGATTGTATTATGGTTAAGGTCTTGGAATCAATGTTTTGCAATTATCTTAGAAAATTAGAACTTAGAGATTGAAAATTATGAGCTTTAAAGGTAAAATGTAACAGCTTTCGCTC
Source organism: Fabriciana adippe (assembly GCA_905404265.1). NCBI lineage: Eukaryota > Metazoa > Arthropoda > Insecta > Lepidoptera > Nymphalidae > Fabriciana > Fabriciana adippe. The sequence goes on along the minus strand of FR989992.1, from coordinate 12,574,849 downwards.
TAGCTTTAATCTGTACATACTCGTATAATAAAATTGTAACTAAGGCGAATCTGTACATAAATATTTTTTTGGAAAATCTTATTGAAATAGACATTATTATCGGTCGAAGCTATAATTTTTAGAATTTTTGTACGTCTGTCTCTCTTTCTGTGACCGCATCACGGAAAAACCACTGGAGGGATTTTGACGAAATTTGGTACAATGATAGCTGGTTATCCGGGTCAACATATGGAATACTTTTTACTGCGGGAAAATATCTCATCTCTGAGAAATCTATACTTAACGTTAAAACATAAGTAGGGACGAACCCCAACGGAGTGAGGGTGAGTCACTAGTACTACATAAGTAATTTAATATAATTATTTGCAACTTTATTAAGATTTTATTACATGTTATAATAATATCCATAGTAATATATTCTCAAACTTCTAAACAGTAACGGATTCTGAAATGACTAAACAATAGAATATGATTTTTAAAACATTTTTGGATCGGTTTAGTAACAATTGTGCAACGATTCTTAGTATTCAGTCCTTTTTAACAACCTGGGCATAGGCCCCCCTTTACTACAAGGGAGATCTGGTCATAATCTATCACGCTGGTCAAGTACGAGTTGGCGGACTTCACACGTCTTCCTAAAATTTGCTAGGTTCTCTTAGACATGCAGATTTGCTCCTCATATTTTTCTATAGTGTGAAACAAGTGGTAATTATGTTGGAAATGTTTTGCTCATGAAAATATAAGAGGTGCGAGACCCAGGATTTGAATCCCTTTCAATCGGTTTCCCAAGCGAATGCGTTACCACAGAACTCCCACTGCCTTGCTACTCACTGGCCTACTCGTTCTTTACCGCAAGCAAAGAAATATTGCAGAACTACGAGCTACATGTTAGTTAAATGCTATCATAATAAGCTTAAATTGAGAGTTCAATTAAAAATAATATATAAGAAATAAGCGCGAAATTTACAGCGACGGCTTTTTCCAGTTAAATTTATTGTACGCAGCGCGGCACAGGAATGTTAAACAGTTTGCGCACTGCAGCATGAAACTTTCTGGGTACCATCGGGAATAAGAAATGTCGATACTGAGGGTTTACGAGACAAATTATTGCTATACTAAATCTGGACCAAATTATTATATATATTCTATTACCTATTATATTATATAATACTATATATACTTCAAGAATTATATTTGTTATAATAACTGTATATAATAAATAAATAAATATGTTGGGACATTAACACACAGCGCCATCTAGTTCCATGGTAAGCTACGAGGCCTGTGTTATGGATACCAGATAGTTGATACACTACATATATATTAACTTTAAATACGTATATATGATAAATATATATGTATTTAAAAAATACTTTTATATACTAATTATTGTCTATAAATATTTTGTTAATACCAATAAAATTGAAGTGTCTCTTTGTAATGTCAAAATAACAACATTTTACTAAATACATATGCAATTATATACGGTACTTATAAAAAAAAACAATTTTTAAAAGTTTTGTTTATTTGTCTTACTGTTTGTCCCGATTAATCTCCGAAACGGCTGGATCGATTTTGACGGGACTTTCACTGGCAGCTAACTGATGATATAAGGAGTAACTTAGGCTACTTTTATTTTAGAAAAAATAATTAGGGTTCCACGGAAAAAAAATCCGCGTACTTAGGGACGCAATGGTACTTGTTCTTATGTTTTCTTACACAATATATAAAAACTATATAAAACAGTACTTATTTATACTTACGCTTCATATCAGTATATGCAGTTAGATTTGGATTACTGGCGAATCTTGGTCTCAGTATACTTAAAACAAGATCGTAGTAATTACTGTGTAAACAAATAAAATACGTAAATGTGAAATGTAAATAAGCATATGTAATTAATGTAAACAAAAGTCATGTTGTCATTCTGCAATGGAGGCTTAAAGCATTTTGTAATGCTATTTAACTTATCTATAAAGATAAATAAAATTAAAGTGTCTGTTTGTAATATCAAAATCACAGCTTTGTACTAAATGCGTGTGAGATTATATACGGCACTTATAAGAAAAACAGTTTTTAAAATTTTTGTGTTTGTCTGTCTGTGTGTTTGTTTTGGCTAATCTCCGAAACGGCTGGTCTAATTTTGACGAAACTTTCACTGGCAGATAGGTGTTGTTATAAGGAGTACCTTCAGCTACTTTTATTTTACTTTTTTTAAATTAGGGTTTCGCTCGAAAAAATAGAAACATACCTAGGGACGCACCCGAGTGAAGCGAGGGTAAGGCGCTAGTTTTTAAACTATTAATATGCGCCCGCTTCTAGTAAAGTAACATTTTGCAACACCAATGTTCGACTAAAACTAATCGGTATACCGTGATGTAAAGTATCTCTGCCACTTTTTAGCTTCAGTCGTGTTTGCGTTAAGTTGGAAAGCCAAGTCAAGCGGATTGAAGCCCGAGAATCACAGCCTTGAAATCTTCATGTTCAAACATTTTTAAAAATGATTCATCGTAATGAGAGAACCAGTCCAATGAGAGGACGCCAATCTACATTTGGCCAGCGTGGTAGACTATATTAAGCTCCTAAAATTGAGGCAACACCTATATCTAACAGCGGGATATTAATAAAAAACTATATATTATAAAAATAAAAAACCCGGCTGCATAAAAGCTAACTTAAAAGATGAAAATAACAAGTTAACGAAGAAATAAAGTAGGTATTATGCAGTCGGAGACATACACGTTTCATCCTTGCCGCGAGATGTATGAATATATATATGTCTTCATATATGCATACATACATACATATGTTCATACATACATATATACATAGACATCTTATAAACACATTACCCTCCTTTGTATCGCGCAATATGGTAAAAAGAGCTGAATTATATATTATTGTTATATGACTTTTAAGCCAATAAACTATCTCAATATCAACATTTATTTTCACTCAATACTCAGTTGCTGCATGTAAGAAGGCTAACAAAACAGAAAATAACTGGCTTACGCTTTTATTCATAGCATTAATTAGTGTGGAGAATAAACTCTCAATATTTCTATTTGAGCTGAGCGAAAACGCAAATCGTGATATTTTAAAGGTCACATACAATATAAGCCATCGAAACTGCATTTATTCTTGAGATAGCAAATTTTGTATAGATATGCCACACCCTCTCACAACGCTTGAGTTATAGCCGGTAATGAACATATAATGAGTACGCTTATCCTGCATTATGTCTCACAATGGGCCGTTAGAGGTAGCAATGCCCATAATAAATATAAAAGGTCGACCCCTGATACTTACGTATGAATAGCATCTGTATATCCTCTTATGCATGAAGGAAATTGTCTCCTTAGTAAATCGATTTATATAATTAAGATATGTATCTAATAAGATATGGTTGACATAATACTTTCTTAGATTTACGCGAATATTTGACATTTCAATAAAACTATCTTTTCGGATTATTTCGCGGATTTATTTTGATTTTTGGTTCCCGACGTTTCGATTGCTTTACAGCAATCATGGTCACGGGAGAGACTAAGGTGTTAGATGTCTCAAAGGTATTATATAGTTGTTACAGACAGCCTACCCTCACGTCGGGAACCAAAAATCAAAATAAATCCGCGAAAAAATCCGAAAAGATAGTTTTATTTAAAAGATATAGTTGTACAATTAGCACCCTCATTTAATTAATTGCGAATTGCTGTCGAATAAATACACATCTGTGAAAAGATATCTATCTTTTATAAAAATAACTATTTTAATAAAATATCTGCTATCTTCTACAATTGAAAGTTGAAAGATATTTTCATTTGAGATTTTCTTTCAACTTCACATACTTTTGCAGGAAAAATAGAATATGACTGCTTACTCATTCTTCAACCAGATTGAAAAGCAATACAAATTGCTTCTCAATAGAATTTGTAATCTTTAGTGTGACAGACAAATTCCGTTAGATGCATATCGCATACATCTCAAGTTAGATGTTTACTTTATGTAAAAAGTTAATACACAAAATTAAAAAAATAATCCAATTTTTTACTAAGGTTTACTGTATATTGTCCCTTTTTTATTATATTTAATTGTAAATCTCTTTGGGAAAAATCCATTTTAAAAGCCCATATTTTTCGAGTCTCCTTTATTCATACACACGTTTCGGTGCCTTTGCTTCGTTAGAGTTTGTAAACAATGCACCCGGCGCTGGCGTCCACAAATCCAGCGATACCAAAAATTGCTAATGTTTGATTAAAAAGTTAACCAAAACGGTGAAAAGGCATGTCTTCTAACACTAAAACAGCAAAATAAAGAAATATAATTGTAAAAGGCTTAGAATAGACTAGATGAGAGTAATATAAAGTTATTAAAACGAATAAAATGATTCCAAATTGGTAGGTAGCCATTAAAGACTTTCACTTTTCGCTTCTTGAATCCTTCATCAGGTCAGCTCGATGATTAGTTATTTGTATGCAGCTCTTTTTTAATGTCTCACCGCTGGGCATGAGCCTCCTTTTATTACAAGGGTGATTTGGCCACGCCGGCCAAGTGCAAGTTAGCGGACTTCACATGTCTTTCGAGAAATTGCTAGGTGTCTCTCAAACATGCAGGTTTCCTCACGATATTTTTCTTCTCCGTAAGACTAGTGTAATCATGTTAGAAATGATTCGCACATGAAAATATCAGAGCTGCGAGACCCGGGATTTAAACCCGCTTCACTCGGTTTTCCTAGCGAGCCTTTTGGTTATTTAATTACAAGTAAAATTAATAAAAGCGTGTTGAAAATAACTTATATATATACATATGTATGTATTTATCGGGACAAGTCCACTACATTTATTTCAAACATTTACTAATATGATAATAATAATCGAATTAGTCAAACATCCAGTGTAGTAGGCAAGATACTTACTGTGTCAGATGTACCATGTGTAGAACAATATTACCATTTATACATGAAAATAAATGTATGTTTATCCGCTATTTGTAATGCATGCATACTTTAAACATTCCTATGTTTTTCTATGTACCATGTTTCGTCTCTTATAGTACCCTCGCTATCATGTACTGGCGACATATAAGTTAAATAAGTTAGGTAAATTTATAGATATAACTTTTAATTTTTGTAATGGTTTGAATAGAATTTGTGTATAATTTTACATTTATATTGTTTATTGGAACATTCCAAATAAGACATAGACAAGTAAAGAAGGATTGAAAATGTTTGGAAGAGCTACTGGTCAGCTCTTTGGCTTATTCTGAAGGTAACAAAATTTTATGTGTACTTTGAAAACAAACAAAAGCTTTTTAATTAATGCTATAATATTAAATCTGAAAATTAATAAAGAATTTCACTTAATTTTCAAACAAAGAAAAGATTTAATTAAAATTTTACTCTACAACTACGAATTAAAATTATACCTTTAATATAATGAAATGAGAATACGAAGTAATTGACTGAATAATGAATTTGACTGAATACATTTAATTATTATGCAATTAACTGCATTCAATCGTACAAAAAACCAAGGGCTTTAAAGTGTGAAATTGATCATATGATACAATATCCAATACATTATACGGAACCACTATTGAATATAAATATATAATTAATAATTGAAATATTAATAAATAATTTTTATTAATTAATAAAATATTTGAAATAATTGAAATATTTAATATTAAAATATAAAAAATAATTATAATTAATAATAATTGAATATAAATAAATATAAATATAAATTCAAAAATATGTTCATACAGACATTTAAATCATTAATTTTATATTTAAAAATTAAATTAAATGTCAGTATGTCCATGAATAATCTACCACCGGTTCGGAAGGCAGTTCTGCTGAAAAAAGCCGGCGAGAAACTCAACAGTTAATTTTTTTAAATATAATATTAATATCAATATTGCGATACAATAAACATATTCATGTCCTACGCGAGTGTCAACTAATAGTAATCCCACACGTTTACATCTGCAAAGTATTCCACGATGGATTAATATGCTGTGCTCCATAATCGTTATTGCTCGTGCCAACTGTCTGTTATTAAAAATAGCACATATAAACCCATCTAAATCATATAAATCTTTATGAATTTCAACACAGCTATCATTCCATACATAGGAAAGAGTGGAACTCTAATTCTTGGTGCTGCTTTCAGTTGCTGTGACCTATTTCAATTACATTATCTATTTTCACGGAGATATTATTATGCGTGCACAAAAACAAATGCAATATTTCATTAGTTCTTAAAGTTCGCTGGCTTGACAGCTTAAGACCAAAAATGAGGCGCAATAGCACTAGCTTTACGTGCTCTCAGTGCACCAACACCGTGTAACACCGTCAATTTTCCAAAATTTTGAAATTTTTTTGACATTTATAACAGCCCGACCTGGGACTCGTATATAGGACTTCAGGATCTGTAGCCTGTGGGGAAATCAAAGAAAGAAATTACAATGTGTTGGAAAGGACTGAACATTGTTGATAAAATTACTGTCGTAATTACGGTCAATTAAAAGAAATAATTTTTCTTTTCATATTCAGTTAATATTATTGATTATTTTCGCTTTTAAGTAAATACTAGGTATATTAAATTTTTAATTGAATCGCAAACAAGAAGAGTTTCGTGATAGGCGATGATAGCTTATATAAGAGTTGAAAGTTCTATTAATATTGATGTTAGAAACTTTAAAATTAGTTTTGGGACCTTTTCTGAAAATGAGAGTGTTGGGTCTGAAATGTTTATACATAGAAAATATATAAATAACTTACGTTTGATATTTAAAAATTTACAAAAAATTTGCAAAGATGCTTATACAAAATGTCAGTCTGCAAACGTTTAGCAAAGAAATTTTAAAAATTGTATTGAAATTACTATTCTTCAACTACCGCAAAGTGGTATCTGGTCTAAATCCCAAGGATATTTTCTATTCTATCTATGCAATAGTAACTTAAAGTTATTCGAGTTTATATTTAGAAAGTTCAAAAAGAGAAGCTAAAAGTTCAGCAAACAAATTGTTTTGTCATTTTTTCGTGGTTTACGCTAGACGGTTTTTATATAAAACTTTTTCCAATAAATGGTACAAATGAAAAACTACTGATTTTTGACTAGAATTTTTTTATGATTGTCTGAACTTTGTTTAAATGTTGACTGATGATTATCCACAAAATGCCAATAATTGATTTGGATGTAAGTATTTATAATTTTAAATACAACACCAATGTTGATCTTCTTAGCACACAATCTAACTCTTCTAGAACGCGCGCTACTTCAGCTTTAGAGAAAAAATCGGAGAACGAAAAGAGTGGAGAAGACTAACAATAAATAGCCTTTTTATAAAACCCGCAAGATGATGCAAGAAATCACAGAATGTAATGTTTACGATTATACATATATTTAAATTAATTTTTCATTACCTTAACTTAAATTTACTTTAATACTTTAATTATTCAGTTTTCAAACTTTATTTTAGTTTTTAAATGTTAGAATTTGTTTTGGTTACCAAAGGTTCATAATTAAAATATGTAACCTATTTAAATATTGGGCCTGAAATATTTGAATAGAGAAATTAATTCATGAACACGTCTTTACAATTACTAATAATCGACATATACCTACCATTAGGGAATAAGATACGTATACTATATTGCACTATTACTAGTTTAAATTTTTGTATTAATTACAACATTTAAAGATGATAGTGTAAATTGTAAATTTCGTGTATGGCGACCAATCTCACTAAAAATAGCGAAGTACGCAGAAGGTATTATATGACACAAGTAAGTGCGCAAACACAAGTAGGTACGTTTTCTTTTTTTCACTCTGGAAGTTCGATGGGACGATAAGAGGTCAGGTGCAGAACTGGTAACTTTATGTGTTCTCTGAGGTAACGAGGCGTAACACCGCCAACTTCCCAACTGAGAGCTGTTCTTGGGAATTTCTTGATAGAGAAGTCCCAAATAAAAGGACCTGTTGCATAAGCCTTTGACCTTAGAATCTGCCATAAATAAGCTCTAAACGAACGAGACATTTTTATTTTGTAAAATACAATTAATTTGCAAAACAAGTTTCGTAAAAACATTCGTCAGTTAAAAGTTTTTTCCTAATGAATATCTTAAAATATTTAACAAAACGTTTACGTACGTAAAGTACTACTTATATTTTTACTTTTGATGTTATATTTGTGAAGCGTTCTTGTACGCGATCTACTTCAGAATTGCACAAAAATTTCAAAGAAAAAGGAAATGCTTAATTTTTTACAAAACGACTTGATTCACTTAAGTTTCCTGTAATGAGGTCAGATGATTCTTTGAAGATGAGCTTTAAATATAATTGCTTGAAGAAGAATAATGCCTTAATACTCCAGGGATCGCTTAGGGCGTAGGGCAGTGAAGTTTCGCCCTCGTCACTCACTTGTCCGTACCAGCCGCCCATTAGCATTTAAATTGATGTTTTATTTTTAAGCCCTTTAAAAAAGTAAACACTCTTTAATTTCTTAGATTCTAATTAGTAAGTTTTATATATTTTATCGATTTTTTTCATTTGTTGCTGTAACATTTAGGCAAGTATTCAACTAATCTAAGCTAATCATTTGTGACCCAAGCTGTAGGTAACTCAGAACAGATTTCCGTTTAGTAGGTAGTAGATAACTATAGGCCTAACTAGGCCTTAAAGCAATTTCAACGTGTGGTAGTTACCACACGTTGAAATTGCTCTTGATTGGTAACGGTCATTAAGATATCATGTTTGATTATTGCATAACATAAATTATTTTAATTATTAATTATATTTATATATATTATTACTTATATTATATTTACTTACAATTTTAGTGTATTATCGATTAGTTCAAGCTGTTAATAATCTCGCGGTTACTTTGGTTTATATTTGAAATATGTGCTATTGATTTGAATTAAAGAACTAGCAAAAAAATACTATTTGCTTTTTAACCGACTTCAAAAAAGGGAAGAGCTTCTGAATGTTTTTTTTGTTTGCTATTCCAAAACTAGATTATTTATTAACCGATTTGGAAATTATTTTTTTTTATTTAAGAAGGTGTACTTTAACCTCTGTTAATTTGAAGAAAAAATACCATCCCAAGGGGTGGAATAATAAGCGATGAAATTTTTACCTACTTCTAAATTGTCGTCCTTAAGACTTGAAACTTTGCAAGTGTTTGTATTTCCAATGGTAGAATAGTAATTTGGTATTATCGAATCGCTCTTCGGAAATATCTGATTAGTTATCAATAGCACAGATCATATAATACTATACTATTAATAGTAAATGAAAACCCCCGTTCAGTTATGTCTTTCTTTTTAATGTCTAGAAACCTGTAATTTATTTATAAAGTTTTACTTTGTAGTGTCGAGAGCTATACAATATCAATTGTAGTCCCATTGGAATTTTAAAGTGAAAAAAAAATGGAGAGTGCACTTGTGTTTGTGCACAAACTTGTGCACTATAATATTTCCTGCGCAATGGGCCAGTTATAATTTGTTTTTATTTTTTATTTCAAGCCCATAGTATTTTAAACATTTTGAAAGTTCCAAAGTTAACTTAAAAATCCCGTTACATTGAATTACCTAAGGATATTGACAATAAATATAATAAACTTTCTAATAATACACACACCAATTTCCAAATCTTATACAACATAAATATACACTCTGAATAGAAAAGTTCAAAACGGGAAGTTCAAGCAAAGTGTAAGTTTGGATCTAATTGGCCTATTGAAACAAACTTAGAGCTACACTTATAAATTCTTCCCGCTGTTTCTGAGCATTGCGCTAATAAAATGGCAGATAAACAATAATTTTAAAAAGTATGGATTTATCTTTTATATTAGCTTCAAAATCATTTTTTTTTTGGAATACTAATGTACCACTTTGACTTTATTACTTTTTATTTTGCGTACGTAAAATATAATATAAAGATCACATATAGTTAAGTTCTAACAAAAGGCTGAGCTTAGCACGTCGCTGCAATACTTACGGAATAATCCTTCGCATTTCATTTAATTAATTTTACGGGTCCTCGGGCAGAAGACGTCGCTCGTTACGTTCAGAGCGAGTGAAACGCGCTCGTCCGGGAGAGATTAATATGAATACTCCATAATACAATAAAATACCTGTTCTTAAGAAAAGTTCTATATCTTTACCCTTTGTATTTGAATAAGAATGATGAAATATATTATAATAATTAATGAGCAATTCTTGTATATATATAAATTTATTATATGTATATTGATTATATGTATTTGGTATATGTATCGTGTATCTCGGAACCAGCTCTAACGATTTGAAGCAAATTTTGTATTTAGATACGGTTTTTTTAAAAGTTTATCTATATAGTACTTTTCCGAAAAAACGTAATTGTTATATTTTTCCAAAAACGGTCTAAAGGTTGATTTTTATTAAAAAAATATAACAATATTTAATATACTTTAATAGGACCCCTTAGTAATATTTTGCAGCAAGCAAATATCTCACAAGTAAAACATCAATCTACCGGTATTAAAATTAGCCTATACTTCTTCGGCTCATGAGTTTTCTTACGTGAGATATGAATAAACAAACACACACTTTCTTTTAACGGCCGAACGGACAAATCTTATTGACTAAAATATATAATATGAAATACATATATTAATTTCTATCCTGTAAAAAGTTTTCAAAACTTTAAAAACATTAGTAGGTATATATTACTTTTTATGTTATTATTACATTGATTAGTAGGTGTTATATGAATATCATTAGGCGTGCAACATCGATAAGATTTAAATAAAGACTAATTAAGTATACATAATTGTTTACGTTCTATGGATCCTGGAATCGGAAATTAAGCATGGCTTTTGCACTAAGGATCTTTTATTACTTTTGATTTTTAAGAGTAACTTATAGCGTTTCACAACATATACAGTTAGTTTACTGAGTCTCTCAACGCTTATTTTTCACCAGTTGTTACGGATGTGTTATGTGTTATGGATACCAGATAGTGGATACACTACACATACATAACTTTAAGTACATACATATGTAAATATAAACACCCATGTCTGGAGTACAAGCATTCGTGCTCATCACATAAATGAATGCCCTCAGCGGGACTCGAACTCGCGGCCACTGGCACAGCAAGTAGGGTTACTACAAACTGAGCGAAACGTGTCTTCAAACTTTTCTTTACTCTTGACTTTTTCATATTCCTTCTTAGTCTTTTCTTAACTCCGAAATTCAACTGATCTCTTGATACACTGAACGAACATTCTAGTATTCGAAATTTCGAATCTTTTCTAATAATTTCAATTTGTAATTTCAATTCTGGAAAATCTTTTGGACCTTCTCTTACATACTGCAATTTGCAACTGTTCTTGTCGTTATTTGTCACGTCTAGACAACTGTCTTAGGATGTATAAAGTATGCTTCAGACGTGCCATGTTCCGTTAATTTCTTTTAGTGTAATGACGTTGCACACTCTCCATTGCGCGACAGTATACTTAATTTTTATTGAAAATATTTTTTTTTAATATTTTACTTTTTTTTTATTTATTATTCAGTTGAAATTAAATTTGAAGTTGTTCACAGTAAAATTGGATAAATACTCACGCCATACGCGCCAGATAAATTGGAAAATGGCCTACGCTACACCGTATTGTTAGACGAGGACAATCAAATTCGCGAGAAGCCTTTGTGCGGGATATGAAATAGGAAACCAAAAAGAACTGGCGCACAGCCGCTGTATTGTTAAACTCGAAAAATCTAACCGCAGGAACCAACTATAATGCATTTTTATATTATTTATTTAATAATCTCCAGTTTATTCTAGCAATAACTAAAAATATTTTATCTTAATACTATAAAAGTATGTGTATAAATATGGTAATATAAATAAAATGCATTTTAAGTTATTGAAGCAAAAATATTACTAAAATCCATAATTTTTTCAAGAAATGCTTGCTGGCTTCGATACTATAATTAGATAGAAATTATGATGATTATGCTACTTTTTGCGTGCTTTGCTGCTTTTCGTGGTATAAACTGGCGTATTCAGTAGATATTTCGAAAATAGTTATTTTATCATCCTCATTTTCATCCCCTCAAAGGGTGATTTCCGGGATAAAAAGTATCCTATGTCCTTTCTAGGGGCTCAAACTACATTCTTACCAAATTTCATCTAAATCGGTTCAATAGATCCAGAGATTACCTCCTACAACATCACAAACTCACAAAGTCACAAACTTTACCTCTTTATAATATTAGTTAATAATACAATATTAATACGGATTTAAGTGAATTCAGCTTATAACCTATCTTGTACACACAATAAAAAAAAAACGCTAATATAATAGTTGTCCCATATAATATTCTTCAAATATTTACTTTAAAAATGGAATATTTTTGAATAATATATTTCTATTCAATTCTTTTGTTTATTTTTTCAAAATGTGCCAGTTGAGCACAGATTACTTCGCCAATGCCACGTAGAATGAAGAAGTAATATATTAGCATGCAGACATGATGAATAATCTGAATCACCTTATTAAATTAAAGCTTCCAATAGTACAGTCTACCTTACTAGACTCAGACAAATATCTGTATGATCGACACAAATATTTTTTGTAAGGTTGCTGTAAGGTTATTGTCTTAAGTGTCCTAGGATAAGCAAAAAATGTGCCGGGATGAGCGGCCACTTTTCTTTACTCTCACTTTCACTTTCTTTTACTCTTACTTTTCACACTACACTATCACAATGTGATAAATGTATATAGCATATTATACTTTTTAAAATATGAATAAATATGAAATATGATAATAAATGTAATTTTATTATATTAACATTCATTTCAGTATATAATATTATGCAAGAGCTGTTTCCGAGAACGTTGCTCAAACAAAGCATAGTCTGGGACCACGGAGAAATAATAATATATTTGATATTAAAAACACTGCGGGCTTTGGTCTGCCTTGAGGGAAGAGCATATTATTTTCCAACTAAATTTTATATTTTTAGAAAACATTTAGTAAATTTGGCAAACAAAATGACAATATTAGAACACAATATTACGCTGTATATTGTCTACAGTATGCTGGAAATATTAAATTCAATATTCAGTACCCATTATGAGCTGTATTTATAATAAGTGTTATGATAGCAGGTTGTATTGACTAATATTTTTGAATAATGCCAAAAGTCTAGATGGGCAGTGGTTTGTCTGGGACTTCCAGTATTCTACAAAGTAGTGAAGGTGATACCAATGTAGAATATGTACATTTTAATATTTAACCTCCTTGGCAAGGGTTTCATAGGACAAAAAGAGGTGTTATAAGTGAAGAGTATACCTCTACCTTAAATCAATGAATATTAAATAAAAATCGATGAAAGTTAGCACAACAATTTCGTCCTGATAAGGTATTTTTATAGGATATTACTCGTAGTAATAATATAGCTATATGCAAAAATAAGAAAATATGCATTTATTCAAAGTTCTTTGTGAGGTTAAATAAAGCTGATTATAGTTTCTCATTAGTTTTTCCGCAATAGAGATAAAATTACGTATAATCCACTCGCCCTGTTCTATGGAGAGCTGGATCGTAAATAGCATACTTTTGTGTATAGAAAGGAAGCTTAGAAAATATACTATTTTGGAAGCTAAATACTAAGAAAGATTTACGTTAAAAAAATCTTGATTTTTGCATAATATTATAAGTTTATGTATTACTGTATTCTAGGTTTTCATTTGCCTCAATTTGGCCTTTTATTATTCCATTATAAAATCATACAAACATAAAAAAATTGCAAACGATAAAAATGAAATTAAAATTGTAACATTTTTTGTGCAAAGTACGTATTTACAACCTTTAAAAGCAAAGTTAAAACATGTCAAAGCGACAAAGTATGGCTTTAAAAGAAAAATTATAATTATTATTTAAACTTTATGTAAGACTTTTTTTAGCATTCTAGTTACATAATTTTATGTATTATAAAATAAAATTTTATCATATTTTTTTTTAATAACAGCGTGAAATCATATAATATGTATGAAGGAACGTCAGGTTGATCCACACTTTATCATTTAATTCCATATTTCAACTTTAGGCAGACGTGTAGTCTAAGAGCCAGATACACCACGACCTTCACCGATGTGTTAACCAAATGAAACATATTTTTATAAAGTTTAAATATTAGACAAATATGCCTAAAATAGCTTGCCCAGCGAAATCCTGACCATGCCCAGGTAGCCTTGCCTACTCATTTCTTGATCACACTACCTGACAAGCGGGTATAGACAGGTAAGTTACTATACGTAACTTCACGGATACTATGAGGCTACCTAGGCATATTCTTTGTATTATTTACTATCGGTTAGAACAAAATTCGGTGAAAAATATAAAAAAAAATATTAATTAATTTAAAAATAGCTTGGTTCAGATTTCGATTTCGAAACTTTATAAAAAAATATGTTTCATCTGGTTAACAGATTGGTGAAGGACGTGGTGTATCCGGCTCTCCGACTAGTGAGTATTCGGGCGAGGAAAATGAAACGTCACTTTATATCACAGAATATAATTACAATATTCTAATGTATGAATTTGGCACTGTTGTATAATCGTTTTATACGAAAGTCTATCACATTCAAGTACACCTTACTCCACCGAAAGACACTCCACCACAGATGCGATGTTGTTATAAAGCAATGCTCTATCCAGGATAATTTCTAAGAAATCCGTGCGAATTTCCGAGAATTCAATTGTTATCGTACACGCCGACGTGTACGCGGTCCTCGAGGGGTTAACCGTTTGCCGATTTTAGTCTAGATGCGGGCTGCCGTTTTTTCGC